>CM029540.1:9946099-11146099 GCA_017141395.1 Laodelphax striatellus
AATTTTATAATATTTATGTATACTGCTTCATAAAATACCATTATAATAGATCACCTCGAAGAGAGGCAGATATGCGGAGAACGCACGATGTGACTGTTAAGCCAGAATTAATGACGTCATCATTCACGTCATATGGCGGTCATCTCACGTCACGTCAGTGAGGTCTGTCATATTTTGGGTCATTCCTCAACAACTAATATCTGGGCCCTCACTCACACTGCCTCCTCATAAACTCACCACTCATACTCAACCAACTCACGTCATCATTGGGCTTCTCACTCATACATCATACCTCACTCATTTGCTGAGTTGAAGAGACGCGATAGGGTGATTCCCTAATACAGAAAAAGTCTCTTATATACCAAATTTAATAAAAGTTTTGGTCCAAAAAGCCCATGAAATAACTAAATTAATAATAAATAATTTAAATAACATAAATAAATGATTTATAGAAATATGCATTGCTATGAAATTCCTTCTTGAATTTTTCCGTTTCACCTTATTTTTATTTCTTTTTGTTTGATATTGAAATAGTATGATATGAATTCTAATTAATTTAGAACTGACACTCACACCTAGTGGTCAGGAGTTTTCCTATACTGGATGATGCAAAGAGTTTTCATTAATTTTATTATTTTATGATATGTCATGATTTATGTTTGTATATATTGTTTCTAGTACTGTATTGAATCAATTTCTTCTTGTATATTTTTTTAAAGAAAGATTGAATCAAAGTTGTATTGGAAAATATTTCTCTAAATGCATTCTAATGGAATGTCTTCTTCCACTCAATCCATGTTTTCTAATTCCATATTAGAATTTCTAATTTGATTATAATTTCAATCTAATATTGTAACAACAATAGAATATATTTTAAAGTCCAAATTAATATGCTTTTTGGAAATTAAGTGATTTGATTTGAAAATACATCCCCGCTTTGTTAAAACCACGAACCGTCTTTATAATGCCAACTTAACCGAGGTCTTTATAAGGTCAAATTTTCCATCGAATCCTGTTATTATTCCATATAATAATCATGATTTGAATAGCTTACTTATAATCGCACACACTAAGCATTATAAGCGATTATAACGATGCAAGCCATAAAATTCGTGTTCAATTTGTGGGTAGCTTACAAGTAGTCGACTGTTCCATTCATAAATCCTATTGATAAATAATTCATTACTCATTTCGTATGGATGTATGTGATGGAATTTATGGAGAACTCGACCGTTACAAACGGCTCAACGCTAAATCAAATGATCCATTCATTCATTAATAGACTGAGTTCCAGTCAATAATCAAAAGTTTAATATCGGTTATGGCAGTGGATTGTGACCTTTGGAGATATAATTCTGGAATTTGAGCTAATTATCAATGTTATTTCCATCACTCACTTACAAAGTATACAAAATTAATGAAGAATAACAAAAATATCAGAATCCGATCATTGAACGATCAGCCTCATAATCATCAATCACTTGTTAGGAAACAAGTAAGAATACTCGCATTTCATTGGTTGAAACAAGCTCCGCCCAACAAAATGGAGTCTACGATGTGACGTCAATGACATCAGCCAATGGAAGTGGACTAGATTGAAATGGTGGCTTGTATGCGATTTTTAATATTTTTCAACTTTCAGCAAATGTTTGGAGATGAATATAATTATTACATTATAGCTCCTGAAATGTAATTCAAGAAATTTCCACCACAAAAGAGATTTAAGCAAATTTTTGGAGATGATTATAATAATTATGTTAAAGCACCTGAAATGTATTTCAAGAAATTTCCACTACAAAAGAGATTGAAGCGAATGTTTAGAGATGATTTTAATAATATGTTGAAGCTCCTGAAATGTATTTCAAGAAATTTCCACTACAAAAGAGAATTAATGACATTCGTTGAGAAATGATACTTTCAATGTATTTCTTCTATAAATATAATATTATTGAATATTATATAAGTAGAATTTCTATCGATGTTGTGGAGCTCCATGATAAATATTATGATAAACGAAAACTATTTTTTCATGGTGCCATTGCCTTTTTTCGAAATAAGTGGAATTGACAACATCGAGTAGTGTTTTCTTCGTCTATTGAATACATTAATCAATATGGTATAGATATTTATAGTACCTATTGCCTAACTATTTTTTCATTCATTTCATTTCATTTATTTACACACAATTTCCAAAAACAATACAATAATACAACATATAAATACAATACAAAATTGGAAAAAGTGGTTTGGTGACCTCATTAGTAATCGTGTTGAGGCACTATTCACTTTTATGGTTGAATACTTCTTTCTCGCTTTTAACTAGGTACTAAATATGTATTATTAATGTCCATTATATTATTTACTTTACTGTTAGTGAACATGGAACTTCTTATGGTTGATACAATATAATCGCTCACTATATTTATATATTTTTTTTTTTCTTCAAATAAATTATTATCTTATTCTTTGCCTAAATTGCTTTGGTAATGGTGTTTCTTTTTCATTATAATTATTGATTCTTAGTTTTTTTTCTCTCTTTTTCATTCTATTGAGTTTGTTGTTTTTCTGTAATCCTTAATATTGCACTTCTTGTATTATCAAGTTTTTCCTTTAAGTAATATTAATATTATTATTAGACTGATTATTATTGTTGCTGTTTTTCACAATGAACTATCGAATCAGTTCTTTGAAAGTCTATTATCAGAATGTAAGGGGTCTGAGAACGAAGACACATAATTTTCTCCAATCGGTTTTGGCATGTGATTATGATTTGATTATGGTAACTGAAACTTGGCTCAATTCAAATTTTGTAGATTCTGAGCTTTTTGATGAGAGGTTCAACGTTTATCGTAGGGACAGACCTGGCAGTGATTCTTGTCGTGGTGGAGGTGTTTTAATTGCTGTACGTAAAAATACGGATATTAATTCATCTCATAATCTGAGAAATTCTGAAAATTTGATGATCCGTATTGGATTGCCTACGTGTCCTATTTACATCAATATAGTGTATTTTTGTAATAATGCTCTTTGTCGGTGATTTCCTGAGTCTTATTTTGAACACATTGAATCATATTCTCATGAAATCTAAAATCTTTTCATAGCTGGTGACTTCAATTTATCTGAGATAACAGATAGGAATTATAATTTGATGGATGGTACAATGTGTGCAAGAAAAGGCACCAGCACTTCTTGAACTTTTTGATCTTCAGTCCTTTAATCAAGTCAAGAATGCCAATGGTCAAAAATTGATATGGTGATTTCTAGTATGCAGGTTGAGGGGTTTGAGCATGAGGCTTTGCCTTTGGTCCATGAGGATTCTGAACATCATCCGGCCCTGTGCATGGAGTTGCTGACTCATCTTCAATTGAGACAGGAGAATCAAAATTACCAATCTGGATGAAGACCTAAGGTATGATTTCAAAAGAAATAGACTAATTCTCTCTCATCAGATTTTATGAGATTACAACTGGAGTAGTCTTTACATCAATGATGTTGATTTAGCAGTTGATCATTTCTTTATTCAGTTATTTATTCATGTTTTGATGTTAATACCCAAAAAGAAGTGTCTGTGTTAATAAGTCAAGGTATCCTCCTTGGTTTACTAGACATATCATACAGATGATCAAGAGGAAAGATAAATGTGCTCGGAAGAAGACAGTTTTCTTAATCATAGTGTACTAAGTTTTTAACATTATATAACTGGAAGTTTGGATATCTAGGTCCCAAGGATGAGTATGTGAATAGGGTTCAGATGAATGTCAAGGGTGAGTCAAAGGAATTTTGGAGGTTTGTAAATAGCAAGCGTGATGCTAAGGAGATCTGTGAAAGAATGCACCTGGGTGACAGGGTCTTTGTGGGTTCTGAATTGCCGGATGGTTTTGCCGAGTACTTCAAGTCTGTTTACACTCCAATAACTGGCATCTGCAGGGATGACGTGGGTCAGGATTATGAGGCCAATGGGATTAGGAGGAATTTGGCTTCCAGTCTCCTTGTCCATCCCAGTTTGTTTTTAAGCCGGGCCAGCATATGGAGAGCAATAGATAGGATGGGCCACTTACTACTCCTGGGAAGATGGGATTCCTGCGTTCATAGTAAAGGGCTGTAGGGACTTGCTGGTTGATCCGTTAAAATATATTTTTGATTATTCCCTGGCTGAAGGGCATGTTCCTCTGGTAGTGCAAAGATTTCAAAAAATCATACCCACTTTCAAGTCTGGTAGGAAGGATTTAATCACTAATTACCGTCCAATCTCCTGCTTTCTGTTTTTGCAAAGGTTTATGAGCGTGCTATGGTGAGACGGTGGTGGTACTCCTGGCCTCTAATGTCTGACGGTCAGCATGGTTTTCTTCCCGGTAATCAGTGGTGACAAATTCCAAGTTGGAGTTTACAATGGATATTTCAAGGGCTATGGATTCTGGAGGAGAGGTTGATGCCGTTCAGCATCGATTACGCAAAGGCGTTTGATCGTGTTGATCAGGGAGCACTGTTGAGAAGACTTGATGACTTGGGATTTTAGAAGAGCTTGTTGGGGTTTGTTCTTCAGGAGTTACTATTCCATCGCAATAACTATGTTATGGCCAAGAATATTAGGTCAACTCCCTTTTAGTACATATTCATGTTCCACAGGGCAGTGTGTGCTGGGGCCTCTTTTGTTCCTCTTGCTGATGAATGAGCTGCTACTTCAGAGGAGAAATGCTAAATGTTTGATTTTTTGCAGATGATGGAAAGCTCTACATGGAGATGACTAATCACAATGATTGTACCTTGTTGCAGCAAGATATTGATAACTTGGCTAAATGGTCTAATATCAATGGAATTGAGTTGAATGCAAAAAAGTGTAAGTGCATGTCTTTCTCTGTAAGTGTCGAAAGGTTAAACTTCTCTTACAAGAGATCTATGTGAAAATGGATTTGGATTAGGAGCTGATTCTTGTATGGATTTAGGCGTTGTTTTTGACAGTGGCCCTAATTTCTCAATGCATTAGACTCTACCATAGCCAAGGCCAACAAAAATGTTGGGCTTTATTATGCGGAATACAGTTGACTTTAATACAGTTTGTAGCAACAAGCACTGTATACAAGTCTCTTTGTAAGGAGTGTGTTGTGGAATATGGTTCTTTGATTTGGAAACCTCTCACTAATCACGTATTGACTCAGTGTCTTGAAGTAGTCCAGAATAAATTTCTTTATAGTTTCTCTACTATGTTGCTTCCTACGGTCTCCTGTCCTCTGGGGTTTCTCATAGACCGTTTGAGAAAGACATTTCCCTCACTTTGTCCTTTATTGAGACTATGACGGAGAGAGAGACTCATTGATTTGTGTAATGGGCCGATTGGAGTCGTTTTACTTCTCCGGGTCTTCTTTTCTTGATCAATTTCCATGTTCTTTCATTTTATCTCTGAAATTGTCCTACAGTACTGATACTGCCCAGAGTAGAACGGCCTGTGTGTTTCATGCTCCTTTGTATAGGCCCCTCAGATTGTATAATAATGTATTGGATTAATGTAGTGGATTTGTTTGGATTGAATAGTGCGTTTAAAAGGGACTTGAAAGAGGGTATATGTATGTTGATTGACTAATTATTTTTCTAGTCCTTTTCTTTGTAACTCAGTGGGTTGAATGTCTGCTTAGGCCTCCATTTTTTTCACTTTTTTTTCTAGATTTTATTGTATGCATTTACTATTATTTATTGCTATTAATATGCTTATTATTAGTGCTTATCGCTTATTAATGCTTATTATTATTATATTCTACTTCTACTATAATGCTTGCCTCTATAATATAATGCTATACTATAATTCCTTATACTATAATGTTGTATTCTAACATATTATATATTAATGTTTACTTATTATTTCTAATGCTATTTACTATTATTATTATGTATTTGTAACTTCTTATTTAATCTTATTCTTGTTTGTATAATTTTATTTTGTGTTATGAGGGCAATAATAGGATTTAATTCCTGGTGCCCTCAACTATGCATTTTTTCAAATATATTTATATATGAAGCTCTTGTAAATTTTGAGGGCCTTTGAATCTTCTCAGTGGAAGACACGTCTTTCAAAAATAATTATGTCTTATATCGAGAACATAATACCATCATGTAATTAATCTTGAGAATATTGGAGATTATGTGAATGTGATGAACACAGCTCTAGAATAATGAAATCTCATTCTCACATGAATTCTCTAATGAGAATGAACACATGAGATCCAAAACAACGGAATCTTATTCAGTTTCAAGATAAATTGAAACTACAAGAATCAACACACTCAGTGAGAAGAAGTTAAATGAGTTGAAAACTCGCGATAACACTGTCTCACAGAAATGAAGGTGCTAAGCGACTTTGCAACTGGATAAAGTAATTAATGCCTGCCGTCTATTCAGCGGAAAAGCCTTTACAAAGTTTTCCACCTGAGTTTTCCACTAAGAAAAGCGTCTACAGTGTTGAGAAAATGTCTGGTGAAGCTTGATCAATGAATAGGACAGTTCCTTGTGTTACAGAGGTCATTGATCCCATGATACAGTTGTCACAAACATTTATTGGCAAGTTTTAATTGGATGTTAGGGAATATTCAATCAGTTTTCCCACATCATTCAAAGTAAGCTTCATATCAATATTATTAATGAAACTTAAAATAAATGTTTTTCCATATTTCTCATTATGGAATAAATAGATAAGTTGAATAATATATTCATCTGAAGTGGCGAAGTTTGGACAATATTGTCCACTCTACCTCTTAACTACGATATCGTAGAATAAGAAAGGTGATTGATAGCAACCTTGTGAGAGATTATGTACATTTAATTTACTTCTGTGGAATAATGACACTTAATGCCAGTGTTTTTTTTTCTTAATTTTCAAGTATGAATGTACCTAGTATTCAATTTAGAAATGTAGCGGAGGTAAGAGAGGCTGGCGGGGTAAGAGAGGGTGGGCTGCGCCCTAACTTCGCCCTCCCAGGAAACAAATAAAGGCAGCCATTCTATTCTATTCTAATACAGAATTTCAGCTTACAATCTTGCTGTTATGATTTTTGTATCGAATGAATGAACACATAATACTTACTGGGACGTTTCAATTATGGGATTATGGAATCAGGAATATTATCTAGAACATTCTATGAGAGAATTGAAAGCTCATTTAGCGTTAGACGATATTAGAAATGTGAAAACGTATGAAAAGTAAAGACGAAGCAATGCTAATGCTTGGAAATAACATTTAAATAGTATAGTAATATAGTACAAAGGATCCTATTAATAAAAATACCAATGAAAATAATGATAAAAAACTAATGAAAGTAAATTGAACCGAAGACTGGTGACTCATGCTGGTGTTGAGAGAAAAATCCCATTAAATTAGAGAAGCGTCTTGAGACGTGTGTAACGTAACCCCATTTCAGGAATACTGTGTAGGTGTCAGACTTGAGGCTGTACTTAAATCACCGTTCAAGGCGTCCTTGAATTAGCTCGGCTCTTCTTCAGTGTAGCAACACAATACTTTGACCAAGTTATGCTCAAATGGATATTGATACCCTGTATTTAACGTTGGTAAAAGCAATAAACCTACCCGCTGGGAAGTTTATGTGTTGCTGTATTCCACAGAAAGAATTCTTCCTACAGGATCTCTGTTGAAAAACGAAGAATACTGAGCTGTAAAACTGTTATATAAGCTCTAGTATATCATTGTATATAGCGCAGTATATACTGAAGTTTCAAACTCGAACGTGTACTCAAACCTACTCAAGTTCAGGACCTGAGAGCTAATTTTTCAAGATTCTTTGGTTCGATAATAAGCTATCTTGTTTCTAATGTTAGTCAGTTCTGAGTTTGGAGTCAATTAGTTATCGAGACTCGGATAATTGAGAGATAACTTTGAAATTTATGGTGCGGGGTGGGAATAACCAAGAATGAAATCGATATTATGTTGGATTATATCCACGTTTTCGTAGGAGAGTGAAATGGTAACCTGTGATTATGGTTGAATTTTGGGAGATAGAGCACTTATTTCAAACTTCCAAAGTACATAATCAAAAGGAACATAATCAACTTACATTATTATTCAAGTTGTGGGATTAGTCATGTTGAGGGACATCAGCAGACTGCATTTGCAAACATGTTAATAAATTAAGATTGAGAAGTTGAATAAGGAAATTATTGATGGGTGATTGAGATCATTTCTTCATTGATTGATGAACAATAAATAGTTCATCGAATTTCCTTCTAGCTATTATTCTGTTGTCAATATTCGCAGTAGCGGAAGTCTTCAGAGTATTACATAGCAATTAATTAGGATTCTCGTTCAATTAATTATTACAATAATTGTTCTGAACCACAAATAAACAACATGATATTGATAAAATCAAGTGCCCAATACTATTATAGTAATCATCCACAACTTATATTACTAATGAGACAGAATTAATTTAGCAATTTTATTTATTCAATCCACGTGTATTAGGTTCATAAGAATCTGAAAATGAAAGAATAAAGTGAGAGAAAATTATGATAACTATTAAATAAGTAGCTCAAATTTCTGTTTTAGATTAATTTTAATGCCTGGGGTAACTCTAGATTCTAGATAGATAATTCATAGTTACTTTAAACTTATTAGCCTCAAATGAGGAATATTCAAGATAGCATGATAGAATGAATACAATCATACTGCAGTTGCAAAGGCAAAACATTGATGATTGAACAAGAAGGTTCGTTCCAAGATTGGCTCAACTATTAAAAGCATCGATAAATAATAATAATCATAAAATGTTGATGAATACCAATCAAATGTGGATAATATGTTATGATTACAGCTGCAGTGATCCTTTGTAGTATACCACTGCAGCATTAAATTCCTTGTAAGTAGTAAATAAAATAAATTGTCGAGTATGGTCCATCGATTGTTACAACCAGAGAAATCGTATTTCTTATTGAGATTGTATAGTCTTTGTTACAACTCAACTAACAACATTTAAGAAGAAGTATAACAGCTTAAATTACGTAATCAGTTTTGGAATTCGCTGGATAGATCTTTTTGTTTTCCAAGTTCAATGTTTTGAGGTTTAAACTATCAATTTCCTGTCAACTATTTCCTTTCAAGGGTTTTTCCAAGTGAAGATTAATTTGAACTTGGAAACTACATTAAGTTTCTTCTCAATAACCAGTATTCAATCATTTACAAATTTTTTTTGTTCTACAAATACTTATTTTTTTCACACTACGAAATGTTGCGAATATTCCGAATGAATAGTTTCTTTTGGAGGGAAAGCTTTGAAGTATCAAACATTACATGAGAATCATTTTCAAGTATTATACGCTAATGGAATGGTAAGATTAAGCCTTGGTTTGCAATATCGTATCCTCAAACTTGAATATTAAGAATCATCGATTCCCACTAGTTTTTTGTCTCTTCATACCTTCCATCATTAATCAGCTTCATTCTAAATTCCCTCTATTCTTCTATTAATATTTTTTTTATTGTACAAGAATCAAAAGTCTATTGCTATTCTTATCACATTGGAATTTCCATGATTGTCATCAATTAATGATAAATCTACGATAGAAAATTCCAGCTACATAAAAAAACTACCAAGAATTCACACGAATTATATGCTGTCATTGTGAAAAATATCTTCACCAAACTACAACTATTAATACTAGAAATATCCGTCCCTGAAGAGGCAAGATTTTTCGAAGAATTTGAACATGTATTTTATCACCCATGGCTTAACTTATTGTCCTTCTCATTAGAATGTTATATGTCCACCCACTAGCATTCAAGGACAATAATTATTATCAACAATCAAATGACGGAAGATTTATATTGCTTCTAGATTTTTTATAAGATGGTGTCTAAAATACTTCAAGATTAAGTAAGTAATGTACAAGTCAAGACAGGTACAGGATTACACGTTTTTATTAACTAGTATTTATAGTTAGGAGATATTAGATATGAATAATAATATTATATATCCTGGTGAGCCAATCTGGTCAAAACTTGAACATTAAGTTAAATGTTCCGAATGAAAAACTTTTTGAAATTTTATTCGAGTAACATTACAGAGCTATTACGTAATGTCCATGATGTGATAATGTGGCACCCTTCGTCATTAAAAAATCGCACTAAAAACGTTTTACTTCATAGAGTTTATTGCTTTTCTCCCTGCTGATAAACAAGATGCATTCTATGTATATTAGACATGAAATCCTAGCCAACAATAAAAGTTCTTCTTTTTCTTCTTCCACTTTCGATTATTATTCTCCTTTCAGCATGTGTTATAGCTTACCTTATGGATTGAAAGCTGACCAAAACTATGAGAAAATCATAGTGATAACTTTCAACTATTTTTACGACATAAGTGTAAACAAACTATCGGTATTTCGTCAGGTTTTAAGAACTCTGACTTGATATTTGAGTTGCCTACCTTGCCTGTGAACTATTCGAGATGGTTTCAAACATTATGCAAGACATGCTATAAAACTATAGAGTTCTCAGGATGTATGACATTTCAGTGAAGATCTTCTTTGTTATAAAAACTTGAAAGAGAATAATTTCTATTGGAATAATGGTGTTGAAAGGTAATGTCACCTATAAGGTGACATTAAAGGTGATAAAGATTATACCATCCGATGAACATAAACTGCATGAAAATATGAAAAAAAAGAATTTGAATAACATTCGAGTTCGCCCTTCTCTGTGAAGGAGTTTAAATATAACATTCTGTTAATTTTCCATTTAAACCCACTCAAAAAATAGCAGTGAATTTAAGAGCTGACTCGTAAGGTCAACAAAAACCAGATTACTTTGAATAACCGCATTTTCTCCTTCTTCTCCTTCATCTCTACTACTTCCCATTTATCTTCATTTTCCTCCCTGCATTCTTCTTTGCTCAACAGTTCATTGTGAGTGATATCAGTGATCAGTTTCAATGCGGAGTTCCACTGCAGATACTGTGCTACTACCAATACACCAACATACATTGGCCTACACTACTTGACTCGTTTGCTGCAGTTCTAAAGTTTTCAATCTACACTACAGAATCCCGTACTATTCAGACAACGATGAGAATTTATTTCCCCATGAAAAACTGAAGTGCTCCGAAGATAGACTTCTATCACTCTCTCAGCTACTGTCTGTATAATCGTCGCAGGTCTGTGAAGTGTGAGAGTTAACCAGTACTTTGAATGGAACGATATATTGAATCATTCCTTATCGATGATAATATCAGTTATCACTTAAAAACAGATATATCTAAAAACGATAAAATATAACAAAGTTCAACCGTTATATTATAGACTATTTATAGTACACATTATAAATTATGGTACTGTACCGTATTATAACCCGTTCAAAGAAAAGAGCTTCAAAGAAATAGCATTTATGAGAGAGCTTCAAATTTTTTTAATTGACGGAAAGATTTTTCAAAACTTATGAAGATTATTAATACTTTAGAAGAATTGAATTGTGAAGTATTAAACAATATTTTGGGGTCTCTATTATTCAATTTTTTCGAGTAAAAATTTTGATTGTGAAGGAATAGAATCGTATTTACACTAGGTTCAGAGATATTGTAGAATAATTTCTTCATAGCTGGTGAAAGAATGAGATCAATATTGTCTATTCCACAATAAATTAATCATTGTTAACTAAATAAAACTGATCACATTCTTTTGAATAAAATGGTTAGAGAGGATTTCTTCGAACCTGTCTGTGAAGCCTCTCATATTTCTCTCTATAAAAGAGTATATAGAATCTATAGGCATTTAAAACGTGCTCACACAAATAAACAGAACATGCTTTGTTGTTGTGTTGTCTGACATGCACAGGCGGTGCTATGCATGTCCATTGTATGAGCATGTTAAAAATCAACAGTCCAATTCAATGCTATTGAATTGCTATTCAAATGCTATGAATTGCACACAACAGGAATTCAACAAACCATGAATTTACAAACTAAAATTCAATACATGCCCCAAATACTACATTGGGCAAACAGGCCGTAGCTTCAGTATAAGATACAAAGAACACATCAAAGCATTCAAATCAAACACTGATTCCTCATTTGCTGAGCACCTAATAACAACCGGACACGGTCATGAAAACATCCAAAACAGACATTGAAATACTACACACTCACCACAAAAGCCAAAAACTCAACACATTAGAGCAATATGAAATATTCAAACACTACAAGCAAGACAAGCCTAACATGATAATAAAAGACCAAATAAATTTTAAATCAAGTACCATTTTTTCATACATCATGGTCATACAGTCCAACCCCTGAAAACTAGCGCCTCTGGCGGCTGGCTGATGAAGCTCCTCATCAAGAGTGAAATGCATTCCAATTGTGTCCAATAATGTAAGTAATAGCATTAATTATTTACAGTGAAATACAAGTCGTTACTTTAACAGAATTCAATGCTGTTGCTTTTGATAGGAAATTTGATCTTGTTCCTGCTAATAATTTTTTTATTGGAGTGAAGGGGAAAGGGAATTACTTTAATTTTCAAATCCGAACCATAGACTTTCTTCATAATAAAATCAAAGCAACGTACTCTAGCGGTAGTTTGTAACAAAAGAGGAAGAAGCTGTTTATTGACATTAGAGGTGTCAGTTGAGAAATAGGAACGTCCTTGAAATCCACGAATACGTCACACTTACAACGAATATTTCGTAAAAAAGAAGAAGACACAGAAAACAAACATCAGATGTAAAAAGAAATTGGCCAAGCACATGCCATATCCTAAACCTCTCTCCATCCGTCCTCTCAAGGACCTTTTCACTTGATTAGCGTTTACTGCGATAATTTCACTCTTTTCTCATGTTTTGGTGTGAATTTCTTTCTCTTCTCGTGAACTGGTGATAATTATTGTGATAATCAATGAGTGTTGAGTGTTATAATCACACGAAACCTTGAGATTTTCATCAACCGAGATAAATTATAATTATTGATAACTTACTACTACACAGATAACGTATTCGAATTTATAACACAACAATGTTCAAAGCCTTCATCTAAACCCTACATTAAGCCACAATAGTGCTCTCAAACCTTGACTTTTGACTTTGTATGACTTATGACAGTGATTAGGGCACTATTTTTTAACGATTGATTGCATGAGAGCCAAATTGATTCTACCGCTGTAGAATGACGTCAAATAACGTGACCAATGAAACGAAATCACCATTGAGCTCCAACATTTTACAGTAGGTGAATTTTATTATAGATTTTTGTGCAAACGGCTGTGAGACTAACCGTAAGATCATTGATAATTAGATTAATTAGATAATTAGAATTATTGGTTGAAAAATTCAATGAAATATTGTGTGACTTTAATTTTAACGTAAACGTATTGTGTGGATACGGCTTGAGTCATATATTTAAAAAATATCTATTCACAATGCTTAATGATGGACAAAAAAATAAGAGTTTGAATCTATTAGTCTAGTGATTCCAACTTCTTTCTATCACACACCAAGAACTTTACCCAATTATTTCCTCAACGCAAGGAATTCCCCCTGATGTTACATTCACTTTGACTACATCCACCTCCACTCTACTGAATAAAAGCACCAAGTACGTGATAAGTTGCGCAACTTGTTGCAATTATTTTGTTGAAACATTTTGGAATGTGCACCGGAAACTTGAGAAAGTAGATGATAACCTTGCGAGCTGAACTCGTTGAATTACTGTTGCAAGATCTCAATTCTTACTTTGAAAATGTGTAGTTTACTGTGAGACTATCACTTGCAAAATCTTAATTCGTCATTCTGGTGGTTTTTGATGAGTCAGCGAATGTTTCAATTCCCGGAATGCTCCAGCTTTATCACCAGACATGTCTACAGGAGCGTGAGAAATTTTGCTCTCCGCATCAAGCCATGAATTTAAAACTAAACTTTTAGCTTAGAAGTGGGTAGGCTGAGACTTGATATATTATATCATCTGTGAATACCCAAGTAGATACAATGATTCAATTATACAGAGCGTACAGAATTGAATAGTTAATATAATTTTCAAGGATAATTGACTCACATGATATTTTCTACATTATTTGACAAAAAACTTGAAATAAAAAGTGGGTGTAAAGGATAGAATGTCATGTAAGAAGTATAATTCATGTTTGCCTTCGTAATAATTGATATACCTCTGTTTTTATCATTCTAATTTTTTTTCAATGTAGGTACTCTATTTCTCAGACGATTCTGTGTTGAAGTGTTGTTTTTTATTGTTCTTTTTTTAATTGAATTGAATTTTATTTCCCAAGAAACACAATACAATACACACATCACAAGCAAAGAAACAAAGCAAATCATAGAAAGTACAAAATACACAATAATGCTTCTTTAATCAATGCATAAGCTGTAATAATTATGCGGAAAAATGATAAAAGCGTATATTTTCAACTAGCCTACATTACTCAAGAGCTGAGCTTTTTTCCTCCCAAAAAATAATATGATTATACAGAGTATCCCACCAAGGTCTTTACAGCCGTTAACCATGGATTTTACATGACATTTCTGAAAAAAATCACCAATAAACTTTTGTCCTATCGACTTTCGTTTTCGAGATACATAGATTTTTCAATATCTTTCCAATATGCCTACTCACTGTCATTGAATATTCAATAACTGGAGAACCACTTACCGAATTTCAATTTCGATAAATATTCAAGAAACAAAGAAATAATAATCATCAAAGAAAGAGATCCCTGGAAAAGCTAATAAGAGGAAGAAGAAGGAATAGAGAATGAGACAAAGCTAGAGAGAAAGAGAGAGTGAGAAAGAAATAATAGAAAACAGCGAAATGGGAGGAGAAATAAGCCGATTAGAGAATTATATTCGGATGGCGTGAAGTTTGGAAATCATTCAAGATTTTCGCAACCATTACAGCTTCCCATTATCACTTATATCATCCCATTTAATCTCCTAATCGTAACCCACTCTATATTACATATAACTTATATATTTCTCAAATAGGATATACCATACTGGTTAAACTTCGGCGAATACTTCTTTATTAAGTACTTTATCCCAGAAGTTGTTCCATCTGAAAGATTAAAGTCGTTTCAAAGATTTCTTGTATTATTTGTAGAGAAGGCAAAAGTAAGTTTGCCGGGAAAGGACTTTGCATACTTAATTCTCTGGACTTATTCTCGACAACGGAAATCTATTATGTTAAGTACCAAGTCGCTTCCAGGTGGACTTGATGCTGTGCACTTGAGAAAATCCTCAAAGTCTTTGAGCTTTGAATTGAGTGGATACTTTTCCACTGAATCCTGGATTCCTTGCTCTAGTTACAATTGATTCTCAGTACTGGTTCTAAGTGCAAGTAAAGTAATTCTCTTCTAAGTACTTGTTTCACATAAAAGTAATTCTGAATCCATCCTAGGTGCTCTCAAACATCAAGGAATTGAATTTTGTATCAAATTGAATGTCTCTTTTATTAAAATCTGCTTCCTAGAATTATGAGATAAATTGAAGATTCCGTTTCAAGTGATGAATAGTTGTAGTATTACATTTGAAGGATTCTTGTTACTAGTTAAGATAAAAGTAAGTTCTCAATTCAATTATCTTCTAGGTTCGGGTTACCTTTCTAGGAATAGCTTTAAGCTACGAGATGTAGCTGTGAATAGTAGTGTAGCTATGAGATTTACAGTAATAGTGCCATCAATTTTTTATTCCACCTGCAAAGTACTTCAGTTAACTTGTTCATCAGTGTTCATTTTATACGATACTCTATTGTTGAATTCCACTGCATCAAGGTATGAACATTTTTCAAATAACATTAGAGAACTACAAGTAGTGCTTAGGCAAGTGCTTACAATTAGTGCACAAGTATTAGTAGTTCAAGTAGAAGTACAAGTACTGACTGAGTCTAAGCTCCGTGTCCCTGACGGCTGAAGAGGAGAGACGAAGAGTGCTATAAAATACACTACAAAAACCGGTTTTTGATGACGTATTGCATTCCTCCCAGGGACACGGAGCTTAGACTCGGGCAGTAGTAGGCTATATTGAATATAATTGCATCAAGATTTCCATTTCAAACTTCTATATAGTTCATCAATGTTGAAATAGGTTTTTATAGAATTCATCAATACAATTTTTATACTTCGCCGAATCAAGTTTTAGATCTAAAACTTGATAAAAAGAATAAAAGATTAAAAAGAATAAAACTAAAATAAAAGATTTAGATCTTTTCGACCGACTGCAAGTGATTGAAAGTCAATAAAATGGCGTAATCTGACAAAGCTCAATAGGGATTTTATTGCATTGGACGTCAGCGATTACTTAACGGCAGTTAAATATATTTTGCTTCCAATTTTCTGATAAAATCGACAATCAAGATGATTATACGAGTATTAAAACAAATGCCATTGAATCAATGTAGGCTATTTATGTAGCCAGGGCCGTCGCGTGGGTGGGGCGACCGCATGACAACATCTCGCCCCGGGCGCCAATAAACCAAGCGACGGCCCTGTATGTAGCCCATCACAATAATGATTTTCCAGGCAGGAATGATCTGAATACTGAATGTTTAATACTCGCTTTTTGCACTAAATTGGAAGGAAGTTTAAAACTTTGGACCAACAAACAGACCTTGCCATGTACAGATATAATAAGGAGAAACAATATTATTTTTAAACATGAATATGGATTTCAATACAATGGAGCTCCAGCGATTCTATATTGAATTTAAAACAATACTATAATCAGAGATAAAAAGTATATCGGAGTCATAAGTGTTTTGATGTTAACAGAATGATGTTAACATATGATTGAATAATTATGATTGATACACATGTTATTAATATTATGTTGTTGATTCGTAGAAAATAATAGTTTCTATTATGGCTCCTGTTATGGAGATTCTGTAATAAAAGTATTTGAAATAAATACAGTTGAAGTATTTGAAACAATAAGCATATTATAGCCTGTAGTCATAATCATATTGGAACTAACTAGAAGCACAAATAAAATCAATCACACAATCCGTTTGAAATCCTTCATTAATATATTGTTTTAATATAATGTTATATATCATTATTATTAATGATGAATTTATTGCACTATTATCTTTTACCTGTCATAGAATTCACCCAAGAATAGAAGAGCAGTATCAAATTTAACGCGTGATCAACCATTGAAGTGTACAACGAATCACTGTAGGCCTTTGTTTCACAATAACGTATACCAGCTGCTAACAACAAAGCAATGCCATTTACCATAATTTCATTCTCAAAATTACTCTAATGAATGATACACCCCTTCCCATTTCTCTCTCAAATCCCACTGGTCTCATTAAGAGTAGCACCATAGCTTGATAGAGATGGCTATGGTAGGACCCGCATCTAAATTACTGACAAACGCAAGAGAATAAATTTGGTTTACGCACGCACTGAGTTGTGATTAAAGGGATGGGGTTTATTGAAAAAGTTTTTTCAAAAGTTCTTTGTTCATAATTCTTTGAAGAAGCCTGTTATTTAAAGTCATTCACTTATTTAGTAATAGTCTGATGGAAGTTATATTGGAATAGGTATCCAATTAAAATAATTATCATTTTGATCAATCATTCAATCATTAACCAATCACAAAGGAGAGTGAAAGAGGCTTATGTCCAAAATTGTTTCTCTTCCAATTTAAACAAACAGTCTCAATCCAGCTTGCATCACATCACTGGATCAATAATTCCTCTTCGAAAACAAAAGCCCATCAATTTCGAATATTTTTAATCAGCTCTTAACAAAAATAACCAAACAAAACAAAATAATTCAAAAGTTTTGATGATTATGAATGGTGAGCTATTGATTTCGTTTGTTGAGTTTTTCATATTCATTGAAAATTATTTGTGTTTGTGATAAATGAGAATAATATTGAGGTTGTAACTACCACAAATTTATTATTATTGTAAACTTTTAGTTGTTATTTTATGACGATTGGCTGTATCATCGGTTGGTTTCATTGAATTGAATTATTTGATCTTCCCGTTATTATTTGTTGTACTTACGTATTTGTAAGCCAGTGGTTCACAAACTGGGGAACGTGTACCCCTTGGGGGTACGCAAAAATGTTTTGTGGGTACGCGGCAGGTTAACAAAAAAACAATCATTTAAATGAATTTGAAAACTCCATAACCACAAAAATTTTCATATTATTGTGGCGATGGTAAGTGTAAGTATAAACTATGAAAACATCGTTCTTTCAGTCGCTTATCATATTGTTGTTATTGGGGAAAATAATCACAGATTTCACTATCTTGATGAATCACTTGATTATCATAAAACAATATAATAATTGTAATTATTATAATTATATACTTTATATATTTCATGATTATCATTCAAACTCCACTAATTAAATTATCACACACACTTTGTCAAAATAGGCTACTTACTGATTACTTGTTGCCAGCAAAGTTTGTGCGCGGTCAACGCCAATATTAATTATTATCAAAATTGTACTTTAAATTATACTGTATTTATTGTAAAATTTTCTGTAAGTGCATGAAACTGTATTTTGTACTAATGTTTTTAGATTATTTGTTTTCAGAAAGAAAGTCTTTCTTTCTGTCTTTCTTGTCAGCGTAAAATTATGATACCCGTTCACTTGTATCATAACAATAGTTCAGTGGGGGAGTGGGAACATGTTTACTGTGAATTTACAGTAAATTCATGAAACTATATTTTATACTAATGTTTGAAGATTATTTGTTTTTTGATTTGCCATTTTCTACTTATTGAGTACCGGTAACTAAGAGAGTACCTAAAAGGCTTTGTGGGTAAAAAGGGGAACAGAGTCTAAATAAGTTTGAGAAACACTGCTCTAATAAGCATTACATAAACATTGATCTTCCTGGTTTCTTACGTTGGTTGCATCCTTATTTTTATTTGATTTTTGAAACTCAATCTTTATCACAATTTTTTCATTTGTTTCTCATTTATATTTGCTATTCCTCTCTTAACATAAAATTCTCAATCAAATATTGTGGATACCATAATATTGATGAAGTTTTCAATCGATGATAACTCTATCTAAAACTGAAAAATATTTTCACTTTATCAATGAACATAGAAAAATAGGAAAACAAAAATGAAATCATTGGAAAAAATCCGGTTATAACTTGATTCTATGTATCTAACACATTCTCAGCAACATCAATGCCAACATAAAAAAGCTTCAACTGTGAATCTATATGCTAAGTTCTATTTTTGGAAATTTTACGACTCCTATAAAAGCCGCAGTAATTCGAGTTCCAGAAAACATCTAAAAGCCTTTTTCGGAAGAAAACAGACAGGTTAAAAAGCTCATCTTATTTGACAAGAATGTTTCAAAACATTTCCAAATCGTAATTCCGATTTCATGGCTTCAAATGTTCACATCATAAGATTAGTATCATTCGCTCTGAAATATCTAGTCCCCTTCTGACTACGAGATTGAAGAAAGACCAAATGGAAGGAAGAAGGAAGATATAGAAAAGAAGAAGAAGAAAGAACTGGAAGTGGTTGGGAGAGAAAGGGTAGAAAGAGAAAGAGAAACAAAGAAAAAATGAAAAAGAGAAGTCTGTATTCTTTACCGACTGCCTACTGCACGAACCAAAAAAAACTGAGAGGCAACAAAGATTACAGATATAGGAAAAAGAGTTGGAGAATGAGAAATCTGGGGGAAAGGTAAGATAGAAAGAAGATGAGGAAGGAAGAGGTAGAGAATAGAGAAGGAGAAGGAGAAAGAAAGGGAAAAAGAGGAAGAAGGAAATTCAAGAACAGGAAGAAGTTAAAAAGTGAAGATCGTCTGGTGAAAGGAGGAGAAAGAATAGGTATAGTGGTAAGGTGAGAAATATTCAAAAAGTATGTAATTGCGAAAGAAGAAAGGAGAAAAGATAAGAGAAGAAGAAATATTAAGATCTGTATTGTATTTTACTGTATTGTACTATATTGTATTGGCTAGTACAGGTTTCAGGAAGAACAGCGAGAAGAAATGGTAAACGTAAGGAACTGAGAGGGAAGAAGAAAAAAGAGAGAAGAGAATAAAAGGAAAAGAAAGACGGAAAGAAAGTGAAGAGAAGTGGTAAAATTTATTTTTTTATCATTCGGTTTTGAAGGAAACATTGGAAGACCGACTATTGCAAGGTTACTGGAAGAAAGACTGCAAGAAAGATGGTAAAGCAAATAACTGAGAGAGAAGAATGTGAAAAGAAGACGGAAAATTCACTATTTTCTGAACACTAAAACCGATCAAGAGTCACACGTGGAGTGCAATAAAGTTCAACAAGGAAGGACGACTCACAAAAAAAAAGATTAAAAACAGGAAGATCTTGTTGAATTATTCAGATTATTCACCAGTTAAATCCGAATGTAGCCGATAGGAATTTTATTCACATCTCTTCTGTGACCGAGCTGCAAGCGGAAACCTGTTATTTATTTTTTTCGATTTTATTTTATTTCTCTAGAATGCAACAAGAAGTGCAGAGGTGGTCGGCTGGAATAACGGGATTCAATTCTCTCGAAGATCCGAATCTAAAAATAGTGGAAGGTGCAAGAAGGAAGGTCAAATAGTATTCAAATGAAGTTGTTCGTAAATCGGAATTGACAAATTGCCTACGCCTTCTGAATAATTTCCGATTAGGAAGAAAAATAGAGGCTGTGATCTTGCTGCACATTTACGTCATGACATGTGAAGTGTAGGATGTTGTTATTGATTGGGTTCAACGTTTCTTCTTGACAACACAAACGAAAAACTAATGGTTTTTGTTGAAATTACAATAAATGTCCTTTTTCAAAGTTCAAAGTGAATGAATATCATTCCACACCAGTAATTAATAGTGTTACAGACAACTCTAATATGATTATTCATATTTTTTGTTGGAATGATGGTGTTATTTACTGTTGGAATGATATGATGGTATTAATTACTGTTAATCATTACTTATTCATCTCTTATCATCCTTGTTCATTTTATTACTGTATTAATTACTGTTAATCATTACTTATTCATCTCTTATCACCCTTGTTCATTTAAGTTGAATTTGAAAAAGCATATGAATGATTCCGGTTGCAAGATTAATTGATGTCAAGTATAATTGGGGTTTATTGAGAAAAAATATTGTAGATTATCTCCTATCATGATAATCAATTTTCACTGCATACCTGTATTTATAATACGTACTGTATCACGGTCTAGTCAAAGAAAATGAAATAATTACCCAATTATCTCTGATCTGGTGCAAGTGAAACACATTAAGTTGTTGATAGTTATTGCTGAAAGATTCTTGTTGTACTTCGTGTTTGTAGGCTTTTTTTTAGTTCCTTATCCTCAACAAATAGTAATTATAATTTGTATGATAATCCCTGTAAAAGACAAGCAGTCACTAAACCTTTCTCCATCAAATTTCAATTGAACAAGTATTATCAGCTCAGTATTTCTAGGAAATCTTACTGAACGTGCAAAATACATCACCAGAAAAGGACTACGACGTATAGGACTGCAAAGTAAAAATATACCGAAGAATATAATTAGGGTATATTGAATAGGATTACCTCAATCCAATGATACTCATTCTATTCATAGTAGCTTACAGTCATGTGAAAATGCTTAGAGGTGCCAGAGGATAAGATAAGATTCTTTTATTCATTTAGATAAAGTTTTCCTGCATTACTTCTAGATTGCGATGGATATGCAAGTATGTAAAACTCATCAACTCAATAATTAACAAACAATATGAATAGTAGATGCAATGTGAACGGCGAAGTTTGAACATACCTTTCAACTAAGATTATCTCTTCTCATAGAACCAATTTTCCATCAAACGTGAATTTTTCCAAGAAAAATTACATGATGTACTTTCTAATCTGTTAGGAGATAACATATCTTCTGAGAAAAATATTTACAGAGTAAATTAACATGCCATAAAATTGCAATCCTCGTTGAAGGAAGATTATATTTTTATAAAGGGTAAGATAGGAAAGTAAGTAGAAAGGATAGGTAGGTAGTAAGTGCTAGAGGACAAGATAAGATTATTTTATTCATTTATATAAAGTTTTCCTGCATTACTTCTACTAGATTGAGATGGATGTGCAAGTATGTAAAACTCATCAACTCAATAATTAACAAACAATATGAATAGTAGATGCAATGTGAACGGCGAAGTTTGAACATACCTTTCAACTAAGATTATCTCTTCTCATAGAACCAATTTTCCATCAAACGTGAATTTTTCCAAGAAAAATTACATGATGTACTTTCTAATCTGTTTGGAGATAACATAACTTCTGAGAAAAATATTTACAGAGTGAATAACAGAGTAAATTAACATGCCATAAAATTGCAATCCTCGTTGAAGGAAGATTATATTTTTATAGAGGGTAAGGTAGGAAAGTCTAGTTGGGAAAAGAAGAAAACGAACATATGAGTTCAAGAATAGGAGAAGATGAAAAAGTAGAAGAGAAAAAGAAGAAGAAAAAAGAAGAAATAAGATAGAGGAGAAGAAGTACAATAAGAAGGTGAATAATTAGAGAAAAAGTTTTGAATGTATCACAAAGAGCCTAGAATAGGTGAATATAACGGCAAAGCGTGGGAGGGGTAGAAATGTCAAATTAGTTCCAAGATGAAAAACCCATAAAAGAGGAAGAAAATAGAAAAAAATCTGAAATGAGGGCATGAGGTGAATAACAGTAGAGAAGGAAAGAAGTACCGGTAGCAGATTAGTTGAGGAGGAGGCTGCAAAAATTGAAAAACTGTTCATAAAAATACGAAGATGAGGAGCAATATTGAAGTAAACAAGACTGAGTGAGACCTACTCAAAAGAAGAACTAAAATTGGCAGAAGAGAGAGTTCATTATTGGAAAATTTAAAAGAGATGACAAATTGATGAGACCCTTCAAATGGGGTTCTGGGGGTACACTGAGCTAGGGGGTGTAGTTCTACCCCTCTGGGCAAGGGTTGATTGCCTCTACAAATCGGATTGCTGCAGCTAAGGGCAGATTGTGTATTGGTATGAACAGCATTCCATCCCCTAGTCGTTCTACACCCAACCAAACACCACCACTCTCCCCCTCCGACCGTCATCTATGGCCTACAAACTCCACTCCAACAATTTCAAGGCTATCTCCACATTGCACTGTATATTGGGCAGGGCACGCAGGCATTTTAAAGCCGATTGCATAGGAATTTATTGGTGGAAGAGGGTACTGTACATAGAATCGCTGATAAATAAATAGTAATAAATCGCGTGGTTTGTATTAATTTCGGCTCAGTATCCGTGGCGAAGCGTGGTATACTTATTTGGTCTATATTTGGTATTCTTATTCGGAAATTTACCCGGCGATGACCAAATGAGTATACCACACTTCGCCACTACTCAGTATATCCTGCATGGTATTATTGTAAACGCTGGTATTGTAAACCATGCAGGATATACTGAGTAGTGGCGAAGCGTGGTATACTTATTTGGTCATCGCCGGGTATATTTCCGATGGTATTATTGTAAACGCTGGTATTGTAAACCATGCAGGATATACTGAGTAGTGGCGAAGTGTGGTATACTTATTTGGTCAGCGTCGGGTATATTTCCGAATAAGAATACCAAATATAGACCAAAAAAGTATACCACGCTTCGCCACGGATACAATAATACCTAATATTGGGAATACATATTACCCAGTGTAAAATATCTTCATGAATACGTTATTATAACTGAAATATAACTAATTGAAATAAAATAGTATTCAATGTAACAAGGAAATAATAGATATCGTACATTGAAAAATATAAAACAATAATCGTTTGTATGCGAATCGTCGCAGCAATCACAGATAGAGGAATACAACGAAGGACTAAATGAAGAAATAGAAAGGAATATTAATCCAGTCAATAGAGGCTCAAAGAGGGGGTTCACCTTACATCAAATGGGGGAACGTTTTTTATTTTTTGATGTTGTTTGGGACCATTAGGTAGTAATTAATCCAAGTTTTCGTCATCCCCACCCCCTTGCTTCGTCCGCCATCTTGAAAAAACTATCAGAAATCGGCACTTTTTTCAGCACATGAGTAGTGAATAATGACAGTTGAACGGAAGGGCCAATCACAGGGCAGGGATTTCCCCCCCTACCCCCCTCGCCCTGAGGGGCGTGGCTAAATTGGTTACCCTTCGTCTCTCCCTAAGACGCCATTTTGTAGTGGTGATTAAAGAGGGGACCCCAGCGAAGACCAATGGGAGACGAGTTCCCCACCAGGTTGACCAATCAGAGAGCAGCATTTCCTCCACCTCTTTTGTATGTGCTATATATTTTTGTATGTTCTATATATGTATTTCTTTCTCTGTCCTGTACCATACTGTGCCATAGCGTTGTCTCACTCTTTCTTTCCCCTATACAAAGTATACCTATATAAAAATATATATGTACTATCTATAGAGAAAAATATATATGTGCTATCTCTTTCTCCTCCTCTAGCATAACGTGTGATAGCGTTGTCTCACTCTTTCTTTCCCTAAAGAGAGTATATCTATATTTGATGGGGCATATATTGTTGAGAAAGATATATGCAATCTCTTTGTCTCTCTCTTGCAGCATAATGGCAGATGAGCCTCTCTCACTCTTCGGCTGTGATATTACTATGTATATTCGCAATGTCAGTGCACCCGCCCCCCGCCTCCAGCCCCAAGCCCCAAGCCCCAAGCCTCAAAATGACAGCTGCACTTGACTCCCACTAAGAAAAACCAAGTCTACCAACCTAATTTCATATCGTATCAAATTTACCTGTATCAGACTTGCTGACACTAAATTACAACTGATTAGCAAGAAACAGAATTGATAGGTGTCCGCATATATCAGAGTCTATTGGTTGCAATTGATTGGTATTATAAAATATTTTCACATTACTTTCTTTTTCCAATACTTTGTTAACTCATAAGGTGGCTGAAATTACCTACTGGATCAAAATAATACACATTTTTCCCTTTTAATATATGCAACCTAATGCGTTCCCATTCCACTCTGTTTGTCTAAATTTACAATTGCACATTCATCATTTCTAATTCTCTGTGGTAACCCATCTATCATATATATACCACGCAGACTAATATTTAATAATTTCGCCCATTTGAATAAGTCATGATTCGATAATGCACCATGAATATTTACTTTTGACATTTTCTTTGTATTTTAACTTTTTTCTTTTTAACTTTGAGTGATGGAGGTACTAAAATTTTATCTTCACTTCTAATTGTTTATGGTTTTAGATAAAATCCACGTTCTGAAATGTATTTCTTCCACTGACTGATTGCTTTTTGTCTATGCATCTTTCCAACTCCTCTCTTCCTCTTCCTCTTCCCCAATCGCCCTCCAAATGCAGATTTGACTTTCATCAAGTTAGTAACAAGATAAGAATATGCCCTTTCACTCACTCCTGATTTAGGGTCTTTAAAACTTCCCATGCTCCATCAGCTAATTTTCTATCAGCTTCCGCTCGCGATTTATTATCGGAGGATTGGCTATATGCTATATCATGTAATTTACATAAAGAATCAAGCCTGTTTATTCCTTTATCACCTCTTTTCAATCTTTTTTCTAGATCTGTCCCAGTCCCGCAATATGAATATTTTTCTCCAGTTTCAGGTTTAATTAGATGTAATGCCACAGGTAAACGGTCGATAATTTTATTCACAACTGAAGATGTAAAACTTTTGCTGCATTACCTATTTTAGAAATTATTCCTCTACCGGCTTCGAACAGAGCGCTCCGAACAGAAGGTCTTCTCTTCCTCTTAACACTGCTCATCCTTTAAAGGTCAAGCATAAACTGAAGTAATTACTACATAGTTGCTTAAAAAACAAAAAAAAAAAAAAAAAAAATTTTTTATGTATGCTTTGTATCAACTCATTGTTCTTCTTTTTTCTCATATGGGTTTTTCAATCCCATCTTTTCTATAATCAGTTTTCACATGTTCCACTGACAAATTGTGGCTTTTATTTCATCCAGTTATAATGGTAACCAACTTCTATGTATCTTCCAGCCATAACCCAACAAAATATTGTATACGTTCATCAATATACATCGCAATTTGTGGGTTTTCAGTAATAGGTTTCATAATTTCATTTGTAAACTTTTGCAACCTGTCTTCAAGCCCTTGTGTTGAAATTAAACCATGCTCATCCATGATTTTCACTATAGCTTTTGATATTTTTCCCCCCAATCAGTTAGATACGATTTTTTGACAAAATCATTCAACTCATCTCTTGACACAAACTGTGAAATTCCTTCTAAAATATTAGCTTTAATAGCATTCGCCATCTCAATTAATCTCTGATCAAATATATCTTTCTTTAAGTTCTCTATCGATAGTTTCGAATATTCTCTTCTCAAAACACCAAGTTTCTTATCTAATCTCTCTCTGCTTATTACACTGGCTATATCAGAAGATAACTGCGTTAGTTGCTCGTTTAAGTAAGCCCTATCAATTTTGTTGAGTACGTTTTTATCACCTACCTCTTTAACAGAATCTTTAATTTTATCAGAAATGACCTGCAATCTTTCATTCAAATAACTCCTATCAACTTTATTTGCGCTTATATTCTCAATCGCGTTCGACAATGTATTCAAATATGATTTTGTAGTTGACGTGCTCTCATCCACCAGTTTTGTGATACTATTCAATACGTGTTTAGAAACACTTTTCTCAATTTCTTGAGAAAGCAAATCTAATCTCCTTTCCAATTCAGATTTATCTGTATGAAGACTCTTTTGCAATTCTACTGAGATATTATCTAAATACGATTTAACATTGGTATTAATTTTTGTTGATTAAGCGATGTAAGAATTTTCTTACTTAAAATTTCTAAATCAAAATTTCCAGGTATCTTTGAACACAGTTCCTTCAATTTCAAATCAAAGTACTGATTTGGGGTACCTGCACCCCTCCGTGTCCGAATCTGTGCACAGACATCCTTGAACTGATGTTAATTTTATAAATTAAACTCTTACTCTATCAACTTTTCTTCCCGTAATTCCTCAATAATTGAGTTTATCTCAACATCATGGGAAGAGTTACCAGCTTTTAGATGCGTATAGCAATACAAGCCTTTCCACTAATTCATTAACATTATTCCAAAAATGTATGATCTGTTGTGCGTTTTATTTCTAACAAAATTTAACCCTTTTCCGCGCTTTGAACGATTCTTCTTTGCAGGAAAGAGTTTCTGTATAATCTGCGACTTGAAACCATTATTTCTGATAACATACCCACGTTTATCAAGATGGGCTTCTGTTAACTTTAGTATTTCTTATATTTGTCCAAGTCATTTGAATTGTAAAGAACCGCATTTGGTCTAACATTAAAAAGAAGTTCTATCAACCCATGTGATAATCTGAACCTATCTACTCCAACATTGATGTAAACATCATCAAATGTAACATTTTATCACCAATAAAATATGATTTAGTTTCATCATCATATCGCAGACCATAAGGAATAGAATTATTCAATTTTTCTTTGTGAAAACATCAAGATAATTGTTGAGAATCTCCTTCATAGTTACGCGTTGATTTACTCAGAGTAGCATCATATGCCGTACTATTGAAACGAGGAGACGCAGTTTTGTCTCTTCCTCTAAAGATCCAATCTCTCGTTCTTCTTTATCCCACTCCATTCCCTTTTGATAATCTCCTTCGCCAGATGTTAGCGAGGGAGAGATCTCTGTCTGTTCTCGCTTTATTGACTCATTAGCGCTGCTCTGCTGCTGTTGTAACGCAACCAACGGTTGTATCAGGGTTCCAATCTTTACGATTGAATTGTTCAGTTTCTGATTGAAAACCTAATAGATTCTTATGCTTATTAATAATATTTTGTCTCAATTTCTTTATTTTATGAATTAGATTAGCACTCTCTCCGCACTGGGTGCGTGTTTCTGTTATTTTTCATTATACACTCACTGTGATCAAATGTTGAATGACTACAAAGTCATGCATACCCACCCCTACCTTACACTCTTAGGAATTTATCCAATCCTTCCCTATATTTTCCATTGTCTGGTTTGCATTCGTTAAAAATTGAAATAAAATTATGATTACTCTTTGTCCATACTTTCCAACACATTTTTCTAAACTCTGGGAAACTCATATCTTCTCCCACAAAATCTCAGTAAATTAATTTCAAATTTAAGTCGTCTATTTTGAATATAATTAACAATTAGCATTATCTCTCACATGATGTTTCAAAATGCATCCATATGACTGAACTAAGTAAACAGTGTCAATATCCCTGTGTCTACCCATAGTAAAAAGTGACGGATTTGTGGCACATTATCTAGTTGAAGATCGTCAAAATAATCAATGAATTCCTTTCTATCTTATTAGGATGAGGTATTTCAGAAATTTGATCTGACATGTGAAAACCTATACATTTTATTTTGGAAAATATCTTTTCAAAAACTCATATTTATCTTGATATAGCGATTTACTATACAAATATAAGTGATTGAATTTCAATCCATTTTCATGAAAAATTAAATTCAAAACAGTGGTTGATTTTCCACTGGATGATCGTCCAATAACAAGAATGCGTGCATTTTGTGGTAATAAGCTCCCATTCTTACTTTGTTTGTTATGTATAGGCTTTGATATAATTTCATCAAAATTCATGAGTGGTATTGATGCACCATGTACCATAGCTAATAGGAAACTAAAATGAAAACCAGGTTCAAGATACTATACCAAATTTATTACTATTGATATAGTCACTTTTACAATATAATACTTTACAGCTGTACATTTTACAATAATACATTTTTACAACATTTTTACATTGCAATATAATACATTTCAAGTGTTATTAACCTAGTAATCGATATCAATCTAACCATGAGTTAAATTTTGAATCAACACAAACCCATTTACCAAAAATTTTCTCTCCCTTTCGTTTTAAAATTTTCTACTAAATAAATATCACGCTCACCCGCATCGAGATTGGTTTTCTTTATTTCTTGCTCATAAAATCTACCAGATATTATTTCTCCATTCAAATCTCTCAATATGTAGGTGGGTGGTCTTGAAGGAAAAACACTATGAATTATAAAATATTGGTAGACCAATTTATATTATAAGACTTATCAAATACATGTTTATACTTGGAAATTCTCACAATGTCTCCTAATTTAAATTTGGGTTTTATTTGGTTCGATTTCAAGCGCAGGTTTGCGTTTGCCGCTTTATTAAGTGCAGCATTTATCTGAGTTCGATGTTTTTGCGTACATCAATTGGACGCATTTGAATTGATCTGTGAAAAGACTTATTATATTCTGTTACAAGTTTTGGAAGAGCATCAACCCATCGTCTTGTTCCATTTTCAGTTGAATATCTATAAATTTTTGATTTAATTGTTCTAACAAAACGCTCAACAATGGCGGCTTTTTCTCAGTAAAAACATGATAATGCTTAATATTATACTTATCTAATAACGCTTTTATTTTACTATTAAAAATTCGGTTCCCTGGTCTGTCTGAAACAGTTTCATCTTATTTTACAAATAATAGATTGAAGCGGTGTGAACAGAAGATGCACTCTTTGTTTTATTGGCACACAAAATGCAAATTTCGTAAAACAGTTTATCACAGCTAAAATGAATTTAAAATTTGAATTATGCTTCGATAATGACGTCATGTCAATGAGGTCTACTTGATACAGATCTGTTTCAGATTTAAGTTCATAGGGTCTTCTTCTAATATTCACTCTTGGAATTGTGTGTAACTCATTAGCCAATTTACTGCGTACGCTTATAGCAGCGCTGTTTGTTTAACAACTGTCTTGGTTCGCTCCATGGGTCCTTCTATTTTGAAATTACTCAGTAGTGCTTCTCCTCCGTCTCCTTCTCCTTCTCCTTCTCCTTCTCCTTCTCCTTCTCCTTCTCCTTCTCCTTCTCCTTCTCCTTCTCCTTCTCCTTCTCCTTCTCCTTCTCCTTCTCCTTCTTCTTCAACTTGGGGATATCACGATGTCCCCAGGCCAGTGTTGAATCCCATCCTCCAGTATGTATCTCTTATCATCAGAGTAACTTAATGCAACTTTCCCAGAACGAATTTGGAAGACTTTATGCAAATAGCTTCTTATTGCATTGAAGCTTTCATAGTGCTGAACCTTTCAAATAAACATTTTTATACAAATCAAGCGTTAAGCACCTATCTTTAACACATTTTTTCACACCTTTAGCTGTACATTTATTTACAATATTTACATTATCTACAAACTTAAAACTGTACATTTTGGGGCGGAGTCCTACAAAGTGTGTAATTATTTTGAATTGGCTTCATCCTTAAATTTACCCACCACCTTTTTATTTACAAGAGAAAAACATTTATGGTTAGGTGGGTAATCGCTATCAAACCACTCAAGTTTTCCTCTCATATCCTCATACACATCATCCGTCTGAATTTCATACATAAGGCTATCTGTGTCACTCATTAAAAGCTTTACATTTTCGGGGATACATATTCAAAATTTTGTTATAATGAAAGTCAAACATTAGGTGTTTTGACAACTCTAAAATCGCAAATCCAGCAAAAATCGGTTTGTTCAAACTAATTTCAGCCTTTCTTGAGAAAACGCCGACAACATTTTCATTGAAAATATGCCAGCGTTTACACAGAGGTTTGAAATTAGCTTGTCCAATTCTTCTCATTTGTTACAATTTTCACATTTAAATGGTGTCTATTACACTGGGCGTTTTCCCATAAATTATATTGGACATGGCCTTGAAATTATCGGTTTCAAATTTGTTTCTTGCCTGTTTCCTATTTTCCGTATTAAATTGAATGTAGGGGATAACCAAGGGGATTGATTGAAACTAATTACCCGATGAATGCGTTTAAGACGCATTCAAGCTGCAAATAAAGTTGAAGGTTGCGATAATGAAGAATGTATTTTTCCTTATCATACAGAGTAGCAAGCAATTTTGTTGTTGTTTTTGCGAATCATGAGTTTGATACGTAGACAACAGGTGAATGGGGGTGCTTCTTTTGTGGGGCAAGGGAAAATGATTATGCATGTTGTGAAGAGATTCTGGGTAATGAAGATCGCATTCCAAGATGTACCCAGTTTCTGACTCAGGACTCAAGTTTAGAAAATCGACCTGTGAGATTTCTTCCTGAGTCAAAAATTTGAAATTTGATTGGGGAGGGGTTAGACATTGCGAATCCGTACAGATTACATGCATCTAAATAAAGAATGTATTTAGAGGGTTTACTCTCATCATAACTTGGCATATATGGATTGTTTGCCTCTGCGTACCTGTGTGGTATCACAGCTAACCCACCTTTGATTCCGACTCCATCATAAGATGTATGTCCGGGTTTGATATTAGATCTAGCTCAACTTTTGTGTAGTATAACATACAATTCCACGAAAAGTGTGCCAGAGAGAAAAAGTGGGTAACATCAACCCATATTTGTCAAACAACGAGGGCGCATATCCTCAAATCGTCGGCCAAAATGTCGTCTGTTAATAAATACAAATCATGGTATTCTCCAAGGTGACAATATTACACGCCCTCAAACCTTTTGTGCATGTAAATGCTCATTTGGATCTAGAGGGTATCATTCAAATCATTGTAGAATGCTTCAATGGGAGGGAGCTGCGTTTCCTGGAACTTTTCAGCAGAATCAAAATAGGTGTATGGATACACACCTTTTTGATCAATAGCTAACGTTGTTCTGGAGATTTAAACACAGTGAACAAACATTTAAATTTTGATTCTAAATCGCTACTATCTGACAAATTTTTACCAATGTATCTAATGAAGCATTCATGAATTTAATGCTATCTAAAAACCTAATTTTCCTATACTCAGTGTGAGGAACTTCTCAGTAGAGTGTGCTACACACTGAATTTTCTTATTACACTTGCCTAATCGTCTACAATGAAATGACTGTCATACCCTGAAAAATTATGGAAATAACAAGAAATATAGTCGGGTGATTTTGCATTCAAATTGCATTGATTATGGGCAGCACAAAGGAAGTCACCTGATTCGTGTGAGTGATGCCGACATTTCACTTCACCAATCTTGAAATCTTTTCCACACAGCCGCATTGTTTTACCTCATCAAGCGCTTTTTGTTGATCCGAAGTTAAATTTAGCATTGGTATTTCCCTTTTCATATCCTTATAAAGAATTTCGCCCAAATCTGTAATTTCCTCAACAAATTGTTCCACAATTTTCATTATGATCCTTGGCGATGAATTCGAGGTCCATGACAAATCTCCCCCTGATAATTAAGAACGATGAAACAGTAACCACAAGGCACATGTCTCTTCGTCTTTTCTGTGAAGCTACGGCGAATAGGGTCTGAAGCATCTGCTTCTTCCTCCCTTTCTTGCTCGTCTTCATTCGGTAAAATAAATGATTCAAAATCTGCATAAATGACATATTTCGGTTTTAGAGTGTATGAGTAATTGGTAAATTTCAGTACATCACCCTTTTTTGGAAGTACCGTTCTCTGTGCTTTGAACTTTGAACAAAGCTCTTTGTGGGTTTTAAGATTTTCCCTCGCGTCCCTACCCCTACCACCTGTGAATCTGTGGAAACAGAACTCACACACCTGAACTTCACCGTCATGCTTTGAAAGATGACTCAATAGTCTAGACAACCCATTTTTGTTTTGTGCGGTATTGATTAGGCAAAAATGCGACCTTTGTGGAAAAGATTTGCTAGTTAATAGTAAAAGATTCACCTGATGCTTTCGATCTCTATGTGTGCTACATCTGTATGGGAAAAATTTCTTTGTACTCTCATCATAGGATATTACATTTAAAGCTAAATGGGGATTCAATGATTCTATTTTCTTAAGATCGCGCATAGATGAGGGGAAGTTGACACCTTGTGTGTTGATTTCGTGAGCAAACTTGCTCAAATATTCAACAGTCATCTTTGACCCGCGATAATGAAAATAGGCGAGAATAGACCACAAAAGGCATTTCTCATCATTGGGATTTTTTACATTAATAATAGCTTTTTTGCGTGCAATAAATTCAGGCGTATTTATGTATGTGGATGAGGATACATACAGAGGATTAAATTTAACTACATTGATATCTAAACTATCTAATTTAGCTAAAACCCATCCACTCCCATGACGTGTAAAGATTCAAAACTTGACAAAATTTTACTAACAGCTAATGAATAATAATGGTTCAACTGCTCCAAATTTTCGCTAATATTTACACTAATTGCCGAGTAACTATGTATATTTACAGTTGTTCTAACATTTTGTGTTTCCTCGGGCAATATAGCAAGTTTTTCTAAAATTACATTCAACACTAAAAACCACTTCACACATCCAAAAAATCGATCTGCCACCTCAACAATACTGTTTATCACTTCTGGTTTGGTCCTTTCCAACGTTGATTCTATGTCGGTTCCACATCAAGGAATGTGATGCGGTGCCTCACCGTGCTCCCATTTAACCCGTATATCTGCTCCTTTGTGTAGCGCATGGTGATAGCTCTCTCTCTCTAACGGCCTTTCTCCTTGGTACACTAGGTACAACTGAAACAGAAAAACAGTAGTGGATTAGAACGTGAACAAGAACGTTGTGTTTTGCAGGTATGGATCAATCACATGTGTTAATGTATGAACGTTTAAGGTTATTAACTTTTGATGAACGTTGGAAAAAATTCGAATCTCCCTTATTATCACCGGAGAATTTTGCTAAATTGGGTTTTGTGTTTAAGGGTCCACCTGATAGAGTCCAGTGTGTGTTTTGTTTAATTATTTTGGAAAAATGGGAAGTAACAGATGACCCTGAAAAGAACATATTAAGTATAGCCCGAATTGTGGGTGGAGGAGAAAGCATAATATATCTATCGAAGAAGAAGATTTTGATAATAATATTCTTGAGAGTATGATCAACAGTTAAAACGTTCGAACCTCCATTTAGCAGAGGATTTTCATTTTATAGAGCTTTATTCCATATTGAAAATGCATCATTTTTCGTAAAAATGGGTTTTCCTACATAAATGCGGTTATTTGCAGTGTGTGTATTGCAAAATAATAATTGGGGATGAATTGTTTCATAACATCTTCTGTGTATATCAAAATCACAAACAACCATTTTCGTTTCAACAAGCTGAAAGCGCCGGAGCCGGAGGAGGGGACGGAGGAGGAGGAGAAGGACAAAGTGGAGGAGCAGGAGAAGGAGAAGGAGAAGGACAAAGTGGAGGAGAAGGACCAAGTGGCGGCGAAGGAGAAGGAGAAGGAGAAGGACAAAGTGGAGGAGAAGGAGATTTACTAATAATTGGAAAAGTGTACAAACCTGCTCGTGGGCGAAATAAAGTTGTTGTAGACTCTCAGAGAGGTAGGAGCTGCACCTTGTTGTAGACTCTCAGAACTGAAACATATAGAAATGGTGCACATTGTAGTTTCATTAGTAAAACCTATTATTTTTATTTTAGCATTGTTACTAGATTATGAGAGAATAGGGGTTATTGTTCTATCCTTTTTATGTTTAAATCAAATACGAGGATTCAGACCATTTTAAAAGCAATTTTAATGTATTTGAAAGAATATTATTGATAAGCTTGATGATCATTATTATGTTTTGGCTTACTCTTTTACTTATTCTTTCAATTTTCCATCCGATAATATCATCAGGTGTTCGTGTAAATTTATAAATTCATCGGCAATGGGTGATAAGTTTGGAAAGCCTTGGGTTAAAATTTGAGATACTCACACTTAATAAAACGGTAGCTTGCACGAATCCAGTTTGTAAAACGATCCGTTGGTCAGTGCAATCTCGTTTGCAAAAACGATCCGTTGCTCAGGTGCGGCGTGGCTGAAACAAAGATAAAACATGTTTATTAAGAGGATAGAAGATGTGTAAAGGGGTGGGGATAAGTTTAGAAGGAAGCTCACACACTCATCAGACACTCATTATCGTGTTGAACTTCAAGACTGCAACAGCTCCTGCTCCTTCACAATGGACATCAACTCAGCCACACCATCAACCTCCGCCTCCGCTGCACCATCACGTGTTGCCGCCACAATGGGTGAGCAGCTCAAGCTTCTACGCGATCGCATGAAGCGGCCGTCTACCGGAGTGGTGGAAGCAGGGAGGAAGAAGATTGATATTCGATGACGAGGAAGAGGAGGAGAACATTGCGCCGGTGAAGGAGGCAACTAGAGTTGCGCTCAGACGAGTACTTCGTCCTCTCAGGAAAAACTCAGGTTAGTAAAATTGATTATACACTAGTAAATTATTATGAGTGCTCACCCATTTGGAATAATCTCAAGTAAAGTTGAGTTGCATTAGAAAATTATAATGTTGAGTAGCTGTTTTCATCCAAAAATTATTTAGAAAAAGAGCATTGGAAAAAATATTCTCGCTTTTGCCTACAAAGTATGAATTTCATATCTTTTTAATTTCAACTCTGTGTGTCTGAGATTGGAGTAGTTGTTTTCATTTTGAAAATTGAATAACACATTGGAAATATCATCTCTTTTTAATTTGCGTATACAATGTATGAATTTCATCTCTGTTCTGTATAAATTCTCAAGAAAACTAATGCATGTTATTGAATTTATCTACATTGAAAAGAAAAAAAATTAATTTCGAGCCTGTATTAATGACTTCTCCAAGTCATTTGAATTATAAAGAACCGCAATTTTCCATCGAGGAACATTGAGCTTATTTTGTTGGTGGAACTTGCTTATGGGGCTCCCCACCAGTTATGGCATACGATAATAATAATAATAATAATAATAATAATATTACATTGCAGAAAGTTGATTGGATTTATGTGTTTTCCTGTGACAATATCATTTGTTTGTGATTTATTGTGTATATACCTATTTAAGCTGCATCGCTAAACATTTTTATTTATAGCAATTATGGGCGGAGGAGGAGGAGGATTCATCACTCACCCCTGCTGAATGAAATAGTGAGCATGGAGGAGGCATCGCGGCTGGCGGATGCAGCGAAGCAGTTAAGGTGGAGATGTCTTGGCGATGCAGCTGAGGCTTTCGCCCAAGGAGAAGATGTGGGGGCTGAGGATATCAAAAGCGGTTCAATGAGGAGGAGGTGTATAAAAAATCATATGTGTCTCTAGTAGATTTAGAAGAGGGTGAAATACCGATTCTATTTGCATATTAAAAACGGTTTATGGGGAAAAACCGGTTCTAAATATTCTATACAGGGAAGTAATATTGATGCATACTTGGCATCAAAATATTTAAAAAAATCAATAGGGGAATGTAGACCAATTTAATGACCACTGTCACCTGCTTGCACTTACTGTGCACCATAAGACCCGTGGGTCACAGAGGTGAAACTTGTTAATAAATAGAACAGGTTTTCCCCATAAATCGTAGTATTAGTGTAGATAAAATTGATGATAATTATAGTGAATTATAGCTTGTTGTGTGTCTGTGTGTGTGTAAAATAAATGTATATATGTTTTAAAAATGATTTGCTCACTCACCTTTGTGTAATACTGTGGCGTGGTTGTAGCTTGTCAGTGAAGATCTTGTCACCTCTAGTCACGATCAAACTGATAAAATGATTGCAAAATGAAGGGAGCGAAATGAGCAGGCATGATTTTATACACTGTCACATGTGTTGGAAGAAGGAAGCTCACACCGTCTCAACGGCGTGCTCATTTCTCCCCTCATCTTTTTATCAGTATCGTCTGGCGCATGGTGACTAAGGATGGATTCTATTTTGGTCTGGAAGATTATTTTGTTCACTGTTCTTATACAGTCTTCTATAAACACTCTGTTGCTTTTAAATAGAGATAAATCATGTCATCCACATGAGTTTGATAAACACAAAAAGGAAATGATACAAACCTAGAAAACTCAGTATGGATTTTCAATACGTTGCTAAACCAAACTATTTCAAGGAAAAATACTTTGATGAAAATAAAATCTTGTATTGGTAAATCGCTAAATAACACAAGTTCATTCAGTATCGACAGCCCACTGGTATAAATATATAGTGGATGAGAAAGAAATAATATATAATTTTCACGATTATTACTTAACACTGGGAAATTGTGTTAATTTAACATATGGTAATGAAAAATCTAATTTTCTTTTGAAGAAAACTCGGCAACTATGCAGTAATTAGTTCAGTTTAAGAGTAATCTTTAAAGGATAAACACTGATAAGAAGAGCATGGCTGTTATTACATTAAGCTCGAAAACGGTAATCTATATGAGAATTTAAACAGAGCTTTAGAATTAGATAGAAATCAGGAATATGAAATTGGATTAGTGAATTTATGGACTTGTAACAGTAGCCCAGATATTACATTGGGGCAAAAGTCAAGTTTCAAATACGGAAATAAAAAGGTTAATCTTGACACAGGCAGTTATGAAATTATTGATATAATATGCGCATGAAAGGCGAAATTGAATATTACAGATGATAAACTGATTATTGAAGCAAACTCAAAACTATGAAAATGGAGCTTCATTCCGATAAACCGATAGATTTAACTAGCAACGATTCAATTAGTGAAATACTAGGCTTTGATAAGGTTATACTCGAACCAAACAAGTGGCATTACTCAAAACATTTAGTGTCCATTAGCGAATATCTACAATTATCGTTTCATGCAATTTAGCTTGTGGTAGTTTTGCTAATGGTGAGGAGAAACATACTATTTATGAATTCCTTCCAAAAGTGCCAGCAGGATATATAATTAATGAGACGCCCACCCTATTATATATGTACCTCTCAATACACATAGAATTCAATTTATTAATGTAAAGATAACAGACCAAGAAGGGTCATTAATTGATTTTCGTGGAGATAGTATAACAGTTAAACTCCATATTCGAGAAAAAAGGAAAAGTTAATAAGATGGGATTCATTATATTTAATGCACACCCATCCATTCGTGATAGTGTGAGTGAGAACAAACAAAACTTCAGTAGGGGTTCAAACTTGGAAGTGGTAACACCTAAAAACACATTAACAATAAAAAACGCTAAAATTCTTCAAAATTAGGTTTCAAAGTGCTTTGGAAAAATGTCGGCCATAAGCGAAATTCTACACGTTGATAGTGAAATTAAATATTTCTCGGATATTACTAAGTATGAATTTCATACACATACAACATATTCTGGTCAGAAACTGGGTCTTTCAGATGAAGTGAGGTTAGGAATTAATCAGCAGGATATTCACACCTTACCGTGTAAATCATTTCTATATATAGAGGGGATATAAAATATACAGCTGGAGCAACAGCCGAATCTGACCCTGTTAAGGCGGACTATAAACTAGTAAGCGGTTTAGCTTATCTCTTTGACGAGATCAGGTATGAATTAGCAGGGCAGCAGGTGGCAAAAACAAGACAGGTTGGGATATCAACAAATATTAAAGCAGTGCTTTTAAAATCGGTATTTGATAAGAATACATATCATTTGGCTGGTTTCTCCTCATCTGGATACAAACTGACTGATGATAAATTTGTATTTTGTATACCATTAAAACTATTGTTACCATTTTTTGAAGATTTTCAACGAATAATTTTAAATTTGAAACAAGAACTTGTATTATTAAGATCATCAACAGATGTAAACTGTATTCAATCGGCGACTGGAGCAGAATGTATCGATTAGGGTCAACAAATTACAATGGAAAGTACCTTATATCCATTTAGATGATCAAATTCGTCTAAAATTCTTAAAACTTCTCGATTCTGATCGACCTTTAAAACTTGCATTTAGAAAGTGGGAGATACATGAATTTCGAATATGACTCAATCTAGAGTTCATAGTTGGGCTATTAAAACAACTTCACACTTGGATGTACCTAGGTATGTGATATTGGCGTTCCAAACAAACAGAAAAAATACAATTGATAAATCAATGTCGAATTCGACTCATGTGACTTGTATAATGTAAAGTTATTCCTTAACAGTCAATATTATCCATATGATAATTTATTAGGTAATAAACAATTAATGTACAAGATGTTTTTAGATTTTGCTCCTAGTTATTATAATAAAGCTATAAACACCGAATATGGACATGAAATTGATTTTGATAATTTTGTAAGAACTCGCCGTTAATAGTAATAGATTGCTCTTTACAATCTGAAAACTTGAAAGCCTCCACAGATATCCGGTTAGACCTTGAATTCAATAATGAGGTACCCAATGGTACAAGTGCCTATTGCATTCTTATTAGCGACAGCCTTGTTGAATACAGGCCTTTAACATCTCTAGTTAGAAGTTCAGTAATTTACCGATAGAGTGTATTGAAAATATAAATGGGTAAAATGTAAGAGATTACTTATTCATTCGTGTGTTCGAAGTGGTGAGAACAACATGTCGAGTTCTTCGTTGTTTCAAGGCGTTTGGGAGCTTTGAGGTTAGTGAAGGAGAAAAACACGTACAGCGGATAAGGAGGAAGAAAGAATTATTTTCGGTGGTGGATCTTCATTGGTTTAAGGGGATAATAACGAATTTATTGTGAAGGAATTTGCCTTGGTCAATCAAAATAATAATTATAAACTTCTACACTTTAAATCACCTTACCGAAATCTACTCTGTGTGAGAAAATGTATCGTGAAGCGTGTTGGTTGGAACGTCATTATCACAAACTTTCTTGGGAATCAGGAGAAACAGATTTTTCGGACAGTCTAATAGTAGATTATCTTAAGAAATATGATTACATTTACACAAAGGGAAAAGAAAAAGCGGAGTTTTTAAGAAAATACCATGATGATGTAAGAGCTATGCCTGAAGATTTTGCCAAGCCGGATTTTAGCGGTCCAAGTTGGTGTGTTGATTCATGTGGTATACACAGGAAGATACGAAATGGAAGATGTGCGCTAGTTAGCGCATATCATTATTTGCAACTGTTGACATCCAACCAAGCTACATGTTTAAAACCTGAAGTGGATTATATGTGTGAAAACAATAGAATGAAATCAATGAGAGATTGTACTTATTATGGGAGATTGAGTAAAAAGAAACTTTGCGGCAGGGGTTTTATTACGATGGAAAAAAATAGTGTGTGTTTACTGCGGCTATTGCTTAGATTCACACAGAGTTAGAATATGCAGCGTGAACAGTGGTGGGGGAAAATCGAAACCAATTAATTTCTCGGTATTAATTCCCTTGTATAAGTAATCAGTCAGAGATAATGGATCCTCAGAGTTGGTTGTGTGCGGATCAAGAATTGGAAAACCGATTAAAAGGTGTTTTGGAATGGTTTGATTCGTGTGAAGAAGCAATTAAAAATTCGAGGATTGAAAACGTTGAAGTCGCGAAACAGTTGAAAATTATTTTTCTAAGCTGTGTAAATTTAAGCGATATCAATGAATATCTATCCTATTACAGGCCACACAAACTCCCCATAAACAAATTAATACAAATAGAAGAAGAAGCCATGATTTGTGCATGCGCAATCACCGATAGTTGTGCCTGAGTTTATAAACAGTGGTGGGGGAAAGGTTTATAAAACCTCTGAACTTCTCAACTTGTATCATTCGTGAAAATGTACTCGTTTGATGTTGAAGCTTTCAACGTAATGGCTGGAGCCTTACTTCCCCTTGAACCATTTCCTTTTTGGCATAGAGACGAAGATTGGGGTGTACTTCGAGCGGAAGTACATGGATTTGATTCGGAAAATTGGTGTGATGGACCTGACACAGTCTACAGCATTCCTCCATCGCTTTTTATAACTCTTTATAATCGGGAGCCTGGAGCTGAACCATATTTCTTTAATGTACATCTCCCACATGAATTTTTGGATGTGTTGAATGAAGAAAATGTTGATCACTTTAATCGAAAGAGTTTGCTTTTGTATTGTGGGTGGGATGGAAAAATATGTTTGAAAGAGAACTAAGTGTAAACGAGTTCCCCCAGCAAGATAATAGGTCTGATCTTATCAGAATTATAATCGGATTTCCTTGCTAGATCTTGTTATAATTTTGTTAAGATTTGGAGAAGCACTTGTAAAACAGCTAACGACCCCAACCATTTACAGCACAAATGTTCTATACTTAATCATGCCTTACATCTTTTATTAAGGTGCCTGACATGATTAAGTGTTGGGCAGATCCTGTGGGGATGGAAACAATGGTATTCTCTCTAAGGTAAGTATTCATTTCACTAATATGAAAGAGAGAGATTTTAAAACCCTGTGGGACTGTCTTTACGAGCTGGCACATGTCAAATGTAAAAAATAAGATATGCAGTGAATGAGGGGGAATGAGCTCAATTTGGATGCGTCTCTGCTCCTGCAGAGAAAAAACCGTTGAGACATAAATGTGCACGTGCTATGACTCTTGGTAGACACACCTCACCTCGTTCACATCTGGTGAGGCGGAATATTGGAGCCATAATAATAATAATAATGTTGATAAGAATTTTTAAACACTGGAGTAAAGTAAATAAAAAATTTAAGCACAGTTTGAACATGTCTGTGCACAGATTCGGACACGGAGGGGTGCAGGTACCCCCAAATCAATACTTTGATTTGAAATTGAAGGAACTGTGTTCAAAGATACCTGGAAATTTTGATTTAGAAATTTTAAGTAAGGAAATTCTTACATCGCTTAATCAACAACAAATTAATACCAATCTTAAATCGTATTTAGATAATATCTCAGTAGAATTGCAAAAGAGTCTTCATACAGATAAATCTGAATTGGAAAGGAGATTAGATTTGCTTTCTCAAGAAATCGAGAAAAGTGTTTCTAAACACGTATTGAATAGTATCACAAAATTGGTGGATGAGAGCACGTCAACTACAAAATCATATTTGAATACATTGTCGAACGCGATTGAGAATATAAGCGCAAATAAAGTTGATAGGAGTTATTTGAATGAAAGATTGCAGGTCATTTCTGATAAAATTAAAGATTCTGTTAAAGAGGTAGGTGATAAAAACGTACTCAACAAAATTGATAGGGCTTACTTAAACGAGCAACTAACGCAGTTATCTTCTGATATAGCCAGTGTAATAAGCAGAGAGAGATTAGATAAGAAACTTGGTGTTTTTGAGAAGAGAATATTCGAAACTATCGATAGAGAACTTGTAAAGAAAGATATATTTGATCAGAGATTAATTGAGATGGCGAATGCTATTAAAGCTAATATTTTAGAACAAATTAATCAGTTTGTATCTAAGGCTGAATTAGGAAAATTGAGAACTGAGATATCAAATAGTTATGTAACAAACACTAATCTCACAAGAAAATTAGAGGAACTTGAAAAGCTTTGGTAGATAAATTAGTAGAACACAAATCCTTTCACAATAGCGAGATTGATAATGTTAAAAGAGATCTGGTAAATAATTTAAACAGCTTGAAAACGGAACACATATCTACAATTGATAAGGTAAAGAATGAGGTTCATTCAAAAATCGAAGCTAATAACAAAGAGCAACATGCTGTAATTAAAAGAGATTTAAGTTCAGTGCATCAATTTGCAATTGATCAGAGCAAAAATGAATTACTTGATAAGATCGAGAAAATCAATAAATTAATAGATTCTAATAACGCAAGGTCCCAATCTCTAAAAGAAGATTTAGAGCAAAAAATCGATTCTATGAAATCATGGGTCAGAGAGGAATTGCATGAATATGTTGGGTTATTTATTCCAAAACCAGATGATTAAGATATGGGTAAATTTGATACGATATGAAATTAGGTTGGTAGACTTGGTTTTTTCTTAGTGGGAGTCGATTTGTATTTAACGAAATAGTGCACCTGTCAATTGGTAGCTACTGTACAATATAATAGTGCAGCTGTCATTTTGAGGTGATTAATTGCTGAGGCTTGGGGCTTGGGGCTTGGGGCTGGAGGCGGGGGGCCGGGGGGCGGGTGCACTGACATTGCGAATATACATAGTAATATCACAGCCGAAGAGTGAGAGAGGCTCATCTGCCATTATGCTGCAAGAGAGAGACAAAGAGATTGCATATATCTTTCTCAACAATATATGCCCCATCAAATATAGATATACTCTCTTTAGGGGAAAGAAAGAGTGAGACAACGCTATCACACGTTATGCTAGAGGAGGGAGAAAGAGATAGCACATATATATTTTTCTCTATAGATAGTACATATATATTTTTATATATGTATACTTTGTATAGGGGAAAGAAAGAGTGAGACAACGCTATGGCACAGTATGGTACAGGACAGAGAAAGAAATACATATATATAGAACATACAAAAATATATAGCACATACAAAAAGAGGTGGAGGGAAATGCTGCTCTGATTGGTCAACCTGGTGGGGGAACTCGTCTCCCATTGGTCTTCGCTGGGGTCCCCTTTAATCACCACTACAAAATGGCGTCTTAGGGAGAGACGAAGGGGTAACCACCCCATTAAGCCACGCCCCCTCAGGGCGAGGGGGGTAGGGGGGGAAATCCCTGCCCTGTGATTGGCCCTTCCGTTCAACTGTCATTATTCACTACTCACATGTTGAAAATGATTCACGTTTTTAGAAGTGGGTCGCTAGACGTTGAATGTCACCGAACAATAGTTCAATTCTGGAATAACTACGAACAATTTACAAAGTATAATTTACGAAATTCGTAATACTTTGGTTTGCGTCACAAATTCTTGTGATTAGTGTTGGATTACTATGGAATTAATTTTTTAATTGAATACTCCGTTACTGTTGGAACTGTAGCATCATTCCTTTTAAAGGAATATGTAGCGTTTCGTCCGAGTAACGTTTCGTCCGACACCCAAATTCTTGGAAATTAGTAGCGTTTCGTCCGACTGGTTTTCACGCTTCTGTGCGTATTACCAACGAGTAGCGTTTCGTCCGATTTTTGAGTCTTCTACCTGACTTCAGAAACCCTTCTATCACTGGCTAATTACTGTTGTAAATAATCAGTATCAAATAAAATTTAGAATCTGCTTCTTCAGATTCTATAGCTGCAATAGTTGGCTATTTGTATTGCTTCATGTGAATTATTTCTATCAAAGCCACTGATTCGAAGTCAAAGCCTATTTATTTGGATGTAATTACAAGCTTCCCTTCCTATAAAACTGTATCCGTGAGAAGCTCATATAGAAATTTATGCCAATTCAATTCATTAAACATTGGCAGAAGTTGAATGAGTCGAATAATAGCAATGAATTGTGGATGAGTACATTTTAAAAATGGTAGCTTGGATGAAGTAATTCAATCTACTTTCGGCTTCACTTTGGGTAGAACACCTCTGACATGTAGACGGCTGAATAATGAAGTTGTAACTTGAATGACCCAGTAACTGCTGCCATCTTACGACAGAATTCAGAACTAGCTGCGTTGTGCATTGCCGACCAATCGGTGGAGAGAGGCGGAGCTTGGAGGCGTGTCTGTAAAAATTGAAGCTGTAAATCACCCGGTAACTGTAGCCATCTACCGGTCAAATTCAGAACTAGCTGAGTCATTCATTTCTGGCTTATCAAGAGATAGTAGGCAGAGTTTGGAGGCTACATGATTTACAAATTAGTATTAAGCGGGTTTTCATTTGTAGAATTCAGTAGTGTTCTCATCAGTAGAATAAGAGGTACAGTAGCTGACATACTAAGAAGTAGTAGAGTAACCATACTATGATGCCACCGTGTACTCTACTTTATTACGTGAATTTTCATTGGGGAAGTCATCAATATTCAGTAGTACTATATTATAGTAGTATCCAGAAAACTCTACCACTATGTCTACTAATGAAAGCCCAGCCTTAATTTTCATGGATTTTTACTGGGTGAAATTTGATGTAAATATTGATTATCTTCAATCGCCTTTGAACAGAATGAACTTAAAAATTAACATTATTCAAATAATTTTCCATATATCCTAAAGGATAATACTTTATAAATCCTTTATCAAATTACACCTCATCAATCTGCCAAATGTCAGGTTGATGAAATATCATTTATTTCTTATCAGTGCTGATACATTCTTTATTTGACGCAACTGATAACTGTATAATATTGATTGATCACTGTTGAGATTGATAGAAAGCTCCACTTCGAAAGATAAATCAAACTTTTTTTGATATCATTGTTTACTGATCAGCCTCGTGCCTGGAGCAATGGAAAATCACACTCCAGTCAATTTTGCGTCATTTTAAAGTCTCTCAGCCAATCACAGAGTCTGTTTGTTTGCAGATTACTTCCAATATAAGCGATAATTTCCGATTCCAATCACGCCCCCATTCAGGTTAACTTTCCTCTTCCTCTCATTCCAGCATTTCTGTCTTTCTTTCTTGACCTTTTTCCCTCCCATCTCCTATCTCATTCTTTTAAGGTTCATAATTCCTCTATTTAGCACACCTATGCCTTTCTCCTTACATTATCTCTATAACAATATTTTCATATTATATTAATCTCCAATGAGTTTATTGATAATCTTGTTGAATTTGTCAAATTCCACTTCAATGAACACTAAGGGTGGGTTTATGAGCTCGGGATTTACTAGACCACCTAGTTTATCTTTTAGACTCGAGATGATCCCTTGTTGGACTCGTAAACTCAACTTTTAAACCTCGGGTTTTTCCATGCGATTGTTCTTTTTTGCCTGGGGCTGGGACTTGCTAATCTCGAGCTCATAAAGGTTGATAGACAAATAAATAAATAATTGATAATTGAAAATATTTAATGAAACTTATAATTGCCTCAAATTTCCTTACAAACTGAATAATTCCCATTTTGACTATGCAATAATCTGCGAGATTCAGCATTTGTAGGTTAAGTATTGTGTCAAAGCTGCGTAACATCAGCTGTTCACTGATCGCCAAGCGTCAAATTAAATGAATGTGATAGTTGACAGAATTCTAGTGTTTCATCATGATTCAATTATTATCACAACATCACGTCAGGCACCGTGTCAGGAGCTCTCACACACTTTTAACATTGTTGAAATTTGTAATGACAATAATTCATTTCCAATCAAAGTGTAATGGTGACAATAATTCATTTTCAATCAAAGTGTAATGGTGACAATAATTCATTTTCAATCAAGGTGAAAATGGTGAAAGGTGAAATGGTGAAGGTTCCAGCTTCAGCTGATAACTCTTGCAACAAGTGCCAGGGATATAATACGGTAACAAGATCTAGATCACACCAAACAAATTTGATCTAATACAACATTTCCATGCACCAATCGTGTGCAAAACAATGTTATTGGACAACATAATACAGAATTCAACTCTCGGTAATTGACTGTCGCCGGCAATGAATTAATGAGATTTCGTTTGAGATATTCGATATAAGAGTTGTTATAGGCAGAGTAGATAAACACAGATATAGAGCTAGAGCTGTTTGTGTCTGCCACACGCAAAACACGTGCATAATAGATGATAATAATAAAGCATCCACTGGCAGACAACACGAGACGACTAATTAATAAATTGTTGGACCAATCAGGACAGTGGACGAAGTGGATGATGGTCAAATTTTCATAGCTAATTGAATCGCTCTCTGCATTTCACTCCTCACAAATGGAGAAAACTCATTAAATTTTCTGTCCAATTTCGCTGGAATTTAATGTTTGCCTGTCAAATGTACTTTAAATCATGCAATGTTTTGTGAAGCATTTAATGTTTTTATGCATTTTACGCTTGGGTTGACAGTAATTTCTAGTATGACTGACTGCAATTAGAGTATGGAAGAGAAAATTTGTGAGAATGAATTCAATTTTATAAAGAGCCTCATCACGTCATTACTATTCTGAAATGTCAAGGGACAAAGGAGTCGATTGAGTTCAACTGTGATAAGATAACTACATTTTATAGACCTCAATAAGGAACTCGTTGTACTTTATTATTTATTTAGCGTATGGATTTTGATAGTGGGGGACCCGGGTAGGGTTGTTCCACTTCGCCAACATAACTAATAATAATTATCCCTTGATAGGGAACATGGTGGAAGAACACATTGTACTGGGTCAGTTAGATGACGTTATTTCAAGGCACGTATATTCAACATTTGGCTTTTTGTGCAACTGGCTCTTTTGAAAAAAAAATTAATATTATTACAGATTATGATTATGATATAGTCTAGTATTAAGATACAGTATCTAAATACTAGATAGATATTTTAGTATCTAAAATAGTGTGATGATAATATTTATAATAGAAACAGAAAAAAGATTCGAAGTCAATTTCAGATTGCTTCAGAAAGAGTAAAATCACGAGTGTAAGATATTTGATTCTATTTTTTTTTATCGAAGATTATACTGTGATGAAGATCCGACTCTTATGTTGGGGTGGTCTGTAGCCGAGGGCCTGATAATCCAAAGGTTCCGAGATCAAATACAGTTGAGGGAACGAATTTTGATAAAAACGGTCACTCCCGTCTTTCGGAGGAGGCGAAAAGCCGTCAGTCTCGACTGCCTAAAAACAGTCGTCATCTCTGATCATCATCCCTCTTATTACCCATGCACAAGCCTTAGAGCTCATGTGGGCATCACCCTCAGAAAAAATAGATCACAGATTTTACCAGAGAGAAATTCAAAAATTAAGATTGTAGGGTGAAATTCAATTTAGAGTCATGTGATCTCTCAGGAAGAGGATGTTATAACAGAAACTAATGAAGATTTTGTTTTGATATGACTTGTCCGTGACAAGTGACCTGTGAAATCATCTGACATCATTTGAATCTGTGATGCGGACCTGATAAGTTATAAAACGTTTATCTGAATAAGCTCAAAACCTCTCCTTCAATCCAAATAATATTCATAATACAGTATCACCCATGAGACAAGAATCTGGTTAGTCGATGTTAATATTCAATATCAAAACCAAAGCTATCTTTGACTTCTGAAAGTACTTTTGAGTACCCACGTGGCATCATTCGATGACTTTTGACCCAGAAAACCTCCTACATCCTACACCCTCCTAGTTCGTCGAAACCCATTTCCTCTCCACACTGAAATTTTCATTTCACTGATTCTATTTCATCAAAATGAACTCGGTCAACGGGAAAATCCAGGAAAATCTCGACACCATCTCCGAGAAATAATCAACGTCATGCATGTCCAGTTTGTGTGAAAACTCAAACAATCGTATCGAAATTTGGACCCGTGATTTAGGTCTGAAATTTGCAAAGCTGACTGAGCCCTTATCCTTTATTAGCTTTCGACGTATGGAATTCGCACCCCTATCGAATTAGTCACCTATAAATTTATGTATTCTGGTCGTACTGCTTTTAGTACCTTCTCTTCCCTTCTATATTGTACTGATTTTAGTCTTCTCTCTCTCTCCTTTCTACCACCTCTTCCTTTCTACTGCTCATATTTTATTTTGGTTTCCTTTTTTATACTCTTCCACTTATTAATCAGTCAAGTGGATGTAAAACTGGCAACCAGCTGGTAGGCCTAAGCCCACATAGAGCTGTTGAGCCATTGACAAACAAAAAACTTATTAATCACTTTGGTATTACTTATAATTACGTATATATTCATGCAATTTATACAACTTTTTTGGATATTTGTATTTAATAACCTCGAATATAAATTATCATCGTCCATCTTCAAGTGTCTTTCGCTTTCAATATTTCTTTTTCATTACTTGCATTCATGTTCTCTTCTTTGCAAACCTCTCTAGTAAGTGTTCTCTCCCTCTAATTTTCCTTACTTTCCCCTAACTGGAAACTGAATTCAAGTGTATCAACTCACTTGAATGAAGTAGAATGACTAGGGGGAGGTGGAGGAGGAGAAGGAGGAGGAGGAGGAGAAGGAGGAGAAGGAGGAGAAGGAGGAGAAGGAGGAGAAGGGAGGAGAAGGAGGAGAAGGAGGAGAAGGAGAAGGAGAAGGAGTGGGCGGAGGAATACGAGAAGTGGAGGGGAGAGTGAGAGGAGGAGTAGGAGGAGGAGTAGGAGAAGTAGGAGGAGGAGGAGGTGAAGGAGGAGTAGGAGGTGGTGGAGGAGGAGAAGGATGAGGAGGAGTGGAAGGAGTAGTAGTAGGAAGGTGGAGGAGGAGAAGGAAGAGGAGGAGTGAAAGGAGGAGAAGGTGCGGGAGGAGGAGTAGAATGATGGGGAATTGAATGCCGATATCGGCGTTGGTATTCTCAATTCGTAATTGTTGCTAATCTTGAAAGGGCCGACTCAGTCCTTCGGCCCAGCTCGCTCGTACACTATTAATAGTTTGTTGAAGAGGATTATGCCCTTAGGATAGTGCAGACCCTACCACCAGACAGAGTGGAGAGACCTCGACAATAGTTAATCATTGCGATGCCTCCTCCAGTGCCTGCAATAAGTATCTTCTTATTCATCTTCCTCACCTCGTGTTTATCTCCTACTTCTTCTTCTACACTTTCTTCTTCGTTTTCTACATTTCCTTTTTCTTATTATTATCATCTTCTCTCCCTATCCCTCATCCATACATTTACACTTCTCTTCTCCTCCTCCACCTTCTCTCCCTCCTTCTTCTCCACCTTCTCATCCTTCTTCTGCTTCTCCTCTTTCTCCTTCATCACCTCTCTCTTCTTCTTTTCCCACACCTCCTTCTCTTCCTCCTACTCCTCCTCCTATCACTACTTTTTCTCTCTCTTTTGCTCACTCCTTCTCTTTTTTCTTCTCCTCATCGTCTACTTCTAATTCTTCTTCTTTATCGTTTGCTTTTGTTCCTCCCTTTTCAAGTTCTCCTTTTTCATTATTTGACTTTTCCAGGGCTACTTCTCCTTTCGATTCCTTTCATCTTTCTGTTTCTTTTCCTTCTTGTTTCTTGTTCTTCTTATTATTGTTCAAACGTTTCTTCTTATGATTCTCCATCACTCCCTTTCCTTCTTGTCACACTCTTCTTCTCCACTTTTTTCTTCATCATCTTGTTTTCCTTCTTCTTCTGCTTCATCTGATTTCCCTCCTTCAACTTCTCCTCCCTCTGTGTATACTTATAAATCTTCTTATTCTCTTACTCCTCTATATCCACTTTTTTCATCTTCTCGCTTCCTTCTTCTCGTTTTCTTCTTCTCTTTCCTCATCACCTGCTAACATTTCTTCACATTCTTCATCACCTCCTCCTTATCATTTTGCTCTCATCTTCCTCCTCCTTCTCATTATTTCTTTTTACAATGCATCTTAATTATTAGTTATACTGGTACGTCTCAGCAATTATCCATGAAAATTAAAATACATTCTTCAAATCTAGTAATCATCAAACTATAAGTCCTACACGTGTTCAAATAAAAAACCGAAGAGCTGTTACGAATGCAAATGCATAATTTCACACATACTGAATCAAGTACTAAAGAGATTAAAGAGATAAAGTATAAAGAGATTAGTTCAACTAGAATTCATTCTCGAATGCATTATCACCTCGTATTCTTGATTTTTCTTGGATTCCTAATTTATGCGTTTAAACAAGGATATCACGACAAATGGGTAAATGTGAAATACTAGATAAACATGGAATAACAGTGGCAATTATGAATTTCGTGCTTTTTTTGTTTCATCAGATAGAAAAAATTGTTTGGTGTGAAAAGTAGGGAATGTCAATATCAACAGTGAGATTTGCAGTAGCATCATAAATTTTCCATTCTACTGCGATTCATTCTAAAAGCCGATCACATTTTCCATCAAGATTCATATCTATCTTAAATGCTTGAAATTTATCATCGAAATGTCAGAAAATTCACAAAATTAAATCTCGCAGAGTGGCCACCCACTCATGGTCTTCGAAGCAATTTCGAAAATTATAGATTCAGCAATCGTCGAGTTTCCAATTAGTTGAAAGTCAATCCAATCATGAATGCATTTTAACTTTGGCGTGATGGATGCAAATTTAATAATCTGGGTATCCTAATGACATTCTGAACCCACAGTAATGCGATTCCCATGATTTTATCGATGAAGTATATGGAAATATCGTTCAGTATCTCTCGTTTGCTACAGGAAGGTCATTCTGGAAGCATCAAGCATCAATATTTATTCTGACATTGATATTTATTCCGATTGATAACTGGGATTCATTTAATTGATGATGATGATTGATTGATGAAATATGACAAATAATTTCAACTGAAATGGACTTCAATGAATTGAAGGTTTTTGAATACATATTAAACTTTAATTAAGGCTTTTGTTGACTGATCAATGGCGATGTGATAGATAAGATGTTAAATCCTAATTTTCGACCTCCTGGACCACTGCCAAAAACCATGAAAATTCATAGAATTCTGCATATTTTCCACGTGTATAGCTGGAGCCAATTAACTTGTCATAAATCAGCTGATCCAGTAATAATTAAACAGTGATTTCGACACAATAATCAAAAGGCTTGAAAGTCTTAAAGACCTTTAAAGTCTTTAAAAGACCTTTTTAAAGAAGACCTTTCAAATAATAACTTTTTAAAAGACCTTTTCAATAATCTGCGAGATTCAGCATTTTGTAGGTTAAGTATTGTGATATTGCTCTTTGAAACAGCTGATTTCTGACAAGTTGAATTGGATTCTGCTTTAGTCAATCTCAACCCTGAAGAATACATTTTTCGTAAAAACAACTCATTATTTCGAAAGTAAACTGAATTACAGATGGGCCAAAATTTCTTGGCACTTGGCAGCTGTCTACTACTAGCAGCATTAAAAACATTGCCTGCTGCTTTTAATCTTTAAATCCCCCCTGACTGTGATCATGCTCTCAGCTGATCGGTGCATGTAGTAGCCCAATATTTTCAGAAACGTACCCGCACTACCCCCTCGCTAAGAAATTTTGGCCCATTTATACCTAAAATTCAAGTCCAAAATTGTTTTTATTGACCTAACAGATAATTATCCCTGAATACTAATTCATAAATATTCCTGTTGTTAATAACAAGTTCGAATGATCGAAAATTTTCCAAAAGCTTAAACTTCTTGTAGACCGACGGCTGCAGTCACATAAAAAATCTCAGGATTATGAGCATTGATATGAGAGACGTGCTGCTACTGCTACTCAAAGAACTCTGAATACTGCATTTCTTCCATTATTAAGAGTTGTTTAACGACCCAATAAAACTAGAACAGCTGTTGAGATCGAACAGATGAACACTAATGTTAAGGTCAATGCCAGAAGTAGACACCTCCTATCAGGTTTATTAATGGAATCTGAACTGAGTTACGACATATCATCTGAATGAAGCTGAAATGCACGAGGATCATAGAACATAAGAGCTGGACCGAAGAAGAGAAGGATAAGATGTGGTGAAGAGAAAGACAAAGAAGAGGGGAGGAAAAAGAAAAGAAGAAAAAGAAGAAGAAGAAGAAGATGATGATGATGATGATGATGATGATGATGATGATGATGATGATGATGATGATGATGATGATGATGATGATGATGATGATGATGATGATGATGATGATGATTTAGTGGCTGAAAATAAGTTGGAGAAAGAGAGTTTTGATTTTGATTTATCAAACTTTCAAGAAACTGAGGAAAAAGAAAGGCGAAAGGAAGATCCGTAATGAAGTATAAGAAATTGTAAGAAAGCAGAGAGAATTGAGAAAAAATGAACAGAGAATAATAAGAAAGATAGGAAGTAAGGTGAAACATGAATATTTACTACTATTCGATTAGTCATTCCAATCGAGCTAACAGGAGCAGCTTTATAGCTGCAATAAAAATTCTTCTCAAGGGTAAGAAACTGTATATTGGAATAAAATAAATCAACTCCACGATAAAATAAAAGGCTCGTACGATAATTATTAAATTATCATCCTATGAATTGTAATTTAAACTGCCATACATTATTATCATAATATATCTTTACTATCATTACAGTTATCATCATCACTTTTTATGAACAATACTGCAGTTGGAAACATAAGAATGAATAAAAAATTAAGTATGATTATCTCGTTAGTCCGGTTCTATATGGGGATTAGTAGGGCCGGATCAACGAAAATGCTGGATTAGTGGAAATACATCAGAAATTGAGGTTGTTTTACAATGAACAACATTTTTATTGAAGCACAGACAGCTTGTGCCTTTTCCGTTTTAGTATATATGAAAAAGTGCTCTCTTGAGACACCCAATCGTGATACCAAACTGATATTTTGGTCTAATACGTATGCGTGCCCAGATAATAGAACAGAACACAATATTATGACAACATTTCCATCATTGGATTACGCACCTAGTTGGTGTTTAGGGTCTTTAAGGATGAAAAGCACTGTAGTAACTCAAACCCCGTATAGGGCAACTCCACAAGCATACAAGCAAATCATTACACGTAGTTTCTCCAAAATAATCGAACAAAACCTTACAATCTATACATTCTTCGATCTTCTATTCAACCTATTTGAACAGATTGTGTCAAACTCAATAAAACCCCTCATTTTTTAATAAAAATTGACTTTAATTATTTATGACTTAGAAATCGGTCTCCTACATTACTATTACATGGTACAAAAATTGGTTAGAGAGCTATCTAGTGGCGGCGGCGCTTAGAACCTGACTGGTGGAGCTACAACAGGGACTGGCAGATGTGAGCCGGTTGGGTGGAATCCGAACTCATCAGCTGTGTACTGGACAGTGTAGGTGATGCCCTCTGGAGAGGTGTACTGGTATGAGCCGGTTTTGACAATGACGTTGCCGTCGTTCTCGTGGTTGCGTTTGGTCACGCCCGATTCCGACACTGTTTGGCCGTCGCCGGTCTGGTATCTACGGAAAACACATGAAATTTGATCAAAATCAAGAGAAAAACAGTCAAGAAATAATGACTCCTATCCACGTATACAGGGTACGAGCCTGGACTGTGAAAGACCCAGCCTGTAGTTAAAACTGTTAGTAGAGAGGGAACCCGGCAGGCGGATCGTGAAAGACTGTCAACTGTTGCACGGAGCAATAATATATTTCAACGATTCGACTGCAGGCGTTAATGCTAGTAGAATGGACTGCAGTCCGAATCGTTTTGAAGTTTTTTTAACAGTCCACAATTTTTACAATTGAATTTAAAGCAATAAATTGGAAATAAAAACTCTTGATACTTTAGGTCTCTCAGGTACCTACTTGTTATTGTGATCAAAGATAATAATTAGAATACTTATAATACTAATAGTTATTAGAATAATTAGGGCCGGTTCATGAGCTCGGGATTTAGCTAAGTCCTAGACTAAAACGGGTGGCCACCATAGCATCGACAAACGTTAGCCTCGACATCATGTACTAAGGGCTCTCTATGCTGCTAACCCACTAACCTGTCGAGACAAACGTTTGTTGATGCTACGGTAGCCACCTATTTTAGTCTAGGACTTGGCTAAATCCCGAGCTCATGAACCGGCCCTGATAGTTTCCTATCGTCTTTGCTGTGATGATAATGACAAGGCATATTTCATAAGCGTATTACATATTTTGCTTAGCAGCTAAGGTCATTACGACTTTGATGGAGATTAGATTAGATTAGATTAGATTACTTTATTCATGTAGATAACAATAATAATTATAACTGCTTAGATTCTAGATTACAGAAGTTGTAAGTATAAGTAATATAATTTTAACTTTATGAATATGACTAATAATTTTAACAATATAAGTATTATAATGCAATGTGAAAATGTTAATATAAGTGAGATTTATCTACATGAAACGGCGAAGTTTGGACATGTAATGTTCCATTCTTGAAAAGGATGTCCAAGGACATCCTTTCCATTAACACTTGGCCGTAAGATTTATCAATACATGATAAAAACCTAAGGAATAAAAAATTATAATAAAATAGATCTTTTAAAATTAAAACTTAAATTTAAATTTTCAAACCTGGAAATAAAACCTTCAAGATAGATACTAAAATGAGATGAATAAACTATTTAAATAATGAACTGTTGAATGAAGTATATACATAAGGTGAATGAAACAAAACAAATATGTATGACACTAAAAATGATTCAATAATACTCATATTTTTAAAACTCCTAATTATATAATTATTAAAATCGTGAATAAAATACTACCAGTATAAGGTGAATGGATGATGATGAAGTTTGATGAAGGTTGACATGTTTGCTCTAGGGTTGGACATTCTCAATCATTTTCTCTGAGAGAGAGAGAGAGGTGAGAAATGCAACTTGTGTGCAATTTATTACGCTTGCACTGAAATTATATGAAATAATTGTGTTTTTTTATAATCTACATAAACAAGGAGTTAACAATCTAATGTTTGAAAGTTAGTAAGCAACTTCTTTATATTACTTCTTTTAACTACATTATTGATCCTACAGGAATCATCTTGAATTTAATTTCTTTGTGAATGCACGGTATATTGAATGAGACATTCATTTTTTTGAAATGAATGAGACCATTATTTTGAATTTAATTTCTTTGTGAATGCACGGTATATTGAATGAGACAGTAGGGCTCACAAATAGGATGCGCAGTGAAAACCCGGTTTTCTGACGTCATCGCTACCAAAGCTACAGCTCTACTCCATACTCTAGCCCGTATTTTTACGTATGCTGTTACTAAATCCATTGTAATTATTTTTCTAAAGTTTTCTAAGAGCAAATTTTCCTTCTTTATACCGTGGTGAATGCACACTACTATACTTCGAATAAAACTAGTTGTCCCTTGGCCTGGTGCTCAAGAACCACTCACTAGAAACGTTTTTGTCAAAAAGTCCGATGTCCGAACAGCTGAACATTCGATTCAATGTAGCATCATTAAATCAAATGCTCAGCTGTTCGGACATCGGACTTTCTGACAAAAACGTTTCTAGTGAATGGCTCTTAAGCACCAGGCCAAGGAACAACTAGTTTTATTCGAACTATAACAGCATTTATTTATGTATTTTTGATAGATATTTCTCTAAGTTTACTGACCTTTGGTTGAAAGATCCATCGATGTTTCGCTCCTCGAATCTGGAGATGACTGGAATTTGTTGGCGGATTGGCTGAGCGACGCCCGAGAATTGTTGAACAGGGGCGAACTGCGCTGAGCTCAAAGCGACCAGAACGGCGGAAAGTGTGGCGAAGGTTAACTGAAACAGCAAGTTTTGCAATCTTTATAGATAAAATAGGCGAACGTTTTTTTGTGATAAGAACTCCTCTGTAGTTTCTCAACTGATTTTGTTTGTTTACGTCTCAAGATCTTATGAGAGAGTACATGTCTGATAAGGTGCTTCATTTTGAAAAAAATCATCGTGTACATGAGGAATTGACGATCAAAGTTTCAATTTTTACTATTGTTTTATCATTCAACTGTTTTATCATTCCAACTTATTATTAATTGATGATCAGCTGTTTTGAAACAAAAATTTTATTTTTCATTGTTCATTGCACCAGTAAAGCCCGGTCTAGACGCTACGACTTGTTGTACAACAAGTCGTTCCAACTAGTTGGAAGCAAAGTTGGATGAGTTGCATCGCGTCTACACGTTACGACTTATTCCAAGTTTCCATAAGCTGATACATCTTTTGTGGTACGACTTAAGTTGGACCAACTCTTAATTTTGCCATCTACACGCTACGACTTGTACAACTTTTAAGTTCTAGGACTTAAGTCGTACAACAAGTCGTAGCGTCTAGACCGGGCTTAAGGGCATTTGAGCAGAGAGAAAAAGAGGAAGATAGAGGATGAGAGAGAAAATGGGGGAGAAACAGAGGGTGGGAGGATGAAAAAGAGAGTAGTAGAGGGGTGAGGAGTAGGAGGGAGGAGGAAAAAGGAAGAAAGGGATCCCAAAAAGGGAACGTTAGCATCTAAATGGATAATTAGCGGTCTTAGAATTATGAAACTACAAAGAATACAAGAAAAATACAAAAAAAGTTGCGCTGGCTTGAAAAACATATAGTTTTTAAGAAAATTTTTTTAAAGTCTTTGAATCTAGCATGTGAAAGATAGAGGAAATCGAACTCTTGATCTCCAGTACCGTCACACGTCAATGAAAATATGCGGACAGCTCTTTGAGCTTGCGAATGTGTATTATTTTTCGGTCTGTAATTTATTTTGATTATGTGAATGTAATGTATGAGTTTCTTCTTTAACTGAGAATAAATCTTTTCATTTTATTTTTTTTTTCTATTAAAATGGCGTTCTAGCCGGAAATATGAAGGGATCAAACTTGAAGAAAATTCAATTTTCAATCGATTCCCATTCACCAAAAGTTATAATTCATGTTCTTCGTTCTACAAAAGCTCATAAAAACGCTACACGCTAAAAATCCACCATTTTGAATCCGCCATTACTCGAGTCTAACTAACGCGACCCACAGTGTAGAATCAAAACGTTTGGATATCCCAAGACACCCTAGAAACAGAATATCTTGGTCTGTTGCTTTTGTCACAAACCTAATCACGAAATTACAGGAGGAACCCTACTAGAGGGAGTAACCCATTTTTAGTCGATTTGAAAAAATTGGTAATTTTCGACTATCGATTGCGGCCAAACGGCTGATTCTGTCTCAACGTTTGAGGAGATATTAGACGCAGTATTTTTTACTGTTTGATTATGGTTGAGATACAATTTTTTGTAGGTTGCATAATTTTCGAGTTAGAAGCGAAAAACTGAAATAAGTGCCGCAAAACGCGGGTTTGCTCAAATGTACAATATTACACTGGACTATTCACGTTCGACACTTCCGCTCGGTTGCTCAGTCGCAGACCTGGCTCAAACTTGGAACTTAGTTCTAATAATTAGAACCTGGTTCTAAGATAGAACTGACCTCGGATACGTATTTGAACCAGCTGTTGCCGAAGAAAAGGATTGGTATTATACCATGTAGGTTATGTTGATACAATTATTGATATTATATTATTATTGTAATAATTTGTGATAAATCTACTGAGAAAAATGTAATTTAACATTTTTTTTTAATTTTCCACTGGTCTTGTGTCCAGTGAAAAAGCAGAGCAGTGGTGTGAATGAGTGAAACTAGCTATGTAGTACAGTCATCAGTAGTGTACTTAGATTTAATTGAATTAAATTGAATAAGAGAGCCTACGGAGGATTACTCTTGTAAAAAGTGCTTAGTAATTTAGGTTTGAAAAAAGTTGCTCATTAGTCTCAATACTAGATAGCAATCTAGAAGAGAAAAAAAATAAAAACATTTTTAAATAATTTATGATGTGCCAATATATATGATTCTTCATGATGATAAATGTTTGTTGTCTGTTGAAATGTTGCTACGAATGGTTAGAGTGCAAAATTGTAGAATAGAACTTCGAATATTACCAATTATTAATTTTTTATTTTTCATCAATTAATAGTTAAGCAAAATTAAATACAACTCAAAAATAGACAATATTATACTAAGTTAATTATAATAATGATAAAATTTATGCAACTCAATTAATGTGTTACTTGAACCAAATCATTGAAAATTTAATTATTATAACGTTCTATTTTTCTTTAATTTAATCAAACTGCTTTTATCATGAACCTCTACTAATAACTGATCATGGCTGATTCCGAGTCCCGTAATTCACCATATCTTATTCCCATACGTATCTTAAACTCTGTATCATTTTCAACTATCGTTCTGTATCAAATTCAAATTATATTTGAAATGTACTCACCATGCTCATGTTGAGGGATGGATTTGTGTTAGTCCTGTGACTGAGATGATTGAGATGACCAGAGGAGTCAGAGACTGATTGTGGCTGAGACATGGTCGCCCTCAGTTTATATACTAACAAGTTGCACTAGGAATTCGACGCCCGAGGCGCTAACTAACTCCAACAATAACAATAACTCTAATAGCCAACTACGGATAATAGGATGTCTGATTGTTTTCGAGGAAGTGTGCAATAATTATGCGACATGTTTAAAAAATTCGTCGTGCGTGGCTGAGTGTCGAAAATAGAAAACAATCGTTGACACTTTCAGAGAAGAGTTTGAAAAGTGGTTTCAACAGTGTTGATCAGGGGTTGATTTTCGTTCAACTAATACGGGAGTAAATGAAACAGTGTTGCACTTAATCATTGTAACATTCAAATTGTGTTTGAAAGATTATTCTCAACGTTTGGTCAGTGGTGGATTCAAATTCAAATTCAAATTCAAATTGAATTTGAATTTGAATTTGAATTTGTGTTTGAAAGATTATTCTCAACGTTTGGTCAGTGGTAGATTTTCGAAAAACTTATAATGAAGTAGAATAGAATAGAAAAATAATATAGAAAAACTTTTATTCGCTCAAAAATTACTACTTTAATCCGTGGCGGAGCGTGGTATACTTATTTGGTCATCGCCGGTTATATTTCCTATAGGAAATAACGCTTCGCCACTAACTTTAATCAAGCCTTGTAAAGGCTGCTTGACAAGGTACATTATACAAACATACGTGAATTTATCAATTTTACATAAAATAAGTACAAAAGTGAACAATGGAATTTTCTAATAAACAACTCAAGTTAACGTAATTAAAAACTAACAATTGTTGGATCAGCTCTCAAAACTTTAATAATTATGTATTATTGCGCTGCATAGGGTTAACTCGTAATATTTATTATATCTTTACCACTACCGAGTACCGAATAATATCGTATGGGAGGCAATCAAACTTAGCTACAGTAGAATGACGTCATTTGACTGAGCTCAATCAATAGAGGAATCATTGCATCGGTTCCGTAAAATTTTACAGCGATTAAACATAATTGCCTGGACGAATTAACTTTCATACGGTTTATATCCTAGTAAGTTTCTTTTCTCTCTTATTATATCTTTTCATTTTCATTATATTGTGTTGTCCTTTGAGAAAAAAACTGTAACAAGTGATGTTATTTCATTTTTGTTGTGCAAAATAAAACTTATTTGATTTGATTGATTATATGACTCATATGGATAATATCCTTACCAAGACAAAGCCTTTTTTAAACACAAAACTATTTTTGTACTTCATTAACTCCGAACAATTTAGTGGATTTTCCAGTTTCATTTAATACAGTTTCATATACAGCAGCATTAATAAACAATGACCGTCTTCAGTATTAATAATATGAAAGAAGATGACTTGTTTGACAGTTTATTCACCTTACTGCAGACTATTATAGTTTCTATCAAATTAATAACGGTATATTGAGTCATAAATAGTTCTATTTGTTGAAATTCATAGAAATAAATGCTCTTATTAGGCGCCTATATTCCATAATAGACGGTCTACTTCAAAGTCATCTTAAATCATAATATTTGATGTCATTGTACGAATAGTATGATTGACAAAACTGATAAATTAATCTAATCAATAATTAATCTCTGAGTCGGTCATGTATTCAGTTCCAATCAGATCTGAGAACAATCCGATAATTGGTTGAAAGTTGGATTAGATTCTCCATTTCATATTTTATTTGATTATTAGTACACTTTTAGTTTTCTTTTGTCTTATATTTTTAATTGTAATATGGTTTACTTACATATTATTTTTATTGTATTATAAGCATAGAAAATATCTGAGATGTAGTCTAAACATTTATTTTCATTTTGTAATGAAGAGTGGATTGTTCATTATTTTGTAATGTACGTTTAAATGGTAATGAAGCTTCTCATTACCAGTTATACTTATCAAATTCCAATATTATTGTTTTATACTTGAGAATAATATTCCAATGTCAATACACTACTTGTAATCATTCCCGTTATCAAATTAAGCTTTTGAAACCAATGCTGGCTTCTCATTGGTCAATCCGACAAAATGGAGTCTCTACTATGTGACGTAATCACATCAGCCAATGGGAGTGCGTTGTGGGTGTGCTCTGAACAACTGCAGTGTACTCGCACGTGATTGGTCAAAGCTGTGTGACGTAAATGAATTCTCATCCACCAATAGAATATTAGAGTGGGACGGTCTGTGAAAACCTGCTTGTTCCTATCTTGCTTCAAGCTTGCTATCAAGCTTGTTCCTGCTTGATTTTATCGATTATTTTGTATTAAACTATAATAATTCAATGATCTCGGAGTATTGAAAGTATTAAAAATATCATTATCAAACTGTATCATTATCAAATCAAAAAATCCTTTTTTTAAATGCTGCTGTCTGTTTTCAGGGTGAAAACAAACTTTCACCATGTTTTCTATCAAGGGATAATTGGTTATGTTGGTGAAGAGGAACAACCCTACTCGGGTCTTCCCTCTATTCAAAGCCATACGCTAAATAAATAAATAAATCAAACTGTATAATTCATCAATGCCAATGTAGAATCCATAACAATTGACTATTGAATGAAATTATTGTCTGGTAATGAATCTGGTGATCATTGTATTTGAATAATTCTTTTAAGTGAAATGTTGTAATACCATTGTTTTGACTCGTATATTACAGTATTTGTCTACCATATTGGATTATGAAATATATTGTATACAGTGGAACCCCTGTTATCCGTCCTTCACGGGACCGGGCCGTGGTCGGAACGGCCAAAAGGTCGGATTTACCGAGAAGCAATAAAAAACTATTTTTCGGGTCAAAACAGCCGTATACTGCACTAAATTACACACACATTCAATACACACAGTTCTGTCGTAATTACTGTATTCAATACAAAAATAATTTTACAGTATTCTAATAAAAAGTAACAGTTTTTTTATAAAATGGTAAAGTTCAATTTTTATATTACTGTACAGTAATGAACGATAACATTAAAAATACACATACGCATACACTGGGTGGGCACATGGTCGGATATTCCGAGGAGTCGGATATCCCGAGGTCGGATATGAGGGGTTCTACGTTTATTATAGCGATTTAAAAAATTATTACAGAAGTTTCTTAACTTTTGACAATATTCATTTATTCTCTTACTATTACTCTATTCACTTCCTCTGTTTCTTTCTCTCTCAAAACGATATTATTATAAGGTTTGAAAGACCAGGAGTTCTGCTACTCTGCCCTTGATAAAGACATTCAATCAATCAATCTCTCTCTTCTCCTTCTTCAACTTCTACTCTTTTCTTCTAATATTAGTCTTCTCTTTCCATTTCTTTCATACCATTCATCTTTTTCAATAGGTCCATAATTACGATTATTGTCAATATCATTGCCCCAAGAAACAAATTTATTATTATCATCACAACCATCAATTATTATTCAGCTTTCAATGATAGCGCACTATAATATTTATGCGAATGGTACAAAAATAATTGACTCTACTGCTACTAGCACTGGATGCTAATTAAGCGAGGGACTCGTGAAGATCACTGCGAAAAACATTCAATTAAAATATTTTCACAACGAAAATGTTAACGGAATCGCATTATGGGATTATAGACCGTAGTAGAGTGGATGACCTCGAAGTAGTAGATGATGATTTTTAGTGGCGCTAAATTCCAACCGGATGAAGAATCTAACCGTTTGATTTTGGATCTTATTCAAATTCAAACAAATTTTAACTGTTTTGTATCCAAAATCCATACATCAAATTACAAAAATGGCTTGATTCTAAAATATCTTTCTTCATCATCCTGATGAAAAATTTGAATTTTATTAAAATGTAACTAGATTTTGACAGTCTTGTAACCAAAACTGATACAATAATGTACAAAAATCGCTTAGTTCAAGAAAATCGTTTTCTATGTATTTAGACGTTCTAGTACAAACCTACATTGATACAGTGATGAATCTACTTTTTTTGCTGCGGTGATGCCCACATAAGCTCTTGGCTTGTGCTTGGGTGATGATGGTAAGAGATGAATGGACCTACAGCTTTAGTTAGGTTCAGAGCCACAGGGAAGCGATTTTGATTCTCATGAATGAATGACATTATTAGCGGAAAAAGGCCACTGAAAGTAGTGGTCACCCTTACAATGGGAGTAACAAGTGAACGTATTTATGATCTAATCTTTCAATTGATTACGAATTATACATAACAAAAGAACTTATAAATCTACAGTAATGTAACATACGTCATGGAAATACTCGGAACTTTAAATTGTTACCCTAAAATATTGAGGTACCCCATTATTAAATACCAATCAATTCCACCTAATATCCAACTAGCTCTTATTGTTTGATATCTACATTATTCGTCATTGTTTCAGTAGCTTTTAATAACCGAAACCCAATTACTCGCCCACGAAGCTTAGGAATTATTAACTGAAGAAAGACAGAGTTATAAATACTTTCTATTTACAAACTATTGTGAATTATTAATTGATAAAAGACACGTGCCGAAATGCAGCTCAAGTTAATATAGGCTATAGGTTCAGGAGTCAATGCTAGCCTGTAATAATCTTTTGAATAACACTTTTGTAAATGCAGTGCTAGGCAGATTGAAGAAAATGTTCCATTAAAACTGAAGAATGGAATAGAATAGAAACTGAATTGAATAGAAACTGATTACAGAAAAAAATGTTTGGTTCATTTGAAGTTTTAAACCTTCTCATGTACATTTGCTGCCTGCGACCTCCTGAACAGAAACACAAAGTTGTGCTCTACAACATAGTGTCAGCATTCCTTTTTCTTGTGATCATTTGCTGGGTCTTGGTCGTGCTCTTATCAACCATAACCATGTTCAGAATAATTACTAATGTGGCCATGTTTCAAGTATTCCTTGTTGGATCTGCGTTCATGTTGATAGCGCAAATTTCTCTGATGATGTATTACAGGAAGGATTTGAAAGAGCTGATGTTCAGCATTGAAAATAAATATCACGAAGAAGACGATATTCATACAAAGAAACTGAAATCAAAGAGTGAAAAAATGTCCCTGATAATATTGTTCATTATCACCGCAATGATTGTGTTGGGATTAATTTTCTGTGTGATCATTTTTGAATGTTTCGGCAACAATAGCATGGTTCAAGCAAACACTGATATTTTTTCTCGTGAAAATCCTGAAAGATTATTGTTTTACACGCCTTGGTTACCGTTCGATTATACTGTATCGCCTTACTATGAGATTTTGAAGATTGTTATCTATTTTATCATAACATTTGCTATACCTATGGCTGTTCTGCGCTTAACTACTATGACAGTTTTGGTTATCCACGTTGCTGGACTATTTCAGTCAATATCTTGTAGAATGGCTGAACTCTCATTCAAACAGTCGGAAAACGTTGAAGATAAACTTATTGAGATAATAAAAACACATCAGCATGTAATAAGGTGAGTAGAAAAGTGATTCTTATAAATAGCTTTTTATATTCATCAGTCAAAGAGTTATTTAAATGAATTATTTTTATTGAAAGTAATTAGTAGTTCATTTAGACTAGAAAGTAGACTGGTTCATTTTTTAGTAGTCTATCCACAAACAACAATTTCTTTGAAGCTCACCTTGACGGAAATTCTGTTTTTAAATTGTTTGAAGGTAAAATTATTAAAATCAAAATTTGTTGCACTATTTTGATAGAAAAAACGCACTGTTTTGGAGACAAAGCTATTGGTACTATTGTTTCAGATCCTTCTCTGAATAGTATTATTATGCCTTCTACTGTATTGTCAGGGTCAAATCTCCAGCAAAAATAGAGAATGAGAATGATTGTATTTCTCCTAACAGAGAATGAATAAGATATTACGTATAATTATGATGCAATGAGAAAAATAGTATATTCTCCAAATGGAGAATAAAACATCCGCGCTATCTTGCGTTAGAAGTTGTAACTATCATTCTACTTCAATAATGCAGGGTTCAAGTTCTCTTCACATTGAGGAGACTTGATACTACTTTTATCATAAAATGTTGAAAAAATTTTTGAATCAATTTACTACTTCTTATTCCATCTTCATTTGCTCTTTTCAATCAGCATCTGTGCTACAAACTATCAACTTTGTGGTCTGTGTTGAGTCGAATTTATTCATTAATTAGGGCTGAATATTTGAATAATAATCAATGAAGATTTTAACACATTATGCAAAATATAGAGCTTTTGAAGCTCTTAGAAATATTTCTGTGGATACTTTTCTGTAATGAATGCTAAGCTTGCAATTTTAAGAAAACTGAACCCATGTCTCATCCACGTTGATGTTAGTTACAGTTCAAACCGCTAGATGGGGCGAACTGTCTGATTCCCTATTTTTGCGGTCTTCTGTTGAGCTTCACTTGCCTGACATGACACTTCTTGTGATCATAAAGTCTGAGATTCCCGTTATAACAATTCAAGTAACACATTTTCAGTTTTTTTAGTTCATACCTCTCAAAGAATAAAAACAGCCAAATTTTGGTCATTCCCATTAATTTTTTTAGAGAACAAAATTTTCAATATTACGTAAAAATAATTATTGTTCATGAGCTAATGACGAAGTATTTACAGAGCTAAGAAAGTAGAAGAATAGGATTTATGAGCTTGAATTTGAGATTTTTTGCTGAGGATGCCCACATAAGCTCTACGACGCTTGTGCGTGGATAATGGGAAAAATGATGGTGAGAGATGAATGGACCTACAGCTTCAGGTGGGTTCCGAACCACCGGGAAGCGATTTTAAAGCTCATACATTTTTGTATTTGGAGGAGCCGGTCACCGTTACAACAGGAGTGGTAGGCACCGTCTTTTATCTAATCTCACTGATTAGACTCGCCTGCTTATTGATAAAGTTAATTGAAGTGATAAGAGGATATACCAGGTAATAAGTGATACCAGGCAATACAAAGTGTTTTTTGGAAATGTGTAATATCGTTTAAGATTATAGAAAAAAATCATTCTCTTGGAATGATCATATTATTACTGTCTGTTATATAATTATTAAAGAGTTTTGTAGTCCGTGTAGAGTATATTTTGGAAAGTTTTCAGAGTTTGAGTGGATCGATTTTGATAAGGTTTGCGCCAAGAGAAAGATAATAAATCGAATTTCTGTAGGCTCTATTATCACACATTTTATGTCAATGGGGAGAGGATGCTTCAAATACTAGGCTACTCTATGTAAAGCTTTTCCCCAATATAATCTTATTGATTATTGATTCTTACTCTTATTGATTTTCATGCTATTTAAAATACATCACGTCGTTAACAAACAAATTATTAGAGTGTAAGAGAGACCAATTTTGCATTAAAAATTCACCAATTCTGAAGGAAATTGATAGGCTACGTTCAATAATGAATCATCAATGTAATCCGTGGCGAAGCGTGGTATATTTATTTGGTCATCGCCACTAAATGTAATCTAAATGAATGCTCTGGCCTTAGATAAACCTTCACTATAATAATGTTTGATACGTTGGATCGACTTCAGTATAGAATCCGTTGTTGCATTTTGTCTTTTGGCTTGTAGCAGAGGTACTTCATAGGGTTTGTAACGCCCAATAACATCTAAAAGGTTCTTAATATTGAATTTCTTTCAGTAAAATACCTGAGAAAGTATTCTATATAATTATTCTTAGCTCAAACATGCTATGTACATTGGAATTAATGAGATTTTTCCTCACTTTAGCCGGTTTGAATCCACCCAATCCTGGAAACAATGGAGGGCAAGCTCCATTATACAATCTTCTCACAATTTTCTCATTCTTATTGCTGAATCTACTGACTGTGGGAACAATGAAATTATCAATTGTCATGATTCAAACAGATCTCAACTTGGGTGTAGGCCTACTCCAGGTATATCTCTCATTCACTGGTTCCATGATGACACTGTTGATGTTTATTCTCATTAAAAACCGTCAAAATTTGATTAAACTTGTTGCCAGCATAAATAATATCTACAAGTTTCATGATAAAGATGCAGATAGAAAAATCTACGAGAAATTATCTTTGAGATTGTTGGTTTTTATCTCTGTAATGACTGCCATAGGTCTCTCTGGAATTACTGTGACTACTGAGAACTTGAAAGATGAACTTGTGGTTGAACTTAATAAAAACGTTTTTAATTGGAAAAATCCTGAAAGAGTGATTGGTTTCATGCCTTGGGTACCTTTCGATTATACTGTTTCTCCAAACTACGAAATTTCTAGAGTTTGTGTGTATGCTACCTTAGTTATTCTTTATCCAGTAGCAGTCATCAGACTTTCTCTGATGCCTATTCTAATACTGCAAGTAATTGGTCAATTCGAATCCATATCTTCGACAATTTCCAAAATTCCATCCTACCCTGGGAGCGAGATTGAAAAGAATATTAAAGAAGTTATCTTATCACATCAGCAAATACTATTGTAAGTATGATAATATATATATATTTAATTTGAGATAGTAATATCAGTGGTCACTCGGTGAGAGCGGTTGCTAAGTAATCATGTGGTTAAGTAACAAACATTCGAGACCGCTCTCGGATGGGTGACCGACACAAAAAAGACACAAAAAATTGTGCAATGAGGCGAGGTGGAACCTACCCGTAAGGGTCTCCCCACCAATAAAAGCCATACGATAAAAAAATTGAGATTTACTTAAATTATAAGTTATAAGGTAGAGTTTATAAAGAAAATCGTATTTGAATTGTATAGGCTATAACTTAATTGTATTAATAGTATGATTAATAGGCTATAGCATTCAGTGACTAACCATATATGTTCATGTTATACAAACCATATAAATATATTGACCATATATATGTTTATCTCAGGTTCCTACAACTTTATTACAAAATGTTCAAAGTTTTTAAGAATCCATTCACAATTGTTATACAATATTAACACATGGCTGCATTGTAGTGAATATATTCCTATTCTCTATGAACATTGTCAAAAGCAGTAATGAGTTAATTCATTGTCAGTCTTCAATAGCATTCCTTTATTAGTGATTTTTGTACCACTATGGGTTTCATCAGACTCAGAGTCAATAATTGACTCTGAGTCTGATGACAACTATTGTCAAATTGAAATGAAAAATAAAATAATTACATTTTAATTGCTGCAAATTGATGTCCATTTCAATAAAGCCACAAAACAATTGAGCCTTGATAAAAACACAGATCTCTTTTTCCCATAATAAATTATTTGAAACAGTCATCGGGTACTTACTTTAAGTAAAGTAAGTAAGTATCGGGTGTAATGTCTTTTCAATTATTTAAAGAATGCATGCACCTCGAAATGGAATTTCAATTTTTCTTACCAATGAATATTGAGTGGTGCTTTTGAAATTTTCTAAAACTTCCAGGGTAGTTTTATATTACTTTATAATATATATTATTTTAGTAAACTTCCTATGACAACATTCCTCTTTATATTTTGGGCAGTTTTCCTTCAAACGAATAATAAAGAAATAAAATTAATAAACGAATGCATAAAATGTAGGGGGGGGGTTGTCTAGTTTAGTTACGCCACTGGGTCTTTCATAATACCCCCAACCCTATATAACAGGAATTTAAAAAAATAAAATACTTAAACCCTCCCTCCAAAAAAAACTCAATCCTATATCCGCCCCTAATATTAATCGAATATGAACAATAAAATGATGCAACCCCTCAACATCTTACAAATACAACATTCTATTTGTTAAGATATGTCTTCATGGTCTTTTAGTAATTGTCTTGAAATAATGATTTTGATTGTCTTCATTGAAAGAATGTTATTTTAACTACATTGTTCTTAGGGAAGACCTCGACTGTGAAGGTCAACGTAATTTTTTATTCGTTACTGATAAATTAGAATATAATTGTTCCGCCTCCAAGAAAAAGCAATATATGATATTCAAAAGCCATTATTTCTGTTTCGGTTGTTGAAACGTTCATACGTCCTTGAAGCTAAGCTCATACCTCCTTGATACTTGATACGTCCTTGAAATATAGTTCATTTTCTTTAATTGTTCGTTTGTCCTTTGGATTTCTTTTGAAACTTTCGGTTCTTGTTTCAAATTTACTCAACGCACCCAGGCTCCCGTTTCTCTTCGCATAACACATAAAAATTATTCCTCTCGGTCGCCTGTTGCATACCTTGGAATATTATATAGATATATATGAGCCTAATAGATTATGTAGCTCAATAGCCTCTTTATGAACTCCAACTCTTGACAATATTGGGAACATACTTCTTGCTGTAAACCTGTTACTTGAGATCTCCTTCAAAATCATAGTCCTTATAATATCCTTACAATAACATTGGAATATGTTACTCGCTCGTTTTGCTGTAAACTCCTTAAATTGAGAACTCTTACAAATTCACAGAATAATATTCTTGCAAAGAATAATATATTCTTGAGTTGGGAACATAGTATATTTCTTTGTTGGAATAAATCTGTAATGTCAATCAATTTCGAAAAGTAGGTACCGTACCATATTTCCTTCAAAATAGGCTAGGCTGTTTGAGTTCAACCAACTACTTCTCTATTAGGCCTACTTTATTTCACTAATTGATTTAAATCAACTAAGAAAGGTACTCCAACTCAACTCGTAAAAAAAATTTCAATTTGCTGACATATTTGGAGGAGTTCATGAAATTAAAATCATGAAAGAATCTTTAAAAACGTCCTTCATAAGAATTAAAGTTTCCTATTAGTTTTTGTAAATTCTAATCCTATTTTGAATAGCTTGAAATCTGCTTTCATATTTGAAATACTTCTATTCATGATACAGGCCTATGAAATAAAACTAATTTCTTGTATTTGAAATATCCAGATCAAAGACTCTAGGAAAAAGATATATTCGAATATTTTCAATCAAAAATAAATTCAGGTGGCATTCCAAGAATATAAAAAGATGATAAAACCACTACATCTACTAAACATGGTACTCACAATATGGTATTCACATTCTCCACAAGACTGGAATAATTCATTGATACTCTACAATTGTATCACATACTCTACAATGCTATTGTTTATATCCTTCATATCAATTGTGCTTCTATCATCAATAGTAATGATGGAAGAAATACTAAACGTTGGCGTTTTCCAATTATTTCTTGCAATGTCCGGGTACATTGTTGCTGGCCAATCGATAATAATGCTGAGCAAAAGAAATAAATTGACAGCACTGATGGACAGTTTACAAAATGAGTACAAACCTGATACTAAAATCCCTTTAGGAAAAATTATGAGGATATATGAACGAATGTCTATGAAAATACTGATGACTCTGGTAACATCCATCGTTTTAAGTATCCTGGGATGCATCATTGTCACTGAAAACCTACCCAACAATGAAATGTATAAAGTGAATTTGGAAGTATTTCATCGAAAATATCCAGAACGAGTCATTGGATTTCTTCTGTGGATGCCGTTTGATAGTTCCGTGAGCCCCTTGAATGAAATTACAAGATTTATTGTGTATTTGACGATATTATTGTCGGTTCCTTTGGTAACTATAAGGTTCTCCCTGCTACCAGTAATAGTACTGCATACAGTTGGTATCTTTGAGACGGTTTCTTCAAAAATTGCCAAACTGAAATATAACTGTGCAGACAATCCTGATGAGACTATCGTTGAAATAATCAAATTGCATCAGAAGGCACTCATGTAAGTACGATATTATCTATTTATTTACCAACAACAGCATCTAAACAATAATTGATGAAGGGACATTTTATTAGAATTTCATAATCCTGTTCTTGAAATTTATTATGTTCTAGTATACTAGGCTATCATCGTATTATGAATGAGTGACATAACTCACAATCGATTTGAAGAAAGAATTTATTAATTATTGTTGGCTAAATTTGTTGTAAAATGTTGAGTCAGTTTACTGCTTGGATTCGCAAAGATGGCCCCTGACGTCCATAACTGAGGAGGGAAATAATAAACTATCAACAGTTATTTTTCAATTATTTTCTTACTATATTACAATGCGTTATATATTCAAGCTCCACTCACAGCGTTTTCTATATTTTTTTTATTAGAAGAGATGGCCCCTGACGGCTAAAACTGAGAAGAGAAATAATATATAAACTATCAACAGTTATTTTGCAATTATTGTCTTACAATATTACAGCGTTGAATATGCAAGTTCCACTCACAGCGTCTTTTTTTGTATTATTATTCTTATTACTACGAAACACCTTTCTTCCATAAGGATCAATATTTCAGCTTCAATGGTGATCATCTACTGTTGATCCAAATGACTGTTAAACTGATCTCAAGGGTAGCACAAGAATAACTCATCATAATTATCAATATTGCACCTAATTGAATTTGCATGCCTTTGAATTCCATTTCTTTCTCCTCTTTTTTTAAATAAAAAAAAACACTTGTATTATTTAAAAAAGTACTGCCACCTACATAATTATTTTCAATAGTAATTCATTGTAGTATTCTCATTCTTTAATCATTTATAGTTGAGTTAGGAATTTGGGGGTGGGGTACAAATCAAAATTAGGGTGATATGAGCCGGGATCATATTACAAAATGTTACGGTACTTTTAGATGTTAGTCTACTCAATAAAATTAGAAAAATCAGAAGTAAAGTTTTCTTCCTATTTCATATCAAATTTATTTTACAGACATTGTAGGCTACAGAGATTGTATAATCACTGGCCATTCAGTTTCAAACTTTCGAGAAAGATTTACATTGAAAAGATACCTGAATCATACTTTATGTAAGGTGATACACTTCTACTGCCTATGCCAGTGTTAGTTTCTATTATTTTAAGCTTTCAAAAATTCTATATAAGGTTAGAGAAACTATTTTTGATGTTATAAAAGTGATTTCTGATGCATTTTGATGATACTTTGACAAATGAGTAAATGGGTCCAAGCTTGTCTGGGCCCATATCATCAGAATTCAAGATATTGGCAAAAATATGATGGAGGGAATAAAAATGTTCCAATACACTGTTAGGGACCTTTTCACACCAATGGCCACACTGTGAATATACAGTCTCTGTACCATTAGTAATTTTCATCATGCTGTCAAGAAAATGATCACTGAGCTAAATATTATCTAAATATTAGATAATATATTTAGCTCAATGAAAATGATGACACATATGCCTTCTTTATATTTTCACCATTTTTATTTTATTTAACCTATTAAAAATTCTATCTTTATAAGGTGCATAGTTAATTAAAGATAGGGGATTTTTGAAGCAATCATAGATTTTAATAATAGATTCAGTAATTCCATCAACCAGCCTTCTATCTTCTATCTCTATCTACCTTCTATCTTCATACATTATTTTCATTTCCATTGTTCCTTTCTATTTCATCTTCAGAAAATTTTCATCATCCATTTTCTTGATGAAATCAATATCAATTTGAACAGTTGCATACGCAAGTTGTTTTTATATCTATTTTTAACAAATAAATAGTCAAAAGATACGTCACCGGTCTTCAATTAAAAAACACTTTCCATCTTTACATTCATTAATTAACAGACAAGCATTGCAACTCTTGGAACTTATTTTCAAAATTCATGAGTTTGGACCAAATGGACGCACCAGATTGGTTCAAGTTCTGTTGAACTCCAATAAATAATTAATTGAAGTAGTTATTTCAATATTGATACTAACAGGAGTGTTAGCTATATGATATTATTGATTTTCTTATTAAATATTGTTTTGACACTATGAATTGGTTTTCATATTATAAAAAGGACGCTCCTATTCTATGAACTAGCATTAATTGTGCATTTTATGCCTTGTCTATTAACTTACTAAATCTCCAGAAGGCAATCTCTCCATTGTAGAACTCATTAATCTATCCTGTATTTCAATATTACAAAATATATATAGGCCTATATTAGAACAAGGATTTAGAATTGTCTTTAAAACACATTAAAATTAAACAAATTTTTTCAAACTCTACACTATCACAGAAAATGAGTACGGTGGCCAATACAAATCTATATAATACATCAATCCATCAAAAATTTTCTTCTATACTGTAATTTGGTAGGCTACTTAAAAAAAAAGACAAACATATTCATAACCATTTAGGCATTTCCTATGAATTATCGACTCTCACAAACAGAAAAATAGATACCGTAACACTATTGGTGATTATAAAGGATCCTATGCTTCAGAACCACAATAAATTGATATACAATCATTTTCATTCGATCACTCATGATTGAGCCACTTGATATAATAAAGTTTGTCCTAGCTTTTAACTGTCTATACCTTCCAAAAACTCTAAACAAAACCTGGCAAATATGGCTTTATAGTATAATCACAATCATCCCATGCCTCATGTTTGCAATTCTGATATCGGTAATAACGATGTCAACGATTGTTTTTATTGAGATAATCCCGAATATTGGTTTAATAGAGGGATTTTTAGCTTCAACAGGTTTGATGATGATTCTGATATTGCTGTCAATTCTAAGAGACAGAAGTGAGTTGGCTAATTTGTTAGGAAACATAGAGGCGCATTACAAACAGCATTTGCAACAAAAAGATGAACCAAAAATCATCTACAAAAGGTTTTGCTTGAAGATATTGATCGCTATCTTGATCACCATATTCACAAGTGTGTTTGGAATGATTATTGTAACTGAGACATTTCCAAGTCGTGCGATTATTGACGCAAATATTGAAATATTTTCGAGAAAAAATCCGGAAAAATTGATTGGGTTTCTGCATTGGATGCCTTTTGACTACACTGTTTACCCGTATTTTGAGATTACAAGAGTTTTTGTTTATGCAACAGTTATTTTCATAGTTCCTCTAGTTGTTATACGACTGGGTTTAATGGCTATTATAGTACTGCATGTGATTGGTATCTTTGAGAGCATATCTTCAAAAATTGAGAAACTGAAGTATCGTGAAGGTGAGGGGGATATGAAGAAAGCTATAATAGATATTATCAAATCACATCAGGAGGTTCTCATGTGAGTATAAGGGTGTATTGAAACTATTGAATTTGATTGAATAGGGGTAAGTTATATAATTATCTACTAGATACCTACATTTTAAATACTTCAATTTTATGAACAAAATATTAACAAAAGGCAAACACAACATTAGAGTTTAGAATACTTGATAAATTGATGTTAGTGTAGAGATTGATAGAAAAAAGACCTATTACAGCTCATGCAGATTAGAAGAGCTTCAATAAATGATAAATTCTATTTATAATATTATAATCAAAGTATGAACTGAAAGTCATGTCAATATCAAGTGAGAGATTTCTTATTTTCCTTTTCATAAATTTGAATTTATTATAGATATTTTTAATTTAGTAATTATATGTAGGCATAGGCCTAATTAAGATTTTATAAAGCCTGATATTAAAAGTTATTTTTAAAGCCCTTTTCTCAATGTGTTTATTGTATAAGTTCAACAGAATTGAGATTGATGAAGCAACAATATCACTACCGGTACTTTAATTGAATTCCTCAACTCACCCAATATTTTTTATTTTATGATACGGCTTATGAGGATGAAAAATTTGTGTAACTAAATAACCTGTGGAAATTGATAATCCAAGTAACTCCTTAGAGAATAAGTAAAATAATTTTTCAATCGATTTCAATATTCCTCTTCACTTGAAAAGCATTGGATTCTATTATTTTTCTGTGTTCGGAAATTGAGAATTTTATTATGCTCTCAAACTTAGTTAATTGAATGTCTGGGAATAGATTCAAAACGTATAAAGTTTTATTCGAAAATTTCATAGTACCGAGTTAGTACCGAGTGCCTGCTGTGAGTGGATATATTATGTTATTCAGCCTATTACTTGTTAATTAATTTCCAATTGTTTCAGAATCTCAAAGAATCTAGTGGAGTTTTTTAGACCAATCATTTTGTTGAAAGCTGTATTTTCATTTTGGATGTTTGCAGTGTTGATGGTGGTTATAACTGAGGTAACTTCCAGATTATTTAATAGATTATTTAAAGTTAATAAGGTAACTTTTTATTATTGTTAATAGATAATGCTTAATTTTTAATAATAATAACTAGGAGGAATAAGAGGATAATATACTTCATGAACTAGGCAATAAAATTCATAGTGGATGAAATAATGCTTAGGCTATATATATTACAGTTCTTATATTTCATAAGTTTTGATGTTAGTTATAACTGGAGTGAGTTACTTACAATCAAAATTACTTCCTTGTGCATAACTCATTCTTAGCCTACTAATGTATAATTACTAAATTTAAAGGAATAATTATGTAGAGATTCTCTGAGCAGACCTGTAGGCTAAATTATCATTTTCATGCCTCATGCAGTACAACCTGCAATATACTACAATATTGTAGTATTCTTTTCCAATCAAATTAAAATAGAATGAAATTCAAATATTATTTTAATTCAAAATAAAATAAATAAAATTCAAACATGAACGGTATCATTGTATGAGAAAATTCGGTGATTTTAGGATAAATGATGCTGGAAAATTTATTCAAATGAGGAGAAATTTAATAATAACTTGGGTTCTCTGAAAATCCCTTGAAGCAGGTGTAATTTGAGCATGCCATGAATATTGTAGGATTTGAAAGTTCTGTTCAAATTTATCTCCAAATCATAATTATTGAAATGATTAATTATTATTCATCATTGAGTGAATTTTTAATTCAATCATTTCAAAATATTCGCTAGTAAGTAGTACCATGTACTCATAACTCATGTACTATGAGTTACATGTACCATGTACCATGCACTAACTATACTCATGTACAGTAAGTAGTTCCATAAAGTGAGAAGCAATAAGCAATTAATAGAAATTCCTTCATAATGTACTGATAGGCCTTCTCCATCAGTTATTTGAGACAATCTTGTTGCTACCACATCTATGTAATTGAATAAAAATGGGGAAAAAATGAAATAAACTCTATGTCATTGAATATTATGAGTGAAATTATTTTAGACTTTTTATTTTTTAGGAACCAATTGGCTCATCAATATTTATCAACTGCGCATTCTGTCTGCTGTGCAGTGGCTATGAATTACTATTGGATTGCTGGAGTGGGGAACAGTTAGCCAGAAAAGTCAGTTGAATTTTCTTCAAATATGATTTTAATATTATATCACCGGTATTCCAAGTTGAATATTCTGATCATAGATTTTATTAAATCTGATTACAATTTTTTAATTGAACTGTATGATAATAGAATTATATAAATAGAAAGGCTGAAGCTCCTAGAGCTAGATTAATCCTAAAATGAATTTTGTAAGGAAGTCTTGTAGCCTAATACAGACGCACAAAATAAATGTATACACTAGACTTATGAGTTTATCTTACGAGTTTTTTTCTATGACTAAAGTACTTCATGCCAAAAGTATCATTTTCAGTTCTTAGCCAATGCTATCAGCAAAGTAGTTATAACTCAGTATTTTCATAGTTTCACTTATTTTTTAATCAAATTATGAATGTATCTCATATTTCCCGCAGAGTGAAAAAGTGGGAGTGGCAGCCTACTATTGCCAATGGGACCGAATGTCGAATAGTGCCAGAAAAAACCTAGTGCTGCTCACTCTGAGAGCTCAAAGACCGATTCAATTGGAAATCAGACCCTATCTGATTCCAATGTCGCTGCAAACTTATGTTCAGGTATTGGAACCTTCAAACGGTATCGAGAGGAACGTAAATAATTTTTCAAAAATGAGACTATGTATATTCTCATTTCTGATAATAAGTTAGTTATGCCCGGTTTCTCAGTAGTTCAATAAACAGTTATTTATGGATCCAATAGTTGAATCAATAAACATGTGTTTTCAATTGCAAAAAAAAGTTATTGATTCAATAGTTTATTGAACAACTGAGACACCGGCCATTAGTCAGTTGGATATAGCGCTAGTGTAGTAGAAACCAAGGTATGTGGAAACCTATAGGTAGAAACAATATTTTTTGGTAATTATATATATAGTTGATTATTGAAGAATAATTTATTGTTAATGTTTGAATAGTAATAGGTAATAATAGGGAAGCGGTATCCCAGTGGCAGAAATCAATGATTGGGGGGGCACAAATCAAAATGAGGGTAATATATGAGCCAGGAAGCATACTATAAAACGGTACTTTTAAATGTTAATCTACTCAATAAAATGCTCAGAAATAATTTAGTATTACTGTACCAAATATGTTTTTATTCAGCAGATCTCAGCATTTTTTACAAAATGTTGGAGGGGCACGCCCCCCCGGCGTGACGCCTATGGTAAGTGAACCTAACTGCTGTCAAGTTATTTGGAAACTACAAAATTAGGATACTTCAGTTATAGAGATGAAAATTTGTTTGATTTTCCAGATAATGAAAGCATCATTTTCATGCTACACACTGCTCCTTAGCATCAAGGCAGAGAAGCATTGATAATTGGTAGTCGGTCGAGAGTGTAATTGGGAATATTACAAGAGTTTGAAAAATGTTTTCTCTTCAATAAATTTCTGTGTAGTAGTGAAGGTGATGTTGTGGTAGTCTTGTTATTCAGTCTTTAATAAATATTGTGTTGAAGAAGGTTCTTGTTATCATTTTTATTTTTCCACTTTTATACCTTTTGTTGCAGTCGAATTTGAGCTTCGATTTGTGTTTTGCTCTTTTAATTCTCAATCAGGTACTTTTTAAAGATTAACGTGTTTTAAATGAAAAACACTCTTTGATAAAGCCCCCAGACATGCGGATATTTCGCAAACACTGAACATGTTTTCAGCATGTAACGACATGGTTCGTTATTTGGAAAATAAGGAACATTATTTCTAATCATTTTCTTGATACCAACACAAATTCTTGCTATTTGCCAAATATCTAATAATAATTTAAGTCGGCTTTAATGTATATGAAATACTTGGCTCAAATATCGGCTAAGAAGAATAAATATAAAATATAGGCTAAGGAGAAAATATATGTTTAAGAAAATATGGAGATTCATGTGAGGAAATCGAAAGAAAACTCATAAATTTCAACAAAAGAATAAATAGATTTATTGCGTCTAATCTTCACATAAGAAGAAAGATTTATTGAGTTTTATGTTAACAACACAATGTATAAAACAAAATAACGATTAATTTCAGGAAACAAACAGAAGTACTGAGCAGACACTTTTATCAGTCTCTATCTAGTAAATAATAATATCTATTTACACACTATTTGATTTGGATGTTATTTGCTTTCTCTATCACCAGGTTTCTTTGATACATAGTTCATAAAGTCTGTAAAGTTCTCAAATTCAGTCCTTCCTTGAGCACCTTCTTTTGTAATTCGTGGTAGAATTGCGCCCATTCTCATTCTGAAGTCTTGAAGCTGAAATAAATCAGAATAAAATATTTTTTAAAAGTTGAAAAAGCATTAATATCATTTTTTGAATTGCTGAGAAAACTAAGATAGCCGATCGTGTTTTCAACAGAAACACGGCTACACTGCAATCACATAATCAAGTAAGTATTTGCGTATGACATAACAATGCCACACTACTCCTTACTGCATTCCAAAATTAGCACAGACCATAACTGAAAAGAATGTAATAGAATATACTTTATTGCAGCCACTTCTGATGTCTTCAGAACATTACTTTCGTCCTAAAATACAACAAATGCAGTACAATACAACACAAATACAATACAATATTTTGAAATAATAATAGTCACAAAATAACAATAATAGCTTTTCATAGTCAAGATATAAGAAAAATAAATATCCTAATATTAGGGTGAAAATATTAATATGATAAACATTGTCATTATTCACAACAACAAATATACCACAGTCTGAAATATAAGAACATGTATAGAAAAATTACAAAACCATAACAAAGTCATAGGGTCATAGCCATCTCATAAAATTCGTAAAATGTGGTATAATTTCAGCTATTCTTTGAATATTTTATTTCTCGAACTTCAAAATCATTCGGGAAGTGAATTGAATACCGTAGCTCAAAGGTGCGTTTATATACATAGGCCTACACAATGATTATTAGCTGGCGTGCCAGATAGATAATACATGCGTAAGTAAACTGATACTGGCGTGAAAGTTAGAACATGCATGCACTGTAACTTTTACTCCAGTAACTGTTTACACATGCATGTATAATTTATCAGATGCGCCAGCACTCTTTTTTCATTGCATGTGAAAATGAGCCTCAACACACAAAAAACCAGAGTTTTTTTGTGTAATAATGATGATGATATAGTGGAAGGCTCTACTCACACTTGGATACACAGCGACTGGAATAACAAACATGTGTCTTTAGTGTGAGTTGAGCTTTAGTTAACCATTGAATAATAATATTAATTGGTTACTATAGTACTGTTGAATGAGAAGACTATCAAGATACGGGTTTAGGTTGTTACTCCATTATCTCTGGTAACGTGTTGGATCAGATCAACAGTATCTCCACATTTCAATACATTTGTGATTGTGGCAACTTCGAGTCTTTTTATTCAATAAGAAATGTTTTTGTGCTTTAGCTGTAAGGCTCTACGCACACTTGGAAACTCAAATCGGGGAAACTGAGCAACTCGGATAATAAACATGTGTTTTCAAATGATGACGCTCAGACGATCCTGCAACCATACTGTCTGAACGTCATCATTTGAAAACACATGTTTGTTATCCGAGTCGCTTAGATTCTGCGATTTGAGTTTCCAAGTGTGAGTAGGTAGAGCCTAAATAAAACTATTATGTATTTAAATCAAACATCCGGCAATAGGGCTTAGATTTAGGTGGCTTCGTCACCATGTTTACTAGATGATACAGACCAGATCTAGTTGGCTTTCACCGACTTTCGTTTTGTACTTTGTTCTATGAAGATGAATTCGTTCCAATAATCTTTCAAATAAAAGAGTGTTAAATCATTTGGAATACACACTACAGAAACACTCTTTCAACTGAATATTATGGACGAATATTATTACAATTACTTACATTTTCGGCCCCAGACAACTTCCAGATGCCATAGAAGAGGAGACCACAGCCTGTGACTGCATACATAGTGCCATACTTCAGAGCTCGCATTGCCAGGGCTGTGCCGCTCTCGGGTAGTTCACTGGAGGCGAATAGTCCTTTCGAGAACATTTTCGGATCTTTTCTTTTGGCCATTGCCAATGTGGAACCAAACGCCACAAATGCAGAGACACCGGTCACTGACGCCAGGAAGAGCGATTCTGCAAATAAAAATTGATAAATATTAGAAGCTAATATACGGTAGGCCTATTTAAAGGAAAAAGCTCTACTAATATATTTTAGGAGGAAGAGGGAGAAGATAGAGAAGAAAATAAACGGAGTCATTTTATCGGTTGTAAAATATATTTTTTAGATAAATGATAATTTTACGACAGAATCAAGAGCACTATAAATATTAACCAGGGGACCTTTGTCACAAATGGTAAACAATGTAGCCTAGTGTAGTGGTTAGAGTGTTTGACAGTTGACTCAACCGTTTGGATTTGATTGTCATAAGCTTGAAACTTTTGTAAAATAAATGATAAGCGAAATACTTTGATATTACTTGACTGTCTACGTAGTGGGATAAAGAATTAATTTAGCAGGTGTGAGCTGGTGTCTCGAGCACATTAAGCCACAAACAAAGGAGAAAGTGTCGGTGACTAAAATCAAACTATTTATTTAAAATCTTGAAGCTCCAGTCAGTTCAAATTTTAATAATTTTGAGTGCAAAGACAAGGCCTGAAAACAAACAATTCTTGTGAGAAGAAAATTGACATTAGTGTTGTCTATTGATTACCTTTCCATTTTATTCGCTCGTCAACTTTGATCAGTTTTGCATTTAATTTCTCTTCAAACACCTCTGGAGTCACTTCAGAATGTTCAGCCATCTCCAATTAGATATTTATATCATTTTTATCAGAGAACTAGACAAAATAAACACTGAACAGCAGCTCAGAAACACAATAATGTCGTTTAAAACTTCCGGAACATGTTCAGATTGATTTTATAATCCTATTAATGTACCTTTTCAAGGTATATCAATTTAATTTATGTTAGATTATTACAGAATATTCGGAATATAAATATGTAGGTAATTGAGTAATGTTGAGGTTAGGAAAGTCCGAATAATTTTGAGGTTAGGTTTTGATCAGCTGACAGATTAGCCAACTTAGCTTCCACTTCAATTTACTTTGTATTCTTGAAATTGAAAATGAGGTATTAAAATATGAATGTTGTTGATTTCCGATCCTTTTTGATGAAATAAATTGTTTTTTAATGAAACATCATCTTAAAAGTATTTTTCATGAGTCAACTTCTGTGCTTTGTTTCGAAATCTCACGTTCTATGGTGGTGGTAGTAGTGGGTTTGGGCTGTGGTTGTGGTAGTAAAAGTTTACCAGAGACGAGAGAACAGTGCAGTAGTGTGTGTAAAATTGTGATAGTGATGTCTGAAATAATTGATGTTTCTGTAATATTGTACTTTTTATACTTTTCAAACCCATACAGCTCAATTTCATTAAACCTTTTAAACAATTTTACAAGATCTCAGCTTGTTTGAGCATTTCGTAATGCTTCAAAAACGTTTGTCAAGCGTTGTGAACCTTGTGATTGTTTCCTTCTTTGATTTTTGAAGGTTATGGTGGCATGATAATGCCAGCTGTCAATACTATTAATGGTTACAAATCCTGACAATTTTCAACATGGGGATTATTCGGGAGTACCCGTAGAAGATAACAGTACACATGCGGAAGCTAAGATGACACTACCGACTCACGTAACTCGAAAATGGGAGCTTTTTCCTGGCAGGAATCGGTTCTGGTGCGATGGCCGTATCATGATGGCCCCCCAAACCAGTGTCTTTTTCGTCACTGTCAGCCTCATCTGTGTTACTTCGACATTATTCTTCTACTTTGAGTAAGTACTGACAGCTTTTGTCTATACTTTACTTGTTTAGAATCAGGGAAGTGAAGGTTACATTACTAACTTACATGGTAACTTGAACTTTACCTTGAAGATGAGTTGCAAATTGAGCATCACATAAACAGTGTTTCGCTTTTTCATAGATTCATAGACATTGAAGAGCCTACATCAATGTTCAGGAAAGCTTCAATGTTCATTGAAATTTAGATGAGAGCTCCAAGAGTTCAGCAGCCAACTTCAACCGAAAACCAATCAAACCATTCCTCTACAATGTATATTGAAGTTGAAATGAAAACTTCAATGACGCGTATATTCAAGTGTGAATGAGTGATCCAATGTAAAGGTTTTACTGATGTTGATGCCTACAAAAGCTGTAGGTTGTAATAGATAAAAAGATGACAGTCTCAGCTGGTTCCCTAACCACAGAAAAGTAATTTTGAGGCTGATAAGTTATATATAGTGGAGTTGTCCTCAAGCGGTCATCGGCTATTTACAGGAAGAGTAGTTCCTCGTCTCTTATCTAATCTGAGTGAAGCGACCGTGAAGCCAACCACCTCTCAAGCGGTGTAACTAGGTGTTCTTTGTAAGAGCATATAAAATCAGTATTCAACAATTTGTCCAGTGACGTTTGTCCCACCCTGTATAATAAAATACAATCTGTATTAATCTTTGTGATACATCTTCATAGAAATGGATTTATGCAACATTTCTCCTTCTATTCATACTATTGTTTGGCTCCATTCCGTGTTTAAAAAACATGCTTTTCCCACATAACGATTTGATGCTCATAAAATACACAAATGCTTTCTGTGACATTATTGATCGGAATCTTTTTATTTGACAGCTCTTATCTTGTGGATTGTCTCATGCTTGTCGAGTGTATTGCATTTTGTCTATACACTCTTTATAAAACTCGTAAAATTTAAAATGACATTTTTTCACATTTTCCTCTAAATTTGCGCTATTTAATGGCTCGTATAGCGTGGTTAATTGCTTGGGTTTTCCGTTCACATGATTGCTTAGTGAAAGGTCATTGGAGTTCATTCAATATAATCAATGATGTAATACACATTTGATCCCCTGCCTAGAATTGTTAAAGTATTATTCATTTTTGAAATGACGTAAAAATTCTTTGTTTTATTGCTTGTCAAATAAAAGCTGATAATTCACTAGTGAGCATCATATAACTTTAAATCTACTCTTGAGTGCTTTTCTTATCTAGTAGATTAACCTAGATCTAGTGTTCTTTTTTCAAGTGTAAACAACTATCTACTCAAGTGTTAGAACTATATTTATTGGTTACAACCTACATAAAAATATATAAATATATCTCATTATATAAAATGACTATTACAATCGATTATATTTTGAAGAACGTTTAATCACCTTCAAGTTCAATATTAAAGTTGAAAAAATCCCTAAGGCGCTGGTTAAATTCTTCATTGAATTCAGTCCAATTAGAGAATTTATCTCGTAAGGTACTCACACACTAAACAAATGAAGTGTTATAGTTATTTAACAGCATTGTCTAGTGTGTACCTTGCCTAATCAGCTACCCAATTTAAGGCTATTTCATTTGATAGAATTTTATGAGAAAATTGAAAAAGGTTACTAAAATAACTTGAAAGGGAATCGTTTACATTCAATGATAACTTGAGAAATGTTCACTTTAAAATGCAATAACTAGAAATAGGATAGTGGAAAAAATAGATCATTTTTGCAGTCTGAGGAAACATTATTCTCTCTTGCCTCTTTAAAATCTTCAATTCAATCTATGATGTAAGTTCTCAAATTATCCATGACATAGCAATAGTTTTCTTTTATTGTATGCTATTACAATTTAGATAAAGTTGAATACCAAAAAAGATACTTTATGCTGAGATAACGTCTAGCTCTCATATTATCAACTCAAATAATCTTTTAGTACTGTATTGTGATTTTCCACTTTATATTCTGATATTGCATGTCCAAAAAAATGTTATATTTAACAATATTGAACTGTTTAACTAGGCTATTAACTTTTTACATGATAATAAATTGTGAATTGAATTTAAGAAAAAGATCTCTGTATTAGCTTTTATTGAACTCGTAAAATGCTATCTCTACCCTTTTAGTTTTTCGAAACATAGGCCATTGATCTCAATTCTTGAACTGTATTTTTTGAGTTGATAAAGAATCTATTTTTATTGCCTTAAATTCCTTGATCCATTACAAGCTGCAATGTTAACATTATCTTTTTTCAGTGTTACTGACCTGCCTTGTTAATACCTATGTCACAATGTCTTGTCATATGTCATAATGTGTGTAATTCATTCATGCCTGTAACTTGGTAGCAATTAGTGGAAAGTTCAATGCTAATATTCATATCATAATAATTATAATTCCTTATTAGGCATATTGATTATCATCAAGCCTGTGTTTATTCATGAAATAAGAACATATTTCATTCTATAATTTATTGTAGAAAAAAAAACAATATTGAGTAAATATGAAAAACAGGCGTTAGTTAAAAATTATTCGGCTCGATTGCACGAAAAACCAAATGAATTCAACCGCTGTAAAGTGACGTCATGTCTCGGAGCCAAAACAATGATTTTCCTCTAAAAAGCTCTAATATAGTTAGATGACGTCATTCTACGGTGGTTAAATTCGATTGGACTTCCTGCGATTGGCGTATTGTGTTTCTATAGCACATCTATTCTATGAGGATTACCTCGCCATCATACTATAAACCATAGACACTATTATATTTAGGGCCGGTTCATGAGCTCGGGATTTAGCCAAGTCCTAGATTAAAACGGGTGGCTATCGTAGCATCGACAAACGTTTGTCTCGAGAGAGCCCTCAGTACATAGTGTCGAGGCTAACGTTTGTCGACGCTACGGTGGCCACCCGTTTTAGTCTAGGACTTGGCTAAATCCCAAGCTCATGAACCGGCCCATAGAGTTTTTTTAGAGGCGTTTTGATGAAACTAAATATTTCCTCAATATCCAAGAAATGGACATTTTGTTGCTACGGGCTGACGCCTGCGCTACTTGGCATAATCTGGAAGTCCATTTTTGACACAGTTATTGCAGTAGTTTTTGCTGTATATCGTTAATAACAAATTGAATTAGTTTCTAGATCTTCAGTTGTTTTTAGATGTCGGCATACACATGCCACTTTACTTATTTGCCAAAGAAATTATCCTAAAGGTGTCTACTCGTACGAATTAACAGATCCTAAACGTGAATTTATCCATCAAAAAGTTGAAAAAACAACAACAATAGTTTGCTGATGCCCAAGTCTGTTGATGATGCCAAATTAAGCTGACAATGAATATTTGCCAAAGCTAAGTAATTTAGAAACTATAAAATCAGCTGGCACAGTAATCCGAATTACCAACTCAAGGTTCTTCGCCTCTAAAACAACCCCCGTCGACAGAGTGTTCAAAAAATAATGACTAGTCTTACCACCAACACCAAGCTATTATAAAAGCTAAAGCAAACATAAAACATAATAGGAACAATGTCGATTACTCATTAGTTTTCTAGTAATCATTTCGTTTTTCGAGATTTTTATCAGATCTAGCTGATTGTACAATACAGTGGTGGTACAGTAATGGAGTCACTATTTTTTGGTACACCCTGTACACAAAGTTTATAAAATTGTGTTGATCATTTTTCAATTTATTGTATTTCTTCAATTTTTTAATGTATTTTTTGTTGTTTTGCAGCTGCCCGTACCTTACAATCCACCTTTCGCCGGCTATTCCAGCCGTGGGGGGTTTCCTGTTCTTGTTCGTGATGGCGGCACTGCTGCGAACCAGTTTCAGTGATCCCGGCGTCATACCACGTGCCACGAGTCATGAAGCTGCCTACATTGAAAAACAAATTGGTGAGAAACATCTTTACGCCATTAATTGTAGTCTTTTGAAGATTATTACATTAGTAATAGTAAATTACTTCCAGTAGAGAATAACAAGAGTAATAATGATTAGGATTACATTTCCATTTGATTAGTAAATTACTTCCAGTAGAGAATAACAAGAGTAATAATGATTAGGCTAGGCGTACACCGGTTTGACAAGACAAGATGAGATTAGTACGTTTAGTCACAGTACTTCACATAGTTGCTTATGAAGCAACACACACCGATTAGTCATTGCATCAGTGTGTGCTGCTTCATAAGCAACTATGTGAATTATGAAGCAACACACACCGATTAGTCATTGCATCAGTGTGTGCTGCTTCATAAGCAACTATGTGAATTACTGTGACTAAACGTGACTAATCTCATCTTGTCTTGTCTTGACTAACCGGTGTACGCCTAGCCTCACTTGTAATGAAAGTCTTATTCATTAGTGGTGTCAAAAACTCCTTAAAGAAATTCTTGCTGCCTACAATGAAAAACAGATTGGCGAAAACCAGCTTTAAGTCATTTCCTGTAGTCTTTTGAGGATTAATCCAGAATAAAGAATAGGGTTCTATAACCACCAGGTAGACTCAGCATTCACCATTCTGGTACCAGACTTCAGACAGCTATTTATGAAATAGAGCTAGAGTTAGGTGAGTGAATGCTACTAGAATTTTTAAGATCGATTTAGATGTTGAAGCTGGGGATAATAATTAATTGTTACAGAGAGTGTATAGTAACAGTGTGGACATTGCATGTCACACTTTTGGGGGATAATAAGTAATTGTTACAGAGAGTGTATAGTAACAGTGTGGACATTGCATATCACACTTTTAAATGGTTATCTAAGGCTAGGCGTACAACGGTTAGTCAAGAAGACAAGATTAGTCACAGTAATTCACATATTTGCTTATGAAGCAGCACACACTGATGCAATGACTAATCGGTGTGAGTTGCTTCATAAGCAACTATGTGAAGTACTGTGACTAATCTCGTCTTGTCTTGTCTTGACTAACTGGTGTACGCCTAGCCTTAGTCGAATTCAGCCATACTTCTGCCAATTCCCATAAAATTCACATTGAAAACAAATTCGAGTCATATGTTTTGTTGAGTGATACATTTCCAGCCTACAATTTGACTTTGTCAGTGTTAGTTTTTCATAATTTTAAGCTTTTAACACAATACCAAGAGTAGAGAGACAATTTTTAATGTTAGAAAAGTTATTTTCGATGTTGTTTCTCTAGAAATAAGTTTGAAAAATGAGTGAACGGATTAATGTTTGCCTGTAATCCCATATCAAATGGGACGCCAAGCGTCAAATTAAATGCATCCAGCTATATCTGTTACAGTATTCGAGGTCACATTTATATAGCTAGGGAGTAGGCTTATATTCCAGACGGAATGTTGGTAGCAGTGAAGCAGCTGCCATCTTGGATCTCTTATTCATTCTCGGCCAACTCCGGTCTCGTCGCGCGCTGACTATATCAGTATTTGTCGTCTCAGCTTTCACCAGAAGACACATTCTCTCTAATTTAAATTTTGATTATTCCAGAGGTGCCAAACAGTGCCAATTCACTAATGTACCGCCCCCCACCTCGCACGAAAGAGGTGATGGTGAAAGGCCAGCCGGTGAAGTTGAAGTACTGTTTCACGTGTAAGATATTCAGGCCACCCCGCGCTTCACACTGCAGTCTCTGTGACAATTGTGTTGGTGAGTACTAAACATTGTAGTAATTCTTTTCAATGTCAGAATCAACTTTAATGCTTTTCCATTAGCCCCTGCGCCCACTTCGCAACTGCTATATGATTTCAGTCAGCAACCCAATGTTGCCAGATGACATTTAGCTGTTTTTCGGGTAATCGGGTAATCTAACCTATCAGCCAAAGTCATCTGGCAACGCTGGTTCTGCCTGAAATCAGATAGCAGTTGCTTAGTGGGTGCAGGGGCTTAGATTTTCTTTGTGGTAGAATCGAATTTCAAGATTAGAGAAACGTTATTAATATGTTTATCTACAATAAATTTAGAACCATCACCGTTTATTTATTTGAAGATGGAAGGAAATTTGATATTGCAACTATTCAATTGCTTTTAAATCATAATAATTAATTGAACGAAATTCCCAATTAATAACGCTATATAACATTCTGAAGACTTCCGCTACTGCGAATATTTACAACAGAATAATAGCTAGTGAGGTAAATGATATAGACCACAATTAATTGGGAATTTCGTTCAATTAATGTTTATTTATTTCTGTAGTCTAACTTGGATAATATGTAGGTAGATAATAACGGTAAATAGGCAGGCTATTAACGGAGGTTTATAAAGCCTAATGTAGAGTACACGACTAAAGAAACAAAAATGTGAAGTACTTATAGGATAGTGATCTGAAAAAAATGAATGTAGTCTTCAATTTGTCATCTGTAACGATAAAATATTGGTTTTTGAAATAAATCTAACACAACCCCAATAGCCTGAAGATTGGGTATGATTGACTTATCATGAATAGATGTAATGAATGAAGTTAGATAATGAATAAATGAGGTATGATGTATAATGGTTGTTGAATGTTGATTATTTTGAACTTCTAAAAAGGTCTATAATATATTTGAAGTGTATTATAGACCTTTTCAGAATTTTCAAATGATTGAGATTCAACAACCATTCTCTATTTATCACAAGTCAATCATACTGTATCTTATTTATTTACATAGAGGAGTAGCTCCTAGACCTGATCAGCGCGCTCTAGGTGAGAGAGAGTGAACAACTTGTCGGGATTTTAACATTGTGAGATAGGAACAAAACACGATTTTAGGATAGAATTCAATTAAATCATTAATGTATCATCAATACGTTATTGCTATATATTATTTAGTGGTTTCAAGGTGTTTTAATGAATGTATCAGTTGGATTAAAGTACTTTTATCAGAATTTTCGTCATCTTGTTGCTAGACTCTTCTTGCTAGGTTAGGTTTTTGAAGTTTGAACTTCCCGCTATGTGTAACCATCAGTATGGTTTGTATAATAAACATTATTATTCCAGAGACATAAATTATTTCACACAGATAATATTTAATTCAATTACAACATTATATTTATATCCTATATTTTCCATACTTTATCTATTTACGTTCAATATTATATGTGCAACAATCAACGTCAGAAGTAAAAAAGACATTATTATTCCAGAGACATCAACTATTTTACACAAATAATATTTAATTCGATCACAATATTATATTTACATATTATATTTTCTATATTTCATCTATTCACGTTCAATATTATATTTTATATCAGTACCTATCTTACTCTTTTTTGGAAAGGAATGCTTTTGGAAAGAGGGTCAAATTAAAATTATCTTTGTTTTTTCCCTCTTAAAAAGGCAACTGAAGTGTTCTTAAACATCCTAGCTTTGATTTTATAAGTTACTGGAATATTTTGGCTGAATATTTATCAAATACGATGGGTTTGAAAACAGACATTTTTACATTTGATTCAATGTTAACCCATCTTCAATCCCGACAAGTTGTTCCTCTGTCTCTCACTTGAGCGCTGGTGTTTGGCAGCTACTCGTCTATACACAATTACAAAAGAAAGCAAACAGTCAATCAGACGCTATCTTTATTGGGTTTTGTTGGATTTACAGTATTTGAGAAATCGTATGTAAACATAATAAAACGCTTGCGTGTATGTCATCTTTGCTCAAATCTTTAAATATTTCCTGGATAAATCAAGGGGATTGGGCGTTTGCTCTATGATATTACTAAAAGTGGTTATTGCACCATAATTATTTGAAAATTATGTTGAAACATAAGACTTTCCATTTCTCTAATAGAATATTTATTTTATTTTCAGAGAGGTTCGACCACCATTGTCCATGGGTGGGCAATTGTGTTGGGAGAAGAAATTATAGATATTTTTACATGTTTATAGTATCGCTAGCTTTTTTATGTGTCTTCATATTAACGTGTTCGGTAACGCATCTTATACTTAGTGAGTATACCTTATACTTTACTACTTTGATACTTTTATCACTACAATACTTCTTATCTGTATTATATTTGGATTAGTCCTCATAGTTTTGGTGTTTTATAAATGTTTATTGGCGATTTCATTATATTCCACATCATAATATTAATCAGTACAATACAGAGAGTTGAATGTGGATTCAAGTCAATTATCTATAAGTTGACCTATTCCAGTTCTACAAATTTTCAAGACTTGATGAACTTTGGAAATTCATAAATAGAAATTAGTTGTTTTTTTATTAATTTAGTTAATTAGCTTTCAAGCTTGTTTCATTCAGCGAACCTTTAGGACTTAAATTCTCTCCTAAATACAACAAAATCCTAATTAGGCTATCTAATAATTGAAAACAATATTAATTTTAATAAAATTAATTCCTTTTTAATTCAAATCGTTGATTCTATCTAACTGTGCAACTGTCATAGCTCAATTTATATCTGACGAGCTATACATAACTTGCATAGCAATTACTTTCAATGAAATGTTATTCATCATGGTAAAATTGAGGTATTTCAGTTTTATTTTGTTATCAGAAAATTATCAATCCAGGAAAAATCTCAGGACCTCCACCTATTACTGATTTAAAATTATTTTTCTTGTTAAATCTTAGTGAAAGTTTAATTCCATTCTAGTATTCCTATACTACTACCTCTTTCGTAAAATTTAAGACATGTTATTATTTCAATGTCTTTCAATTTCAATTCTCTTTCTTTTATTTTCAGTTACTAAAGAGGATAAGATATTCTTTGAGGCGGTACGAGAATCGCCCACAAGTATAATAGTAGTTATAGTTTGTTTCTTCAGCGTCTGGAGCATTATTGGTCTGGCCGGCTTTCATACATATCTTGTATCCTCCAACCAGACTACCAACGAGGATGTAAGTACTTTATTTATTCAGTTATTTCTAATCCTTTTAGTGAGAGATTTATATGTTTCCTTAAAAATTATTGTGAATCCTAAATGAGGCTCACGAACGTATGAGTATCTCAAACAAGTTCTCATACATCTATCCAAATGTAAACATACCTTTACAAACATATATTTACATCATATATGAAATTTCGTATCGCTCATTAGATGACTAATTACTGAAAATTCTACTAAACTCCCTCTTTTTTCTTTTCACTCTTAAGTTGTTTTCTTTTTCTTTTTCCTTCAGATTTTATCTGAATTTCAGCTTTTTTCTTTCATTAATTTTTTCGTTTAGTTTCCTCTCTTCGTTTTTTTTTTTTGCTAGGGATGATGCCCACATAAGCTCTAAGCTTGTGCGTGGGTAATGGGATGATGATGAGATATGAATGGTTCTACAGCTTTAGGTGGGTTCCGAACCACCTATTATAAATTAATATTAATTAATTTCAGTTTTGTAAAATTAATTTTTGTTTCTGGTTGACTCTAATTATTGTATTGTTATTAAACCTATTGTGTGTCAATAAGGCTCTTCATGGAGTATTCTGTGCGCTGTTTTATGTCAATGAATGAATAAATTATGGTCAGGACACACATATCCGCAACACGGCCGTGTCTCGGCACGAAGAGTGTACGACTATACCAGCTGAGCTATCCAGACATAGGAATTCAACGCATTTGGTACAAAAAATTGTGCAATTTGGCGAGGTGGAACCTACCCGTAAGGGTCTCCCCACCGATAAAAAGCCATACGATAAAAAAAAAAACGCATTTAGATTCCACACAGCTGATATCTGAGCATAATATTGTCCGAGGCACGGCCGTGTTGCGGATATGTGTGTCCCGAGCTTCAAGCTTAGGCCGCACTGCTGCGTTCTTACTTGAATGGTAGTTTATCTATAGCTCATACAATTACAATACCCATAGTAATAGAATGTGTGGAAAATTGTCACGGCCTTCTTGATAAACCCTGTTAATCATCCAGCATCTAACCACCTCCAGTTTGGCCCACAGTTAAGGCCCGTATTTACCATCTTAGTTTAAACCAGATTTACAAATCGAGGTTTTAACTTGGTTAGAACTGGAAATTCACAGCTCAAATCAAGTTTAAACTACGTTTTGTTAAACTTAGTTCAAACTAAGATGGTACCTTAGTTGATTTGAATGAATGTTGAGGATCAGTCCAGAAAACGGTTTCTATGTTTTTAATCGATGTTCCATTTCAATAACCGTACAAATCATTTCAGAATCTATATACCAGGTCGATGTTCCTAATAATAATTCCGTGTAACCTGGCTGGCTCAGGTCTGATGTCAGAGTTTTCAGGTCACTCCTGATCAGTTCAGGGTCTCTGACGTGACTTAACGACTGTTTTTAGCAGGACCGACGGTGTCCTCGAAACACGATGGCTCCTAAAATCTCACGGTCTTACCTGGGTTTGAAATAATTTACAATCTTAACCACTCTATGGCTCAGATGTTCCTTTATTCGTGCTTATTTTTCAGTGTGGGTCTAGAATAATGAAATATGTCAATATTTAACTTGAATACTATCTTTTAAACTTGACTGATTGAATCTATCGATATCCAATGAAATACTGTTGTAGTTAGATGAAATCTATTATTTGAAACGATGTCTGTTAACAGATAAAAGGCTCGTTCACGTCGAAACGTGGCCAGTCGAACTTCAATCCGTACAGTCAGGGCAACGTGTGCTCCAACTGTTGTCATGTTTTGTGTGGACCTGTACCGCCCAGTCTTATAGGTAATCATTACTTTTCATTTATGCATCTAATCTACTCTTGAAATTTCCTATTGTAGTACTAGCACTGTTATTTTCAGTAGTTGAATTTTTCATATCAGTATTATTCCTAGATCTTTTGTGTTTTGTGCCATGAAACCTAACGATCCTAAAACAATGGTGCTAGTTGATTCATTGACACACCAGTGTGTCAGTAAAATAACGGTTACCCTTCGTGTTTCTCTACAAAATTTTGTTTTGTTTTATTGTTATATTCATTTTGTTGCGTTGCAGGTAGTATTTTGTAATATCACTTATGCTCACTAGACTCACATTCACTTTCGTTTTCTAATATTATTAAATATAGTTGTACACTGACCACATCTACTGGATATAGTGGCCAGTTAATTTCCAGGTTTGAATTAACAATGTATTATATTTTTGTATTTTTATGGATGGAAATAAAATTCATTATTCATTAAAAAACATTCACATGTCAACAGACAAGAAAAATGTTTGACTCATGACCAGACCAAGACCAGACACATGGTTTGTTACAAGAGAAATAACAAATAATTCTCATATTTTCATAGAGAATACCAGTACATTTAATTATAACACTGATTTTAAACTTTAGAAGTAGAAAACATCAAACCCGCATTATGAATTATTGCGTTATCGTGTTATAAATAAATAAATTCTCAAATAATATGAAAATAAAAAATCCTTTCTTTGGAGAACAGCTCTCTGAAAAGTGGACATGGTAATCTCCATTGGGTGATTTTCATTAATAGACTTCCTTGTCGTGTAAATTTACTTAAAAGAGAAAATATTTGATCTACAAGACACCAATTAATTATATATTACAACATTTCCACTATCATCAAACCCTCATAAATGCTTTATGAATTGTGTTTTATCATCTAGGACAAAAGGAACGGATCTACAATACACAGCAATCCATTATCTATTAAACAAGAATATTATCAAATACAGTAAAATATTCAGTTTATTCAAGAGTGTGTTTGGTCTAGGCCTAAAACGTTCTCAACTTTATTTGAAAGTAGAAAACCAGTTGAATTAGTTCAATAGAAGTTGAATAAGTTCAATATACTCATTATTGTTTGTTTCAGACCGCCGAGCCCTGGTAACCGACATGTCCGAGTACCAGCAACAGGAAAGTGGGGTGGGGGGTATGGGTGCAGGGGAGGGGGGCGCCAATCAGCAGCCGAATACAGTCACCACCAATAACCGATCGTATGGTGCCACCTGTCCCCCCCACCATGAAAGTCCTTCCGGCGTCACACCCACTTCTACATTCCAAGTGAGCTTATTTCTTTCAAATTGAAATATACTATCCAGATAAGATTATAATGTACGTGGACGATGAAATACTTTTATGACATATTTAATCTTACAGTGGCAAACCCAGCAATTTTTGTCCAACAATTTTATTTCAAATTTGTCCAATTTTTTATGTCAACATTTGTCTTGTGAGTGAGGTGTCGTTTCTCAAATAATTGGACGGTCTCCGGGTAAAAGGGAATAAGTCAATTTTTCCAATTTTTTTTTTATTATAGAAAATCAACTTCTTTGACAGTTTTATCTTCGGGTATAAGGGAATAAGTCCATACTCTATTACCCATGTGAATATTGTAATACGTATTAAGCAGATAACTTTGTGAGGGTAAAAGGTAATAAGTGTATTTTCGACTTATTCCCTTTTACCCGGAGACCGTCCAATTATTTCATAAGTTCTCATACATATTTATAAGATTAAGGACCGTATTCATGAATGTTCCTAACAAAAGAAAAACGTTCGAAAGAATAGAAGTCACACGTCTGTGAGGGAATTACATGAATTACACTTGGAATCTAACCTCAAATAGTTGCTCGACATAAACTATAAGGCTAAGGCCACACTACTAAGAGCTATGCTTGGTGCTAAGAGCCAAGTGACTCGCATAGTGAATGATCCTTAACGAAGCTCCTACCTTAGCACGTCGCTCGTAGTGTGGCCATCTGTAATAGTACGCAATACGTTCGTTCACTAGGATCATTCACTATGCGAGTCACTTCTCACTTGGCTCTTAGCACCAAGCATAGCTCTTAGTAGTGTAGCCTTAGCCTAATGATAAGTCGAATGTGATTATTTGTGTTGGTTCATGCATAATTACGTTTGTAAAAGTAACAATCATTTAATATTCATTGAAATCACTTCCGAATTTTGCCTTTTAAGTTCTGTTTTTAAGTTTAGTTTTTATGTTATTAAGTTATGTTTTGCATTAATAAAAATTCAATAAGGCTGCCTTTTTTGCTAATATTTGCTCTGTACTTGGAAACAAATAAAGGCAGCCATTCTATTCCGTGGCGAAGCGTGGTATGCTTATTTGGTCATCGCCGGGTATATTTCCTATAAGACCAAATAAGCATACCACGCTTCGCCACTGATTCTATTTTATTTGGTCATCGCCGGGTATATTTCCTATAGGACCAAATAAGACCAAATAAGCATACCACGCTTCGCCACTGATTCTATTCTATTTTCGTGAGTCACACACTTTAAATTCTTTTGTTAGCAGCGTTCATAATTAATGGCCCTAAGTGTACCTTAACACCATCCATTAATTCAGTCATTGAAAATGTACAATATATCAATATCATTATTAAATCAATATCATATAATATTGAAATGTTGGAAGAATCATCAGGCATTTGCTCAAAACTACTTCTATCTCAAATTTATACAAAATGGTCCAGAGGTTAATTTATGTTCATGATCCATCTCATTGAAAATCTGATTGCAAAAGCCTATTAACATTCATTGTTTGTTTGCCCAGAATGGCCTGAACGCTCAGCTAGGTTGCAATCTGGCAACAACGACCTCAACAGAAAACATCAGCATGTCCCCGCCTTCACTGCACGCGGCACCCATCAGCATCACAACAAGCAGCTGCAACAACCCCGCCCCACACATGGTGGCTCCCATCCATCATGGCGCCGCCTCCATTCCTCTCTCCACGCCGTCCATTAATGGTGCGTACAACACTTGTCACAATTACCATAATTACTACTACGATGCACCCACGTGTCCGCTTCCCCCTCCTCCGCCACGTGTCTACTACTCGAGTTTGCCACGTGGCATGCATGTGGCGGCTAGAAACAGTACACTGCCTACCAGGCAACTATCGGCTAGAAACCGTACATTGACCGACGGTTACGGCTTACGTACTAGGACGTTACCGGCCAAACACCACCGTACACTAGCCGAGAATTTCAGTATGCATACCAGAACACTTCCAGCTAGAAACCGTACAATTTCCGAAGCTACCAGACAACTACCGGCTAGAAACAGTACACTGACCGAGAACATGTATCTCATGCATAATTATAATAATAACAATGTTGAGTGTGGTAGTATGCCTTGTAGAGTGGATACTTTGGAAAGTAGGTATGTTTTGCCGACTTTTAGTGGTTTGGTGGGGTTGGGGGAAGTATTTCAACAGTATTCGGGAACGAGTGCCAGGGAAATGGGCGGTAGTGTACTGTCTTCACTAGCTACAGCCACTTCTTACGCCATAACGACCAGTGATAGTGATGAGGAGCTTGATGGTGAACAGTGATCGGTTAGTTTAGTCTCAGAATTGTCATTTTCATTCGTTGTTTTAAGTTTTAGTGATCCATCAGTAACTGGGATGCTGATATTAACTTACAGCACTAATATTGATGACTTGCGCGGCCGGTTGCACGAAAGTCAATTAAATAAAGGGTTCAATGTCGTTTATCTAAATGACGTGATTCTACAGAGATTAAATCCAATAATTATTGGCTTTTATCCAAATGGCCGTGGAACAGCAAGAATATAACTTTAATGTGCTGTTTCGAGTATTGATTGAATTTATTACTAACTTCGATTTTGGTAATCACTTTTGTACCTATAATAATTGCTATGACAATTTAACCGAAGCCAAATAATGTTGAGTTGAAGATGCTCAATTTTGTAGAATGAAACAAATTTTATAGAATGATCGCCCTGAACTGATGTGATAGTGCCTATTCTAGTTCCTGTGTGGAAGTATAGTATCCGTGATTCTTGAAAAACAGAAATCATGAATCTGGTGTAACAAAATTCTTTAATCTGGAACAGAATTCTCAATTCTTGATAAACGCAGGCTTGGTGACGTGACTTTTGTGAAACATAAAATCGAATTGGAGCGCACATCGCTTCTATTTGTGAAGTCCAATTCATACCTATGTTTTACAAAAGTCTGCGTTACCCAATACTCGTATCTATTTGCGCCAGTTTTTCTTTTTGCATTATCTCAATCCCTTACTTATTTGGAATGATTCCGACTGAATACAAGGTTATATTGTATTCAAATCTATCCAATAAAGCATTTTAAACAATAAACAAATGCAATATGAATAATCTTGTAGAAAAATCATAGTTATATGAATCAAGATTGCAATATTCAAATGTAAATACATTATATATAATATATCTCCTGTATAAATATAGGCTGTTACCTGTTGTCAAGTATTCAATGTTGTTAGGGTATAAATGTTATTTATGTATGCTTATTATGGCTTGATATATTTCAGGCGATTTTAATAAGAAAAAACTAAAATACTATAAAAATGTATCACAAGTCATAAAATCTAACTCCATATTTATTGAAACTCTATTGGTATTTCATGAAATGATTTTTAGAAAAAAAATTGTAAAAGTGAAAGAATATTCGCAAAATAATTGTTGCAAAACTAGAAACATTCCCTGTGAAACTGACCTCATAGAGATAAAAATGAAAAGTTGAAATGAATTAAAATTTCCCAATATAGATCTTCATTAACCCTGCCCAAAGTATAGGCCGACTAAACTCGAAACCAAAATCAATTTTGTTAAAAAATGAGGAAATATTTCAGTATAATATTTTAATATTGCATTTTTTTACCATGTCAATGCCTGTTGAAATTTCTTGTTGATTTTTGAATTGTGTGATACTGTATACAACGAATTTACATGTAGATTTCGATCCTCCTCTTCCAAACTGCCTTACAATTCAGTTTAATTTTCAATACAACTTGATGAATACGGTTTATTTTGTTGTAAATTTTTCTTAAATCAAGATTATTGAAATGCTTAAAGCACTTCGAAGTGTTTGATAAACTCCTGAATGTGTCCTCCAGTCAGTATTGTTGTTCAATGTTTATTAGAGATTTATTCAAACTTACGAATAAATAATAAATGGCTGCACTACCAAAACATGTGCCCTTTATACTGTGATATGTAATTATGATATATTATGATATTTTAATGAGAATAAATTATGGAAAAATACTTTGTGTTTAATTTGACTGGGTTTGTTTTTCTAATCCAAATTTATGTTGAAATTTTCTAAACTATTTAGAAATCAAAGAAACCTTTTATTTCTGTTGAAGCAGTGTTATGAAATTGGTATGCGGCTGATTGGTTTCAATTTGAAATCGACTTTCTGTTGAAAATTTTTTCTTTAATTGGTGTTTGATATTGAAAATTGTAACTCAATAGTCCCATCAACTATTATTTTTGTTTCAAAATTGATCTTTACTGTCTTTTCTCTTGGATTTTGCTAGCGTGGTGAAAATTTAGAGAAATAATCTATTCTCTTATCAACGGAGTTGCTGTGGCTCTAAGCTTGGTTTATAAGGTTCGGAGGTTTTGGAAAATTCTATTATAATTATTTCACAATATTAATCAAAACTCATCCACTGATAGTTGAGGTTGTCTCCACCCTATAAAATTCACCAAAGTTTAAAATTTTCCTCACTGAAATTGAAAAAAAATCTACACAAAATCTAAATTATTTACACTGAAATTCCAAATTTTCACTTTTAAAAATCGGCAAAGTTCTTATCTCACTTTGTAATACTGTCACTTCCAAATTTTTCAGCATAGGTTTCTCTTTAAAAAATGTAGAATTCTCTTGAGCAATTCAGCACACCGAAATAGGTAACATGGAAGTATGATACTTTGCTAGCAGAACAATGCACGGAAAAGATTGAAATTATAAGAAATTGTTGAAAAATAGAAATACATTGTTATCTTCGAAATCAGCTTTCAAAAATCAAGAAATTTTCAGTTCATAAAATATTTCCACAAAAGTGAGTTTTTCCATGAAGTGCTTAATTTCATGTTTTAGCACTGTTCATACTCTTTTCTAGTAGAGTCAATTTGGTGCAAATAGCAGAAACGAACTTTTTAATTTTATTATAACCTTTCCAATGTTTTAAATGCTAATGAAGTACATATCCAAAATATGTTCACTATCATCAGCTTGAAATGTTGAAACTTCTATACAATATACATCTTCTATAAATCATCTTGTATAGATTGTTTTGCAAAAATGATCACTGTATTGTTTGAACTTGAGTGGCAGAGTGATTACTGTCTTTCTTAATGTTTACAAATTCATTTTCAGTAGTTAATTGACACCTAAAGCCTGAAGACCAGTTCAACTGGAAAGTATGTTTTTTTTCGTGAAAAAGGTGAATTTATTATTAATCTTTCTAACGAAGAGCTTTTAGGCATGATTTTGTTGTATAATGAGGTCTGTCGACTTGCGGGAGTGTCTTTAATAAGTTTCATAAGAAAATTTATCAATGTTATCATAATAAATTTAGCCAAGAAACTTTTATTTTTGCCTTACAAGTTCATTGATGCTTGAATTCATTGAACTTCACTGCAAAGCGATAATATTATCCATTGACTAGTATTAAATACCTAATGCAATTGAGACAAGTTCTTCTTTTTCAATGCACCTTACACTGAGGGGTGTACAATTTGCGCTTAATCTGAGCGGTAAGTTTGAAATATTTACAAAAGTAACCTGCAACTTTTAGTTGGGCCCATGCTATTCTTGCCTGCAAAAATTTCCTTAGATGCAATTCCTACCTTTTAATTCACACACTCTTGAAACCATCTTCCTTCGTCACACCCTTGAAAACTTTTAATCCAAATAACTACTGACAACATTTGTTTGAAATTGATTGATTATTTTAATACTTGTTCATTTAGATGAAAAACGTGTAATCCTTCTTTTCTTGAAAACACAACCACTGGTATTCCCTATACCTAATACATGTATATTCTACCTCTTTTTTATCAATAGTTTTCAAGCCAGTTGCACGGAACCCAATTGAATTTAATCGACGTAAAATAACGTCATCCAACAGAATCAATGCGATTAAATCCTTATCAAGTTCCGTTAAGTGATGTAACCTTATGGCGGTAGAATTTATTAGCTTTCATGCAATTGGCCCTAGTTTATCTCCATTGTTTTCAGTTTCTCTTTGATTTATTTGTATCTTTTTTTACTTTTCGATGTTGACTCACTCTTACTAATCTGTCTCTAGTCCACCTTCATTCTTCCTTGTTCTTATCAAAGAATTTTTCAAGCTTAGCTTCATCAGTAGAGCCTACTGCCTCAATATTTATAAATACAGTTCATGTTATCCTCTACTCTATACTATTATAATTATTAATGTATTCAATCAAGAGAAAAATATATAGTATTATTCATTAGCATTAGATTCATGATAATTAATTTAACGTATATCGCATGAGAGCTATATCAGCTTTATTTTCAATAATCAGCAATAGTTGATATAGAATTGTTGGGATTCTTGTTTGATTAATTATTATGAATTCTATAGCAATTGAATAATTGCAACATTTTATGGTTTCCTACATCCCTGTATGCATAGATATGTATTTACAGTTATGTACTATTGTATACCCACATTAGAGCTGTGAAAAGTATAGAATAATTTGTATTCTCAATTTTATACTGGACATATTATAAGTTTTCCTTTTTAATTTCCTTATGATGTATCATAATACTTTAAAATTGTCATCAATAATTGATTTTATTGCAATTTATTATAATACACAAAAAGTATTCTCATATCAGCTATGCTTCTAGTTGATGCTGCTCAATGCGTATAATTTAGTAATCAATTTTAGGAAACCTGCTTTTATTCAAACGCATGTTATTTGAATAATTACAAATTAATTTCTTGTAAGTTTTTGAAGTGTTTTAATCATTGAGAGTGTTTTAAAGCCAAATTTTTCATTTGTTAGAAATTAACATACTTGAAGGCACCAGGAATATACTTGCTATCTTATTATTGCCTTCTTAACATACTCTTCAAAGTATAGTCTGAATCATAATAGAGAAAAGAGAATATCGAAATTCAGTTCTGTAGTTTAATCCTGTAACCTTTTTGAGTTAGCAATATTTCCATTCATTTATTCCCAAGTATAAAATTAATTTTGTATTTTACAAGAAACGATGGTCATTATAAAACCTCGATAAATGACTGACTTTTCAACTCAGTATTATCATTTTTAACTATGTATTACTGTTCTATGTAATGTTTATTATTTCAGAAGTATCGTAAGTTGAATGACAGGAAACGTTTGCCAGTCTCACATATTCCAAGTCTCTATAAACTTTAATGGCAAAACAGGGTTTTCAAGCCTATAGTACAAGAGAAATTTCAACATAGTAGACATAAACAGAGTGAGAGGTCCGATGCTCTATCCTCTACAATTCACTCCCCCAAATCGACTGGAGCATCCACCTCTACCAGCAATGAATATAATACTTTGATAAAGCTATTTTTCTCAAAGATGTCCCCAACCCGCCACCTTGTCCATCTTCAACCTGTCAGTGTTGTATTCTTATTTTTTTGTCTTTCATCACACGAAGTTTGTCTTACTATTTGAAATGGTGCTTGACCAATGCAGTTGAGAAAGTGAAAACGCTCATTCAATGCTGAGCAGGTCAGTTTCTCACCCCTATTTCGACTGAACACAGAGAAAGGTGGAGGGGGAACCTAACCACCTCCACAACTCTATAAAATATAAATATTCTATAAATATTTCTAATAAATATAAATAAATATTCTATTCTACGTTTGAAGAAATTTCTCTCGGACTTCAGTAACGTAATATAATATTCTACAGCTACTAATATATATTGATAACTGGAAGGCCCGTATTTTCAATTATAAATTATAATTCGCTTAACTTGAACTCCCTTTGAGTCATATTATACGAGCAGCATTAATATTTCTGCACATGCGTCAATGACGTCGGACAAATCACAGATCAGTGCTCTGTGATTGGTCTGACGTCATTGACGCATGCGCAGAAAAATGAATGCCGCTCGTATAATATGGTTCAAAGGAAGTTTGAGTTGACTTTATAATGTTTGATATCCATATATATTAGGGCAGAAGAATACGTCTAGAAATTTCTTCAAAATAGAAAAAACTATTAGAAATATTTATAGATAAAGATTGCCTCCACCTCTCTGTGTTCAGTCGAAATAGGGGTGAAAAACTGACCTGTACAATATGGTCCAAAGGAAGTTAGAGTTGACTTTAAAACTGTGATTGATAATACGGGCCTTCATGTTTGTAAATTTGTATTTGTATTAGTTTAGATAATAAATCATTTATTTCGAATGATTTCCTTCACAGGTAGTGACACAAGCAGCATACGTGCCAATGCGGGGGCTGCCACCAACGAGGGAGGCGCCCTCTACGAATCCGCCCCTCTGGCGCCCAAAATGGACCTCAGTGACCTGGACCTGGACGACCTTGACGAGGTGATGATCGGAGTGATGACGTCATCGCCGCCCCCCTCCACCTCCTCCGCCAATCAGCTGAGCGCCAGTCGGCTGAGGCTGTTGCAAGACACCACCATGATTGAGTCCGCCTTGGATCTGGACTCGCTGGAGGAAAGCTGTACCTCGTCTGTGGGAGCTGGCAGTCAGGCCGGCTTGATCAGGAGAGCAGATCTCATGTGAGTTTTGGTTTTATGGGTACCGTATATAATTATAACTGAAGGCGTGACCACACGATGACAGTCGACTGGCGACAGTCAACTAGTTTTTAGTGTCATTTCAGGTAAGAAAACGCTTATTTTTCAACAAAATCAGTATTTTAAGTGACATTTGAGTATTGTGGTTCCATAATTAACATTCATCCTCATAAATTATTCGAATAATTCTTATAATTCATAATTTATTTCCGGTTTGTGTTTTATCAAGTGAAAATCTTTGATGTGAACAAAACTATTGTACATAACCCTAATTTGAACAATTTATCAGACTAAATTTTGGAACAGAAGAAGTTTTGGGTTAACACCTGTTTTTTCTTTCCTATAAGATTGTATTGCTTGATCCAATAAATGATGATGATGATGATAAATCAATAAGTCGGTGCATTTATTAGAATAATGTAAATAATTTATAAGAATGAATGACATTTATGACATCATAATACTCTTATGTCACTTGTAATAACATTTTTAATAGAAAGTAAGCGTTTCCTTACCTGAAATAACCCTTAGTAATAAAATTTGTAGAACAAATATTGATGTTGTGGAATCTTTCCATAATAGAAAAATCTTTTTGAAATTGTCAAACTCCACTTTTGTTATATTTGAAGCAGGCCCCAATACCTGGGGCCTGCTTTATAAAACGTAGAAGTTCAGAAATACAGTTGGAATGGCGATCTCACACTAAGCATATAGATCAGCTGTAGTAACTCGAAAAAACATTTTTCAAGTTATATTCAATATTTATGGCTTTTCCAATTGTTTATTGTTGATTCGGTTTGTCCATCAACCTTTCAAGATTTAAAATCGATTATGTACTTGCTATTATCTGTTTCGAGTGTAAATGATGTATGTGTTGTACGTAGCCTGACTTTGTACTTCGAATGTGATTTCGCTATTTCACCTGTATTTCTTGACTTCTGAGTTTTATGAAACAGACCCCTATAGTTACATTTATTTGGAAAAGAAACACATTCCTTTTCTAGTCAATTACTTCCTTCAATGGCTTTGCTCAGATTCTTTATCCTCTATAAAGCTCCTTGATCATATTTATTTAATTAACAATTGAACATAGGCTATAGCAATTACTATAATTTTATCAACTGAATTTTTTGCTTCTTTCATATTGTTTGACTAATCTTTGCTGAAAACTCAACTCTTCTCTTCTTCGTAAAGTATTAGCTTCTTGTTCTGACATAAGCCTTCAGGCTTTAAACAGTTGACTGACATTTTTAATGTTGATTCGCTTGAGATCGAATTTGATGAGATTTTTCTATTATTTTAAAGGACGAGCTGATGGGTCTTCATCTTCATAGCTGCAGTCTTGGATTCCCCAAGTATTCATTTCAAAATCTCAATTCTGGGCTTTCAATTCTCCACGGAAGAGTCATCAGCTTCAAGCGATTAGGCTTACTCCATACTGAAATCCTGAATTGCACACATCGCTTTGCGTATCACAATTCTGCCATGCCACTTGACGCTGCGTATCACAATTCAGCAACGCAACTCGACGAACTCGACGTTGCGTATCACAATTCTGCAACATGTCACTTCACTACGTATCCTGATCTAGTAACGCCAAGAAACTACAGCCTTTTCATGGAACAAGTACGTTCCTGCAATTATGTGATAAAATGTTCATCACCAATATTAACTATTTCTAAGTAATCACGCATTTTTTATTCTAATTTATCGTTAAATAATAGCTATTTGTGTCTAGTATAGTTTGTATATATTTGTTGTAAAAATAATCACATATTTATTATAAATACGGTTGTGTATTGTTATTTAGACTGGACCGGATCGAAAATAAATTGCAACAAAACATTGTCCAACATGTGCCTTCAATTCCAGAGAAAAACCTATGCTAACATTTAACTTATTGATAAATGAACAACTTTTACTAATAAACAGTTTTTGAAGTATTCAATGAAAATTCTGTATTTGTTTTTATTGTTTTATCAAAATTACATCAATATCAGTATATTCTCAATAGCAGCTCATGTTTTGTCAAATAATTCCAGTACCAGCATGTATTTTAAAAATTGAATTTTGTATTTGGCTCATCTCAGAGCCGCTCACAAAATCATTGAAACTTATTTTTCTTTAAACAGTTTCCATTACAACAAATCCCCAGACAAGTTGCGAAACTTATGAATTTGTTTTATAGAAATGGTTCATGGAGTACTGCAACATGCTGTGATACAAATTTGTTGGAAAAATCCTAAATTTTATAAATACTACTCACCATGCCTCATTTTGTGTAGCCAGATTCACTTTTAGGTTTTTTAAGAACCAGATTCGAATCGAATAATTTGTAATAAATATTATATATTTCCGAAAAAGTGTGTTTTTATCAAAAATATTTTCTAAAAGATAGAAGCTCAAAGATAGAGGAGTCTCAAGCCTTTTAAACAAAAGAACTGTAGGGAAAGTCACAAGTTAAAAGGAGCTCTTATTCGGATTCCCTTATTTTAATATTGTTTTAGATTGTGCGTAGTAGAAAACTCCAGATTGAAAATATGGCTAGTTTTTATTGGCTTCAAATTTTAAACTTAGAAAAACAAAAACCTAATTCTAAATTCGAAAATTGTCTAGAATGAAAGGTGAAAATTAGATGATGCGATTACTAAATATTAGTTTTGAAACATTAAACTGCAAAATAGAGCCTTTTGATAAAAAATAAATAAAATAGCCTTTTGTTAATGATTCTGATTCACTTCTACGAAATTTCTCAAGATACTCGATAGAAAGGTTTTTATTCAATTTTACTTTCTGAATCTATTGCTTCCTTGAATTGATGTTCACTCAAGTCGCAAAATATACACCACAGCACCTCAACCGATTAAAATTGAAAATAATAAATGTTTCCAAATACATTATCAAAAAGATATAAATTAATTATTAGGATAAACTTTCCCATTCCAAATAGATTTTACACTCTTCCCAGTTGTGAATTTGTATAAATGTAGTAATAAGTTTGTAATTACTGTACATGTAAACTTTACGAATTCATTTGTACTCAATTTTTGTAAAAATATAGAAATAAATCATTTCTATTCCGAATTTATTAGAATTATTCTATGTGTATTTATAATTATTTATTATTTATTGCAATTGTAACAATTTTGCATATTATTTTATGCTTTTTTGTTATTATTTGATCTTTTTGTTAAATAATTCACAGCAATCTTGATTTCTTCCGATTATTAACGATCTCAAAAATAATATTTGTTCAGAAGTTGACTATTTCTATGCTTTTAAAAATAATGTAATTAACTTGCATTGAAATTTTATTTTCAATAAATCTTATTTTTCAATGATTTACTGTGTTTTCATTACTTTTAAAAAATTTCGCCCTATCCAGAAGATTCTGACATCTGGAACTGAAATAAACAATGTCAGCTGATTGAAAATGTCATTGGTTGATAAATCTGATAAGCGTACATTTGAATTTTTGGCGGCAATTCAGTGCAACACATGGAGTAAAGAATACATTTCTTTCCTCCTTGGTCAAACGAAAGAGTCAAGTGTATCTCTTCGTCGCTCCTGGTTGCCTGGTAGAATTTTCGTGTACAGAACTATTAGCGCTGGAAGCAACTTTTATTTTTTAGACAGATTTGCTCGAGACCAAGGATTAAAAATCGAAGTTAAAGTCGATAATCGAAAATTTGGCAGGAATTTTATCCATTCGTGTATTGTTGGTTGCCTATCCGTGATGAAATGAAGGCGCTCACATCTAATTTACGTGGCGGGCTGTTTGAATATTACCAAACTGCAACCGACTGGAAAAACTCAACTGATTTATATTATATTTATCCAATTCTGTTGGTTTTGTCAATTTATACATTTTCAGCCTAAATATCACCATTGAGAGGACTGGAATGATTAAAAATCATTAGCAAATCAACCGAATTAGATAATTTTCTATAAAAATTTAAATTAATTAATTGAGAAATTCCAAACTCTGCAGCAGGAGCTGTATTCTGCCCACAATTAATTCATAAGTCACTAGACTTATGAATACGCCTTGCGACATGGTACACCTTGCTTTTCATAATACGTGAGCACCTTTTCCCTGTTTTACAGGACTTCTAAATTTTTATGAAACATGCTCCTGGAGTAAAAATAAAGCTGATACGATGATTGTGTCAGAAAAATATCACAAACCAAATTTTTTGTGATGATACAGGAAAGAGGTTAAAATTTCTTCACCTTTGGCCTGTATTATCAATAACAGTTTAAAAGTCGTTCAACCAAAACTACCTTCGGCTCTTGATATACGACCAGAATTAATTTTCCTGCGAATGCGTTAATGACACTTGACCAATCACAGATGATCACAGTGCTCTGTGATTGGTCCGACGTTATTGACGCATGCACAGAAAAATTAATGTCGCTCGTATCAAATCAAATCAAAATCCATTTATTGTCAAAGACAAGTAATGTACATGTATAGGCCACGTCACGATTATTCTCATGAACGTTGAAATCATCAGATTTCACCATTTTTGATAAGCATGGCAAAGTCCTTGCGACATGAACTCCTGGTAGGTCTCATTCCAAGTATGAGAACCCATTCGTCAACCTCCATCAAGGTTTTTCTTTATTTTTCTCAAATAATCTACAACTTTTTAGACAATTGATCATTTATTGGTAACATACAAGAAACATACACGTGATAAAAGGTAAAACAATAGAAAATCTGTTTCTAAAAAAACAGAAAATTAATAAATATAATGACTGGATGAGTTTCCTTGTGAACAATTGACTCTAAAAATGGAAAGTAGTGACCTGAAGTATACTAGGAGCTCGATGCTTTCATTGTTGTTTCGATTCGAAAATTAGCTTGCTTGCTTGTAGCTGCTGGCAGTCTGAAAAAACAAAACAATTTTCAATATTCGATAAATTTTCAAAACCAATCCCATTAAAATAATCAAGTGAGAGTCGAATGTTTTCATCGATAATTATCTATTTAATGAAGCAAACAAATAGAATATTTTTGAAGGAAAGAACAAATCAAACAATTATAAAGAACCTACAAAAATCTATTAGAATAAGCTTCATGGAAAGTAGGGCCACTGAAGTATACAATTGGTGAGCGTCCAGAATAGCTATTTGGCACCTGTTTGATAGTAAGTCTACAGCATTAGAACGTGTGTTTGAAAGGATTATAAGTAAAATGTCTCACAATACTTACATAATGGAAAATAAAAGGAAAAAGTTTCAAAAGTTATCTGATTCTATTAAAGCAGGTTCATTTTGCTATAGCACTTGGGATTGATATTTTTTTACCTTATCAGCTTATCACAATTAAGAGTTATCTTGTTCAAATCATAAAAGAATCCATCCACTATGACATTGCCATGTCAACTTTCAATACAGTGAAAAATTGAAAGAAGGTGAATTTGAGGTAATTCATTTCCAATACACAAGCCATAGCAAAATTAATTTACTGTACCTTCTAATTTCGGATACTTTTCATTGACTCAAATACCTGGTACATGTTACAGGATAAATAAACGTTTCCTTTAACAAAGCTAATAGGATTAGTAAGCATGTAACACAACTGTATGAGATAAATTTGCTAATAGGATTAGTATGCGTGTGAGACAAGTGAGATCAATTTGTTGCAATGGTAACTGGCCTAAAGGTAAGTGCCCGATAAAATGAAAAATTATTGGAATTTGAATTTAGAAGTTTGTTTTAGTCAAGTCATTCATTATTAAGAAGTCATTCAATTATAATTATTCGTTCATTGATAGACACAAAAATCATTAAATTTTTTGAGAGGAAAATTTGAACTTAGCACAAATTGAGGCACATAGATTCACAGAAGCCTAAACACAAAAAAAATCATCACAATATTATTCAGGCACATAGATACACAAAAGCAGCTGAAACACAAAAAAACACGAATAAGTAACACCACAGATAAGGTATGATCTTAAGGATTATACCTTATCTGTGGTAACACTATATTATTTTGCCGATTGCATGCATGACAATTTAACCGCTTTAAAGCAAAATCATTTAAGGGACCAATACAACGAAATTCCCATTAAAAACTCCTTCAAATAACGCCACCTTACAGCGGTTAAATTTGATACATTTTCGTGCAATTGGCCGATAAAGTTTAAACAAAATGAAAGAACCAGAAGACGTCACAGTTAAAACTTTAGGTATTCACAGATTAATGAACAAGATATGATTTACAGTAGAATCTTAATAATTTAAATTATGTACAGTAAAATGAAGGATCAGATTTTAGATACTTATAACTTACAAGAATCGCAGGAAAACAAAATTATTTATAGGTATATTCATTTAATTTGGCGGATGGCGAATAACTTTCATTCAACATTTCTATGGTAATGGGTGATGTTCTGTTCATTTTTTTTCACATAAATACTGTATATATCATGTAAAAAATATTTAAAGAAATCAACAGAACATCACCCGTTACCACAGAAATGTTAAATGAAAGTTATTCGCCATCCGCCGAATTAAATTAATATACCTATAATAGATAAAGCACACAGTAGATTATCAACTTAAATTGAATAAAACATCACAAAATCCCATAGGAGAAAACGATGACATTATATTACAATGGTAAGATTTGCGGCAGTTAGCTTGTTTTAGTATTTCGTTAATTCCACATCGAGATTCAATCATAGTAATTGGTCAACTCACAAAAGTCGTTCACTTATTTCATCTAACACATCTCTTTCTCTTTTTTCTCTCCTTGTTTTCTTCCTTCTTTTTCTCTCTTCCTTCTCCTTTACCGCCTGACATCATTCTTCTTTGGACGGCATTCGCATTATTCTCATTTTTATACCGATTTTCTTCCAAAGTGTGATGAACCCTTGATGCTTGCAGTGCCCTCGACGCGATATGAAATTGAGAAAAATCATTGGTTGTGAATTCCATTGCGTGGAATGTGTAGTAATGATCATATTTTATTCGATCACACCTTCAATTGAATAGCTCTATTGTAATGTACAAATACACTGAACAATCACTTCTATGATAGCATGATTTAAAGTCCATCAACTTACTTCAAATATCGATGACAAAACTTGAAAAGTCATCATCTTGGACAAGATTGGAACCAATTTTGGAAAATAACTTGAAAGAAGTATACAAATTATAATTCAAGGTAGCGCATTAAAGCATTATGTGCTGTTTTATTCATTCAAATTCATGCCACTAATTAGTTGACGTCTTGGACATGAAGATAGACAAAGAAAACTCTATTATTATTATCTCTTTCGAAATTCAGAATAATAAATTCGTTGGAACATCAATTTCTCTTTCACTACATTTTAACGCCCCAATGACAGTTTGAAATCATGAATCAATAACATTTTATCATTATTAATAAGTGAACAGTCTTGATTAACATTCATTCAGACCATGTGTTTGAATAGGTACTTTCAGTGCATTCTTCAAGTTCGAAGCTTCAAATGAGAGCCTATAATGTGTGTATTCAATTTTTAAGAAAATCACTGCAAACACTTTCTTTTTTTCAAGTTTTACCAGTTACGTTTTTCAAATAAAAAAATATTATTTTTTCATGTCAAATCATAACCTGCATCTACAGCCTACTTGAATAGATATAACTTCCGTATCGGCGTAGCACGTATCAATATATAAGATAATTAAATTAGGTATATTACATATTAATAATTATTAATATATCTATATAAATAGATTTGAAAAAATATATATTAATAAATACAATTTATTAACCATATTTTAATTATTAATATAAAGAAATAATTTATAAAGAAAATGTATACAATGTATTCCGATACGGAAGTTACATCTATTCAAGTATAAATCTCACTGAAAGACGTTACTAAGTTAAATATACGGAAATTCAGTACAGCTTGTTTGAGACGTTAGCGCAGAGTTATCCTGGATCCTATTTGAACTATTTCTAAGGCTCCCTAAACAACTGCGCCCTAGACAATTGGGGGATAAGTAAGTACATATATCAGGGACACGTCAGATGTATACCGTAGAAAACTACTGTGAAGTGTTAATTATTCAAGCCAAAAAGCAGCTAGGCGTGACGTCAGCATGTACCGTCACCATGTAACAGCTGTCAATACAATTATTTTTTAGTAAGGCCTGCCGTACACATAATCGAACAGAACAGAACGTCAAGACATTTTTACTGATAGTGTGATATGATAAAAAGAAATATCAAGATGGAATAGCGAAGTTTAACAACTGGTTTAGAGTATTAGTTGGCATGCGATTTTATCATATCACACTGTCAGTCAAAATGTCTTGACGTTCTGTTCTGTTCGATTATGTGTACGGCAGGGCTAAGAGACAGTCTCTGCAGACTAGCCAGACTGTGAATATCACTTTAATAGCTTCATTACTACCACACATTCCCTATTTCAGTTTTCCATCACTAATTATTAATAATTATACTATAACGAACTACAGTGCATTTCATCCTTGAAGACCTCTGAGCGCAAAGACAGTCCTCCACCATTTTCCGAGACAGCAAATCACACGATATATAATTAGTTGCCAATACTCAAGGTTGGCCAATCCCCATAAGAGCCCAGCAGTCCAATTTTTCGCGATTAGTCTTGCTATAATGACGTCAATCAGTGCCCGGGTTAACATATGCCCTATATCTATATTCAAGACTCATCACTTATCTAGAAAGTATTCAAATCTTTCCAGATGGTTTTTTGGAGAGTGAAAATTTCAAATTTCATCTTATAGATTGTCAGATAACAATAATAAATTAAAAATAATGCGCAATAAAAAATAATTACCATGATCAAAAACATCTTACACAATAATAAGAAAGAAATCATTTAATATAATTGTCAATATCACGCTTGCTTTCGCCAAACAGTAACTTCAACCGTATCCAGATTTTCCAGCTGATTTCTGGAGAATTTGGAATCATTACAAATCTCTCACAACATAAAATACATGGAAAACGCCTAGTAAAGTTGATGCTTATTTTCGATTAATTAATAATAATTTGTTTCAATTACAGTGAATGAATCCTAATTATAACTCACAGTAATTATTTATTTAGTATTTTTACAATAATTGATATTTAACGGAAGGTACAACAGACTTACGCCGAAAACTGTACCTTTTAAATTATATTGAAGCTATGGAAAACAATCCAAATCTAGGTTATGAGACATTTTTCACAAAGTAAAACACTAAAGGAATTTATGAATATTTTAAATGGTAGGTCTAAATGAAAGCTCTGAACCAAAATAGCCAAATATATCAGTAATAGAAATTGTTTGTAAATTTTTAATTTTGATACAATTCATCAAAAGAGATAATCAATTACAAAGACACAATTAGTGAAGTATTATTTTGTTTTGGTTAATCAACTGGGTAACATCTGAATAAGTTTAAAAACACGTTTCATATTTTGGCCTGCAGAGTGCATTACTAGAGGGCACGCGATGACGTTTATTTACTCGTCACGGCCGGTCGACCTCAAAAAACGACATGATTGGCCTCTACCTTGTAGCTTCCACATACCTTGGCCAATCATTTGTTTCGGTCACAGGCCGGAGCAATAACAAGCACTGCTAGAACACATGGACCATAAATGATTTTCTTATACAATGGTCCACGCACGTACTCGAATTTCAGCTGCTTTAGTTGTGCATTGGACTATTTGTTTGTATAGAGTAGCAGTAGACTATCATATGATCCATGGGTTGCTAGTTGCTTATTGCTTCGGTGTGCGAGTCCATTAAACTTCTGATATCTCTTCCACTTGTAAATCATCAAGTTACGCACCGAGTCGTAAAAGCAGACAGATATTTCGATCTAATACGCATGCATGCCAGATGATTAAACAGCAAACCGCAATATGACAACATTACCGGGCATTCCAATTGAATTACGTACCAAGCTAGCCCGGGGTCTTTAAGGATGAAAAGCTCTATGACTGACGGCCAATTAGTCACCAATTAGCAAAACACGACTTATTACAGAAAGTGTATACCGAACTGCGCATCAACTCAAGATCCCAGTGGCGGATCCAGCAGGAGGAGGGGCACGGGCTTAAAAATGCACTAGATAAAATGTTTTTTTTTTAGACCCATTGTTGAACATCGAGTATCAATAAGTAGTATATTTATACCAATCTCTATATTATCGATTGTCTGGAGATGGCAACCGTTGTAACTTGTACTGAAAGTAATGTACATATGATTCGACTTATAGTAATTAATTATCGAACTGTTAAAAATAAAAAGCATGTGATGTGTGTATACCAACCGCATGAATAAAACCCAAGTGTGTGTTCTAACATCTATATAAAACCTATAACTATCAATTTAGCCATAGCAAAGAAAAATCCTTTTTATCAAGGTAAAACTTATTTTTAACAAGCTACCAAATGAAATAAAAACTTTTTAAACTAATAAAAATCAATTTAAAGATCAAGTTACAAGATATTTAATAAATGGTGGCTTCTACTCCATAAAGGAATATATGGATAATTAACGTTAAATTACATTCTACTAATTGATGTAATAGTGTGGTAAATACTTTTTCATTCGTTACCATGTATGTATGTATTTTATTTTATAATCAACTATTGACGATTACCATAACTTGTATTGTACATTTCTTTTTTTTTAATATTTTAAGCCCTCATTGGAGCAAATCTAGTCGAAATTGGTAAGATCATTTTCGGAAACGTTTCATCTGTGCCCAATATGTCTTCATTCTCTCATTATTATCTTCATTGTACAATTATTATGCAATAAAAATATTACTTATTTATTTATTTATAAGATCTAGACTACCCCCCCTCTTGGAGTGAATCCTGGATCCCTGCGGACCACCTCAGTACCATGTGCCGCAACACCGCCTTGTTGCGTGAAAATGAACAGACGTCACAGCTGCATACAACACCGCAGACATTATAGGGGGCCGGCGTCGAGTGGCACACCAGTAATGGGGGCGTCACAACATTAACCGAGCTGGGTGCGCGTTGTTCTCGCCCCTCCAGCCAGCTTTCGAGGGCACCGTCGCGCCAGTGGCAGGGCACCGAACGGTCACACTGCCGAATTTCTCCACGACCCCCGCCCGCACCGACGTCAGAAAGCTGCCGTCCATTATCAGCATCGCTTTGTCCACGTCGATCTGAAATCATGCAAATTCAGCAGAACGTTAGTCATCGCGCATTGAGAACAGCCTTGGTTAGTCAGTGGCATGAAGGGAGAAATGTTACTATAGTCTGTGCAAACCTTAGATTGCACATTATTTATGGGGATTATATAATGGGATCGCATAATATTACATTATTATAATGATTGCAACGTGATATTACATTACGTTTATGGGCGCAAGTGCTGCCGGATTGCACAGTAGCCAGCAAAGTTTAACTTCGGAGGAGTATTCAAAATCCTTCTATATCTCGGCAGTGTAGCTGGCTCCGAATGATCTGCTCGAGTTTATCAAACCACGACACTAAAAGAACTGATTGTTGAAAAATGCTTTCTCAATTAATTCTATCTCTGGGTGTGCTAATGTTTTCTTATTTATGTAGTTTTGATAGAATAAGAAATGTAAACAAAACAAGAGAAAGAGCGGAAAAGAGAGCGAACAACTGTGAGTGAGGAGTAATAAACAAATAAGCAAAACATGGCAACAGCGCTTCCATATCCCCATAACAAATAGCATTGCCATTTAAACGCTTACTGCATTCTAAGGTTTGCACAGACTATAGAATGAAATATGAAGTATAAAATATAGAGTATATAAAACATAAAATATAAACTATAAAGACTAAAATACAAAGTATAAAATAGTAAGGTTGACTATTGTTCTATGCATGCGCAACTCTGGAAATTCTGTAACATGTATTTGAAATGCAGTACCAATTTTTTTGCTTGTAACATTTTTTTAATTCAACCCTCAATATTCAAAATCAATAGGCTTCTTACTTCATCTATGAAGATATTATATTCCAAATCTCAAAAGTGTACGATCTTCCGTTCGTTAGTTATCGTGCGGACAGACGGACACCAGTACGATCGCTATAAGAGCCATATAATTCAAGAATCCTTAATTTAAGAATCATTAGTTAAGAATCAATAATTAAGAATCCTTAGTAATTCTATTGTGTACCTGTATTTTTTCTGTTTGGGACTTTTTCTTGGTTTCTCTAAAGCCTGGTTTTCATTAGTAGAGTTAGTGGTAGAGTTCCCCCAAGCGAATTGTACCAATCATCTTGTGAGGCTCTCCCAATGAAAACGTTCATAGTAGAGTAGAGTGATGGTGAAGCACTTGTGAAGTACTTGGTAAGACCAAGTAGTAGAGTAAGGGAAAGTTAGTGCCAAGAAGTTACTCTACCCTGCTCACTAACTCTACTAATGAAAACCAAACTTCATTCAAAACTAGATTGGCTGAACGAATATCAAATTATTTTTTGAATGAATGATTGATTTTATTAGGTACCTGATTAGTGGCACAGACATGCCTGTGAGCGGTGAGCGAAGCCTTGGCAGCGGCCACATTCGACTTGACCCAGCTGGACGGCTTCACTGTCAACACAGCCTGGTAGGCCAGAGTGTGCACGTGTAATCGTGTCAACTCCCTGCTGCTCTTGCCTGCTGCGTTTACGCGTCTGTTTGTTCTCACTAATCTGCAACATATTAAATCACGAGTTTGGTATATTAGTGGAAGATGACTAAAATAGTTTAAAATATTAAAGAATAAAATAGTAAAGTTGGATAGCTATTGCCTTATACATTTGTCTATTTGTTTTCACTGATCTGGAAAATATTAAAGATCGAAAATAGTTAATGAGTGATAAAGAGACTAAATTAGTTAGTTATGTTGCTTCTTGTATTTTTCCATACTGATTCTATTTACATTGTTTCTATTCATCTTAATTCTTTCTATTCATCATTAGTTTTCATTCTTACATTGCATCTAGTTTAGTCTCATTAGTCTAGTTTATTCCAGCTTTCTTCTTCAATTCAAGTACAATATTCATTTATTTAGTACTTAGTATCTCGCATTCAAACATCCTTTTATGTCGCTCCGTACCAACGTGTTTGTGTGTGTGGGTGTGAGTGTGTGTGTGTGTGTGTGTGATTATAAAAAATTAACATTACAATTTATCTGATATTACATTAATCAAGCAGTAAATAATTGATTGATATAGTATCAGGAGCTCATTGACCCACAAACAGGCTTTCAAACTGGTCTATGTGGGCAATTATTATTTCAGTGATTAGGGTTTTATTATCTATTCTACATTAGTATACAAAGTGTGTAAAATTAGCTCAGATATTTTCGCCAGATTTTCTACTAATAAAATTATTACAATAATATATCTATATAATCAATGATGTCATTAGTTTTATCCATTTTGTATGATACTGTAAGTAAAATTGTACCCTGTCAAAAAAAATGTTGTAATGTAATCTTGTAATTTGTCGAAATAAATGCAATTCAATTCAATTCAATCTATTATATTTTTTCATTTATTTTCACTGATGCCCGGTTTTTCAGTCGCTCAATAGCACTGAAAAAGTTTATGGATCCAATAGCACTATTGAATCAATAACCATGTGTTTTCAAATCCGAAAAAATTTATTGATTCAATAAGTTTATTGAACGACTGAAAAACCAGGCATTAGTTTAGTGTAAATTTCAATTGTTTTTTAATGAGGTTTGCTTTGGCGTCAAGCTGTTAGCCTCTATTTGTTGTAAATATGTATGAATGTATAAAATGAATAAATAAATAAATTACAAAAATAAACTGAAACAGTCATGGAATTATTATTTCCAAATAAATTGAGGCGCTTTAACCCAGTTTACAAATAAAAGTTAAAACTTAGTTTAAACTGTGATTTTTAGTTTAAACCAAGTTTAAACAGTGAATTGAAAGTTATACAGAGTTGAAACCACGTTTTGTTAGACTAAAATAAACAGAGTACTCACTTTACTAGATGCCTCATTTCATCAAGAACTGTAGCAACTCTGGGATTGGAGTCTGAGACTAGACTTACATTCCCATGCGTATACATACTGACTAGGTTGGCCAATTCCTGTGAAAAAAAATGCAAATGGTAAAAAATAGTAAAACTGACAGTCGTTCACCTACTTAATGATCATCAACTTATTATTACTATTATTTGCTTATGGCTTTTTTTGGCGGAGAGTGGAACACCCCCTCGGGTGTTCCGCCTCGCCGAATTATTCCAAGTTCCCCAATAATTTGGAAAATATGGTGAACTTATAGGTTAAAAATAGGTCCATCACTTTAAATAATTTCAACTTATTGAGTTTATCATACAAATCATCAAATACAGGTTGACAAAGTGATTCACCACCAAAGTTCAAGGCCTTAAGCTATATCTTAGAATAGAATAGAAAATAATGACTTCTTTGTTTTTCTGACGATGCGAAGTTTAGACAGTAATGTCCTCTATCCCACGACTAATATCCTACCACGACTATAAGGTATCCTAATACCTTAGGATGGTAGACAACATAAATATTTCCATGTAGGCGAACATACTTTGGCATAATTTTCTAATGTATTTGTAGTTTAATGTAATTATAGTTCGAATAAAACTAGTTGTCCCTTGGCCTGGTGCTCAAGAACCACTCACTAGAAACAGTTTTGTCAGAAAGTCCGATGTCCGAACAGCTGACCATTTGATTCAATGTTAGCATCATTGAATCAAATGGTCAGCTATTTGGACATCGGACTTTCTGACAAAAACGTTTCTAGTGAGTGGTTCTTGAGCACCAGGCCAAGGGACAACTAGTTTTATTCGAACTATAATTACCGTGCATGCACAATGTAGTAATAATAATAATTACGTGTAACCTGGCTGGCTCAGGTCTGGTGTCAGAGTTTTCAGGTCACTCCTGATCAGTTCAAACCCCATTTATTGGCATAAGGAAAGACAGACATCCCATGTAGCACACTTTGGCATAATTTTGAAATGTATTTATAGTTGAATGTGATTGATTACTGTGTATGCACAATTCAGTTTTCGGTTGGGAGAGAATCAAATTTAAAACTGAAAACATTCACAAACCTGTTCGTTCATACCCAGTGAATCGGCATAAGGAATGACATTATCCATGAGATAATGCATGAGATGAGGCTCAGCAAATGAAGCCATCTCGAAGTGGATTCGCGTGGATAGAGGCTGTCTTGCCATCTGCTTCTGTATACGAGACAGCCTTCTCTCGCGAGCTCCTACAAAATAAGTTCAAGAAATGTCCGTTAATTTTGGAAAAATTTATGAAGAATAATAGTATTAATTATGAACAATAAAATAAATAATATTCATCTCTTTAAATTGTAACACATACCGTTAATTGCATAAGAATTTTGTTCACGATCAAATTTTTCATATAAATGGCCGTTAATTTAAAGGAAAAATTTTCTAGGATAATTGTTTTCAGTCTGTACAATAATATGGATAATATCATAGCCCCCTCTAAACTACATGGCCGCGGCCTTCAATGTGACAACCTTGCAATACCGGCTGGTTTCATTATAAAATCATACTTATAAAAAACACTACAAACACATGACTTATAAAACACATGACCGATTTGCATTGCTCATGCAAGCCGATGCAGTGTTACACCGCGGCCATGTAGCTTAGAGGGGGCTATAATAATATTCATCTTCACATTGTAACCCAGCATCGTTAATTTCATGTCTTTTGTACATGATTACATTTTTCATAAAAACAAATCCATTAATGTGGAGTAGGATTATCTAGAATTGTATTCATTATGAACAATATATGGATAATATTCATCGTCACATTGTAACACAGTACCGTTAATTTCATAAGACTTTAGTACACGATAATTTTTTCCATAAATCCCCTCCAATACCTATTTCTATTCCAATATAGTCTTTAATTTCATGCAAATGACGAAAACAAACTAGAACACAAACAATACGAGTGACGTAGACTTTATCAATGTTGTGCATCAATGGTTGTTCATTGCGTGACCCATAGTGGCCTACTATCAAAAGAATAATAATTTCAACTTCATATCGAATTAACTTGTGCTATCATTCATATCTCGCAAACATTTTGTTCAATATTTTCAATTGAATAGTTTAATTAATAAGTTTTCAAATGGTTACTTTAGTGCACGGTTTTATTCGATTTCTCATCTTATCAATATAGATTCAAAATTTTTAGAAAACTTTCCTGACCGGAAATTTCTGTGTTGAAGTGTTGTGAAAATATGTATGACCCTACTTTGGACTACATTACTCATCAAAATTCGGGGGAGAGGGGAGGGGAGGAGAGAGAGTGAGAGAGAGCAAGGACTGAGCCTGTTTTTACTCTCCCAAATAACACTATGACTTTTGTATTTGTATCAATGAATGAAATAAATAAATTAAAAATTGGAAATCCCTTGTTCGTGACCCGATTCCTAGGAAATAGTTTTGTACATATTTCCAACCTATTTTCCATTATTAGAGACTGTTCTACCAACAGAATTTATATGATTCATAGTATAAAACAGAGCTTAGTAAAAAAGAGAAATTCATCAGTAATGAAATTATTAGTAGTTAGTAGTGAAGTTCTGCAACATTATTTTAGAGTGTACATGGATTTGTATGATTGATAACTTGGTTATCTATAGAATTTATATATTGTAAAATTATACAGCTTATTAAAAAGGAGACGTTCATGATGAAATTAGTAATGAAAAAATGAAAATGAAGTAATGAAATGTATTAGCAGTGCAGTTCCTCAAAATTTTTTAATCAAGTGTGGTTTTAATATTTACATTACGTTACTGAATGAGTTAACAGAACAACATTGAAATGTGAATGCGTTTCATCGCATCAAGTAATATTATAACAATACACTGTATTACAGTCTAAGGCAATCAATTAACAAAAGGATTAACATTAACAATTGTCACCGATCAATCAATTGATTAATGGGAATAAATGGCTTATTTGCATTCAATCGATGCAACTTGTGAAGTTCTGTCACACTATCTAGTTGAATTATAAATTTGAGTTTGAAAGAAATCATATCATCTGATTTTTGAGACTTCTAACAACGGTTTCTTAACCTATTTACCTGTTGATACGTTTGAAGATCGTCAAATACTTGACGAAGGTTGGTGAAACCTGACTCAAGTTAAAAAAGAACTGAAACTAAATTACCTTCTGCGAAAGGATAATTGTCCATCATTTGTAATCCACTGATTACTAAGAGATCGGCACTGAAATTCTTCAATTCTTCTTCTAAAGCTTCTAATGAGCTGACTAGTGGATTGTGTTCGTCATTATGAAGAATAAACCTGGAGATAGAAAATTAAAACTATAAATATAAGCAGATAATTACATTATTTACAGAAAAAAGAATATAATACCATGAAGTACTGTGTACATTTGTTCAATATTCTTCATATACAAGTAGTATTCAATACCGATTTCATATTTTATAAATATGTTATTAAAGGATTTAGATTTAGAGGGTACCATGAAGTATTGTACATTAATACAATATCCTTCATATACAAGTATTGAATACCCATTTTACATTTAATCCATACATTTGATATTAGAGGACATTATTGGTACAGTATATTATTGTACGCAATAATTTTTCAAGAAGGCGGCTAAAGCTCACACGAGATATATAAATTTTCAACTGAGTTGCTTAAGCAAAATAAAATTTTATACTCTACTAGGTGTCCCGGCGAACTTCGTATCACCCTCTTCCCCCCCCTCACAAATGTCCCCCATCTTCTCCCTACAAATGTCCCCCTCTTCATGACACCCCTAAAATGTCATCCCCCAAATGCCCCCTTTATTCCCCCAAAATGTCAAACCCCCAAACTCACCCTTCATTTCAACCCCTTCTTTCCCCAAATGTCCCCCTTTCATGTCACCCTTCCATCGCAAAAAATGTCACGAAATAAAAAGAGATTTAATATAATCAATGTATTTTTTATTTTATATAATCAATAATTTTTTTGTTTTAATTTATTTTATATATTTTTTTCAATTTTATTATTAGAAACAATAAAACATGCATGATACGAACGATAACTCATTTTTATTATTGATGATTCTAGCGTAAAAAATAGTTAGAGTAGAAACCTAGAGCAAAAAAAAATTTGACCGTAGTGGGATCTGATCCCGCGACCCCAGCATCAGACGCAGAGTTTTTTCCACTGAGCTACCGAGGCATAGAATGCTAGTGCTGAGTTTTCTGATCTTGAATCACGATCATCTTTCGGTAGCCGCTTGGCCGGCAATTTCAAAACATCCGTCTGTAAATGTTTGATAGGTTAGGTCATTAATCTACTAACTATTTATTAATTATAAAGGGATTTTCTTATATTTTATTACATATTATGTTAACCAGTGCTGTAAAAATTCAAACTAATCCAAAATCATCTAAATCGGTTCAGCCGTTCTCGAGTTATAAGCGAGCGTACAGACACCAACTCTCTTTTATTAATATAGATTACAGTATTATCATTCGAGAAATAATTTTTGAAATAACTGCTTTTACAGTTTCCGTTCAGTAACTAAAAAACCATCATCTTGGTTGAAATTATCATAAAATGTGTTACACTACCAAATTTCTTATCACTGTTTATGGGCCCGATAATTTAGTGCTTAACAAGTCTCCCAGTTGTTAAAAACTGTTTACGTATCATTATCTAATCACACAAATTTCAATAAAATCCATGTTAAAATTTCAACAACGATAACTAAGCCAATTAAAAAGAGCAAAAAGCAACCTTGCAGTTTAGTATCTGAGACGCATTAGAAAATTATTGTTAAGAAGTAGAACAATAAATTATCTGAATGATGATTTTAACAAACGTTATTCAACGAGAAATCTCAAATATGGATTTTGGTTATTAAAGAATGGGTAAATTGATTTTTTATGAATTTTTAACTCACCGATTGGCTCGTGGTGCTGAATAAGGACCCCAGGAGTCACCAGCTTTATATTCTAGAATCAAGTGTATATCATCTCGTGTGGTAGGCTTTCCTACAACTGAAAAATAGTACAAAATATGGTTTAACGAGAATAATATTATGATATTAAAAATTGATTAATGAATTAATTATTAGGCTACTAAGTGAGAGAAAGTTTAATACTCAATTTTAATTGAGGTTTCGTGAGTTTCAAGTTGTGTGTCTGTGAACTTATTCATCAGGATTCGATTGTGAATGATTTTTCCAGAATGATGAACAGAAATTTAAAATTATGGACCTATTTTTAACCTATAATTTCACCATATTTCCCAAATTATTGGGGAACGTGGGATAATTCGGTAATCCGATAGGGTCTCTCCGCCAAAAAAGCCATAAGCAAATAATAATAATAAGTGAGAGAAAAATTAATTGTTTAGAAATCTGATTTTAGAAGTCTTCTATTTTCAAGTAGCCTAATTTAAAATTTAGAAAAGTAATCTGGAATCTTCGAGTAATAGTAAAGGGTTAACATGAGCTTCGATTGGAATATTTTATTGAGACTGGGAGTAAGAAAAAATCTAAACATTGGTCTGCTTCTTGTTTTGTATTAATAATTAAAATGTATTAGATTCAAATAAATTAATCAATTGAAATAGCTTTATTTCTTCTTCGTGTACAATATACAATGTTGGGAAAAAACTAATTCGATTTGAAGATGGTTTCTCATATTGGCAAATGCCTGACATAAATGCCATTAAGAGGTAAATGAATTAATCAACAAAAATTCTATGTCTTCTATACGTCTTTTATAGAATAACAGACTTTAATAAAACCTACCATGGAAAATATTACAACAGGAGAGCTAAGAGTTTCAGACGGTTAAATTTTTACAATAGAATAGCTCTAAAAATATTCATAGGATTTCATCTTTAGCTCTGTTTTGGTATGTTCAGGTTTTGGTATGGAGTTCTCGGGTGAAAGTTTTAGTAATTATGTTTGAAATCCACAATAACAATTTAGAGAATAGGCCTAAAAGAGTGTCAAATACTTGGATATACTTATAAATAGATCGCATACTACAGATAATTCTTGGACTGATTGGAATTCTCCAATGAGCAAAAGCTATTTAGCAGAACTCTCCTTCAACTAGGGTACAGTGATATTCATTTAATTTGACGCTTGGCATTAGATAGATAGATATTATTTCTTTGCCATCGCACTCTACGGTCATCAGTAATGTCAAGAAATGATATATCTCTATCTATTTATCTATCTAATGCCAAGCGTCAAATTAAATGAATGTCACTGTAAATGACCAAATAAGGTGGTGATTTTCCATCACGCAGGTTTGAATGGGTTCTGATTGAGTGGGGCGAAATTGAGGTTGAATTTGAGGTTCTGTTTGATTATAATTCTCCAATGACCAAAAGTTATTCAGCAGAACTCTCATTTAACTAAGGTAAATAGTTGAATAAGGCCGTGTGCCCACGGAGCAACTGCTACCTGACTTCAGTCAGCAACCCAAACGTTATCTGGCAACGCTGGGTTGCGATTGCGAAAACAGCCAAACGATCTGGCAGTTGCTGACAGATGGGCTCCGTGCCTAAGGTGATGATTTTCCAACAATGAATTAATGATAAGGTTTTAGGTTCCATAGCTGACCACCAATAATTATCGATGTTGAAATCAGCTGTTGTATTATATAGCTGGTTAGTGGTTAATTGCTAGCTTGGTTTATATCGATTTTTCAACATCGATAATTAGTCGTGGTCAGCTATGGAACTTTCCCTAAGTAAGTTCCAAACGACCTAAAATAATTTATTAATGCATATTTACCTTTAAGGCCACTAGGTAATGACTTCTGTAGTTGCGGAGTTAGTGTAGCGGCTAGCATAACTTCGCATCCCTCATTGAACAGCCGAGATGCAATGCAGGCCGCATTTCCGCCCAGACTGTACCTCGAGTTTGGGACTGTACTTGCGGCAGCCACCAACTCATCAAATAGCGTTGAGTTGGACATGTAACGCCTGTAACAAAATCACCACTAAAATGAAGGTGAAAATAATCAATTATTATTGTTATTACAAGTTATTTTCGATAACTGTCAATTCAGTTCACAATATAGCAGGATCCTTTCAACTTGTCAGATTATCACAATACTTAACCTACAAATGCTGAACCTCGCAGATTATTAAAAGGTCTTTTAAAAGTATTCTTCCTCGACACTATGTACTATAACCCACTAACCTGTCGAGAGAGCTCATGAACTGGCTAAAACAAGCTGTGATTATTGTGTCGAAAACACTGTTTAATTATTACCGGATCAGCTGATTTCTGACAAGTTAAAAGGATCCTGCTATACGTTCATTCAAGGTCCGACTGGAATCACGTACCTACTGCAGATAATAATATTATTTCAGTAGTTCTACTGTGAATCGGTCTAGCTGCTTCTAGCTAGACTCTCGCACGCACAGGTTTATATACATCGTCTCTCCTTTCCCTGAACAGACTATAGAAAATAACTGCATTATATTCGAACAATTTCTCGTATTAATTACAAAAGTAATAAACAAAATACTGAAACTTATAATGAGACGGATCACTAGTTGAAAACATGATCAAGTTATGAATCTTGAAACTATGCAACTAAAAAACCAAGAAACTGTTCAAACGAAACGGACCAATGCAATATATAGGAATTGGGTCGCTATCCAATTAGGTCACGGATTCCCTAGTGGTGATAAATTGTCAGGTAGACGCCGAGCTAAATCGATCTTGTAATGAATCAAACCAAGGATGAATAAAGGATGAGACATTCAAGGTCGGAATGACAGTTTTATGTAAGATGATCATGAAGGAGGTTGATTAATCATTCATAACTGAATCAATAGGTCGATTATTGCAGCTTATTGTGGTTCTAGTTGATAAATAATAGCTAAGAATTGAGAACAGCTAACACATCCTAGTTAAATGTAGACTCAAATTCAAATTCATTTATTCTCCCAGTTGATACAATACATGAATACATAATCAACAATATTATCAAAGTATATTACTAAAAAAAATAAAACATAAGCATATAAACAGTAAATAATAATACAATTTCACTGTTATAACAAAGTATAATACTAATCATCATCAACTGTAGAACAAATAATAGTAGACTGATCTTACATTTTACATAACTGGCAATAGAAAACCAAAAATTATAAAACAATAAATTGTAAAGGTATCTCCATTACGAATTAACATTATTTGCAATAATTTTGAATAGTTTCACTACATATTCAACTTCCTACTTGATTTTTCAACTATATTTCAGTTCAGATTTGATTGATCTAATCACATCTTTAGACAGCAGGTTCTTTGAATGGTTGTCATTTGAGACTTGATCAATAGGAAATCATTAAGAAAATCACGTTCATTTTCATCAAAATTTAATCACGGCATTGTAGTGCAGTTTCATAGTGTGATTATTTTTATGCCAAGAATGACTTTGATTCTGTGATGAATGTTGAAAAATTATTATTCTATAACTTAATGCATACCGATATGAGAAAAAAATTCAATTCACTTTCAGTCTTCAGATAAAACTTGAATCATATTTTTAATTCTTCGTAAGATTATTATTTTTATTTGAGAATTCACATTGAAAGAATCAGAGATGTACAGATATCTGTCAGATAGACATACTCTAATAATAGGTACCTACAGAACAGCTTGAGAACGTTTACATTCTCTAGTCTAATTGAATTTTCCTGAAGCCCTCCAAGTTCAATTGACAGAAACAGTGGATAAACATGTGGTAAAATGGATTTTCGAACAACGAGTTTTAAATCTTGTTTCAAAGGATCAATTCATCATACAATAATATTAAAAATAAGAATATCGACTTTTTATTCAATGTTCTGTAACTTGCTACTCTTCTGGATTCTATTAATAGCTCACCTGTTTGAATCCTACATGATCCAATTACATCTACTACATAGTAGGGTGTTTTTCAATAATTATATGCAAGTTAATTATATAAGATTCAATTGATATCAAGATAACGATGGCATAGAGATTATATTTTAGGTTTTTTTTAGGGTGATGCCCACATGAGCTCTAGGCTTGTGCGTGGGTGTGATGATGAGAGATGACGACTGTTTTTAGGCAGTCGGAACCGACGGCTTTTCGTCTCCTCCGAAAGACGGGAGTGGCCGTTTCTTTCAAAATCCGTTCCGGCAACTGTATTCGATCTTGGAACCTTTGGATTATCAGACAGGCGCTTATCGCCCTCGGCTAAGGACCACTCCATTTTGCATTGGTACTGTGCAGAGTTTCAAAACTGTAATTATATTCCTCACTTTATCCATTGAAGGGGAACATGAATACAATTCAATGACTGTACCGTATTCATTTTTTACCTAGGAGGGCGAAGTTAGGGCGCAGGCAGTCTCTCTTACACTTGAACCTCTGCTAGTTACACATATTGTGACTGACGTTAACCTTAACTGTTTTTATAAAACTTAAATGGGTGTAAATGTACTTTACTGCTTTGGGTTTTGGCTCGTTTGAAGAATAAGCTGTCTCCAAAGCCAAACTGAACCTATAAATTTACTAAGTAGCACACCATTATGATATAGGCCTGTGCATGTCATTATAATACAATTATGCAGCTTATTCCTGTATTGCAGGGACTTGTGATCTAAGCTTCATGTCCCCTGATGCATGTCTCATGAAATTTTAGAAATTTTGCAACAAAGGAAAAATTAGTTTATGAATACACTAGACATGAATTAATAGGACGGAGTTCTATACAGTAAACTTATAAGTCTCATGTACGTCCGCCTTTTTCCTGTATTAAGCGACTTCTAAGTTGTAAGAAACATGCTCTCGATTTGAAAACATTATTATATATTCAATGCCAGCAATACAATGGCGTTTCGTTGAATATTGCTTTGTCATTAAATAAGTAGCTGGGTGGATTGAATTTTTTCAAAAAAATAAAGCTTTCAGTCTTCTAGACAACAAAGAACCTGTTGGGATATTATGTAATTTAATCAACTTGAAAAAATAAGTAGTTTGATAGATTTGCATAGACATAACCTCCAAGGTCGTCATGTTTTTACTTACTCAGCAGCGGCTCCATGCCTAAAATAGTAGGCGAAAGACTTTTTCAGCTCATCAATCGAATTTACATCGTCAAAATGTTCCGGTGCTCCAATAGATTCGTCGTAATCTAAAAAATCCGTGGCACTTATCAAGAGATCGTGACAAGCGCCATAACCTACAGCCACTTTCGGTTTCTCAGGAACATGTTGTTTTTCAACGGCAATAAGTCCACTAAGTACTTCGTTCAGTTTCCTTTGTAAATCATTTTCGGTTTGTCTCAAATAAATCGCCAGAAAAATCACTAACAACGAACAAACCGTTCCGAATGTTAAAACATGAGTGACAGCTGCCATTAATAATACTGATTTTGTAGAATTGACTCTATTATAGCGGAAAATATATTCAAATTTGAATACTACTGGACATAACTCAACGCCGCGCGGCTAAGTTCGAACATGAAACAAGTAATAAATGAGTTAATGAAAACGAGTTTGGCAAGCTGCAAGGTCTACGTGAGCACTGAGCTGAGAAGGTGAGAACGGAATGGCAAACTTTAGCAAATCAGCTGAGAAAATTTATGAGTTGCGCGGAGCAACAGCCCTCTTGAGCTAAGAAGTAGTTCTCGCTCATCAAGACGGCTTTGACATTTATATAATTAAGATCTATGAATTATTTCACCCCTTAACTTGAAAATTGGATGATAAAAATTATAAATAGCAGAGGTATCGATGATTTTGCCAAGAATATAATCTAAAACACAAACGTTTGATATACGTTTTCTGGAGTTCCGCTCACACGTGACTTCCTCAGTTTAGAGATGGGCGATCTCGTTCATATTTAGAAGCATTTTTTATAGAGAATATCAGTTCGTTTAGAATACAGTTCAGTTCTTTTTCATTTGAATAAGGCAATATAATAATATTATTATTTACTGTACTATTATTAGCCTATATAATTTTCAAGATAAAAAATACAACTCTACCACCTTCTTACAGTCTTCAATGCTTGGATGAGTCTTGTGAATACCAAATATTATCAAAGGGAAATCGTTCTTGAAATAAAATTGAATAGAAGCATAGCCCCCTCTAAGCTACAGTTTACTACCTTTACTCTATAGTTTAGAGGGGGCTATGATAGAAGCCATAAAACTAGTGGAAACCATAATCATTATCTATTAATTGAAAATTTTTTGGCGCATTCCTTTTTACTGTGCTTCCACCTTCCACCACTGCGAGATTTGATGTCAAATCTGAAGGAACTCACACTGATACAAGTCTTTTGAATTGATAATGTATTCCCAAACCAAACGATACAGTACAGTGACATTTAATTTGACGCTTGGCATTAGATAGATATCATTTCTCGACGTTGCTGATGACCGTAGAGTACGATGGCAAAGAAATATCTCTCTATCTGATGCCAAGCGTCAAATTGAATGAATATCACTGCACTAAGCGCTGCAGGGGATCAACTCGTCGGCTAATATATAAATTTATATTCATTTTCATTTATGGTGGTTTTTGGTTCCTTTTTTCTCAACTTATGTTGAGAAAACAGCTACATGCATCTATACAATCATATGCTTTTTGCGAAATAATATACAGTACTCATACATGAAAAAATCAATCAATAATATTCCTCAATAGAAACTCCAACTCTTCCATAGTTGGAAGAGCTTTCAATTGTTTGGCCTTTTTTTATATATGAAAAAATTCTATGAAACATATTTTTTTCAAAAACATGTGTGGTAGCTACATCACATCATATTAGTTTCTTTCGTTTCATTCACAGATACTAGAATAGAATACATGGTAGGAAAATGTTCATCATCATTCCTACCGTGTAAAGTAGCGACCACGATTCGAAATTAGGCGAGGGAGAAATTTTGCGCTGTTGTCAGGTATGGAGCCGGCAAAGCGAGGAAATGTCGAAAATTGCTTGCTCTTGATTACAAATTGACAACGCTGTGACTCCAGCGTTGCCTATTTCGAGCGTCTGAGTTGATTCCCCTGCATGAAGTAGTCAGCTGGCAAGACTTGACAACAGCTCAAAATGACTCATCCGCCTTATTTCGTGGCCGCCAGTATAGTCTAGTATCTTATACTCTCTACATGTTGCCACATTATATGAATGGTAATATACACTATTTCATCCCTACGGAATTACGGATGTAAATAAATACGATGAAAAATGCTCAACCATCTTTATTGATAAATTCTGACATTGAAAACAATAATTCATCATTGAATGAATCTATAATAGAAAAAGCTAAATTATTCTTCTCTTCATATTGTATGTACAGTATAAAGTTACTAAATTCAATAACTGAATAAAAGTCAATGGGATTTCAATACTATTGAAATGATAAACTTGATTCAGATAAGAAAATTTCAAGTGTTCAATTTTAGTATTATTATAAACTGTTTGATTATTTCAATACACACTTTTCCATTTAAATCGATATTTTATAAAATTTATGCCGGCTTCAATCAATCGCTCAGAGCGTCCTCAGGTTTCCAATAGTATCACGGTATTAAGATTATGACAGGACAATTTCATAGGCCTAAAACTGCAGTACAGGAAATGAAAATAATTAATTGTATTGAAAGGAAGAACATTTTGAAAACATGAAAACCAAACCATCGTTCAAAACTTGTAAATTTATCAATGTCATTACTTGCTGACCATAACTGCATTGTCGAATTGTCAATATTGAATGTGATATTCGATAAAATGAAGTCATTATAGAAAATGAAGAATAAAAAACCAATTAAGATTGGGAATTGAATAAGGAATACAGTAATGATCTAAAGTTTAGGAAACTTCAGGAAACATCTCCACACAATTGGACTTCGAAATGAAAGTCAGATGTGTAGGCTTTGTAATCAGTCTGAAGAGACTGCTAAACACATCATACTGGATTGCGAGAGACTCGGGGCAAAGAGATGGGCTCTGTTTGGCTGCAAGCAACCAGGTGATGAATGGGACGTTAGGATAGGGAAAAAACTCCTGGATCTCGTAAAGAGTACAGGTATTGGTCTGCCCGACTAACGTATTAGGGACACACAATAAGCTTCGGTTGACGTGTGAGGATCTTTGGATCGTTGAATCCGTCCCCTCAGGAAACATAAACATAAAGTTTAGGAATCAGTGACAAATCAATTAAGATTGGGAATTGAATAAGGAATACTGTAATGAACTAAAGTTTAGGAATCAGTGACAAATCTTTTGAAATTTATCATTCAAAACCTAATCTTTACAGTTCAGTAGCCTACTAATACTCTCTATGTATATTATTATTCATTTACTTTCTTTTGACAAGGAAGAGTTTCCTAAAAAAAAAAATATAATGATGCGATATTAAAAGTTTTAGGTGGGATCCTAACCAACGGTTTAAATGACATTGGTCCATTCCACAGAACATCAGATGAAATTCAGCTTGAAAACTGTCCAGTCTTATTCAATTCTTCAAAATTTGATAGAAATAAAACACATTCAATTCGCTTATAAGTCAACCAAATTGCTATTGTTATCGCACCAAGAGAATAGCTCTGGATGGTCAGAGGGATGAAGGAGGAAATGGTTAGTAAGCATGCGCGATTCTAAAAATGCTAGTGTAATAGCAGTGACACTAACTCGGAGTCATTTGCACTAACCGTGATAGATTCATTCATGGAAAATTTTGGTCCTAATCAAGATTCACTTAATAAATTTCAAAATGACGAAAGACCTGAAAATGCTGCCATTTAACAAGTATTCACCACTCAAGTAAAATATTATTGTATAGAAGGTTAATCAATAAGTCTAGCTAGGAACAAGGCCTGTTATCGTACGCATCGTTGGCAGCATTGTGGCAGCCGTCATCTTAATCTCTCCACCTACTTCTCAGCAAAAGCTATTCTCTTTATGCGCCAATTTTACAAATATTGTCCGATGTTAAATTCAAGAGTTTTGTAAAATATTGGGAAAGATTTGAAGTAATTTGAGGGACTTAGAAGCTTTTCCATTTGATCATGCACAAATGGCGTACCGTACCGTATTACGGTCGGTTGTAGATGGGCCAAAATTTCTTGGCACTTGGCAGCTACTTACTGCATTAAAAACATTGCCTGCTGCTTTAAATCTTCAAATCCACCCTAATGTGATCATGCTCTCAGCTGATCGTTGCGTGTAGTAGCCCAATATTCTCAGAAAAGTATCCGCGCTACCCTCCTCACCATAGCTCGACCGGCTCTGGCCAAGTGCCAAGAAATTTTGGCCCATCTATACCACATATCAATTCAGTCTCAGTTATGTTCTACTTTGGCTTTTTTTGCGCATGCGACACTGATGACAGACTAATCACAGCGCACTGGGTCAGACTGAACTGTTACGTGTATGCCGACCTTCAGACGAGATAGACAAATTAGTTCTTGTTAATTGATTAGGTCTTGTTATGTCTTCCTTCAGTCATGAATTGACAACAGTTTGTGAGAAATAGCTTGACCTACAGAGACTGTATATAATAACAGTGTGGCCATTTGATGTTACACTTTTGATTGGTTAGTTTGGACAAATCCACCGATACTTTAGCCAATTCCCATAATATTTGCATTGAAATGAAACGCAAATCATTATGTTATGTTGAGTGATTCACTTCTTACCTACAATTCGCCTTTAGCCTTTTTCAGTGTTAGTTTTCATCATTTTAAGCTTTCAACACAATACCAAGAGTAGAGACAATTTTCAATGTTAGAAGAGTTCAAAAATTTGGCATGGGTTTGGCGGCGGCGGAAAAAATGATCTCAACATACTGTTATGGAGTGCTTCACACAAATGGCCACAATATTATTATACAATCTCTGTAGCTTGACCTACGGCCATGAATAACTTTTTTCGACCTGTATTAATTATTACGAACAAATCAATCAGCAAAACAATAGCTACATAGTGCATGCCAATGTTGAGTTTCTTTTCACATTCAATTGATTAGAATAATGATTGTTCATATTAAAATACTTATTAGATGAAATTAGAAAAAAATGAACATTAGTATATCACAATAATCAGAGAATAATCTCATATAGGTACTGTGATAGTTGGTAGACATCAGCATGTCAGGCACTGGAATTGATCAATAAGATCAAATAAGTTAGAAGAGGAGTTCTAACTTCGCCTTGTACTGAACACATAGATAAATAAATGTCAGGTTCGCAAAGCGGAAAGTCAGTAGCCACCCAACTGTTATAGGTCAAGTTATTCGCCACGAACTATATATTCAACGTTTCAAATAGTCACCTACTAAGATAAGAAACTTCAGAAAAATATTCAATGCACTTACCTTCATACTTACCTTTGTGATGGTATAGAAATATCCAACATTTGTTGCCTCTTCAGGTAATCCTCACTTTGTAGTCCTCTTTTCTTCCTAGCGTTCCTTCCTCCAGGTCCATCATGTAAACCAAAAAAGAGTGATAAAATCGGCCAGGAAAGTTGATGAAAAAGCCATTTCAGTTTAGGTTTCATGATTAATTTGAAAAAATCAAGTTTTATTGTCTTGTGTGCAGGTGTGGAATCTACTTGAATCTTTTAAATTCGTTTTTGACAGTTGAAAAACGTTGTAGGGGATTTTTTTTAATACTATGTAACTAGAATATGAAAAGATCATTTCTTTTGGAATCAAATCAAAATGAATTGTAAAAAAAAATAGTAGAGAAAAACTGAGAATGTTCAATTTCAAATGAAAATGTCAGAAATAAGCATTACTGACTTTGAATTCTACAAACTTTCTTTAGAGAAATTTTTCTTGAAATTTCATTACTAAAATGGTGATACTTCAAACTGAAAAACAAGTTAAAAATACATTTCGAAAACGATTTGATGTATCACAAGTTTGTAAAAAGCACACAAGACAAAACCTGAAAATTTGCTTTTGTTTCCATTCAGTTACAATTTTGAATAATTATCTCTTGAAAAGGAAGCATCAAGAATGTTTGTTACAATATTTAAATACAGTAGTTGGCAATTTTTTTAACGAAATCTGATGTGACTTTTGATAAACTCATTGTGAGTGAATTAGGTACTGAAATGACTTTGGCTTATTTTTCTCTTACAAAAGTATATGTCTGTGAAAAATATTGCAACCTATGAATTTTAGAAATCCATTGAAATTGATTTGGTTCAAAACCAGGAGAGCTGACGAAATAATTTGGTTCGAGCATGAATATTTGATAAGTTATCAATGTCATGAGTTAATCATGATATGGGTCATCGGTTCGATAGAACATGAAGACATAATGTTTGTATCAACATAAGATGCCATGAGAAAATTAATATTAAGATCGAAAATTTTTCTCATTCAATGAAATATGAGAGACCTTTATAGTACCTATAAACCGTGAATAGTACAATATTAGTTCTTTTTTAAATCATGAATTCATGACAAATGTAGAAAGAATAATAATTATTCAACACTTCTATTTCAAACATTGAGTGAGGAACATTGTTTCCGAAGAAAAATATTTCAGTGAGATACACTATGCTCTTGGATAAGCTCGGTGAATTTACCAAATTTATTGAAATTTATCAATTTAGGAATTCAATGTATTCTAGTTTCAAGGCTGCAAGATACCGTATTTTTTTAAATTCAAGATTTTCAAGTCTTCTAATTTTACAAAGTTGAAGGCATTCAATTTCAAGATTTGAAAAAAATATAAATTTACGATTTCAGTGTTTTTAATCAAATCAAAGTTCAGAATGTGAGATAATATTAAAGATTTTCAATTCAAGATTTAAAAACGTTTTGAATGATAATAATTCTCCACAGACAAATATACTTCTATAGGATCTAGAAAAACAATATCATCAAAAAAATAAATACACACCATTTAATATTAGGCTCTATGAATATAGAGCGATGTGGCTAGGCTCCATAGCATCGTCACGACCTCCAGCTGAAATCAGGATAATTTGTTCAATAATCAAGATCGAAAATCAAGGATAGGAACACCAAAATCAAAAACGAATTGATCAAATTGACAAGCAACTTTTTATTTCACATTTTATATGTTTTCTAAAACACTGATTATTACATCTTAATTTCAAGATAATTAATTTTACTTTCAAGTAGGTAAGTATTTATTTTACATCAAGTGGATTCTACTATCTACTAAACGCTTCACTTCAAGCTAGTTCTATAATTCAAGAACCATGAAAGTATTTAACCATGTTAATACAAATCGTTAAGATCAATATATTCTTACACAATAACGCTCAAAAATATTATGAGGTATCAATAAATTAATAATGAGTTAGCAATTAATGATTATTAACAATAATGATAACAACATAGGAAAAATCAATACATCGCCATGAGAGTTTTCATATTTACAAGTAAAGAAAGTATTAACTTAATCAAATATTCAACAATTAAAAAACTCAACAAATCTTCAATAATAACTAAAATGAACGGGGTACTTTAACAATGAAGAAGACTACCATTAGGGCCAGAATTGTAAAATTCATGTGTTTATTTTTCCAAGTTGACCACGAATACTGGATAATGTGTAGTTCAACTGTAGTTCTGTTTTTCAAAAAAAAATTGTATGATTTTTCTAAAGGAATAAAGTTCATTATTTCATAAACAATTGCATATGACAAATTCAAGTCATTTAATGATGAAGCTCAAAGAAAATTAAATAATCAAGTGAGAAGTGGTTAATTTATCAATTTATAAGTTCCTAGAGAATTGATTTAGGCTGAATTTACATCTTAATTTTGAACAAGGTTCACATGTGAGTTGAAATTGAATTTATAAGAAAAAACTCACGATTCTGATTGAAAATGCATGAATAAATGTATAGTGTATTGGACAAGTTTACCTGAGGTTATTTTTTAGAATAGGTCTAAGCAAGGAAAACTATTATACACCATATCTGACCAACAGTTCTTATATTTAACTTACCTAGAATAAAACATCATAAGAAAAATACGTCACTCGGGTAATGTTCATTGTTTCTTAGATTTCCAATCAATTCCAGTCTTTTTTAGAATGTTGGATCATAAAATACCAACAATTTGTGTATTTCAAATGTAATATAGTTCAATAATTTGCCAGCATTGAAAAAAATGTTAAAAGCACAAACCTTTCTTCAAAAAGATCACCAACCAGTTAGTCTCTTCTTTGAGTGAATCAACATCTTCGCCATCCAATGTTTTCAACTTAATAGGTAACACTTCTTACATTAATAATAAATTACATTAAAATAAATACACAATAGAAAGAGGTAAGACCACACCTTATTCCCAAATTTTCTCCGCTATTTTTCAATTTCTCCTTGGAATGATCCATTCAGTTCTCTCCTTCTTCCCTTCGCTGACATCCATCCGTTGATTCTCCACTGATTAAAAACAGGATATTTTGGACATCTGTGGAAAAAACGAAGAAACTGATTATTTAAATGAAATACATCAAACTAGTAGGGAAGATTTACAACGTATAAGGATGAAATATTAGAAAGCAATGCCAAAAATTACAGTTCTTAGAAAATAAGATAGGCTAAACATGTATTTTACCAGCTACCCATAGTTGGGTAGTACAAGAAAATATTATTTTAGTGTATTGTTTTATACATCAATTATTGTCTTAGGTCCATTAGTCTTTGATACAGTACATTCTAAATTACATTGCATACATGTAATTGCATTGTACAGTATATTGAAATCAATTGATTTTATTAGATGATACCAGTCAGTAATAATTTTTTCAAGTCAACTAACCAAGTCAACTAATAAAGATTTGCACTTTGATAAAAATCTTGACAAATAGTTTCAATTTTCTCTATTATTTGAAGCTGCCAAATAAAAATTAAAAATTATCAAAATGTTGATACGAGTCAAATCAAAGTGGATATTATTATCATCGTATGACTTTAATTAGTGGGAGACCCATGGGTAATTCCACCTCGCCGTTAAAGCACTATTTCCCCTAATGAATAGATGGAATATAAGTTGATGAATTCAATGAAACTGAATAGAGAATAGTACACTATATGCTACTGTCCAGTTTAGCATGATGGTTCCTTGAATGGTGAAGCTGAAATACACAAGCCAAGTGATTAATAAACATTTTTATTCAAATACTAATAGCGACATACAAACGTTATTGGGATGAACAATTATGGACAAACAATATTAATTTTGTTAATTACTATCAACAAATATTGGGAACCAAGATCAGGAATCCATCATTCTACGTGAAGGCTCCGTAGAATTTTCAATACATACAGATTTGTTAATTATATTTGGTGTCAGCACTTATGGTTTTTCACGGAAACTTCTTTAGGCCTACATGTAGATTCACTAGTAGAACAACAAGTATTAGTAGCAGTAATTTTTAGAGAGCTTTGTAATTGAATACGTAGATTGAAAATAATAAAAAGCTTCCCTTAAGATGCCACTATTCTGAAACACTAGTATGCCACTACGAGAACTTTGATATAATATGCTCCCTATAAGTTGACTTTGTAAATTGTTTTTATTGAAATAAATTGTTTTTGATGAGCCTTAAGTGATGAGGAACAAATTAGGGTGATTCCCGTAGGATCCTACTGTAATTAAATTCTAATCAAAATATTGAAATGCTTACCTTTCAAGACATCATTGGTTCAACCAAATTGTTCGTTCAGTCGAACATACTCGAATTCCAATTGTTTGAAGCATTCTCATTGCAGGCTGCACAGAACTCCAACGATATTCGATTCCTTCCCACGTGCAGACAAACTCCGTAATCTGATTGAATATCGCCAAGGCTTTCCAAATATTTCGATGGTGTTTCACAACGCAAGAATTCTTCCATTTCGGGTAGATCTAAAGCTGGTGCGGCTGTGGAACTAAGATTGGCGTCTAACAAAATATCAAGATTTGAATCTAGAAGAGCATCTGTTTCAGAAATACTATCTAAACCCGTGGGAATGTCAAAATTGTCTGTTGAAATAGGAATCACATTTTCGTTGACAGTACCTTTCACACAAACACTGTCGGATGAAGGCTGTTGTAAACTGTTCTCTTGTAAAACTGATGACCTAATTTCAATACTATCATTTGTACAAATTCTCTTCAATAGACTCCCTATTTGGCTATTGTTAGCAATAATACTACGCAAATATTTTACTTCATTCTTCAGAGATGTTATTTCATCACACTTTGAATTCAACTCGTGCGTGAGAGCCTTCTTTAGAGTCTTTAACGATTTGATATCATCTTCTAAATTACTTACATACTGTTTCTTCTTCATACGATTCTTCCTGGCGTTGATAGCATTCTTGGAGAAGCATTTGGCTCTTGATCTTCTAGATTTCTGTGAACGGGAATCTGTTGTGAAATCGTCATCATCATCCTGATCAGATGCTGAACTTGAGTCCCCAATCGATGGGACGTTTTCTATTGATGAACTAGTCTTCAAAATAGTTTTCCACCCTGTTACTTCTTTCTTTGTAGTACTTACTGAATTTTTAGTAGCCCGCCTTTGACGCGAATTTGTAAATATTATCGGAGAGCAAGAATAGGTGTGTTCGTTTTCTTCAGTCAATTCAATCGTTTCACGACCTGCTTCTAAACCATAAGCGACTGTAGAAGACACAAAACTTTCAGAAGATTTTCTACGTTTTGCACTTACTGATATTTCCTCAGATCCAGAATCATTTTCGAGGTCACTGGTTACATTGTATGGTGAAACGTTGGGCCTACGTTTAGCCATTTTGAGTTGAGAGAAGGGCAAACTAAAGCCAAACTTTAGAGCCGAATTTCACTCAAAATACCCACAAAAAGTACAAGAACGAATGATAGTATGGCAAACGGATATGACTATAACGAAAAATCAACACAAATACCTTGAAATACCATGGAAAAAGTTAATAAACTTCACGAATACCGAGCACAAATCACAACACTAAGCACTCTACGTCTACATCCGAAGAGGGAGGGAGAACTGTGAACTGGAGTGAGTTGACTTGAACGAACGGGTACAAAGGAACTGGTTCGATAGATGAACGTAGAATGACGTTCTAAGTAAAAGAACGGCCGTTCTTTCCTTCCAGTTTTATTATTATTACTGTACAATGATTTTCCATAGGGAGAATTGAGATGCATAATTATTATAGTATTTATTATTAATGTATTGGGTTTTTGAGTACAATAATGGATGTGTATTAGGTGCAATATGTTTGGAGAAAAAAGGTTGATCAAAATAGCGATAATAGTGCAGATTAGTGGCATGAATAACTAGGTAATAACTAGGTGATTAATAACCTTTCAAAAACTGATATCTTATTAATTTTTGTATCAGTTATATTTCCATCAATGATACAATGTAAAATAAAAATAGACAATGAAGTCATCAGTATTGCGCTTCCAAGAAAATAACTCCTGATTTGAATTGGATTTCCTCAGTAGTGTTCCCTTTCAGGATAGTCATCCCCCACATTGAAATCCAATTTAAACCATAATTTTTCATCAATTAAATATTCGAACCAAATAAAATTAATATTACTTTAACAAATTGTTGCAATGTATACATTTCCTCTAAATATTATTTAAATAAATAAGTAATACAGTAATGATACCCGTCTCTCTATGTAACTCCATTACAGACTTCAATATTAAGTGCCACCTAGTAGATAGAAAATGTACCACGTTACAATAGTTTCTAATTGTTCCACAAGATGGCGTAGGTGTCAGCACCAATGGCATTGTGTCCTTGCACGTGAAAATCCTGCAGAAAATCCTACTGAAACTTCCTTGCATAACAATTACTGTATTGTATTTTTGTAAATGAAATTGATTGATTGATTAATTAGAGAAATTCTCTCTTCATTGGAGTATTTGGAGTATAATATTACAAATTCTAATAATTAGAATGACACTTTTATTCCTACTACATCATTGATGTTATAATATCTTCTTTAATTATTGATTTTATTTTCTTTGCCAGTGCGTTTTTAAACCCTATATAATTGGAACTGTTTGTCTAGTTTACCAATTCAGTTTATTGATATTCTTACTTTTCCTTAAATTGTACATCCAATACAACAATGCTGTGTCTTGTATGCTGTGTAATGATGTGAATCTTATTCTCATCCAGAATGAATACAATACTCCCTTTCTATATTATTGGGCTTGTACCATAAAAATTGGAAGTCCTGTAAAACTGAAGAAAATCTAACGCACACTATAGTTACAAATTTATATATAGTACGCCCTACTTTTCATGTCAAGTGTGGACAACCTTCTTCCTGCATTATAAAACTTCTAACTTTTATGGATCATGCCTTAGATCTACCAAGTAGTAGGGCGGAAACAGGAACAATAATTCAGACATGAGGTATCTCATATCGAATTAAATGAATTGGAAGTCATTCTCTTTCCTACTAAACTATCTACACAAAACCAGATAAAGGACTATCCGTTGTATTCCTATATGTCATGACAAAACTCATCTAGTTTCCAAGCTTGTATACCAATTCATTACTATTATAGGTCTCCTGATTCCTTCTACAAACACTTTAAGAGAGTTTATGATACAATACAGTAAATCTGAATGGGTAAAGTAATAGGAATAGAGTAATAAGAGATAACACCAATATTAAGAGCTTATCAGTATCAAATTTTATTAGAAAAGAATTCACATTTTTTCAGCTTGACTCAAATTGATAATAAAAACGTCTACCTAACTCGATTCGAGTGGAAATATCAAGATTACAGTCCTTCAGTGGACCATAATGGACAGAATATTTTGATTGGCATTACAGCGATTTGAGGCCTGGTGACAATTGAAAGCAATATTAAACTATTGTGCCAATTGCTACCTTTCAACAACAGTTGTCCCTCAGCAATTAAGCCTTGGTGACAATTGGAGCAGCGTAGGCCTGTGAATATCCAGGGTATCCAGCATATCCAGCGGCGGGAAAGGCTGCTTCATACTTGGCGGGGAAATATTTGCCATCTTCAGCATGGTATGCAGTGGCTGCTGCTCCCTTGTAACCTCCGTGGAACGCGTTCTTGTAAGCTGAGTAGGCAGGGTTGGCGACTCCAGGGTATGCGGCTGCAATTCCTGAGTAAGGGTATGCTCCAGCAGAGTGGGGGTATGCTCCAGCAGAGTGGGGGTAGGCTGCAGCGGAGTAGGGGTACGCTCCAGCAGTGGGGTAAGCTCCAGCTGTGGGGTAAGCTGCAGCAGCGGGGTATGCTCCGGCCTTGTAGCCTGGGTAGGATGCAACGGATGAGTAGGGGTAAGCTCCACTAGCTTGGATGGCAGAGTAAGGGTATTTGGCAGCGTTCAGACCTACAATCAAATCAAATTTATTTGTCAAATATTAAAAATGGAAATATTTCAGGTGAACAAAACATTAAAACAATGCCAAATATGTTAATAAAAATCTTGTTTATAGAGGATAACTAAGAGCGCCTACACAGTGCAAGTGGTAAAAGCATCAAAAGAGGCAAAAGCTGGACTAGAAGCAAGAGGAAGAAAGGCAATGCAATTCCTGCCTCCACAAATAATGCTTATCTCATACTATAAAGTATTTTGTTTAGTGGAATTGACAATATCCTCAAGCTGTTTCAAACATTTCTATACTTTAAAAACATCTACAGTATGTAAATTTTATTTATTGAAATAGTTTGTGAAAATTAATTCTATGATACTCAAACCATTGTAGAACAGTTAAAAATGACTATTTAATAAATTATGAGAGCAGCAACCTAATATTATTGACTCTTATTACCATCCATAAATTATTAATTTCTCAGTATTTGTAATATTTTAGTGAACTTTTTATCATGTTTTTAAGTTACTGTGGAATTATGATAACAGTCATAACACCCATTTTGGAGTGGTCCGTAGTCAGGGCGATAAGCGCCTGTCTGATAATCCAAAGGTTCCAAGATCGAATACAGTCAGTCTCTGATTACTGCAATCTCTGTCTACTTTTCTTCAGTCTCTGCCTTACAATCTAAACTGACAATCTGTCTTAGTAGCCCACTTTATCTTAACGTTTTAGATTGAGAATGAAAAAGATTCATTTTTAAAATCTTTCCAAAATAAATTTATTCGTCTTTCAATATTGAAACACAAAATTTTCATATTAATAATTAATTCATTTATTTGTTGTACCTTGATAAGCAGTGGCGGCCGAGTAAGGGTAGGCTCCAGGGTAGGCTCCAGCGGTGGGGTAAGCTCCAGCAGAGTAGGGGTAAGCGCCAGCGGAGTAAGCTCCAGCAGAGTAGGGGTAAGCTCCAGCCGAATAGGCTCCAGCTGCAGCGGGGTAGGCTCCATGGATTCCAGCAGCTGAGTAGGGGTAGGCAGCCGACGCCGAGTAGGGGAAAGCCTTGTAGGCTCCTGAGTTGTACGCTCCAGCGGCTCCAAAAGCTGGATAGGCTCCAGCATGTCCGGCGTAAGGGTAGCCGGTGCCCGGAGCAATGGCTGGAGAAAAAATAGAAAACATTTTAACCAAGCAATCATTTTTTATTGACATAAAACAGTACAATGTTGAAACAATTGTCAAATCAAGATATTCAAAGTTATCTAGATTTATAACAAAAAAATCAAATAATCACAGTCAGGTACTGTATACACTTTTGATTCACTTCACTACCGGCATGCAGTCATTTTATTTTTCAGTAGTGAAGTGAATCAAAAGTGTATACATTGCAGTTAATAAATGAAAATAATTATCTTCAACTACTATAACCTGCTAATAAGACAAACACAATTCATTACTGAACAATATTATTTGGAAAAAAGTAATTGAAACAATGCTATATTTTTGAAAACATATAATAGGCCTATATCATCGGCAAATTTGAGTTTCGATTGCAATGATACTAATGCCAGGCTTTTCAGTCGTTCAATAAACTTATTGAATCAATAACTTTTTTTGCATTATTGAAAACACATGGTTATTGATTCAATAGTGCTATTGAATCCATAATCTGTCTATTGAGCGACTGAAAAACCGGGCATAAGAATAGTAATAAACGCAACATTGAATTTCACACTATTATTGAGAGCATTTGAGACAGGCGACACGCTTTGTATAAGAGCTAACAAGTAAATTCTTGTACCGAAAATTCTACTACCTATAAAGACATTTCTCAATGTCGAGTTGCCAGCACTCTAATGCAAAGTTGACTGTTATTTGCATTGTTATCTAATGGCATTTTTATGTTACGGGCTGTTGTTTGAGTGAACACTGTGTTTTGATATTGTTAAAACAGTTTCTAAAAATAGGTGGAATTTCACAAAATTTGAGCACTACAAAATACGAGTAATATTTGCTTTGTCCACACTTGGTCGATTTTGTGTGCGACCCAAGCATGCTGCATATACTTTAGCATTGGTCGCATGCTGTGCAGCACACAAAAAAGACCAAGTGTGGACATAGGAATTGGTAGGCATAACGGTCCTCAATTGATGATTGAAAAATTATTGGAATCAATTTTGTGTCCTAATAACGATATTATAAGATTATAGTAAAAGTATAATAATAGGAATATGATGGAAGTATCTTAATTTTTCTGTAGTCTATGGGTGGTCGATTACATACTGTAGCCTACTATAATTTGAAACGAAAGACAATCATGGCCGATACCACATTTTGCTAAGACACCTGGATTAGAAATTAACTATTGTCACAAAAATTCATCACAGTTTATTTACAATTTTGCAATGCTCAAAACGTATAAGAATTCATCCATTATACAAAATTATCATCTGTTTATATTCATCATAGTGTATGAATTCCTATACTTTATCAACATTGCAAAATCTTTTATGAAGTAATTTATTGCCGGGTGGCTTAGCAAAATGAACAAGCTGTACTATATCAATTACCTTTCCTATACTCATTGCTCGAGCTTGGAATGCGAAGGAATAGTTGCTCTATGGTAAGCACTCTCTACTGTTAATTAATATAGTTATGGATAGATAATGTAAAACTATCACTTTATTCTCAAGCCTATGATGTAACTAACTATTAAAAAGGCGACCGCTTGCTTTGACAAGGCAGTCATCAACAAGGTTGTAAGAACCTTTTTAATAATCTCAGCACTTCCATTCATCTCAGCGCTTTTCTCTGCTTGAATGAACGTTGCTGGCGGGAGGTCCTTGGCCCCCCTTGACCCCCCCTTGACCAAGACTTTCACACAACTAACCGCAAGACCCATTTTAGGTGCCTGTGATCACAATGTGATATCCTGTGATCACAATGTGAGATCCTTGATGAGATCTCTTGTCCGTGGTACTTCAAGCGAATAACATTAATTGCCGACTGAAATTTTGAGGTACAATGCTTCCTTCACACACAAAATAATAGGAACGCTGTAAATTCATTTATCTTTTAATATGTACAACCTACATTGCGGCCTACGACTACGACCTTCTGGTTTCGAGGAAAGCTCATTAAATTATTTTTATAGACTCATACAGAACGGTAAAACACACACCTTTTTCTCAAAATTTCTTTATTCTTTACTCATCTTTCTTCTTGACTTTTTGAGTACCTTTTTGGTATCTATTTCGTATCTTTTTCAAGTTCCTATCATTTATTTCTCGAATTAGCCTATAACTTTGAAATAGAGGACTTTTCCGACATTTTGTTCTAGTATGATTCTCTATACTTAAATTCAATTTCATTTTCCAGTTAACATTACGATAATACGAGTATGAGAACAAGAAATGATGTTCATGCCATATTCAATCCAATTTTAGTTTAGTGTAACTCATTTACTTCAAGTCAATAACGTAATAAGCTAAATCACAAACAAGGAATATTATATCTCAAGGGACAGTATATTTTGTCTGTGGCTAAATCATTGGTCAGGCTTCTCAAGACAAGACTTCTCATTCTATTACTGATATTGGTCAGTCGAACGGATTGGAGTTCAAATAATGACGGTTTGGCATCAGCCAATAGGAAGCTGTCAGAAATGGGAGTTTACTACAGTGAAACTCCTCCTTGTTTCTGATTGGTCGAGACTGTGTGACGTAGAATCTTCGTTAGCTGACGTTGAAATTGGCTTTCACCAATAGAAAAGAAGAAGGGCGTTCCATAGTGCATGTTTAATAGGCGGCTATAGTTCATATTACAAATAAATATTATTCTTGTAAAGTTCTTCTAGTATTATATTTTCATGTTCTTATCTTCATGGTTGATAAAGTTCAGATACTTCCTTGATACTTTTTGCATTAAAAGACTGTTTTTTTCCTAATAATTCAATTTCTCATCAATGCAGAGCTCTGCTGCTTTATCAATGTTGTATGAACAAAAAATGTTTTACATCATTCATATGAAAACTGTTTTCATACTAAATTAGAAGACTACAATGTAAGCATAGTGAAACAAAATCGACCCCACACTGTTAAAACTCAGAGGTTGAATAGTGAAATATTTTTCCTGTTTTATATATTATTTTACTCAACTATATTGTATATGCTTTGTATTGGAATAATGAATTTAATTTCCATTTTTTTTCATTCTCATTTCCCATTTAAATCTCATTCAATAATATCTAGTCAAAAACACCTATAACACTCCAAAATCGATACTGTTGAAACTCAAGGGGTGGATAGTAGATAATTTCTCCTGTACTATAGATATGACATAGCTCAACTATGCATTGTATTGGAAAAATAAATTCAATTTTCAATCTTATATTATTTATAATAGCCCGCAATATATCACTCCAAAGATTATTCAAAGCAGTAAACTATGTTTCAGCACTATGTTTTCTGCTTTTTAAAAGGTATTGAGAGTTCTTCATTTCATGGCTCAGCTCTCTAAATAACTAACAATTGAAGAACCTAGCTCATTGTAATAAGCCAATATCGGCCACGCTAAGATCGGCTCATGCTGATAATGTTGGTGAACTACGGGCATAGAGTGTAAAGACTTCAGCTTCATTATTAATGGTGCTGCTTGACCTCACTTGTATCCTTTAGGATGTTAGTCGGCTTGTAGCCAATGATTAATATTCCACTTCCTCTGCCGAAAAATGATTGTTCGTGTCAATCACAATGATATTTATCCTTCAATGTACAATTCTTTTGTGCCTTCATCCTTTGAGATTATCGTTCACTAGGTCATGCGTTGAAGAATAAGTTTGAGCTATAGTTTTTGGTTCCAGCCATGTACTAGTTGTACATGGGTGGTTTTTTAGTTATTCAGGGATCGTTTCCTATACATTAGTAGCTCTCTTAAACGATCTCGAGTTAGAACCAACCACCCGGTAGATTAGAAGCAACTTATTTCCAGGTATATTCAATACAATGCAATCGTTTATACGAAAAGAGTTTCGAGCCCGACTTTGGAAAGTTCGTGGTCAAGTTTGAGAGGACCGATTTTGATGCGGTTTGCGCTAAAAGAAAGATAAAAAATCGAATTTTTGCAGGCTCTATTCTGTTTTGAAAAATAATCATTTTAAATGGGAGAACTTCGATAAAAACCTAAAATAGTTTCCTGTGGCACTATCTGTTTGCATAAAATTCACTAAATTATTAAATCCCTTGAGTGTTAGTTTGTGAAATGGAACATAGATAGAGCTTAGAAAGGTTTTTTGAAAGTAATACAGTGACCAGTAATCACTGTGTAAGGTGGGATTTCATTGGTATGACGGAGATGCTGTCAGCTGTAGATAATCAAAATAGCAACACTATTCAAAACTAAGAATTTTAGAAAATTCAAGTGAGTGGCGCTTTGCGCTGCATGGGGTGAACTTGTTCAAAATTAATTTTGTAAATCAGTTCAAAATCAATTAAAGTAAATTGACAATTGAGTAAATAGAATTAAAATAAAAGATAATTATAATGAGAATGAATTTACCTGATGCCACCTCCTTCTTGTCACGCTCACCCTCGTTGGAGGAAGCTGCTTCTTCGCAGAAAGCAACTCCTACCAGCGCCAAAAACAACTGGAAAGAGATCAAATAACATACAATAAGACAAAAATCATCGAAGTTCTATAAGGGAAATAGGAATGGATTTATTGACGTATTCTCATATTGCACTATAAATGAAAAAAATTTATTCAAGTACTTTTAAGAGAATAATATTATTGATTAAGTTCTTATGGATATGAGCTTAGTTCAATACAGGTAAGTGACTCATCAGTTCGGCTAAAAAGTGATGATTTGATTTGAATAGCTTTTAGCTGAAATAATCTTAGAAGGCTTATAGAAGCCTACTAAATAATCTTAATCTTGAGCCTTCTAAGAATTTTGAGCTATTCTAATTTATTATAAATAATCTTAGAATAGCTTAAGTTTTGAATAATGAAAAGTAAGTGATGTTCTATTATTGCAATGTTTTCAATTGGCTTGACTCATAAACAGTTTTTTAGGAGAGAGGATGATAATAAGATGTTAATAGAAAAGGAATGAAATCCACAAAAATGTGGAAGAATCTTTTTAATTGCCTTTACTCTGTAGCACAATGGAACCAAAAATCTGGCTAATTGGGAATTTATGCTCTGTCAATACAGGATATTCGAATGAATCAGGAGATATCTTATAATATGAACCGTGGCGAAGCGTGGTATACTTATTTGGCCCAAATAAACGGCGATGACCAAATAAGTATACCACGCTTTGCCACTAAATATAAATATTCAATATAAGATTTAATGATTAGATAAATAATGATGGTAGACAATATTCCTAAATATTTCTCACGTTGGAAAACTGTAGGTTCTTCTTGTTCAAATTGAAGTAATTCATATTGAGTATAGTGGAAGAGAAAAGAGCTTTGTTGATCATAAATATGAGTACTGTACTGCATAATATAAGATTCAGATATGAGTTGGAAAATTAATAGGTTGCAAATACAGTATCATTCTATGATGTTGGATTACTTTCACAGTTAGGAATCAATGATTAATCTACAAAATTTATTCAAGAGATAGCTATTACAGCATCAGCAATTAATTAATAATTATTTTATAAAATTATAATCTGTACTACGTTATTCACCAATCAAAAGTTTCAAGTGTTCACCATTAATTGGAAATTTAATTTTAAGAGTTAAAAGATAGTCAAAAGATAGCTGAAGCGCAGGACATAAGCAGCAAGAGACGTAGCAAATAGTGTGAGGAAAATCACCAGATCAAATTTGTGTGTAATATTTGAATGTAGACAATCTTTAAATGGTACTTGTTACATATGAATTATTATTGTAATAATAATTACTTATATACAGTATTGGAATCAAACGGAACTAATTATGTGATTAAGTGAGAATGTAATGTTAGCTAGCATATTAGCAATATAGACACTTGAAAACAAAATCAATGCGAAGAAAACTTTTTGAAATAACGTCAAAATTGATTTGAGAGGAGCAAAATTATCAAGAGACATGGTTGAAACATTGCTGAGTTTACGGAAAATTGAATCACTTTTCATGAACAAAAAACCAAGTTTATCATGAGCAATATAATATGAAATTTTAAGATCTCTAAGAAAAATTCAGGAAATACCAGAAGTAAAATGTACAAAATATTGAAAAAGAAGAAAAATTATTTAGATTGGGTTAAATGCTTGGGAAGTGTTGAACTTTGAGAATTTAAATGCAAAGAAAAAAGTGAAAAGTCTTTTGAAGTAACAAACTGTTTTTACACAAAATTAATAGAAAAGAAATGGTGGAAACAGGATTGAATTTGTGAAAAATTTTGGATTGTTTAGGTTTGAATGAACTCTGATGAGATTTCTGATGCAAAGAGGAAATCAGAAATATAATTATTACAATGTAATAATACAAGTTATACGGTATTAAGTGAAATTATCAGGGAGAAATGGTTGTAGACTGGATATAAAAGACTGACTGAATATAGGAAACTGAGTTTAATATTTGGAAAAACTTGAAATAGCTTTCATTAAAGCTATTTTAAAGTATTATTGAAGTATGTTGAAGTTAAGTATGTTGAAGTAGTTAAGTATGTGGGGTTAAGTAATTAAGTAGTTAAGTAGTAGGGGTTGAGTAGTGAAGTTAAGTATGTTGATACGAAAAATATTGACTCTTGAATACTCACAATAGTTTTGAATGACTGCATGTTGTAGTTTAGGGATAACCAACTGTAGCACTGAGGGAAACTGAGACTAACTGATGTGCTTTGAAAAGTGCCGGAGTCCTTTATATATAGGTGGAGAACTTCAACTACTGGAAGACAACTGACTGTACACTATGAGACAGAGGGGGGTACTCAATCCCCCTCCACCCTTTGCAAACTGCTAGTCCAGAATCTAGCCTCAAGACTTTTCTAATGTCAGTGTGATCTGCGAATAGAGGTGAAGATCAGAAAGAAGGTGAGAGGTGAGGGAGAAAAATGGTGGTGAGGAAGGTGAAGGAGAGTGCGTGTAGGAGGAGGATGAAGAAAGGAAGAGAGGAGGAGAAGTAGAAGGAGGAGGAGAAGGATGAGGAAACGGTGGACGATTGAGGAGAGAAGGAGAAGAAGGAGAAGATGGAAGATGAAAAGTAGAAATAGAATGAGGATGAGAAAGGAGAAGATGAAGAAGGAGAGAAGAGAAGAGGAGGAAAAGAGAAGAGGAGGAGGAAGAGAAGAAGGATGAGGAAGGAGAAGAGGAGGAGATGAAGAAGAAAAGAAATAGGATGTGGATGAGAAAGGAGAAGATTAAGGGAAAGGAGGAGAAAAAGAAGTGGAAGGAGGAAAGGAGAAGAGAAGGAGGAGGAAAGAGGAGGAAAAAGAGGAAGGGAAGGAGAGGGAGAAGAGGAGGAAGGAGAGAAAGAGAAAGAGGGAGAAGGAGAGGAGAAGGAGAGGAGAAGGAGAGGAGAGAGAAGGAGGGGAGCAAGAGAGGAGAAGGAGAGGAAAAGGAGAGGAGACGGAGAGGAAAAGGAGAGGAGAAAGAGAGGAGAAGGAGAGGAGCAGGAGAGGGAGAAGGGGAGAAGAAGAAGAGGAGAAGGGAGAAGAAGGAAGGTGAAAGAAGAAGGGGAGGGAGAAGAACAAGAGTAAATAGGAGATGAATTTGATGGAGGAGAAGGAAAAGATGAAGTACAAGAAAATGAAGGACAAAAAAAGAGAAAAGAAGAAGGAGAGAGAAAGTGAGAAATATAAGTTGGAAGAGAATGAAATCATCAACGAAGGAGGGAAGGAGGAGGAGGAGAAGAATGGAGAAGAGAAAAAAAAGAAGGGATGGAAATCGAAGGAGGATGATAAGATGTGATTGGAAAAGACTATAAGAGGGAGGAGGAGAGTAAGGAAGAGAGGTAAGAAGAAAAACGATTGAAGTGTAAAAATCCAGGGAAGATGGACACAATAATAGGGATGATGAGAAAAAGGAGGAAAACGAAAAAAGTTGAGAAGAAGGAGAAGAAGGTGAAATGACGATAGGTAAAAGAAGATAAGGAGTAGAGAATTGACAAATAAGAAGGAAGAAGAAGTAGAAAGTAGGGAAGAGGAGGGAGGAGAAGAAGGAGAAAAGAGGAGAATGAAATAGAGGAGACAAAAAGAAATAAAGAAGAGGAGAAGTAAAGAGAAATAGAACATTAGAGAACAAGTGTAAAGAAAGATGCAGATGGGAGAATAAGAAGATAAATGAGGGGAAAATGAGAATAAAGGGGGTGGGAGAAGAAAAAGAAGGTGAAGGAGAACGATCGGTAAGTAGTGTTGGAAAATTATAAGGAGATGAGGGAGAAGAATACAGGTGAGGTGGGGATTTAAAGAGTAAAAGAGGAGTAGAGTGATTTTTCAAACCAGGAGAGAAGGAGAAAGAGGGGTTTGATGAAGATAGTTAGAGAGCGTAGGTAAGTGAGAGTGAGAAGGTGACAGATAGAGAAAGAGAGATAGAGAATGCGAGTGACGACACGAAGAGGGAGGTTAACCTTGTTGCCTTGTCGGTTGATTCTTCAGGCAAATATCAGCAATACTCTTGCCTCTGGCGATTCTCTAATCTATTGCCACTCTTCTTAGATCCTTCTTCTCCATAGTCTCTCTGTCTCTTTCTCACACATGTAATAGAGTCTATTCTCTATCTCATTCACTATAACTCACAGAACACCACTTTTCGATTCAAAGAAGATTCACCTTCAAGCATTTTTCTTCCATGAACTCTACCACTTCATTTCAATCACTCTCTAGTTATTAGTTCAATCAAGTTACATAATAAAATTGTTGTCTGATGTGCTGTTAAATTATCAATATATTGTTTACTTAGTTTATTATGTATGTAATTAGTTTCAAGATGTATTTTGTATTGCTTTATTGTGCAATGGGTCTCTTCAGACCTAGTACAAATAATAAATAAATCAATCAATCTAAGTTTCCAAATTTTCAACGTTTACGTTTCAACGCTTCAAAGGGAAAAATGGTAGGAATTAATTCTTACTTGATCACTACAAAATTGAGTATTATGAGATCATAATACTATAGTGTTTCAACTAGGATGAACTGGGATACAGTATCTGAAGAGAAGACTATGGCCATTTAATGGTAAATCAGTTTTCGACCTGTAATTTGGTCAAATTTTTTTCAGTGCCAGATTTACTCAAGTGTTCGCCACAGGTTCACTGTTTAATGTATGTCACAAAAATTATAATAGTCTATTATCCAATTCTCATCTCAATTCCAACAGATAGTGATAAAAAGTAGATGATAGTTAGTGGTGAAGCGTGGTTTGATTATTTGGTCATCGCCGGGTATATTTCCTATAGGATATAGGAAATAAATATAGGATATAGGATATATTATCCTATATATATAGGATATATAATATATTATAGGTATTAATATACCCGGCAATGACCAAATAAGCATACCACGCTTCGCCACGGATGATAGTGATAGTATTATATTATGTGTTATAAATCTCGTAATCAATCTTTTTATTAATCTTTTCTACTTCTTGTTAAATTTCTAGACTTCAGTCATTCAGATCAACCCATGGTTTCATAATTAAATCGAATTTGTTTGAATGTAATGGTTCAAATTGATTACAATGAAACACCGAATATAATAGTCTATCAATTTGAACGAAATCATTTTATTCACAAAACAAAATCAACATCACGATACTTAAAAAAACTCAAGCTATGTTGAGAGGAGAGATAGGTCTAAGGCTAGGCGTAGTCAAGACAAGATGATTAGTCACGTTTAGTCACACTTCACATAGTTATGAAGCACACACCGATTAGTCATTGCATCAGTGTGTGCTGCTTCATAAGCAACTATGTGAATTACTGTGACTAAACGTGACTAATCTCGTCTTGTCTTGTCTTGACTAACCGGTGTACGCCTAGCCTTACATTATATTTTTTTACTAGAAACTCCAATACACCCGACTTCTCCCGGTATTGTACTTGCGAAGTTCAACACTCTTGCACAATACTGAACACTCTGGTCTGTTACACTTTGATCTTGTTGCATCACAATTACTGCAAGCTGTCCTTGATGTAATAAATTTACATCAAAGTTGACAACAAATAAAACACAATAAGATGATACAATCTCGGTCAATCAGAGACCTGTCCATTGTCGTATAGCTTGGACAATGAAGTAGAGAAATTTCTAAACCCATGGCACAAGCTCAATCCAGAAATTGTTGAGTCACTACAAACAGCTCAATATTACAGATCTAACTATATGTACATTGAACTGTATAGAGATATATGAGTAAGCTAAAAATACAATAATATAAAAGTCAATGTGTATAATTATAGATATAAGCGAGGACATAGCAATTAATATTTGGATATTGTATTCTATGAATGGCCAGCTGATCAAATTGGTTGTTGATTGTAACAAATTATAACGAGCGCTCTCTATTGGTTCTATCAATAGAGTTGACTGCTTTCTAGAGCTGAGGCTGCAATTAATTCATTATTGAGTACGAAAGATAACGATCAAGTTACGTAAGAAGGTTTGGATTCAATAGTTCTCTGGTCGGTACACAAACTTTTGGGCCATGTTTTAAGTGTAGTGTGGAAGTTATAGTTATCTATTATATAGAAGCGGAATGGCACTTATTTATTCATTCATTACTTCATTTATTCATTTATACATACATTCATTCATTTCTTCATTTATTCATACATTCATTCATTCCTTCATTTATTCATTCATTTATTGATTCATTCATCAGCAGAACTAAAAATCTACTGAACCAAATGCGTTCAAATTTGGCATGCATGTTCAGTCGGACCTTTAGACGCGCACTAGAACGTATTTTTAATACATCCCAAAGATTCGCGTTTTTCTAGCGATTTTGTACGTTTTCTCAGCTTTTTCGGGAACTAATTGGCAGAAAATGTTTGAATTTGTTGAAATTTTGTACTTTTTGTACTTAATTAGCAAATTTTGTGTCTTGTAAATATCTAATAGACACAAATGAAATAAATAACAGACACAAATGAATAACAAATATGTGTGTCTTGTAAATATCTATTGCCTTCCTTTGTTTTGTTACTTGTTTGAACCGCCATTGCTATGACGTTTGTAGAAACCGCCCATTGTGGGAGGAGCTTATATCCAGGCCAATGGCAGGCGTTCACCTTGATAGGCTGTTCAACTCCCAATCACAGCGCTAGGTCACGAGTGTAAATTCTGCTGCATGGTATTTTAGTTTTAGTTTACCAGAGATTGTTAGGTCGTTCGCCCACGGAGCAACTGCTATCTGATTTTAGTCAGCAACCCAGCGTTGCCAGATGACATTTGGCTGTTTTTCGGGTAATCAGGTAATCTAACCTATCAGCCAATGTCATCTGGCAACGCTGGGTTGCTGACTGAAATCAGATAGCAGTTGCTCCATGGGCGAACGGCCTAAATGGTGTAACAACCGAAACAGGTATCTCGTTGTTTTATTAATATGTGGTTTTGACAACTTCAAGAGTTTTATCATTCAGTATGGATAACTACCACAATGTCACCTTCACTACTACAGCACAGAAAGTAAGTATATCAGGCATTGAAAATGGTCGATATGACCGAATGACAGGTCGTCCAACCGAGTAGCCATCCTATACGACCATAGATCAAGTTATTCCTAACGAAATTTTTAAGGTGATTAACCTAATAAGGTAGAGCTCACATTGTTGTTCAGTCAAATCTTGTTGGAATAGTTCTGATCATTTTTTCAAATTATCAGAAAAAAAATAGATCTAGAAACTTTTTCAACAAAATTTGACTGAACAGCAATGTGACCATCTCCGATACCAAGAAAGCTTCAAAGGTTGTTCACCTTAAACCGAGTTCAAACCGAAGGTAAATGCCTCATATTCTCCTCCACCAACAATTAAATCGATCAAATTAACTTTTTGGTTTACGAAGCGTAACAAGTGTAGTGAACTATTATCAAGAGAGTTTTACATTTTAAATTAGTGTGCAATTATTATGAGAAAGAGCATAAGAGGAATTAGAATGACTGAAGCCTGAAGCGATCAAGAAAAGGTTGAAGAAGAAGATAAAGAAGGTAAGATGGAGAAAAAACAGATAATGACAAGGAGACAAAGAAGAGACAAAACAGGAGTAGGCCTACTATGGAGGAGAAAGGGGTAGAGGAGCAGCGAAAAGAAGAAAAAGAGGAGAACAGGGAGGAGTAGGAGAACAGTAGAAGAAAAAGAGGAAGGAATAGAATAAGAAAGAAGAGGAGAAGAGGAAAAGAAGGAGGAGGAGATGGAGAAGAGGAAAAGGAAGAAAAAGAAAACTAATAGGAGGAGAAGGAAGAGAAGGAAGAAAGGAAAAGAGAAGAAGGAAGGTGAGAAGGAGAAAAGGAGGAGAAGAAGAAGAAGAAGAAGAAGAAGGAGAAGAAGAAGAAGAAGAAAAGAAGAAGAAGAAGAAGAAGAAGAAGAAGAAGAAGAAGGAGAAAGGAAGAAGAAGAAGAAGAAGAAGAAGAAGAAGAAGAAGAAGAAGAAGAAGAAGAAGAAGAAGAAGAGAAGAAGAAGAAGAAGAAGAAGAAGAAGAAGAAGAAGCAGAAGAAGAAGAAGGAGGGAAAATAAGGAGAAGAAGAAGAAGAAGAAGGAGAAGAAGAAGAAGAAGAAGAAAGAAGAAGAAGAAGAAGAAGAAGAAGGAGGAAGGAGAAGAGAAGAAGAAGGAGAGGAGAGAAAAAGAAGAGGAGAAGGAAAGGAGAAAAGAAGAGGAGAAGTAGGAGAAAAAGAGGTGGAGAAGTAGAAGTAGAAGAGAAAGGACGAGAAGAACAATACGTAAAATAATGATGGTTTGGTGAAGGAGATAAATAAATAGAAGAAGGAAGAGAGACTGGAGACTCTGCTTTACTTGTATTGAAAAATCAATGATGTAACAAAATTTGTGTATCACATTGAACTAGAACTATCTAGGCTACCGCAAGTATTGCAATATTGTCACTTGACCAGACCTTCTGTTACACGAGTTATGTGGTCATTTACAAGTGACCTGAGAAAAATTGATAGTGTACACACTCCATTGCGTGAGAAATCATTTTTTATTTTTATCTCAGTATCATATTCTCCAGTTTTTAGCTGGAACGCCTAGTCCAGCCTATAATTTCAGATAAAAACAACTATAACAACTTAAAGTATGAATGAAAAAATCAGCTGACATTCATAAGAGTTTATTTTTGAGATCGTGTTGTATTACTTCATTCACATAATTGTCTGGGCCTTTATTAATCCATCAATGATATTATTCTATTAATTTAGTCATTGATTCAGGCAAAAATCATTAAAATAATTTATTATTGGGAGGAAATCAACAGTATCCAATGAATCAATCAGTTTTAATAAATATTTTTATCAAAAATAAGTATTTATTATGATAGATAAGTGAGCATAATAATTATATTCTAACGTGAGAAATATTATTCTACAATTCGATTCACAAATTCTATGATCTAAATTCTAGGTTTCATGATTACAAATTCCATGATCTATCATGTAGATCAAATATTATACATGAATTCTATCAGCTAGTAAGACTGTTTCGACAATAGAACCAGAATGAAAATACAACGAAATGTAAGTAAATATGAGATGAGATTGATGCAGTTCAACAATAATATAATGAGTATAAAAGTAAGATATTATGTAAATGAAACATGATACCCCTTCTTAAAAAAACTTCTGTAAGGGTATCCATCCCATCAACATTATTGAATTTATTTACTAAGTCTTAACGTGAATAATACAATAATCATTAGGGCAAATTATATTACCATACAAAAAATACATCATTCTACAATACAACTCAGAAAAATTATGGCAATACAAATAACAACTACAATAATTATATAAAATGTACAAATACATTAATACAAAGTACTAAATACTTCAAACAAACAATACAAATTTACAAACATATTCATTATTTCAACCCTGAAAACATACCTCCAATTATTAAAAGTATCCGGCTACACCACAGCGTGGCTGAAACAGTTATTCCTTCCAGTATTACTGACCTAATCGAATGACATTTATACAAGTTATAATTTTCTGTAATAACATGATTGCGTGGCTTCGAATTGAAATGTTCCCGTGAAAGCCTACTATACTAACACAGATTAGCACAAAGGTATCATTATATTAGATTTGTCTATGCTACTATTAACAGTAGGCTACTCTAGTTCACTGTTTCAAGGGCAAAAACTGCATGAGAACGACCTTAGCTTTTGTATGTAAACAGTGACTCAAGATTGGAATCTGTATGTCTTTGTCTTTTCGTGTTTTGAAAAATTATAGTTGATCCAGTGCTAGGTACTGATCTAGCACTAAGAACACTTCAGTATTATTACTCCAATAATCGTTTTGAGATGTAAGATCTTTCGAATGTTTACCATTTGTGGACAGCATTTCCTTGATATGAAGAGACTTTGCCATTTTGTTTGCAAATAACTTTGCAAATAACAAATAACATCAAACTTATCTAAGTTCAATTACCATCTGAAAAATTTAATATATTATCCTCTTCCTCCAGTGTGCAATTGGTATATCGTTATTTATCTTTGTTCATCCATCCATCCTCCTGACCCTTATTATTTTGTCAAATTTGGTTTTCATTTTTTCTAAAATAACAGGTGATTGAGTAATTCCTTTATTGAATTAATTAAGTTAATTGAAATAATTCCTTATTGAGTATTCCTTTATTTCCTGAGTAATTCAGTTTATTGAATTGATGTCTGAAAGTTTTTTCTTTCTGGTTTGATGATGAATCTTGCTTGATAACAGGTAGGCTACTACTGAGATTGCTAGGTCAGATGAAAAAAGTCGGGCTCTTTCTTATATGTATCGAATATGTTATAAGTATAAAAAAATAGGTAGTATGTGAGTTGAGTTTTTATTTTATCATGGAACAGTTCTCCAAAATTTCTTGAAAATAACTTCACGTTGAACGATTGCATAATCAGAAATTAGTGCACGTGAATAGAGTAACAAATTATTGTGATTGATTAAAAAAAGAAAGAAATAATTGGTAGAATAACGAGAATTAAAAATACTGCTGAAATTATCTCTTCAATTTTTTCGATTCAAAATAAGAATATTCCATTCGAAATGAACATTCGAACATAGTTTGAATACTTGGTTATTTTATATCTCGTACAAAATGAAGGTGTTTCATTCATACCTATAGATATATCAGGCTTTATAAACGGATTTCTTCCTGAGCTCATAAATCTAACAGGACAAACAAGCTACTGATACTTGAATAAATCTTACACTGCAAAAAAGTGGAAACTTCCCAAAGCCGTGAAATCATTTATAATCTCTCAAAATTTACACAAATAGGAAGATGGTGTGGAAAGATAGATGGAGAAGTGGAAAGTCGGGCTACAAAGAAGAAGAAGAAGAAGAAGAGAAGAAGAAGAAGAAGAAGAAATAAGGAGTAGAAGAAGAAGAAGAAGAAGAAGAAGAAGAAGAAGAAGAGAAGAAGAGGAAGAAGAAGAAGAAGGAGAATAGGGCCTACTTGGAAGGAAAAAATAGAAGGTGAAGGGGAATTGAGAGTACCGTAGCGAGAACATAAATTAATACAATCGGTGACGAATTCTGACACTGTAATGTGATCTTCAACTAACAGGCGACAAATAATGTTCTCGAATAAAAAAATAAATGAAATGAATACGGATGTAGATTAAAAAGCAAGAAAAAAGCCAAAGACAGATCAGTTCTGAAGATGCGCTCTTGAAAAACGACAAAAATCTTAATGATTTGCAAATTTTCCAATCGTATTACTTTTTTTGTATCGCCGCTCCATTTATCACGTTCACTACTTCACCCCCTAATTATTGATCTTCGTTTTTGATAATGTTTTAATGTTTTTGATTGGTTAAATTCTGAAAGGTTTATGTCAAGGCCAATCAGTTCTAAGTTCTAATGACTGGCATCAATCAATTTATCTAATTTAGCTAATTTCGAAAACGTGAAATATTTCTTTTTATTTCGGATACAAAGAATTCCTTCAACTAAAATGTTGAAGGATTGATGAAGGGGCGGTCAAAGGGAAAAATAATATGGAGATTTAGTTGAAAGAGTACATAATTCAAATATTCGGTATTCGTCTCATCGTCTGTAACAAATAGGCATAAACTCCTAACGTATTAGGAACTTTATACCAAGGCTATGAACTCTGGCTTTTCAAAACTCTTCAAAGACCGTTCTACTGATCTTGAAAATACAAAAAATTATTTGTTTTTTATTTATTTTTCTATCCAATCCCATCTGTTCAAACGCTAATTATGATGCAGTCTTTTTTAAAGATCACTTTCAATTATTTTTATTATTAATGTCAAAGGAGTGTAAGATTTCTTATTTCTGAACAGCTATTTTTCTCACGTAGTAATGATGTGATAAGAACGTGATTGAGGTTTCAATTAACTTCAGTACTAGTTGAGTTTTACTTAAAGTTTGTTTCAACTGGCCTAATTATTGTTAGCGAATGCGTGAGAAATGTCAATTGCCCACCTTCTATGAGTGATAAATTCATTTGAAATTGAATTTATAATTTTCTAAATAAATAATTATGTTTATTGATAAGTTATGTTTTGTGATCCAGCTCATGAATTTGATGTGTTGTTGTATTGAATAGAGGTCAGAGGAATTAATTTTGTATTATGAAAAACCAATGAATCTTGAAATTGTTCATGAATTTTGAACTTCTTTATTCCCTAACATGGACATCATATTAATTTTTAGAGAGGTATCCTAGTCAGTTGTTAATAATAGGCAATATATTGGAATAATACGTTTTCCACAAATGGATAATGAATGAATGATTTCAAACAGCGAATAAAATTCTGATCGTGATAGCTTATGAGAGCCTGAGCAATAAACCAATGAAAAGTATTCCCACTTTGAAATTTTCAATAATTCAAAAAAGACATCTATAAATAACTAATCCGTTGACAATATGCTTGAGAAATGAGAACAATCCAAGATCAATAACATCTTCAAAACCTTGAGAAATAACCTATGATGATTTGATTGACAGTTACAAATTTACTATTCAATTAAACTGAACTGCAGCAAGTTATAAACACTATAAATAATCGTTTAACAATAAATCAAGATCACATGTTAAGGATTAAATCAAACGAATAAATACTGAAAGAAGTGATAAAACATCATTTTAATAGGGCAAATATTCATCTAGATGTTCAGCGCATCACATAATTTAACATCATGCCTTGAAATAATCATCTCATAAAATTATATTACTTGTATGAAATTACATACTACATATATAACATATCCTTGTATATGGATATTAAACATGTATATTGTATGTCACATCTAGATACAATTTTCTCATACTGACAGCTATTATATTTATTATAACTAGGCTCCAATAAGGCATAATTGCGTACTTAAATTTTATTCCAGATTATGAATTATGTGTATTACATTTTTATTGGAGAGCCTATAGCACTCCTACTGAGATTTTTATCCTTAACTTCACTGATAGCTTATGAAGGTTACCGGAGCCCAAAGACGACTAGCTATGGGAAAATGTTAATGGCCTACCATATTACCGGAATGAAATTTACTATCCAGTTAGATAATATAATAGGTTTGGATGGTAAAGATCAGAGAGAGCCAATGAAATTGATGTCACCCAAAACTGCTTTTGAGAATTAAAATATGTTCCAAGTTTTTTTTTTCTCGAAAAACGAATTCGTTGTGCAAAGGCCAAGGACAGAAATATCTATTTGCAAGAGAGGAGACTGAGAAGAAGAGGCGAAGGCAGAAGAGGAGAAAAAAGGAGAAGGAGGTGTTAAAGGAAGAGAAAGAGAGGAGAAGGAGGAGGAGGAGGAGGAGGAGGAGGAGGAGGAGGAGAAGGAGAGAGGGAAAAGGAGGAGGAGAAAAAGAGGAAGAGGAGTAGGAGGAAGAAAAGAAGAAAAAGAGGATGAGCAGGTGGTGAAGAAGAAGAAGAAGAAGAAAAGGAGGAGGAGGAGGAGGAGGAGGAGGAGGAGGAGGAGGGAGAGGAGGAGAAGGAAGAGGAAAGGAGTAGGAGGAGGAGGATGAGGAGGAGGACGTGGAGGAGAAGGAGGATTGGAGGGAAAGGAAAAGAAAGATGATGAGGAGGAGAAGGATAAGAAGGAAGAGAAGCAGGAGGAGGAGGAAGAGAAGCAGGAGGAGGAGGAGAAGAAGCTGGAGAAGGAAGAGAAAGTAAAGAAAAAGGAAAGGAAAGAGTAGAAGGAGATGAATAACGAGATAAAGGAGAAGAAGGCTGTGAAGAATAAGGAGAAAAAGGAGAAGTATTTAGTGGTAGGAATAAGATAAATTAGGAAAAGACGCAAAAAGGACAGTGTCTTATAAATTTATTTTTTATTTTCTGTAAGCAGACGATAGCAGAGTTAGATTGAGTTTGAGTCAGGTCTCATATTAGATTAAGCTCAGAAATGACATGGAGTAAAATTTTAAAGTTATGATCCAAACGTTTAGAGGATCCTCTTGTTTATTTTTCTTCTTTAAACATTTGTCAAGCTAGTAGAAATTTATAACAGATCATCTTTCATCGTTATCCCTCTAAAAATATGCAGTGAAATAATTAATTTGAGATCGAAGATATTCGGAATGTGATAAAATGATTTATGAACTAGAAGAAATAGGTTTATATTTTTACTACAAGAAATAAGGCCTTGAAGACATTTGTACATGATAGAATTTCTCATAGAATTTATGCAATAAAAACCTTTGAACTGAACACTGTGCCTTGTAAGTTACTCACACACTGGACATATACTTTTATACAGCAAATCATCATTTGTTTATCTTGGAATTAGGTACCGTACCTTAGTCGTTCAGTTCAAAGTTATTTAATTAGATTTAAACATAATATGAGATATGATAATATATCATATGATAATCATATGATAATATAAAAGATATGATCGTGAACAAACGTATTGAGATATCAATAGATGATTGTTATCTCATCCATTACACAATGATTTATCAAAATAATAATATTGATTACTTTAAAAAATTAAGTGGATTCGAGTTTGAATATAACATGAAATGTGAAATAGGAACTCAAAGCAAAAGCACTCAAGTTACTTTTGAGTCAAACCAATTTATGCTATCTATAAATCATCCATATTTAATATTCTATCCTAGACAAATATCATGGAACTCGATGATAGAATAAAAAACAACTTTTATGGAATAGAGATACCCTAAACGCTATGACTTCATGATAAAATAGCCTATAACTTTTGAAAAATAATAAACGTTATCGATGACGCAAACTAACGTTATTGGAACTTAAGTATTGACTTGACCTTTATTACACATCTTACCGCCATCTATTACGCTGTATTGAATTACGCTATTCTACTTCAGCGATTACGTTCTTGAAGGACTGAATCTAGTTCTTTAAATTTCCAAAGTACTACTTCTAAAACTACCAACAAATTTTCAAAGTAGCCTACACCAAACAAGACGTGAGTTTGGTGTTATTAAGTCCAAATTGATTGTGGCGACCTTTAATCCCTGATTTATTATTTTCCTGACAAATAGAATCGTGCTCAACGTCTGTCTTACTACTTACCCGGTAACTCCCAAGTCTTATTACGTCTTGGATTGGTTTGTACATTGAGTTCTCTTGAACTTGTCTCAACATCCAACCACGAATGTTTCAAATTTGATGAATTGAGAATAGGAAGGACAATAATAATTATTCATCAATTTATTTTTGTACTTGTGATTGCTCAGTTCTACGACTACTTATTTGGTGGCTTCTAGGTTTTATTAAGTCTTCTATTGCTGGTGTGTACATTGAGCTCTCTAACGTTTCTCAATAACTGACCAATAATATTTCATTCTTAATAAATTGGGAAGAGGAAGTACAGGTATTTTTATTATTATTCATTCATCGATGAACATTCATCATTATTATTCATTCATTTATTACTCATTTATTGATTCATCGGTGAGTGGATTGGAAATTTTATGGTTGAGTGGTAGAAAGGATTTTTTAGTCCTAACTCCGTCTAATAAAGAATATTTTCATTCCATTTTCAATTTTATTTTTCATTTCATTTCAAATCATCGAAATAGTTGCAAGAACAGAAACGACAGGCTTCTATTCCAAAAAAGGCTCATTCACTAAACATGTATAATACAGGGTAGTAATCAATTCATATGGCTAGCGTCGGTCCGGCTCCCATATTACAGGACTTCTAAATTATAAAAAATTAAAGAGGCATATTAATTTGAAAAATTAAAGAGGCTTCTGGTCTTTATTGTAACATTCCTTGAAAATTATAACATTGTGCAGAGATAATGATACTCAAGATTAGCAAAATGTTTTCTAAAAGTAAAGATTGAAAACGGGAATTCAAACCTACAGCTTTGTCCATGATTACTAATCGGTTTGATCAGTTTGAAAATATCGGAATTCAGAAAATTGATGCCAATTTAATGTCAAGGTTTTCCTATGTCACGAGGCTAGATAACGTCAATAATATTCCATAACATTGTAATTTCATAATCGAGTTTATTGAGATAATTCTATTAAAAAGATGTTAGTTTTATCGGTTAACTGCCAAACATTTGGAATCAAGTAATTAAATGGAATAAATAAATGTTTGGACCGACTTTTAATTTGAGGTTTAGGCTAGAAATTCAAGTAGAGAGGCTATTGGACTTTGTAAAACCCAGAATCTAATAGAAGATAAGATTATAGCTGTTTCATTTTGCTAGAGTTCCTGCATTTGGAAATTGTATTGCAGTATTACTATTAGTAAGGAGAAATGAGACTTGAGAAGTGACTCTCGTTTATTCAAACATATATACAACTCCTTCACAACACCAACTAATAATATTAGTTCTCACCATGACGACTTTCTCAGCTGCGGCTGTGATCGTAGCACAGAAATTGATAAAGCATGGCCACCGTAGTTGAAATGGTAACTAAGAATGATCTAAATTACAGTTTAAATGACCAGATTCATTTCAACCAGTACAACACCACAAATCTAGTTTAATCATAGGTCTAAGTATATTTGTTAATGAATTTTCTTGCTCTTTTTTATTCCACAATGTTCTCTCCAAGCATTCTTATTTATTTCATTTGTGTCTTGTAAATACCTATTGCCTTTCTTTGCTTTGTTACTTGTTTGAACCGCCATTGCTATGACGTTTGTAGAAACCGCCCATTGTGGGAGGAGCTTGTATCTAGACCAATGGCAGGCGTTCACCTTGATTGGCCGTTCAACTCCCAATCACAGCGCTCGGTCACGAGTATAAATTCTGCTGCACTAATTTTACTTTTCATTTACCAGAGATTGATAATGGTGTAACAACCGAAACCGGTATCTCGTTGTTTTATTAAATATGTAGTTTTGACAACTTCAAGTCTTTTTATTCAGTAGTTTATAAAGTTACATGATCAAATTTTTCATCAAATTTTATCAAATAAAATATGATTAGTAGAAAACAAATAACAAAATAACATGTTAATGTCATCAATTTTGTTATGATTGTGAAGAAATGAAAGACAATGTTCATAAAATAACATTGAAACGAACAGCTGACTTATAAGATAACCAGCCTACAGATATTCACTGAGTTTTCTGAGTTATAGAAATGTATGTAGTCAGCTCTTCAATTCAAGGTTATATTATTAGATTGGATTTAGAAAAAAAATTATCGTGTCTTTAGAAGATCCTCCTCTAAAATGTGAAGGAAATATAAGAGAGTGATAAGAATAATGAGAAACAAAAGGAAACCGAATGTTGGGATAAAATAGAAGAGAAATGGTTGGAAAAGATGAGAAAAAAAACAAAGAGAATCAAGAAAATCATAAGATAAAGTAGAAAAAAAGCATCTTGTTTCTTAAAGCCATTCCAACCTGCATCCCCACAGTTTAAAATGAATCACAAATTGCAAGAAACGTTCAAAGTAAATTCACTAAGTCCGGCGTTTAAAATGTTCAACAAAACAGCAGAAAATTGTTTGAAATAAATTCAATTCGCAAGAGTCGCAGGAAACAACCGTTTAGAAATTTACGGGAATGTTCTTGACAACAGGACACAATGCCACATGTTGTGAGAGAAATTGGAATTTATTTTTACTGTTTCTCCTTAAAAATATTCTGGAAAACATGCTGGGGGTGAATGAAGAGAAAAAGAATGATAGAGATGGAGAGGGTGAGTGAGTGAGAGAGAGTATGTGTGACAGAGAGAGAGCGTGTGAGAGAGAGTGAGAGAATGTGTGCTGCATACAGTAAAAAAGTGGAAGATTGAGAGGGAGTTGAGAGAGAGAGAGAGAGAGAGAAAGAGTGAATAATTTTGTTGCAATCATTACAACCTGTGAACTACAGCCAAGTCTGTTCTAATCATCAATCAATATGATTCTCTAGAAAAAATCAAAAGAGAGAGAGAGAGTGAAAGAGAAATAATGTGCGTTAAGATACAATAGAGGAAGAGCGAGAGAGAGAGAAAGAGTGATTGAGAGGGTGTATGGAAGGAGTGAGAAACGTTTAGTAAAAATCATTACAGCAAACTGCTGTAATTTTAACTCGTGTACTGTAGCCAATTCTTGTACAACGCATCAGTTAATACATATACAGTAATATTCTAAAAAATCAAAATCCTATTCCAAAGCATCGTACAACGTAGCCATGGATAATTATAATATATTTTCTGAAACAAGGCAAATAAAATAATGAGATTATCTGCAGCTGGCCACTTCTATACAAGGATGTTTGTTGGAACATCTTTCAATCTTTAATGGATGACTTCACTCGCAGGGTTAATAACGTCTTCAATCTATTATTAGAGATATTGCAAGAGAAACTGACTGGTTCCATTTGTTGGAACAAAAAATGTAAGTAATAGAGTGGATCCATTAGTTTTGAATAATAGTGGAGTACGAATAATTTAAAGTAAATTAGGTACTTCAGAATAATTTCCTAGCTAGTCACACAAATAGATGTGATGAAGCTTGTGAATGATGGATTAATGAAAACAGCATTATAGAGTGGCTTCTGTATTGAAGCCTTCAGTAATAACATCCGCAGTTTTATAAGCACCGTATAATTTTATAAGCACTGTATAATGAAAAAACAGTGAAGTAGGCTATATAAATCAGCTTCGAACAAGATTGTTTTTGAAAAATTATCCTCAATGTTCAGAGATCTTCCCGTGAAGGTGTTTCAACGTGGCTTACTGTTTCCTGTACTAAAGTTTCATATTGTAACTATAGTTTAATATATAACATAATAACATATAGTTTAATATTCATTGAGCTTCATATTGTATTGTAGTTTCATATTGGTTGGTAGTTCTCAGGGGCCTGTTTCGTGACAGTTTAGAAGTCTCATAGAACAAAGAATGGCGAACTTACATTTACATAAAAGTCCAAATTTAGATTACTTCCATCTTTTGTTCACATAATATAATTACACTTGAAGAAGCTAACAATAAGTAGATTATCGATTTTAAACGACGATAAAAATTCAATTTTAATTGAAAGTTTCACTCATTCAAGATAACTCTTATATTCAATTGAAATATGTTATTATTTAATCTTTTGCCATAATACTCACCAAAATCACTTCAACATTCAAACTATCAGATTCGTATTAAATTCTTGTAAGATAGAACAAATTCTCGATGTGAATTTTATTGACAGTACTAGTAATACTCATTTAAGATAATAATCACAAAAACATTTAAAAAATGAACAATAAGCTTAAGGAATATTCTTAATGTTTTCATCCAACAATACTTTGTCATGGCCTCCATTTAAATCATCTTTAACACACAAATTTACAAAGTCATTCATGGCCTTTAGGTCACCTTGATGCACACCTTTAGCCACACCCCATTTTGCAAGAGTTCAATGACCTTTGACTAAACTTAAAACTGTTATTGTTCATCGCAAACAAGGACTCACAGAGCATTTAACAGCTATCAATTACCCATAATACTTAACATGACTCAGAAGAAAAACATTCTATACTGTAACTGGAGACTTTGAGAGAGATGACAATATGAAAAGCTGAAGACAAGAGGAACTGAAGATTGTCACAGAAGATAGGCGAGTACAATTCGTTGATTGATTGGAAATTTGTGAAGATTGACTGGTGATAGGGTGACAATCCCTGATTGATGATTGGTTAAAACGAGTGATCTTGAAAAGTATAGAATTTGTCTTTGTTCATGAAAGATACTAATAGTTTTGCAGGTCGATTATTAGCTTATTCTTTGTGGACGAGTTTCAGGATAATCCTATATTATAATTTGAGAGCCTTATCTTGGAGTCTCGAAAACATTTTTTTGTGAATGAGTTGTAGGGTGATCAATGGAAGATCTTTAGATCTAGAAGTATTAGAAAATACTTCATAGAATAGAATGTGTTTTAAAATACTGTTCTTTGAACGTAGGCTATTGAAACTAGTCAACAATTTCATATCATTCAGTTTTAATACTTTTAATTGAAAATGTTTAGTCTTTACGCTTTGAAAAATAATCATGAAGATTTTCAAAAATACTGTATAAAGATTATGAGCTGCATTCATGAACGTTCCTTTTGTAAGATGACAGTTTGGTAACATCAATTTTACATTAATAATAATATTATTTGTATTCATGTTCTAGAATAGTAACAATGAACAATAATTGAAGAATTGAATAAACCTTGACACATTCTTACTATGAGCAGATGTTTAGCTTAAGATCAACTATTTTTGAAATTTAATCTTACTAAAGAAAAGCTTACAAAAATATCGTTCACGGAAACGGCCCCTTGTCTTCCTTTCTAGTATTCCTAGTTTTCTCAATTCTATTAAAGTATATTATAGTTAACTACTTCCATTGTGAAAGTCAATGTAAGTCAAATATATTTATCCACACTTGGTTTATTGATGTGAAAACCTCTATCTCTACCTATCTCTATCTTTACCTCTTACATACAGTGTTGCTACAGAGTCAACGACCGCCGAGAGAAAGATACGATCACTTCAAGGCGAATAATTCACAAGGTTTATCACTATTATTATCATTAACATATCTATTAGCATGTTCGCTCCATCAAAACGGCGTTCAATTAGTTTTATACTCATCTAAGAATGAATTAAAAATTTTAGTTCACAATAATTAGGCCTATTACTTTCCTCTATAACAGCCAACACTTTCATCCCAAAGCTGCAATCCTTTTCTTTTTATTGAGTTGAGTTCTAATTTAATATAGCACTATGTTTCGGGTTTCGTTGAAATTTTGGTTTTGTTAGCTATCTTAGTATAAAAGTAATGAATTGAATTGAATTGAAATATATTTATTCTCAAAAAACAAAACAAAAAATACATACATTTGTGAGAAATAAGATAATATGAATCTACTCCTCACCTAGAACAAGTCTGTGTGTGAGGAGGGATATGAAATTGAAATTTGATATCACATTCAGTGGATGATGGAATAATTTTTGTATTTTATTTTGAATACTGCTTTATGAATGAAATTATTGTGAAAATCAAATCAAACGCTGTACAATACTTGCAAGTGTTTCCTGGATATCACTCCTCCAGTAATAAAGAAGCCTATATGAAGCATACTTATAATTATTGAAATTACCTAGTTGTTTTTACCTAGTAATGTTGGTTTTTCACGTTCTTATTCTCATTGATGTGTTTCTATGGGTTTATTGCAAGGTATGTTGAATATTGGACTATATACTTGAGGTACGTTTTATTATCAATCGTGAATCGTTCAATTTATATTACAAACTCTTCTTCAGTCTCAAAGTACAGTAGGCGCAATTAGTTGGGTATTCGGCTTTAGCAAGGCGTAGGATGAAGAGCGGTGTGTTTATCGAGCATTTCTAAATACATCGGCCTGTAGTAGCAGCGGCCGTAGTAGCGGTGGCTAGCCGACTGCTAGTAGCGTCAGAGAGCCAAGTGCCCAGACTAATTGTGCGGACTGTAAGAGAGGTAAGCAAATTCAACAGTGATTTCTGAAAGGTTCACACAAATATCTCTTAACACTATTTTAAAAACACTTTCAAGTACAAGTAACTTGATTTCACTTACATAGTAAAAATATGGTGAAAATAGTAAAAGTAGTCTTCATGATTCCTACACCAGGATGATCGTCACTACGTAAGTAAAAATAGTTATTTTTGAAGTGTTTTTAAAATAGTGTTATTTACCAGTAGAAAAAAGTATGGACTCACAACTCAAATTTTACAAACTTTTTACAATTGTTGAGCATTGATGTGTGTAACCTCCCTAATAGAAAAGTCTGAATAATGCATTATTTGAGAATAATTATTATACTAGAAATGCATTATTATAGTATAATTTGTATATTATTAGAATTTTTTTATTATAGTGAACTCTATCAACTTCGGTTGGTTTATTCATGAATATAATTTGGAATAAGCCACCTGTGGTATGGAGTATTCACAATCAAATCAAAATGAAGAGCAAGGTGTTCAAGCAAAAGAATACAAAAAATTCACCACAAGAGCATTTTTATTTTATATACAAGAAAATTAAAAGAGTGAAGAACACAGAATGGTTCTTAGTATTAAAATTTTGTCAGTTCTATGATCAGGTCAGTCTGGTATTTTATCCTTTAAACCTTGGTGTTTCAATTTCAAATAGTATCAAACTCTATTCGGACTTTGGAGCAGCAGTGGTGGAATGAACATTGCTGGTTCCAATCTCGACAAGATCGCCAGAATCACTCAAATTTGCTGACTCAACAATTGTGCCAGATCCAGTCTTGATTTGAGCCTGGATTGCGGGGTAGCTTCCCACTCCTGATGTGTACTGGTAGCCAGGGTAGGAGGTCGAAACGTATGTTGATGGATAGGAGTATGCATACTCAGCAGATTTTGCGTATGGTTGGTAAGAAGAGTAGGCGTTGTAGTAGCTTGGGCTTGAAACATAGTTACCAGAGTAGGCTGAGTAGTTTGGGTAGTAGCTACCGTAGTAGGCACCATTGGCAGAACCGTAGGATGCACCATAGAGTCCATTGGAGGCACCATAGATTCCATTGGATCCACCATAGTATTTACCAGAGTTGTATGCTGATGAGTAATCATAGGCAGCTGGTTTGGAGTAGCTGCTGTAGGATTTTCCTGGGTAGTAAGCGCCATAAGTAGCAGCAGGAGCATAACTTCCACTTGAGTAGTAGCTTGGTGCAACATAAGCGCTGGAAGAGTAATCCTTGTAGGAACCTGAGTAAGGTGTGGCTGATGCATAGGGAGTGTAACTGCCATACCCAGCAGCATAGGATGAGTATCCTGGATAATATCCGCTGTATGATTGGTAAGCGGGTGCAACTGCTGCCTTAGCTGCTGGAGCCTGGTAGTATCCCTGGTAGTAGGAAGGTGTGTAAGCACCCTGGTAGTAGGATCCGGAAGAGTATGAGGGTGTGTAAGCACCCTGGTAGTAGGATCCAGAAGAGTATGTTTTGCTTGGAACAACTACTGGAGATTGTTTGATCACTGGAGCAGCATGAACTACTGGAGCAGCATGAACTACTGGAGCTGAATGAACTACTGGAGCAGAGTGAACAACTGGAGCAGAATGGACTACTGGAGCAGCATGGACTACTGGAGCAGTGTGAACTGCTGGAGCAGAATGATGAACCACTGGAGCAGCGTGATGAACCACAGGAGCGGCATGGAAAACTGGAGCTGGAGTAGATGATACAGTAACCTTGGGGTAAACTGCTTGTTGATGATATACTGCTGGAGTATACTGGCTCTGGTAAGATGGGTAGTGAGCCTTCACAACAGGTGCAGCAACAATAGGTTTGTGTACTACTGGAGCTGGAGTTGAGGCGATGATTGAATCATGATGGTGGACTGCTGGAGCGTGAGCATAAGATCCAGACTGGTAGTAGCTTGGGCTGTAGGCATTGTAGAGGTAGTTAGGGGTGTAGGCATTCTGGTAACCTTTGTAGTAGTCAGCATAGTTCTTTCCATATCCATAACCTTGGTTGTATGAGGAGTAAGCTGGAGTGTACTGTGCCTGGTAAGATGGGTAATTGTAGGCAGAGTTGTAGTAGCCTGATGAGTAGGTCTTGGCAGGGATCACAGCTGGAGCCTTCACAATAGGTTGAGCCACAATTGTTTTCTGAACAACTGGGGCAGGAGTGGAGGATAGGATGGATGAGACTGAGTCATGGTAGACTTTAGCAGGGGCTGTGTAGTATGAAGGGGTTGCTACGCTCTTGTATGGGACGTATCCTGCAGATGAAGTTTTGGTTTGGTAGTATCCAGGGTTGTAAGCATTGTAAAGGTAGTTGGGGGTGTAAGCGTTCTGGTAACCATTGTACCCATAGTATCCAGCATAGTTTGATCCATATGAAGGTGAGTAGGAAGAATATACTGGGGCTTGACTGTAGTAAGAAGCTTCGAATCCTGATGGCTTCACAGCCTCAACCACAATTGGTTTAGGGGTGGAAACAGGGTAGGCAGCAACTGGAGCAGGGGTTGAAACAGTGCTGATGGATTCGTATTTCACAGGAGTTGGTTTGGAGTAGATCTGGCTAGCAATGGCTGGAGTCTGTGCGTATGACTTGTAGTATCCAAATGGGTTTGAGTTGTAGGATTTGTAAGCGTCACTGTAGTAAGCACTGGGGCTACCATAGCCGTAGGCTCCTCCATAGGTGTAGGAGCTGGGGTAAGAGTAGCTGCTAACAGAAGGATAACTGCTTGCACCATAGTATGATGATCCAGAGTTTGAACCATATCCATAGTAGGGGGATGATCCGTAGTAGGATGAGGCACCTGAACCGTAGTATCCTGAACCGTAGCTTGATCCAGAGTTTGAGCCATATCCATAGTAAGGATATGATCCGTATGAGGATCCTCCATAATAGGAAGGAGAGTATTGTCCATAGTAAGAGTATCCTGCTTGAGGATAAGAACCATAGTAGCTCTTAGGGGAGACTGAGGCCTTGTATCCTGAGGAATATTCAGCTCCTCCAACGTATTCAGCACCAGAATGATGTTCAGGTCTGTAGGAGCCGTCGTCCTCTACAGATGATGATCTGAAGGAGGAGTAAGCTGGGGAGCCTGAGACATGCTGGTCTTCTGCGTCATAGAAGACAGCTCTCTCCTTCACCTTGTTCTCTGCGGGGGCTGAAACAGAATAAAATGTATTCGATTCAATTATTCAAAATAAATAGTATTCCTGTTTATTAAAACAGTATATCAATCAGATTTCATTAATGATATAATTATAACAATTCAATACAACAATATTCATGAAAAATATAACATTCAATTGAATTTAATCTTCCAAAAATAGTACACTAACAATTTTCACTTATATCAAGTGGAACTCAGAGATTTTAGGTTAAGCGGGATCATTTTGTAGAGTGCTATTTATGAAATAAAATTATTGATTGATTAAAATGTACAATAGAGGAGAATAGCAAGTACAGTGCAGAGATATTGTACACAAGTCTCAATTCAGATTGAGTTTATGAATTTCTGAAATCGATTCAATAAATCCATAGAACTCATGTAATGAATCACCAATTTCAATTTGGATTTCAAGAGGATGGATATTTTTCATTGTTGAACACTAAGTATCTGAAATGACTATTCATATTTGAATCATATATTATTTGTTAATATGTGTGATAATCGAGTTCAATTGAAATCTATTCTATTGAAAAACTTTTGGCGCATTCCTTCCTACTATGCTTCTACCACTGCGAGATTTGATGTGGAATCTAGAGGAAACTCACACTGATACAAGTCTGTTGAATACTTTATTCCCAAACAATACAGTACTTAGCAAGCAAGCGGCGCTTTGCGCTGCACGGGGTGAACTCATTTTATCAGAATTCAATGTTAATAATATTTCAGTTCACATAGGCTATGTGTTTACATTACAAATGAACCGATTAATCATAATTATAATTCTTTTTATGGCTGTAACTTATTTATTGAGTGTATTTCTATGTGAATCCAGCATCGGTTTAATCTATTTGAATGAATCCAGAGGCATCATAAAACTAATATCCAATGTAGTTATTTCCCAAAAATTATCCCTTCAATGCATGCTGCTTCATGATACCACTTCAATGTGAAATAATTGATCAATTTTATTCACATTCAATTTCAATCACAATTATTTTGAGTTGAATTTCAAGTACGTTAATTGGGAGGTAGCCTATTATTCATACAATTCATTCGATCTAACTTATATAATCTAACTCGTATAATTTGATTTAATCTAACTATTGAAATTCGACTTCCAGTTCAAGGCAATCAATGACAGTTGTTATTAATCCGATAACAAGATCATCACAAGGTTAGTTCTCATAATTTCATTTCAAGAAAAATTCTAAGAACTTTCACACATTGAAGCTTGAGTTGATCAAGGTCAAGGAGTTTAGCTTAGTTCCGCTCAAGGAATGAATAGAAAGTGATCAGAAGTTAAAAAATGAATGGTGTAAATCACACAATAGTACGTACAAATAGTAAGTACATATTTGTGACAGTCTCATAGTTCAAAGATTATTATCAATTAGTATCAAAGAAATATTTCATAGCAGAATAAGTTTAAAAGTACATAGAGCCAGATGAAACAATTGAACAATGTCTTCAATCGAACAGTGTGAGGCTAGGCGTACACCGGTTAGTCAAGACAAGACAAGACGAGATTAGTCACGTTTAGTCGCAGTTCTTCACATAGTTGCTTATGAAGCAACACACACCGATTAGTCATTGCATCGGTGTGTGCTGCTTCATAAGCAGCTATGTGAAGTACTGTGACTAAACGTGACTAATCTCGTCTTGTCTTGTCTTGACTAACCGGTGTACGCCCAACCTTATAGTTCAACTGACAAATATACACAAAAATCAAACTGAATACAAATGCCGTAAAATTATCTCATCCAACGGAACCAATGCAACGAGAACCAAAGAACGAATCTGGCATTAAAACAATGACGTCATTTTACGGTGGTTCAATTCAATTGGGTTTTTGTGCCAAAGGCAGTATGATTTTTTTAATAAATTTACAATTCATGAAAAAATTCTCACCTTCAGCATTTCTCTTAGCAGGCGTTTCCACGGCTTTTCCTAATACTCCAACTGTGGCTAGTGACAGCAGCACCTGAAGAATTCAAAATAAAAAAATAGAATCAATTTCTTAAACCTTATCAACAATCATAATAACATGTTTAACATCATCAAAACATCTAGGAGTCCCAAAAAATAGTTTTTGATAAAGCTTTGTCCCTTTGTCTCAGTCATTTAACAGTCTTTAACGACTTTTTAACGTTGCTAGAATATTATACCAGCATGTACTGTACATGTAAAGTGAATAATTGGAATATCGTGAAGCACATTACTGACTTTAACTCATCATTTTCACATTTATCATGTTCCATTAACCAGCGATCAAATCTGTTGAATCAGGACCATCAATTTTGGCAATCACCCTGACTTTAGCAAGTCAACAAGCAAAGCACATTATTCATCCTAACATGTTATGCAACTTGTTTCAAGTACTCCAATACAATAGAGACGCCAAACATCATTCTTCATTATTTGTTTCGATCGCCCATGTTTTGAAATCGGTTCTTTTTCTGCGAAACCATTTCGTGAGTGTATAAGTCCACCACATAAATAAGAGTTGGATTTTTTCAAGTCCGATCTTTTGAAAGGGGCAAGCTCACCGGTGATAATCAAGTTGTACTATAAATCAACATCGTTTGAGAAAGGAATGTTTGCAACTTTCGTTCAACTTGCCTCAAGTTGATCATTCTCATTTCTTCCAATTTGCGTTCACCATCACCATTTCTCAACATTCAACGTTCTTTGGAGCGTTCAACTGGATTCCTTAGATGAAGAATTTTATTGATATTTTATTTGTGCTCCTACATCTTTCTTTCATGTTTCGTTTAATTAGTATTAATACAAATCTTATTGGTATTTATTATATTCACAATCAATAGCACGGAAGGAAATTGAATTGAACCTCTGTACAGGGAATAACGTTCTTCTGATTAAATCAACGCAATGATTTACCTTCTAAGATCCGTTAGAATGCATGGTATAATTTAATTATAGTGATGAATCAATAGTATTAATTCAATTATTACCTTGCATGCAATCACCTTTAAATCTTTAAGCTTTTTATAAAAGGTTAAAAAATTCAAACAACTTAGTCGAAAAGTATTTATAACACTAGCTCTCTAATATTTGAGAGGCCATGATTCAAAAACATTTGGCAGAAAAGTGCTTTAAATTTATAATTTGAAAATATAAAATATACAGTCAGTATATAATTTGTATTTTATTTATTTAGGTAGCTTAATTTATAGTTGATCATTGAAAATGATTAGATACGTTAAAAAAACATCAACTAACTGTATATTTTACACTTTAAAATTCTTAATTTAAAGCACTTGTGAAGTTCAAATCGAAAAAAGCTCTACAGCTCATTTTTTTATTTTATTTCGGCTCAAAAAATCACAGAACGATTAAGATGGTGAAAAGAAAAATAAGGAATACATTTTAATACCTAGTTGAAATAAATTTATATTATTCAATACTTAATATAGGTGAATTTCCTACAATGTTCAAAGCAATCAGAACAACAGAAATGGAAATAAGATTGAGGCATGCCCTATCACATTCCACATCCTTGCTTCCTTGTTCAAAGCAATCAAGACAACAGAAATGGAAATAAGATTGAGGCATGCCCTATCGCATGCCACTTCCTTGCTTTCTTGGCAACGGGAAGCAAGTAGCAAGGTTGAACAAGAGTGTTGATAGGCAACTGGTGAAGCAAGTATTGTGGGTGTAAACTACGAGATAAGCAGAGATTAAGATGTCAGGCTAGATTATCTCAGCTATCTTCGATGATGATTATTGGTTTTTTCGGGTACCAAATTCTCTCACGAACTTCTACAATAAGAATGTGGCAATCTTTGAAATTTCAGAGGTCGGGAGAATGATTCCTATTTTGCCTACTAGGCCTATTTCCAAATCTCAGTCTTGGTTGCACAAAAGTCTGTTGAGCCTTGAACAATAAACCAATTTTATTTACCAATCAATCAATAAACTATTTTATTTAGAGTATAATCTAAGATTAACTTCGGAAATGACATCGTAAGTTAGTCAAGACAAGAAAGACGAGATTAGTCACGTTAGTAGCACAGATGCAATGTCTAATCTGTGTGTCTAATTGTCACCTAATTAAGACAACTTAAGTCTCAGCCAATAATTTTATTGTGAGAATTAATCAATAATCACAGCATGATCCAACTATGCAATGATTTCAGCTTCTCAGCAGGCTAATTCTTAGATCTAAGGGGATGAATTGAGAGTTTCATTTCCTCTGATACGTTCAATACCTTTGGGGGAAAAATTCGTATTGTTTTCTGTTTTGGGCACCCTTACTCTAGCCAGGATTGAAAGGATAGTTTGTAATTATTGATAAAAACTGTGTCATGCCCAACCAGCTTTGAATATTTTACTATTACTCATCACTTTTTCCACCAAATATTTGATTGAATTTCTCGATTTTTTTATCTAGATTATTATTATTATTATTAATTAACTCTATATGAGAGAAGAATCATGATTTCTAAGGATTTGATGACAAGACTGCATTGAACTCTACCATTCAAACAGTAATTTAGCCTACTCGAATTGAAGAATACGACAAATTCTCGGATTAGTCTCTTCCTAGGAATTTATCAACTCCTTGGTTCATAATTTTTTTAAAGATTGAAGATTCTCTCTGTTCTGAGCGCATATGGGAATGTCTTTCTAGGAGATTCAATGACAAACAATATTTTTTTGAAAACCATTTTAACAAAGATTTGGATGAAGATAAGAAAACACAGAAGATGTAACAAGCACCAAGATCCATCAAGGATTACCGATCTCTTAAAATATGTGTTAGAATTCAACCTTGGATTTCCACAAAAAGAATAACACTGTTCTCCAGAAAAGCTTTAGTTCAGTAGCGGATACGACGAAACTTTCTTGAATAATATTATCATAATCTTCTTCTTTTTTCAAGGAAATATTTATTTTGTTCGGTCAGAAAACAATGGGCTATTGATAACAGTTAACTCATTCTGTTAAATGTGAAACAAAGAGTATTATGTGAAAAATAAATAAGTTTGTTGCCTAACTTTTAAGCTGCAAAAATGTGGCTTTTGTTTTCGAAAATAAGATCGTAAAGAAAATTGAATGAAACCATCTTGAATAAGTTATGTGGTCTACTATTACACTTTTTCTTCTGTTGGATCAATACATTATAAATGAAGGGAACAATGTGTATACCTATAACTGGCAACTAAATAACTAACTTTTTTCAAATTCTTCTTCAAGTTTTTATCTTCTTGAAAAATATCCACTCTGAACCCTACTGAGTCTAGTCTAAACCAGTCTACTAAGTCTTCTACTTAATCAATAATAATTTATTCAACAATTTAATAATTTATTAAAGTTGCATTTATTCAACAATGAATAAATGAATTTATTATTGATGCCTATTTTTGCATCACTATAATATGAACTAAGTGATTGTGAATTGGATTCGTGCATGTGAAAAAACTTCGAGGTGAATCCAAAGATACTTTCATGGAAAATGTCTTATTTTTTTGATAGGCCATTTTGTTTTTGAATCACATGAATCGTTGGAAAGGAAGTGGAGGAGTTTGGAGTTATGATCAGAAAATTGGAATTCAACTTCATCAACTTCAACTTCAACATCAACTTCAAAAACATCTGATAGAAGATAGGTTAATGGGGTGTAACCATTTCATTATGATAACAATTCAAAAATATTTCAGAAACGGTGATTCAATCATTTATTGTGTTTTCCAATAATTTTTTTCTATTTATTCATTCAGCAATGAAAATACTTGAACAATGCTTGACTGTGTCTAAAATTCTTCCATGAATCGTAGCCTAATTTGTAAATCATGTAGCCTCCAAACTCCGCCTACTATCTCTTGATAAGCCAGAAATGAATGACTCAGCTAGTTCTGAATTCGACCGGTAGATGGCTGCAGTTACTGGGTGATTTACAGCTTCAATCTTTACAGACACGCCTCCAAGCTCCGCCTCTCTCCCCTGATTGGTCGGCAATGCACAACGCAGCTAGTTCTGAATTCTGTCGTAAGATGGCAGCAGTTACTGGGTCATTCAAGTTACAACTTCATTATTCAGCCGTCTAGATGTCAGAGGTGTTCTACCCAAAGTGAAGCCGAAAGTAGATTAAATCACTTCATCCAAGCTACCACATTTTTTAAATGTACTCATTTACAATTCATTGCTATTGTTGGATTGATTCAGCTTCTGCCAATGTTTAATGAATTGGCATACATTTCTATATGAGCTCCTTCTGGATACAGTTTTTTAGGGAGGAAAACTTGTAATTACATCCAAATAAATAGGCTTTGACTTTGAATCAGTGGCTTTGATAGAAATAATTCACATGAAGCAATACAAATAGCCAACTATTGCAGCTATAGAATCTAAAGCAGCAGATTCTAAATTTTATTTGATACTAATTGTTTACAACTGTAATCAACCAGTGATAGAAGAGTTTCTGAAGTCAGGTAGAAGGCTCAAAAATCGGACGAAACGCTACTCGTTGCTGGTAATACGCACAGAAGCGTGAAAACCAGTCGGACGAAACGCTACTAATTTCCAAGAATTTGGGTGTCGGACGAAACGCTACATATTCGCAAGCGTAAGGTACTCACACACTAGACAAAGAACACAAAATCTAATATTATATTATTGTCTTTGATTATAATTTGCAGCGTTATAACAGAATATCGGCCAGATGCACGAAAAGCGAATTGATTCAACCACCGTAAATGACGTCATCTAACACAATAGATACCGTGTAAAGTGACGTCATCTTACGGCAGTAAAATACTATAATTGGATCTTCGTGAATTGGCCGCATGTCTGAGATTTTTATTTCCCAAAAACACAATACAATATATAGTACAGTATAGTGTGGGTACGTACCTTTCACTCGCAACTTGTACTCTAACTCGCATGCAATGTAACTGCTGCCTTACTGTAAAGCTGTATAGTAAAGCTATTCTGTCTTTAGGCTATTTGAGTTTTCTTTGAAAGCGTGTAGCTCCTAACTTCTATGAATGAAAGGCCATTGAAAAGTCATTCAAAGTAATAAAGCCATTCTCATCATATCGCATAACGGTAACAAGCTGAGATTTCAAGAAATATACAGATATATACAGTACTTCACTCATAAATTATAGTGACCTTGACATGGAAAAGTGACTGACAGAAGAGAAACAGTCATAATTCTACACCTAATTTACTATTACACTTCCCGTTGGTTAAGAATAGACCGGTATTATTTTTAAGCGTTAGTTACGTTACTTGGGGCTCTTACTATTTTCTAGGATCTTATAATAGAGCTTTGGGAGAGACGTGAGTGAACTATATATGGAGTTGGAAAATCTATACGTAAGAAATGCAAAATAAACAGATTGAATTAAGAAAGGTCAAGAACATGAAGGTTGTGATTCATTTTTGTAGCTTTATCAAATGAGCAATTTCTATCATCAAGATTTCCATTTATAGATGTTTTTATCAAAATATGTATTATTCCAACAACTTTAATATTGTTTTTGTCGACAAATGTCGTGAGAGAGTTAAGTGAAATAGCAGTTTCCATAAAGATTTTCATTTGAAGAAGGTATATACTAAAACTAGTAGGTAATTTAGTAGAATATAGTAGGTAATAGTAAAACTCCAATTAGTTTTAAAAGTCGAACTCATTTGAAAATGTAATGCTTACTTCACGTTTTGACTTTTGTTTACACTGGAGAAATATTATCCTATTTTCAAATGAATTATCAGGTTGACCCGTTATCGTATAATATAATAAATGAATGAGAAATTCGCTTTATAGAGCTACTGATTTATTGATGAATTAACTCAATGTTTTATTGATTGATCAATCCATTTAGTTATTCTATTGATTTATCATCTTACTGCAGTGATTACCCACTCTAGTACATGGATGTACATAGTTGAGTGGGTTAATTTTCCACACAGAAACTCTTGTATTATAACACATTGTTTTATCTTTCACTAACACAATTCTGTATTAATTATTACTCTGTAGATGTTTGTAAATTGGTATTTGTAGTAGTATTCGTTTTTTTTGGAAAATAAATTATTTATTTATTAACATTTGTAATTTCAAGCTCATTCACATTGCTTAACCTTGGAAAGCAAATGAAATATTTATTGTATTTTTACAAATCCAATTTCAATCAGTTATTGATCTCACTCCATTCAAATCAAGCCAGCAATTTCTCTAGAGCAGAACTTCAAGTAGTTAATTTTGAAACAAATAACCATGCACATTTTCATAGAATTTATTGATTCATAGTGGAGTATAGTTTGCGTTTTAGTGTAGTATTGTTTACAGGAAAATATTTGAATAATCTTTGTTCAACAGAGCATACTATTAACAATGAATATTGCCATTTTTTAGAAATGTATTAATGTACTCGATCATAGTGTTGTGAATGCTACGAAATGAAGACTGATGAATTTCTACTGCAGAAAATACAAGAAGTTTTTTTCTGAAGTTTCAGAAGAAATCTATCACAAGTAACACCGGCAAAAAGGAATAAATTAAAACAATTTGTTAAACAGATTATAACAACTTGTACACTACTAGTGTGAATGTCATGACAAGGAAGTACTGTAAGTTAAGAAGTACAAAAAAAGCTTGAAGTCTCTTCTGAAGCTTCAAATGTAATCTATTACAAATAGCACCGCTAAAAAGTACGTCATTTATAACAATTTATCAAACAAATTATATCAATTCGTAAAGAGCACCGGCAAAAAGTACCCCATTAATAACAATTTTTAAAACAAGTTCATCATACAATATCAACAAATTAAACATATCAACTCGTACAATGGTGTGAATATTATGAATTAGCGTAAGATACGTTTGTAACGAAATTATATGAAAATAAATGCATTTTGTTTTAACTCACCATTAATTTGAAGAAGGCCATCTTGAACCTTCCAATGAGTGAGCCGAACTGCTTCTTAGTAGAACTGGCCTGTTTGATTCAGGTGACAGCTTGATATATATAGACACAGATTCACCAACTTTATCTTCTGCTGGGTTGGAGGCTAATATTTAGCATATTATCCACTAACACACACTCACAATAACACAAAATTCACTCTCCGACACACCAATACAATCTCAGATGCACCAATACACTCACACAAATACACACACAGACAAACTAATACACTCTCAGGTGCTCGGTTTGGATTTTATGGGCAAGATGAGAGCGATATATTGTTGGACAATAAAAAATCCGCAACGTGATTGGCTAAAATTCATCACAGCTGAATATATTGTCGACCTAGGGCATCGCTTGTCTTTGTCTGATCTTGAAAAGTTGTTGATGAAGAAGACATGCCGAACCAGTTCATGATTACTGTTCAGTTTTTTAGTTGGTTTGAAGATGAGACAAGTAGATGAAAAGAAAATGGGGTAGGCGAGAAAAAGGAACAAAGAGGAAGAATGATTACAGTTGGAGTTATGTAAGAATTAGAGTAGAGTGGATGATGAGAAGAAAGTGAGGAGAATTAGAGTAAATGAGAAGAAGGATAAGGAGAAGTAGATGAAGGATTAAGGTAGGCGGCTTCGCAGCCGAATCCAGCTGCAGTTAGTCAAAATAGCAACTTTTTCAAACAAAAAAGAATGTACCTACTCGTATATTAAATACTGAATATTAATAAATTCAGTGGATTAACAATATTCATACTAAATGGTTCCTATTTTTGCATCGTTATTCTTGTATATTCTCATTTCAAGTTCAAATTAGTTGCTATTTTGACTAACTGCAGTCAGAGTCGACTGCGAAGCCGCAGAAGCGAGAACCTACCTTTAGAATAGATTCGAGGAATGGAGAGAAAAAGTGGTTATAATAATGTAGAAAAGGAGGATATGAATAAGAATGAAGAGGATAAGAAGTAGGAGAAGGAAGAAGTTAAATGGGGAAGAAAGAGGAATGAAGAGAAAGCGTGATTAGAACTAGAGTACCTGAGGAGAAGATGTACGAATTAGAGTAGAGGATGATGAGAACTCTTCCTTAGCACTATCATGATACCATGAAATTTGATATTGCTTAGGTTTTTATTAACACATCTCACATTCAGATTTCAAGTGAATATACTAGCACCTACTTTTAAATTTTCTTGGTTCTCAATTTTGAAATATGGAAATGTGTATAGTGTCAATACAATTCTCTCGTAAAATATTTGCAAGAGAATTAGAATAAATTATTATTTGATTTCAGCTAGATATTTGTGAAAACACATTCAAATAACACCCTCGAATTTCCTCACAATCATAATTCATCAGAAAGAATCAATTAGGCTACATACGTTGAGCCTACAATCGAACCAAGATTATTCTTGAATTGAGCAATTCAGTTTGTCAAGATATACTGATTACAGCTCATATTTATCCGAGATTCAAACTTTTCTCTCAAAAATCCCTCAAAAAGTATTTTGCATTACAATAAGATTACATGCATTACCATGAAACCTAAATCATTCATGAAATTTGATATTGCTTAGATTTTTATTAATACATCTCACATTCAGATTTCAAGTAAATATCATCCGAATTCATACTTTCTCAGGCTGTGAACCTCGCAACGTTGGGCATTCTCAACTAGTACGAATAAATGTATTTATTCAATGAGAGTAGGTGACATTCATGTGACCTATACACTTCCATCTTGCCACCGGGCTAAAGATGATTATTTATAGATGCGTTCAGAAAGAAGCTGTGGAAATCTACCGAACAGCCTTCTTCAGGTTGTTACTATAAGGTAGAATTATTTATGCTAGAGGTCTAACAGTTCAGGTTTGAGGTAGTCCAACATTATTTTTGTGACTGTTAGGTAAAACCTTTAACCAGTATATTAGAGCGGAGCAATCGTCATGGTGATGATCATCATCATAATCGTCATCATCATCACCAGAACCTTTTATGTAAGACGCCGTGTCATAAACTTGACTCAAACGGTGATAATTTGGAAACCTTGAACTTTGCAGAGAACAACTTCGTTCACCCATAATGCACCTGGTTCATCTAATCTATTGCCAGAAAGTTGACCTATTGAAAGGTGACCTAACTATATTTTTATTTAAGGGAGATACACATAGTGATCAACTATAGCCTACCAGATTTCCAACAATACCAACTGAAGGCAACCACAATACAAACAATACCATGTTCTATTTAAGGAAACTAAATTTCCAACAATTCCGACTGAATTAAACTTCTATTTAAATGAAATAGATTTAGTGGTCAAATACCTCCAACAAGTTTTCTCTCAAATTCAATACAAACAATACCAAGTTCTATAAGGAAACTAAATTTCCAACAATACCGACTGAATTAAACTTATATTCAAATGAAATAGTTTTAGTGATCAAATACAGCCTACCAGTTTTCTCTCAATTTCAAGTAAAATTAAAGTTTGCGTGTTCGAATAATTTTTCATTTAAGGCAGTCACACTAAAGCCGAGTCTTCGTTAGTAGAACTAGTGGTAGAGCTTAGTAGGCAAATACTAACTATCTTGTCAACTCTCCTAGTGAAAACGTGCAAGGTAGAGTACTGTAGAACACATAATCTTCTTCTTCTTCTTCTTCTTCTTTTTCTTCTTCTTCTTCTTCTTCTTCTTCTTCTTCTTCTTCTTCTTCTTCTTCTTCTTCTTCTTCTTCTTCTTCTTCTTCTTCTTCTTTCTTCTTCTTCTTCTTTTTCTTCTTCTTCTTCTTTTTCTAGTAAAGTTTACTTCTTGATAATAGTAAAGTTACTCTACTACTGTATGCCAGCTACTCTACCTCTAATTTTATTCTAATGAAAACCCAGTTTTAGTGATCAACTATAGCCTACCACTACTAGTATTTTGTAAAGTTCCTTATCAATTTCTACTAAAACTGAATATTGTAAGTGGTTTTTTGATGGAGGATATGCACATTCGTCAATATCATAAATGTTTTCAATGGCAATAATATATTGAATAATGTAGCTTGCGAAAAATACAATAACATTAAAGTCGTGTAATCATTGGATATTGGAAATCATTTTTAGGCTGAAAACATAGTGGAGCGGCGATGGCAGAGTGTAGCAGAGAGCGAAGCTGAGAGGGGTTAAAAATGCTTGTAGGTAAACGCGCTAAAACATAAAAAACATAGTAAAAAGACAGCCAAAACATAGTGATGCAGGGAGCATCTTTAGCTACTCTCCACTATACTCTGCCCTTGCTGCTCCATTATGTTACCCTTGAAAGTTGAATCATTGAAGAAACATGAGAAAAGTCACTTTAAGCTAGTTATATCACTGCTTCACAGGATTAATTGGTCTGTGAAGATTTCATATTCAATTGTTTATTATCATTTTTTCAATAGATATCCATTTCAATACGTATAGAATAGAATTTGACTACCAGAAACTCTATTCAAATTTCATATTGCAACCTTGACAAGGACTTAAAAACTATCAGCTTCGAAAGGAAGAGAGAGAAGATTAATGGAAATTGAAATAAGTAACAAATCAAGATTCACTAGAAGATCTGGCAGGTTGACAACTTGGATAACTAGGAAATTTTTTCGTTGTCAATCCATAAAACTGTGAATAATTTCCCAGGATATTTCTGCTTCAACTAGCCGATTGAATCCGGGTGTTCTTGTGGAAAAGTATGATTGATTGTGATACTCAAATAGATTTATAGCTGTTTCACATGGGATTCACAGTTCACTGAGGAATTACTTGTAGATAATAAGTAAAGGTATAAGATCAGGTCTGTATAAAATTAATGAAAATTTGCAATCACATCGAGAAGGCACTTATTGTGATAGATTATCTAGTCCTCTTGTTTAAAGATATAAATATATGTATACTACTGGTCTTCACGACACATTCGAAATACATATTTTATTTAGAAGCTACAATGTTGATACTGCGAATTAGTTATGAACGTTATTCTTGGGAAGCAAGTTATAATCCCTCATTTTTGCATGTAATCTACTCCTTTCTTCAAAGTTATGGTTATGTGCACGTTTATAGATTCTTGAATCGTTTCTGTAATCATATTTCAAATTTCATTTCTTGCCGAAGAAACGTCTTATAAAGTAGTGACCTTCAATATTTTTCTCTGAATCATTCTTTATCTGTTTTTCAAGCTCTTGAATTCATTCTAAAAATGATTCATTCAAATACATAACATTGTTTCGGACTGCATTACTAATCAAAATTCGGAAGAGAAATACAGTACAGTACTACAGTTCAGCCTAGTTTTTCTCTCCCAGTTTATAATAGCGATTGTATCAATGAATAAATTGTTAAGTACTTCTGAATAGCGTCAATGAAATAAAAAACTTTTATTCTATCGACTCGTTTTATTCTGTTTTACTTCCTTGGTTTAATATTTTCTGATTTGCTACATTAATATCTCTGATCACTAATGACAAAATTGAAGTCAAATACTAGGAAACCCATAGTTTAAGTTCACCACCACAATATTCGGAAACTACAGAGTCCATTAAAAGTACCTGATTTTCCTGAGATGCATAAATAATGCATCTATGCATTACATCTTCAACATTACTACCCAATTGAAATAGCTGTAGAACATGGCCTGATAATAGACAAAGTGGTGACGAATTAATGACTGTCTACAGAAAAAAATAGACAGACATTTTGTTAACCACAATACAACCTTGCGATATTGTGATAAGTGGAGATAACATAATAGTCTACTTGTTAGGCAATACTTTTCATTATTAATCGGTTTCATGCCTGACTGATAATTATAATTGGTGCTGGGCTCTTCTAGCAGTGATTGAACTTCATGCTATAATATGAATCAAAGAAGAAGGAAAAAAGAGTAATTGGAAGGAGCGAAAGGAGGAGAATAATAAGGAGAAATATAAAAGAAAAAAGCACGAGATTACATTAGATTGAATTATATTTTATTAGATTATTTTATTTTATATTTTGAAATGAAAAATATACAACATCAAATGATCAGGAGAGAAGGAGTGTATGAATATGAAAATGATGAAGAAAAAGAGAGATAAGTGGGAGATGTTAAAGAAAAGAGTGAGAAGCATAAGAAAAGGTAAATAGAGTTGATTTGAAGAAGAAGAGGAGAGGTGGGATAGAAGAAGAAAGGAAAAGATATAATGAGAAGAGAAGAATAAGAAAGAAGCGGTGAAAGCAGAAGTAAAAGGAATGAGAAGCATAAGAAGAAGAATGGGAAGGTGATGAGAGAGGGAGGAAGTGGAGGAGGAAAAGGAGAAGTAAAAGAAGAAGAAGATGATCAAGACTTGAAGAAGAAGAAGAAGAAGAAGAAGAAGAAGAAGAAGAAGAAGAAGAAGAAGAAGAAGAAGAAGAAGAAGAAGAAGAAGAAGAAGAAGAAGAAGAAGAAGAAGAAGAAGAACAAGAACAAGAACAAGAACAAGAACAAGAACAAGAACAAGAACAAGAACAAGAACAAGAACAAGAACAAGAACAAGAACAAGAACAAGAACAAGAACAAGAACAAGAACAAGAACAAGAACAAGAACAAGAACAAGAACAAGAACAAGAACAAGAACAAGAACAAGAACAAGAACAAGAACAAGAACAAGAACAAGAACAAGAACAAGAACAAGAACAAGAACAAGAACAAGAACAAGAACAAGAAGAAGAACAAGACAAGAACAAGAACAAGGAGAAGTGGAAGTACCGAATAGAACTGATCAACGAAAAACGATAGTGCAAAGGTCAAGGCCAAGGAAACAGGTGATGCTAACCGAACCGGTGTCATCTTCATTTTGCTTTCGTTTTATTATTCTCATCCTGTTTTATTTGCTCTTCTCCCGTGTTCCTGTTCTTGCTCTGCTTCCAACTGTGTCATATATTATCAGGCCACTCCGCTTTTTATCTTCTTTTTTCTCTGCTATTTTGCAAACCACTTTCTCACTTCTTTTCTTATTGCCTTCGCAATACTTATGAAACTGTATTATGGGACAAACAGAACGGTAATAATATTCTCTGATATATAACGATATATAATATAAAAAGATGTATATGTAATAATATATAGATATACAGAATATATCTGGTATGGAGGAATCTGGTAATATAGTGTCAGACCAAAACCGGATGAGACTCTCACAATTTTCAACTAACAAGGTTGGCAATTTCGGTTTTGTTGAAAGATATTCTGGTGATATTATTATGCAAGTTATGGCATTGCTGAGCTGTCTGACTCAAACTGTAGGCCTACCTGCAACCACCAAAAGATTAGCTTAGGTAAATTATAAAAATACTTCTTGATGGTTTATGCTCTATGCACTGAATGTAACTTAAATTATAATATTTTTTCTCTCTTTTTTCGAGGTTAATGCTCACATGAACTCTAGGCTTGTGTGTGGGTAATGGGAGGGGTGATGATGAGAGATGACTACTGCTTTTCAGGCAGACGGGACCGACGGCTTAACCGGCGGCCAATTCAAATGCTGATTCAACATGTAGGTGTTTGTTAAACATTGAAAAAAGGGTGTTTGAATTAAACACATTTTTCTCATTGTTATTGAAGAGCAGCATTTTTAAATGACATGACTGTGCGAAAGATGGTTGTTTTTTGAAATATTGAAGAAAAAACAAGAAATTCAAATCGATAGAAAATTTTTTATTGTTATCAAAATAAAGCATAAATAATGACTATTCAGTATTTCTTCTCTTAATGAGTTCAATATCATTTACTTGATTTTGATTAGACACATTTATAATTCAAGAGCCTTATTAGAAATTTACAATATTATTTTCAGAATATTCTTGCCTCTTGCCAATAACAATCATTAATTTTTTACAAGCACATTTTGCGATTTTTTGTAAAGTATTGTCTCCTAAGCTCTTTTCGCTCCCACCTTTTCTGACTAATACTTATTTTTACTACTCCAGGTAAATATTTTTAAGAGATGAATACAATCCCGCTTCCATCTCTTTTCACAATACAATTTTTCCTATTCCAGGTAAATATTTTGAAGATATGAATACAATTAAGGTGATTTAAAATATTACCTATCCAAGGTAATAAATACGCTTTAAAATTATCTAGCAATTTCTTGGTTATCATGTTAGCAACCATCAAAAAGTAACGATAGTTTTAACTTCCATTAAAGTTCAACAACTAATAATTTTACAATTCAATCGCCTTTTTTCATTTCAAATACCCAAAGTCGATCCCCCAACTTCATTTCTTTCTCAACCCCTTACTAGATCTATTCCCACTCTGAATCGCCTGTTGCTGCGTATTGATCTTTTTGATTTCCTCTTCATGAGCTGCCAAAATTTTATCAACTCTCTCTTTATGCTCTCTCTTCAGCTGTGAAATTTTATCCAGATGCTGCATTTTCAACTTGGACAACGCCACCTCATGCCCAACGGACAATTTCTCAAATTCAGCCTTGAAATTTTTCTGCATATCTGCAATGGTAATCGCGTAGAATTTTTTCACCTCGATCAGAATATCGCGAACGTTTTGCTCGGTCATTTGTCCGGCTTTGCCTTGCAGTCTTCGTAAATCGTCAATGCTTTTGAATCTTTTATCAAAACTTCCAATTTTCCCTCTCTCTTTGGTTAGTGGTAGTCGTGAGATTAGATTCCTGAGCAGTTCCTCTGCCCCAAAAGATTTTCCAACTTTCTCATCGCAGTCTGTCATTACACCAACAGTTTTCATTGTTTTTCTCTCACCATCTATTTGTAATTCTTTGTTAGTTTCCTTGCTGCTTATTTCTTGATCATTTATGACAATTTTCTCTGATTCCTCCTTGTTTATTTCTTCCATTTTCTCCTTATTCGTCCCAATTGTTCCTAATTTGCTAACACCTTTCGTTTCCTTCTCAATTATTATAGTTATCTCTTCCATTTCATCCTTGATAATTCTTCGTTTATCCTTGTTCAAATCCTTGATTTCATCCCTGATAATTCTCTGTTCGTTGTTCAATTCCTTCGTTTCAACCTTAACTATTCCTTCTTCTTCTTTCTCTTCTATTTCTTGACAATTTTTGTCATTTTCTTTTTTGATTAACAATTTTGTTTCATCTTCATTTATCACTTGTGCATTCTTGCTCATTTCATTTGGTTTGTTTCTATTCAATTCCTTGTTAAAATCAGTGTCACTTCTTATAGAAGAATTTGAATCACTGCTTTTTAGCGAGCCATCTCTTGATTGTACTCTTATCTGAAATATGAATAGTATTTGCATTTATATGTAAAAAGAAACTTATTGATAATATCTAACCATCTGTAAAATATCCCAACTCTTGTGTGGAAAATCTTGTATTTTCTCCTTTTTTTTTATTTGAGAATTAAGTTTATTATCAAAATATTGAAGATTTATAAGTAGGCCTACTATGAACATATAATAGGAGATAATAATATGCAAGTAATAGAATTCAACCAAGAGTTCTGATTTTTTAAAAAGAGATAATTATATTCGACTTCTCTTGAGCGTTTTCAATTTGTTATCCATTCGTCAAAGTGAACTTATATGTGTTTGTAGAGGATGTGGAAAATTCACTCATCTTAAATTACTGGAACAATATCATTTGGAAAAATCATATTTAGCTACTGCGTTGCGTTTTACCATAGATAATAGTTTATTACCATATCTATTATCAATCCATTTGATTATTATCTATATTCTATAGTGTATGGATATAGACCTCTGTATGGTATGTGTTATAGAACTCTAAATTTGCTGTGATTTTACTCACTTTTGGACAGTGAACAGACATTTTAACATTGGTTTGATCCTCCGCATTTAGCCGTCCTCTGTTCTTGGGTGTCTGATTTGTACTCCTCAAGAATTCTATTTGAATATCTTTGTTTAAATTCTCAAAGGCCAATTTTTCGCAATTCATGGACAGTTTTGTTAGTTCTTCCTGAAAATTGAAGGAAAAATAGAATATGAATAATCTAGTGAATTAGGATTAATTCTATTTTGCTGGTAAAGCTAATTACCGAGGGATATTTCAATGTACATCTCTCTTGAAAAAATAGAAATTGAAGTACAAAAAGTGAGCATTTCAATTCGATTGACCAAACCATTTCAATCTTGAATTGCAGTAACCGAGCCTAGTGAAATGGTTCATATTATTTCAATAATATTTTGTGCCTCTCCTTGAGCACTCTATAACCCAAAGATAAGCGGATGAATAAGTAAAGTCGAAACAGAGCCGGAAAATCAGTGCATTGGATCTATCAAATTACATCATTTTAGAATGGTTAAATGTGATCAATTTCTGTTCAATCTCTGTCTCTGGCCGGTCTATTGTGGCCTTGCTTCATATCACATTGTTTATAGGAGAGGGGGGGAGAACGGCTATAGCCTCCTTGGCCGTCCAATATAATAAACTAGAATACAAGTTATTATATACTAGTATAATAGACCATAAATACTAGTATACTGTACAATATACTGTACTAGATTAAAAGGACTACGGTATATAATTTAGGTGAGCATTTTATAATATACACCCTGAACCCCGTTAGCGCCACCTTCATTGAATCCTGGATTCGGCACTGAATTATATCCATTTTTTACAAATAATTTGGTAATCTAAATAAACAAAAATGTAGGCTACAATGAGCATCCATCCTGATTTTCCAAATAACTCAATAACAATGAATATAAGAACATTATTTTTGAAATATTGTTTAAAAAGTATTCAACCTTGTAATGCCTCTTATTTTCAGTAAGCAGCGATGCAAGTTTTCGAATTTGATCTCTTGAAATCTCCAGTTCATGCTGGTACTTTCGCAGATTTTTGTCAGCTTCTTGTAACTGAGCCAGCAATGTATTCTTCTCATTGATAAGTAATTGTCCTTTTTCCTAAAAAATATATATTTATAATATTATGACATGAAAAGGATTTTCTAATTGTAATATTGATATTACAGTATAAACAATCAAAAGGCAATATGTAGGCTGCTTATGGCGTATTCCATTAATGTAAGTGTTACAGTTCTATTTGGTTTTTTTGTTCTTTCTCAAACTTCACTAAACTTTTGAATTTAATGAAAAAAAAACGCAAATTTTAAACGAGAATTAACATGTTTTGTTACTCACAATATCAGTTTCGTTCGTTTGACACTTTTCAGAACTTTGCAGATTACTTGTCATTTCAATAGTTTCCGTTTGACGATTGTAGTCACCTTTCTGTTGAGTAAAACTGTTGTTAATATACCTCAAGTTTTTATTCTCACTCAGAATATTTTTCAAATCTTCCTCGAGTTGACGACATCTCTGCAAATGGAAAAAATCATTTTGTGTAGAATACTTTTGAAGAAAAATAATAAAACTGGCCTAAGAGACAAATAAAAATTGCTATAATTTCTTGGAAATGTATAATATTCCCAGGAGAATGAAAAACAAGCAAGTGGACTGAATCTACAGAGTGCAATTCTTAATAAAGAGATAGTGAAGTGAAAAATAAATTTTGAATTGAATAATTTTAACGGTTATATCAATGCATTCTTTTGTAGCTTCATCTTTCACACTGGTTTTCGTTTTAATGTGAATAGCGAATTCCAAGGGAAAGCTTCACTTTTGGGAAAATTGTCAAAACTGTCATTTTATGTATATTTTTTTAATTACTATAACAATTCTTCAAATATGGATGGAATCATGCGATTTTCACAGCACTATCAGGATTTGATCTCAATTTGTTTTACCTCAATAGATCTTTCAAGTTTCTCAGTAAGTTTGACTACGAGATTGGTTTTCTCTTCAACTTGATATTTGAGTTCATTGTTCAGAAGTCCTTTCTTTTCACACTCCATGAATAGAGAATTATTCTTCATTTCCAGATTCTTCACAATCTAAAATAGAGAATAGTGAGTGGAAATATTGAAATGAAATATAGAAAAGTAAAGAGAAATAGAAAAAAGAAATGGAAAATACATTCTTCAAATTAATATTTTTGAAGTAGAACCAATTTACCAATACGGTACTAAAACTTTCTCATTTGCCCGATTTCTCAATTGTTTAAAGAACTCACTGCCTCACTGACCCAGTAAAATGTTCACTAAATGACTGAGAAACTAAACACTAGACATTCAGCTTTGAATATATCATTGATTGAGCATTTCCTCCTCATTTGAAATTACTATAAAACGTTTCTGAAAGTTGAAAAGTACATATTTCTCTCTGTAAATGTATCGTTCTCTAAAATAAAGTGATGATATTCCATGAAATAGAAAAGTTACTGAAACTCACATCTGATAATCCTTCCAGACTCGTTACATTCAGCTTCAGGCTATCAATTATTTTCAAATGAGATTGGCATTCCTCTTTCATTTTATCATACTTTTCAGCCAAATCCAGGTGAGCGTCCTTGTTATGATTCAGGTTGATTAGCTCCTAGAAAGATTTGAAATGATGAATGAAGGATTTTTCAAATTTAGTAAAAAATGAAATGAACAATAAAACTTAGAATACCATACAGATACGGAATTTTTATCTGAAGAAAATAATTAAGTTTTGAATAAGATTCAAGAATCATTTTGAAGATCAGTAACATTTCAACGTTTTCTTACATAAATGTGAGAAATAAATTAATGTTTGCCAATCTGTTTTTTCAAATACAATGTTAGTTATTGTATCATATAAATGATATTTTAATAATCTTTTATTATTATATTAAATATTTCCTACACTACGAAATTTTCAGGAAATATACCATATCAAGAAAAAATTGTATACAATTGAACCCCATTAAATATAAACCTCAATGAAACGAAACCCTTGATAAGACAACTTTTTCCTACATATTGAAATTCGTCTTAACAAGGTTTGACTGCAATTCCATGATTTAATATGTAGCTACATTTATTTCTCATGATTATAATATTTACATTCTATCACTATTACTATATTTCTTTCGTGGTTTACTTACTTCTTTCATTTTCAATTGTTTGTCAATATCAATCTCACAATCTTGTAGATGTTTTAAAAGTGATTGTTTCTCATTGATTTTTGAAATGAGATTTCTGTTCTCCTCCTCCAACTCTGAATTTATCTGTGAAAATTAGATAAATATCAAACTGAAAACATACTTATTATTATTACAAAATATACAAAAATGCATTTTTACTGTGAAATATACGATACGCCTACTTGTAATAAAAAAACGGCTCTATAATTATTTCCAGAGATAACTATCTTTATAAAGGAAAATATAGAATACCGGTACCTCTTCACCAAAACCTAAATATTCCAACAAAATGCAAAAGGTAGTTAAGATTGCGTTCGTTAACATTCAAATGTCGTTAACATTCAATTTTCAAAGTGCATTCTCATCTTCCCATTCCCAGCAATGTATATCTCTATAAATTCTCAATCCGAGTTTTATTTATTGTGTAGGCCAATTTCTTTCAATTTTTTCTACCAACAAACACCACCTTCAAGATCAAGAGCTAGTAGTTTATAATTATATTAGGCTATCCTACTGTCCACTGAAAAAAATGTATATTTTCCAAGTTCCTTGTTACCTCAGCTATATTTTCCAGTTCATTCTGTTGATTTCTACTCAATTCATTTTCGATTTTTATCAGGTTGGCAAGACTGTCTCTAGCCATAGTTGTCTCTTGTAACTTGCATTTGAGCATCATTATTTCCTTGTCTCGTTCTTCTAACTGACAAGTGATAAATTCAAGCTAAAACCAAACCAAAAAATGAATGAGAATAATAAATATTGTAAATAGATATATGAGATAAGAAATTGATTAGAGTGGATACTACTTTGAAAAAATACCCTACATACTAGAAAGCTTATTCATTAGAATTTTTAAAAATTTATTTGTAGATCAAGAGAAGTTAGAACAGACTGAAATGAACATTGAGAAATAAATCAATGGATTAAAAGAATTATAATAATAAAAAAATGAGTAGGAAGAAGTTGAATTGATGAAAGCTATATGAAATTAAAATGTAAGGAAACCCGTTACTGTACTAAGTAAAATAACTGGAAGAAAATAGCTGCATACAGTTTATTCTCACTTGATAGTAACGAGAAATTTCAATTTAACCATTTTACTAATTTATCTGCTTGAGACTTGAATTTGGTCCGATTTCAATTTCTCTGCCCTTTTTAATAGAATCCACTCTAAATTTTCCATGATTCTAAAGATACAAGTAGGCTATATTCCTTTTTATATAAATTCCAATGGGCTGTATAACTTCTCCAACATGTAAATTGACTAAAGAAAGATTGAAATTTCACCAACAAATATTTCTGTTTATTTTAGCTTGTAGAATACCGTGATGGTAGGTTACTGGAGTCACTAGTTTTTTGGTACATTCTGTATACGGATCTTCCTCAATATTGAGTTTAAAGGCTCAAACACACTATGACAAATAGGCATGCATTCTTGTCAGCGTGTGGACCGAAATTTCTCATTCAATTCAATGTTAAAGTCGACTTTTAACATTGAACTAAATAGAAAATTTCGGTCCACACGCTGATAAGTAAGCATGCCTACTTGTCATGGTGTGGTTGAGCCTTTGTAGTTTAAATTAATGCAATTTACATAAACATTTAAAATCAATGAGTGATATCAGTAAGATTATAACAGATAACAATACCGTTGAAAACGCCAGTTTAGAAATTATTGGGAAAATATATGATAAATTATTTATTAGCCGTAAGATAATTCACCTGTTCTGAGAGCAATGCAAGTTTTTTACTGCAAACTTGCAAATTTTCATCAACTTCTATGGAAGTGGACTCGTCCACACTGACCAGTCCATTTATTTGAGCTGAGAATTGAGCGAACTCAGAAATCAAATCTGAAAACTCCACCATTGAGTACTGTAAAAATTCGAGATTACATTCATAACATATTCGTATTGAAATTTATATTCTTGTTAACTGTTCAGAACTGGTAGCCTCCAATAGATTAAATGCAGCTTTACTACATACATAATGGATAATTCGATATTAGAAGCTCTTGAGTTGCCGAAAATTATGAAAATATTAAATAGGAGCATTATGAAAATATTAAATACGATAATATGGTTCATTCAAGAGCAGTGACTATCAAGCATCATCATGAACAACCTTGTTATTGAGTTGGAATGTAAGAAAGGACCTGCGATATAACAACACTCTTATTCTATAGGGTAGATTGCACTAAAGTGGATTAAAGTTCATCTTTGATTATTCATGAACCTAATGATTACGGTATTATTTGTTCTATATTTATTATTTTGCTCTATTTTTATTGTAAGACATAGATAAATATGAAAATTAATTAGTAAGTAATCATTATAAATTATAATTATAGACTATTCCAATAAACTACAAAACTTGGTTAGAGCACACAAAATCAACAAAACTAAGATTCACATTGATATATTTGGAATAATACTCGCCTACTTTGGAAATTCCTCCAATTTAGACAATTTCTACAATCTGATGAAATTGATTCTCTTGATCAAATTATTAAAAGGTATTTGAAATTTTTTGTTTGAATTCGAAAATAATATAAATATTATGCGGTAGATAGTTTTGAAAACACTGGTGTAAAAAATAATAAAAATGAATAGATTACAAGATAGTGATATTTGGAGATAAGAGCCAGCTGATCACTTGACGTCACTATTAAATGGTACTTGTGACGTTCACATTTTGATACATGTATGAGATAAATGTTTCAACAAATCCAAGAACATTCTGTCACACAATTTGTGTGGGCTTAAATATTTCCTCAAAATTTTTAATGAAGAAATTGAGTTTCAACATTGTCCTTTTTGAGGTAATATTTTCTCACACGTGTTCAAATGTGAACGCTCCTCAGAATTTGAAAATTCTCCATGTTTCTATCTACTTTAGGCTGGACGCACACTGAAGGAAGAAACTGCTTTATACAAGCTTCGCAAGTCAACAAGATCACCTACTTCTGCGTGTATTTACGTCGCGAGCCGCCCGCTCCCGCAGTGTACTTCAATTCTTTGTTATTCTCATTCTATCATGCTGATAACAATAATCTTATAGCGCTGGTAACTTTATCCTTCATAAACTCTCATTGCAGGGGCGGATCTACGTATGGACAAATCGGACAATTGTCCAGAGCCCCGCAAAGCCTAGATCCGCCACTGCTCTCATGAGTAAACTTCAATACAGTATATGCTTATTCTTGCTGAAAGTTCATTGAGTATTCTGGAATGAATAAATAATTTTCGATGGAATTCAGAACTCGAAGTTTAGAATACCTGTAGATCACTATACGATAGAGATAGACTATCTATTGAAGTGGCTTATATCTATGTCAGCCTACTTAAAGGATCAGAAATTGAAAACAACCATTTTGTTCAATATAAAAATCATATATTTTTCTTATTGCATAGACATTTCTTTGTTAGAAAAAGTATAAAACATCCAGCATTCTCATTATAAAAACAATAATAATATTATTTACAATGAATTCTTATCATATAAATTATTGTTATTCACAAAAATTCCTTTCAACCTTTTATCTACAATAATCATACAATCTACCAATCAATCCATAATAAAACTCTTTCAATCTCTTAATCTGTATGAAACGGCCATCATAACTTATGTTGACACAATGTAAAATATTGGTGAATAAATCATGAACCTTAAACAACCTTTATGTACAAAATTTACAGAAACTTGATAATGTGAAAAATTACTGTACAATAATAATAATATAATTCTACAGTAGGCCTGTACTACTTGAGCATCTAATTTCATTTTTCAATGAATAGATAATTTGGACGTTTGGTCAGTTTGATTTTACTTTGATTAAAAAGAATATACTCTAATTAGGCTATGTGATTCACATCACACAGAATAAAGTATATAATTAAGTACAGATTAATCACATAAATTATATTGATACAATAATCACTATCATAAATAAATTTACAGTTTCTCGTCAGATCTGATTAACATGATAATCAAAAATAATTTTTAGATATTGTTGAGGAATAAAAAGTGAGATTCCTTTCTGTACATAAAATACATAATACAATCAATGAAAAATCCAAAAAAATAGGATCAAAGACACTTGAATTCAAAAAACCTCTTATTATTATGAAGATTCTTATACAATGGATATTATTTTCTAATGTATTGTGTTGAGACATTTTTGACAAAAACTCAAAGCTTGAGTCTCAATTTACATTGGTTTTCAAATCAGAAATCATCTTCTGCATGATAATACATATCAGCAGAATATGGTGCTCTTCAAAATAATTTAGAATTATTTTTCTTTATTAGTTATTCAGAGTAAAGTTATACACAGATTATTAATTTTGTATCAGTTTTGATTTAATTGTCAGCTCTTTATTCAATACTTAAAGTGATTATTTTCTAACAGTTCTCAACAAATTTCAGGTTTTATATTGCTTAGAGCAGCTGCACAATAGTAGTATTTCAAATTCAGTATAGTCGATAAAAACAAGTCAAATGTAGTTTGATTTTGTGATTGACTAATCAAAATAGAACAAAATACAATTTGATAATGATAATATAGCACAAATTAAACAAAACAGTCTATCTCAAAATCGATTGACATGAATCAAAAATACAGTTTGCCCTCATTATATATCAAATAATTGCTTCAATTTGTTCAAATTATTGATAAGCACAAATCGAACAATTAACAGTTTGTTCCCGTAATTAATAAGCACAAATCTGGGGATTGTTCTTGGACTATTGGCACAAATCAAACAATGCACAGTGTATTCTCGTGCATGGACGTGTTCAAACCCAGTTGAGCTTCTTGAAGAATTCGTATTCGCGGTCCCAGAGGAATTCCCAGTTTGTGTAGTCTCTCTTCGGACAAGTAGGGTAGTTCAACTAGGCCGATTTTCTCACTCTCAAAAACGCTGGCGTATTTCTGGAAATCAAATCACAATTTTAGAAAAATCGTGAATTATAAAAGTTAGAACATAATTTATTTGTGCTACTACATATTGTAAAACGAATGTGGGGCAGTTTAAGACAGTCCCTAACATAAACAAAGATGATATTCACAATATGTTTAATGAATGTATTGAGCTACTTTGAAAAATGTTAATTGTAGGCTACTTCACCCACATCTTCTTGTTCTCTATGTTGATAATTTTATAGTTCAAGAAATTTATTTGCTTTATTTGATGTACTTATAGGTCAATGTATTTTCTGATAGGACTATTACTGTTGTGTTAAAAATACAGAATTAATTATGGTTCAAATCCTACTTGTACTACTTGTAATCGACGCTCTTTAAGGTCGATTCACACATATCAGTTAAGTTCCAGTTCCATTTTAGTCAGGGCTCTGTGATTGGTGCAACGTCATTGACGTACTGTATTTTTTCTGCGCATGCGTCCATGACGCCGGATCAATCACAGAGCACTGACTGAAACTGAGCTGAGACTAGACTGATATGTATGAATCGACCTCTGTGTATTTCTGAACGTCATGACACTTGACTTAAATGCTTGTTAAAATGCTGGAGAATACACCTTGAAATTATATAACAGGTTTGTCCACTCAATGTAACTCATAACATGAGTTAAGGTGAGGTCAAAGAGAAGTAAAGAAGTTCTTCACTTCTCTGTGGTGAGGTGAAAAAACTATTAGGGTTCATTAAAATCCATCAGAAGCCATATAAAAGTAAAATTAACCATTAATATCTTGTATGGACTTATCAATTGAAAAAATCTCCTCCCAAAAATAGGCTACAAGTCTTAATAAGAAGCTTATAGAAATAAAAGGAGAATTAAAAGAAATTCAGTGTTAAAACCAGAAACTAATTCTGATTCATCCTCAGAAGGGGATGAATGTTTAATACACAAAATAGATAATTTCAAGAGTATCCTCACCTCATATCCAAGTTTTTTGAGGAACAATCTCATGAGGGGTGGCTCGTCTCCGAAGAATTTTGTCAGTTTCTTCACTTTATCGGGCGTCGAATGAGTCTGTTCAACGCTGATTTTGTTCAACGCCTTGGGGACACTCTGAGATCGCGCCGTCGCCATATTTGTTTGCGATCTAAGAGCAGCAAGCTCACCTCTGATTACTTCCATTTCCTGCAAAAATTTAAAAAATTGTTTCATTTCCGTCTATTCTTAGGCTACTCTTTCCTTTTCCGTATAAAACTTTTCCTTCTATCAAACCTAAGAAAGGACTTTCTAGTCCTAACTCCGCCTGATAAAGAATATTTTTATCTCATTTCTATTCTCATCATCTCTTTAAATTTGTGGGTCAAGTGGGAGAGGGGGCTTCTATACCTCATCTTCGCCCAAAACATTTTTGTATTAAGCTGAGTGAAATTTGAAGTAATTCTATCTTCTCAGGATGTAATATGTGAGAAGGTTGATGTGATAGTAAGAGATACCAGAACTGTTCAAGCTGAACAGTATAGAAAAGGAGCAATACAGTGGTCTGATTGTCATTGAATAAAATTGGATTGAACGTGAAGCTCAAATATAATGATTTACATCATTTCAATTATTCAAGTGCTTGTTACCACATAATGTATTTTTTTAAATAATAAGTATTGGAATGTTTTGAAGCGTACATGTTATGCTCACTATTTCAAGATAAACATTCAAACTATAAATAAAAAACACAAAAATCCCATCTTCATTTTAATAAGCTTTTATTTCTAAGTTTGAAGAATGAGAGAACATAGATTGAATTACTTTCAACCTTTTTCAAGTTGGCAAAAGCTTGGTTGAAAATTTTGACAATCGATGGAGAGTGTGCAAAATGAAAGACAAATCAATAAAATAAATAATTTGAGATGTAAATAAAATAATTGAAATCATTGGTGGTGTAGAATAGTATGTATGTTCAGTCGTCTAGAAGCCTAGGATAGTCCCAAACACTCGAAAAGTATTTTTACAAAAGTTTTGTTGGAATTGAAGCAGGATTCAACAAAACAAAAATTTCACTGACTCGATATTTAAGTGACCTTGTTCCTAGTTCGATATAAGTCCACCTAGTATTTCTATAGGTGTAATTTGATTATTCTTTCAATTCAAACATATTGTAATATCAAGATTGATATCTGGCATTGTCCATCCAAATTTGACAATGATTATTGTTTACTACTTGGTGTATGTAAATCTATTGAAGGTTTTAAAGTTGAGAGCTCTATCGAAATTTTATATAAGAAAGCGAAATTGAATCTTTACTGTTTGAAATTCTTCCTAATGTACACCAGTTTGTGTAGCTACCAATAAATAGAGAAATTCGACGTTATTTCTCAAATTCAAAAAATGTTACTCACTTGAATCATGAGGTGTTGGGTTCGCATCTCGGACGATAAGTGCGCTACACTCCTGGCCAATGTGACAACGTGAGATTCCAATCGCTGGAATCGCTTGTTGATACCCTGAAACACCGCAAGATAGCGCTCGTATCAACAAACCATAACCAGTACCACATCCTGCTGAAAAACCCAGTAGTGCTGATTAGACTACTGGGAATCACAATTTTCCTTACATTTCTTTATGGATGAGTTGCCTTATAACCTCATTGTTATTTGTTTACGAGAGATCTAGTACATATAAAATTTTTATACAGAAAATATATTTTCCCTCATAGATCTTTATTTTTATCATGATCAGATTAATAGTAGGCCTATCTGAAAGTTAATCTTGCAGAAACAATGTAGTAGATAATACAATTTTTTATACATTATTATAGGAAATGGAAATAATGTAGAGAGAAAAATTAATCTTAAAAATGATTGAGTTGTTCTAGAACTAGCAATATGGTGACATGGGTTTTTATCAATTTTATAAAATTTACAGACCAGTATAATTAGTAGTGGGCATTATTATTTTTTATCTAATTAGTAATAATAATTATTATTCTATTATGTCAAGAGTGCTGAATCACGAATAAAATGAACTGTAAGCTGCAAAATAGGCCTAGACAGTATCTCTCACATGTAAGGTTTCTACTTGCATGGTCTTGTACGTTCTTATCTTACAAGAAAGATAAGAATTCATCATGTTCATAAGAGATTGAGATCCACACATATTCAAAGTTTGTAGTTATTCAACAAATTATAATAATGAAACATTGATTTTCACACATTAGAACTAATATTTGAACTTTCTGATGATTTGTATGTATGAAGAATGCAATAATGTGGTTGATGGGAATTATCCACTGAACCATTCAATAAAATAGTGAAAGATAATCAGTATTCGAATAAATAAATTAATTATGAATGACATGTCCTCTACTCTATAATAGCCATACTTGTGTAGAAGCTTCAGTAAAGTTTGTAGATTGAAAAAAATTCAAATTCAGTTTTTACACCATTATCTCTGGTAATCTCTGGTAAACTAAGATAACTAACCACATAAATGTATGGTAAACTGAATTGAATAGGGATAACTACTACAATATCACCTTCATTACGACACAAAAAATTTTGTAGAATTTGTGCGCGGGTTCAGAAACAACATTGAAAACAATTCAACTAGCGCTAGTAGACTGTCAATGTGTAAACGCGGTATTAGTGATTATTATCATTGAAAGATGCATTGATTCATTTTAGCAATATAATGATATCTTGGTAAGAATTCATCATGTTCATAAAAGATTGAGATACACACATATTCAAACTTTGTAGTTATTCAACAAATTATAATAATGAAACATTGATATACACACATTGAAACTTTCTTATGATTTGTATAAATAATTTATTTTCTCGTGCACTGACCTTGATATCTTTGACCTTCTTCCTGTCATCAGCCTGCCTTCTCTTATCACTGTACCGGATCGGCCTTGAACTGACCGAACTGGGAAGTGAGGACATGCTGCCGTGTAGACGCCGTTTGTGCACCCGCGGATCTGACGCCTGGTATCTGCCTCCTGGTGTTTGCTGCTTGTTTTTCACGCCAAGTAGCTTCAGAACCTGGTAGGAGGTAGACGAAAATTGTTAGAAACTTGAGGAGGTATAATGCGTTTAACTTGAAAGTGGTATATGCGATGAAAGCTAAGCTCGTTATATATGAAGAAAATAGTTTACTGGTTGTTTTTGCTTTAGAACCAGGTAGACTGGTTGTGAGAAACCTGAGGAGGTAAAATAAAATGCGTTCCTCCATTTTTTCAAAACTTTGAACATTGTGAAAAGTGTTGAAAATGAGGCTACACTTTTTTCTTGATTTTAAACTTTCGAATTCAGCTTATAAACTGTAGATTTACGGACGTGGTGACAAAACGTTCTGAGAACCGTTTAGCTTACCTCAGAGTACATATTTTCGAGGCCCTCAAGCTGCTTCCTTATGGCACGAGTGTCGGCAGTGTCCACAGTTGTACTCAGTTCATCACTCGAATTATTCTCGTCTAGCATGGAGTCTAGTTCGAGGCTACTGCACATCATATCTACAGAAAATAAAATTTTCAATTGAGTGTCGGTGAAATTATTTTTTAAACGTTTTCACACGAATAATTATTAATTCAATTCCATACAATAAGACAATTTTGAATTGAACAGCTGCACTCGTAACATAACAACACACTGGACAAAACAGCAAGTATAATAAGTTTTCTTATCGCAAAACAGTTCCTTCGTCTATTTTCATCCTATTCATGCATTTTTTCTTTATGTATTGTAAATGAAGTTAATATTAGTTTTTGTTAAGTACTGTGGGTTGAGTGTCTACCTCTAATTTCGAATCGTTGATAAGAAAGCTGGAAAACCACTGAACATTTCAAAAATTTCAATAATATTCCATAAATATTATGATAATTTTAATAATATAAAATGTTGCATTTGAACACTATGCTTTTGATTTAATTTTCGTTGATTTTGTGTTGAATTTGACTTACTGGAGGTGACCTTTGATCCGGGCGTTTTAGTGTGATTATGCCTGTGATGAGGGGTCTTATCTTTGGTTGGACGACTCCACGTTCCTCGTCCCACGTTGCTACGTCCCTTGTAGTCGCTTTTCACGCCGTAACTCAAACTGCAAAAGAAAAACGAAATAAAATACTGTTATTATTGAAAATTCTAATTAGAAAATTTGCTAAAGATACTAGTAAACTAGATAGAAAACCTAATAATATTAATTGATATTATACAATGATAATACTTGATACTATGACATCATTTGTTGTAATGAGTGTTGTTAGAGGAGTAATTCCTGAGAATTTTTATTCAATTTCAATCTTTGTCTCATCATCTGGCAAACTCAGCTTTATAAAAATTCATATTCGTTTTGCAAACTATGAAGTATGATGTTATTTGGGCCACTGATGTTATCTTTCAATAGATTTTATCAAACTTTAGCGGCTGAATACGTGGTGGGAGATTATCCATCTCTCACCTCAGACGCCAATTTGATTGCTCTGTACAATGATAATACTTGATACTATGACATCATTTGTTGTAATGAGTGTTGTTAGAGGAGTAATTCCTGAGAATTTTTATTCAATTTCAATTTTTGTCTCATCATCCGTTATAACTCTTAATTCTTCAATATTTTCAACTCATAACTCTTTAATTATTACGTCATAACTCTTCTAATTATTAAAAATAGTTATGCAAAACTAATGACAACCACTGACCGTTATATTGGGCCAATTTAGATGAAAAACTTTCAAGAGGTAATAAATGTAAAATAAACTCAGCACCATCTCTCGGCTTTTGTCGGAACTACTGCAGTGTGCTAGATAATGTACAAGTTAGCATCAACTTTGAACCAAGCTAGCGGCACTTTGCGCTGTAGGCTTATTCTAGTGTTGTATTAAATAGATTTTCAAGTCAACACAAAAAACAATCATTTTATTTCAACAACATAGCCTACTTTAATTCAACTAATTAATTATGTAAATAAAATAGATTAGCGAAATTCTATGCTTTCAATCCTGAATGAAAAAACTATAAAATGTGATATTCATAAAAAACGATAATTTTCTTTATCAAAAAACTTTTGAGAATGCTTGATGCGATCTCTCACCCTTTATTCTTGAAAGTGGGTCCCGTATCGTCTGAAGAGCCGCCCGGTGATAGGGGTGGCAGAGGGGGGGTGACAGATGAAATGCTCTCGCTGAGCGTTGAGTTGGCTATGCTGTGATTGTGATGCAGCTTTGGGTCCAGGATATGTCGCAGCTCGTTCTCCACTATGTCTACCCACTGTGATTCCCCTGCACCTGTTCGAATTTGAAAAAAAAAATCATAGAAATTAGTCAAATAATCGGGTTCTATCAAAATATTTGATTTTTTTTTTCAAAAAATCAAAATCAAATACTTTATTCACTTCATATTACAGTTCATACAAAAATTGTATAGAAAAGAAAAATCAAGTGCATTCCTCATTAGGCTAAGCCTGTGTGGAGGAATGGCTCGTCTTATCATCAACAAAGCTTATTCTTGCAAAAAAAGCGATTTTCTAATTTACCTGCCATCAAATAGTATAGTAAATCGAATAATATTAAAATTACCCTAGAGCCTAGACTATCAAAAAATCAAATAACAAAAGAACATTTCACGAAAATTGAAACAAAATAAAATAGAAAACAAGGAACCAAAACCTAATAATATTTACATCAATGACATCAGATGCAGTCTTAATTTTCTTTCAAATATATATGAAGAGGACTGTCTAGAAATATTAAAAGGCAGAGCATTGAACATTCGGAGACCCTGATATTTATCATGGAGTAGGGATTTTGTGAAATCCTCACTATGAGAGGGAAAATATCATATAATGTCAACTATTTGATTTGGAAGACAAAAATATAATTATTATGTTGTAGAATCTCACACTCAGACTATAAGGACTTAGTGAGATTTCAGCCTTCCATAATAATATATTATCAGTACTGTATTTAATATGTTTATGTATTGTTCATTTTCCTGAATTGTTAATTTTTTTCATATTGTTTATTGAAAAAACAATGTGTGTAAGAATAAAAATTGATTGATTGGTTGGTTGGGATTTTATGGTCTCAGGCGAGGAGACTAGAAAAATGAAGCAAATATTATTTTATAATTAGGAAGATTATGAAAATTATTCAAAAAATATAACTAGCTTGGAAAATGATCAATACCTTTTCCTTAATAATTGAATGATCAATATTTCATCAATATAGAAAAATCTCATTTAATTTATCCTTTCTATGTTTTTACAGAATTGAGAAGAAAACTAGATGATTAAATGATAATCTTAGTACGAATTTCACTCACCAGGATGCGGTAGCGGTTCAGGACTGGTGTCAACGTTCCTCTCAGTTTTCGCTTTGCCACTGCTGTACACCGTACTCCCCCTCCCCGAGTCCGACTGCATACCTCCCCTCAACTTCTCATAATCCGATCCGGCGCCTTTTGAAAAGCCAACATCATCATCATCGTCTTGATGACGATCATTATCCTCACCCTCGGACGCCGCTTTGTTACCACTGTCTTTATGAAGATGGTCGGAGTCTAATCGGTCACTGGACAAAAACAGACTACCGCGTCGGTTGGGGGCTTTGAACCCCCCGAATGTGGGGGGTTTCGGGGCACGGAATTCAGATTGAGTCCTGTTTTCACTGTTATTTTGTGTAGCAATGTTACGAGGGGTTTCTAAGGGGGTGCGGGACACATACACACCTAGACTTTGCGTTTTGTCTTCTTGTTGAGTACGCTCCCTGGGGGTTTGGTAGTTTTCTGTCCTAGCTGCTCCAGACATCTGATAGTTTTCTCCAGACGTCCTAGCTGCTCCTGAAGTTTGATAATTTTCTCCAGTTGTTCTAGCCCCTGCAGGAGTTTGGTAGTTTTCTGTCCTGGGAGTTACTTGATAATTATTTTCTCCAGTCGCTCTACTTGCCCCCTGATAATTGTCCCTAGTCCCAGCTGGAGTTTGGTAGTTTTCTGGCCTAGAACTTACTTGATAATTATTTTCTCCACCTGTTCTACTCGTCCCCTGGTAATTATTCTCTCCAGAAGCTCTGTTAGGTCCTCCTTGAGTCTGATAGCTGTTTTCTACAGCCGCTCTTGACATTCCTGGAGTTCCAGGTGTTTGATACGTTCCGTTGTAGTTATTGTAATTGCTCTGATGGTAGTTGGATCTGTGATTTTCCAGTTGAGCACCCCGCTGTTGAGGAGTTTGTTCGGGAACACTTCTTATCACATCGGCTTCAGCCATTCTTCGGGCGTTTTCCATTTCCACAAGGCTTTTCCGGTTGCCTGGCACTCCGTATCCTCCTGGAAAATAGAAAATTTTGTTGAATTACTCTGTTTTTCAACAGCATAAAAAACCGGTGAAGCGACAGATGTTTGAAAATCGCTCGCTCCATAGCAGATAGCACAAAGAGGCAACTTTCAGCTTCCAGTGTTGCCTAGTCCAAGCGTCAGAGTTGCTTCCCTTGCATGATCTGTTTAATCAGATGGCAATACTTGTCAACAGAGCAGAATTTCTCAGTTGTCTAATTTTAAGATCGCAATTATAGTTATTTAAAAAACTAGTTACATGAGCGTTTATCCGATTTTTGTCAAATAAAGAGATACATTAATGAATTATAAATTAATTGAGCATTCTCTTAAATTCAAGCTCAAGAATCAAGAACCAATTCATTTATTTTAAAATTCATATTTCATTCTCCGTGAAGACTTATACGAAAGCAATAGACAATGTGAAAAATCCCACACTCAAAATATTCAACAGTATGATAACAGACATAACTTAAGTCGATCATTGGGGAATTCAATCGTTGGAAAAGATTCATGTAAACAGGAAAATGATATTGAAAATATTGTCAACTCAGCAAATTACGGAGTAAAGAAGTGTGCTCGCTTCTCCAACCCCTATGTACATCATGCGACATAGCGGTGGAGGCTTCATAAAGCATGCGGTGCAGCATTCGTTTTCCGCCAAATTTTAATAGAATGCGTTACCTACAATTAAATTCTCCCCAATAATAATTTGAGGAACATTCCACTCTACTAAAACCTTTTACTACCTTTCTAAAAATGAACACTTGTTTATTTGAAATAGAATCAATTCGTGAGTACTGTACCTTCATTAGGATAATAAGCAGGCTGGGGAGTCCTTCCATAAACTTCGTTCGGACGTATACTCCCCCCATCTTGAGACGCAGTCCCCCCTGGGGCCCCTCGCCTACTAGCTCCGGGTGTTCTCTGCTCAGCTATTACTTGCTCTCTAGTCATCGCCTCACCTCCTCCTCCTCCTCCTCCTCTGTTCCTCGGAGTTTCCATTTCAATCACCGAATGTCGGGAGCCGGTGTGATGCTGCGAAAGCCTTTGATTGTTGGAGTTTGGAGTGGCTGGAGGCTCCAGGAAACCTCCGTCGTCAGCTGCCTCTCTCTCGCGTCGCTCTCTTTCCAGCTGCAGTCGGATTTCTTGGTTGCGTCTCATCAACTGAACAATCAAAAATCGAATTAATTTATCTCCAAAAAACGAAATTAACATAACAATGCATTGGAAACTCCAGTAGAAAACTGAGATAATGTTTTAATTCAAATTAATTCTAGTTCTATTGGTGGAATCCTGTTCGCTGGAAGTGTGCATTAATCAATTAAAATGAAAAAAGGTTCAAAAATATACTAAATCATTCTGAATAGGATTTTGGAATTCCAAAACCCAAGTCCACCTCATTCGAAGCGTGTTATACTCATTTGGCTACAAACTGTTATAACTCTCTTTCTATTTTTATAAAACATATAAGTAAAAACATATTTATTTCCTCCAAGGCAGTGGAGGATACCTCATCCAATTAGAAGATGTGAGTTTTTTTAATTTGGAGATTAATTCCATTTTATTTGAGGAAAAGAATAATGTGATCACTGTTGTAAAAGTGGCAGTTAGCCGAGGTGGCATATCGGTGGAAACATTAAGCTGTCGGTCCCGGCTGCTTGAAAAGTAATCATTATCTCGTCATCACCCTAGCATTACTCATGTACAAGCCTAGAGCTAATGTGCGCATCACCCTCACAGAAGAGAAAAGTTTTACTTTTGATTCACTTCAATACCGACATGCAGACATTTTATTTTAAATTTGAAGAAGTGAATCAAAAGTTTATACATTGAAGTTCGTAAATGGATGAAGAAATTATCATCTTAAAAGTTCTAATACACATTAAAATCTATATAAAGTAGGCTATTTATCAAATTATTTACTCATCATGTTAAATCTATACTCACATCACTAGAATTACTGTGACTCATTGTCGCCCTGCTCTGTTGCTGAGAACTGGCCAAATAGACTCCATGTTGCCTCAGCTGGCTCTGAGGACTGAGGCTGTCATCGGCGCGCTGCTGAGGGGTTTGCTGAGGAGTAGCAGTCACGCCGACTGAGGCACCGCCTCCGTTGAGGTGCTGCTGAGGCGTTCCCTTGTTGAAGCGACTGGATATCATGTCTTTGATTGTGTGGTAGGTGCGTGAAGGAAACGCTTTACTGCCGTTTTCCTCAGGGGTTGAGTGGACCGGTGTTTTGGGTACGGCACCGGTTGATATAGTACCAGGCGAAATGCTGAGAAAAATAAAATAGAGTTATTAAAATGGAAATAGAACAGATTATTTTGATAAACAATTGAAAGTAGACACCTACCGTCTTCGGTATTCTTCTATGTGAAGTGAATAGAATAGGAAACAATATATCAATGATTGATGTAGAATGTCCTTCGCAAAAGACTAAACAAAATAATGTAATGAGAGAATAACGTTGATCATGTTTTCAAGCTAACAACTAACAAGTATCGTTAGTATAACTTGTACGTAACTAAGGTTAGGCGTACACCGGTTAGTCAAGACAAGACGAGATTAGTCACAGTAATTCACATAGTTGCTTATGAAGCAGCACACTCAGATGCAATGACTAATCGGTGTGTGTTGCTTCATAAGCAACTATGTGAAGTGCTGTGACTAAACTTGACTAATCTCGTCTTGCCTTGTCTTGTATTGACTAACCGGTGTACGCCTAGCCTTATAATACTTGAACTTGATGATTTATTTAATACTTGGAGTTGTACATGTAATTGAACTTATAATACTAACATAAAACGAATTATTTTATAATAGAATGGTACTTTTTCAATAGTGACGATATTGATGCAATTTGAAGATGAGTTATCAGAGAAAGTTACCGGAGAGTAACTCGACTTGACTTACTGATTCACATCTTAGTAACGATCATTCGTCCTGATGTAAGACTTCTTCTATGATGTAAGTCAAGTTGTTTTCTACTTTAAAATTTTTCTAAGTCAGTGTAATTTCATCAGTAGGAAACAGAAAGGATATACAACACAATACTGATACTTTATTTGGTTTACCTTGAATATCCATTCATATGGTCCTGAGGCCTTATTGGTGAAGGCTCAGACATTTGACTGGAGTCTAGAAGGGTCATTGGCTGGGCCTGAAACATAAATTTGTTTGTAGAAATATTGTTGTATCGATTAGTTACTAGATTACTAAAAAAAATTACAGGAAGTTCGAAAACAAAAGCAACTGAAGTAGTTGGAATTCAATTAAAAAAGCAACAGCAAACATTCAACTTAAAAGTACTGAATGGAAAAGAAGTTGTCGAATAGGGAAAATTATAGATATTTTGTTTTTCACTTTTAAATATTTTGAGAACTTTTGAAGAGTTCAAATTACCTTATAAACTTGATGAACAGGCATTGTTTCTTGTGAAGCATTAACTTGCATTGTAGGCTCACCACACTGGGGAAAAAAATGAATTCAATTATCGGGCAATGAATTATAATTATTACTGTATTATGAATGAATCCAATCAAATTCAGCAAATTTTAAGAGTTTTTGAATAGGCCTACTTCATTGAACTCATCAATATGACAAAAATGAATCCAATAAAATTCAGCAAATTTCGAGAGTTTTTTCAGTAAGCCTAGCCTACTTCATTAAAGTCATCAATATTGTTAGAATTCTATAAATTTTTAAACAATGTAGAAACAATACAGTAGGGGAGTCATTAGTATCTCTCTTTCGATCACAGTATGAAAAAAATCGTATTTTTATAGTTCAAATAAAAGCCATCCTTTATTAAACAAGATGAGTTGAAGTTACCAACAATACATTATTTATTATGACAATAGAATTGAATAATTCAATTATTTAATTCTGACATTACTTTCATCTTAGTTCTTATTGAAGCAATTTGGTGGTCCAACTAATAAAAATATTGAAATTTCAATAGAAAACAATAATGGAATTGGAGTGTAAAATAATTAATAAATGGTGCTAAATAAATAATAATTAATAAGAAAATAATAAATGCATTTGAATCAAATATGGTCAAAAATATAATTATCAACAATGAATAACTACAACAAATTGCAATATATTGATGAATTTCAAAATAAATAAACTGTTTCAACTTACCCTATTTTTGTCTTCAGTCCAAGCTAACTGTTTATTAGGTGCATCAGGTGCTATAACGGCTTTTGAGCGTTTTCTGTATTCGTTCAGAATTGGAATTTTCGAATTCTTATCGCCACTACTCAGAATAACTTCGCGTTCAATCTGTACAAAACCAAACAAATTTTTCACTATAAATCATCAAAACAGACACCAAAAACTAACTCAATAACATAAGACTGAATTATCAGCAATGAATTACATTTGAGTCATGTAAGCCGTAACCAGAGACTGAACGAAAAATTAGTACAACATGTGGATGGGACTGTAAAAATTAACAGGATTTTGAAGATATGATAGGCATATACGTAACAGGAGAAAACCCAACGGCTACACGAAAAAACCGACATAAAACAAGATGGCGGAAAAACAATCATGATTGTTCCAGCAGTCTACGTTTATCTTTGGTGAGAATTTTCACAGGCCTGTTATGACGAACAAAATAATAATTTCATCTTTCTTCACATTGCAGATGGAAATAATGATTCATGCTACATTGTGCTAAAACAACTGTGAAAGCCCTAGATATTCTCACTTAAGGTAATACAGAAAATATTGGGAGGAAAATTTATAGCATTTTTGTTGTTATTTGTTCGGATATGTGTTTTGAGAGAACACTTTCAACTTTCCAATTGGCGGACAGTTTGATGTTATTTTTTCACTGAGAAGGTTGCAAGACTTGATATATATAACAAATTAAAAAGTTTTCCCATGAGAATTAAAGCCATTCTTGGAAAGTAAATTGCATTGATAACTCATGAATAACATTGTCATTTCTCTTTCAAATGTCTTGTAAATAGGCTACAAGGGTTTTGTGATCTCGGTATACAGGTATTGTAAGATACAAAAGAACTTTCAAGGTATATTGAAAAAGGTTTTTGTGAAGGTATTACAAGACTTGAGAGGATAATACTTGTGTGAAGTTTTTCGGTAAGTGGGCCAGGGGCATCTTTTATGAAACTGAAATGAGCCTTTTTAACAGAATTCACCCCACTTCCGCAGTCCATTACCGCTATCTTTGATTCAATAGAAATAAGAAATTGGTTACAAATTGTTCAAAAATTACATCTACATATTTTTTGAATAGAACCTCTTCAAAGAAAAAGTGATAATCTGGAATGCTTGGAAGTACAATTCAAAAAATTTCAATTTTCAAAGAAGACGTCGGTGATAATTTTGGAGTGGTTGGGAGTACAAGTCAAAAAATTTCAATTTTTAGGAGAGCCATTTCTAAGTTCTATTCTGCGATTGATCTCCTCTATAAAATATTAAGTTACAAACTTTTCGTGATATATTGATAATAATTTGTGTTCCTCTCGTGTTTCTCTGCGTGTTCCTCTCAGAACAAAACGAAGAAATATAAATTATTCTGTATTAAATCAAATAACCTACATGAATATTATGCTGTCCATACCTTGACTTATACTTTTAATCTCCTGACTTATAGCATAGACTAACAATATATAAATTTATTGGATGAATTGATTATCATGAATGGATTATCTCTGCTTATAATGTTTGAATCCTGGCTTTTACTATTCCACCCCAAAAGGAGTGGAACTAAAATGAAATGATATATTCTCTTGAGCCCAACATTAAGCTGAACATTGACACCAGTCTATTATTATAAATTAATATTATTATTATTTCAAAAACCCCTAACTTACACTTGTCAAACCCTGACTTATACTATTTGTCCAAAAAGTAGAATAACTAAAATGAAATTAAGATAAAAGGAATGGGATATTGCAACTATTCAATTGCTTTTTTAAATCATAATAATTTCGATTAATAAATTATTATAAAATGAAATTGTTAACTACTTGTCCAAAAAGTAGGATAACTGAAATGAAGTCAAGATAAAAGGAATGGGATATTGCAACTATTCAATTGCTTTTTTAAATCATAATAATTTCGATTAATAAATTATCATAAAATGAAATTACATGTTCTGTTGAGTCAAACATTGAGCTGAACATTGATACCAGTCTATTATTTCAATATTCTCTTTCTATTTTGTTAGTAATTTTCATCATTTCACTCACAGGAAACTTGCTAGAATGCGTGTGCAGATTGCTGTGATGTGGCGAGGAGAGTGGCGCTGTTGTATCAATGGCCGCACCGGGAATCGGTGGCTGGAAGTGGGTGACGTTGGTGGCGACGGCGGTGGCTGATTGTGGCGGCTCGTGGCTGTGGTAGAGCGGGTAGGGTGGCATTCTGTAGGGCGGCGGGGGGGTGGAAGAGCCCCCTGCCTCCTGCGGGTGGCTGGTCAGAACCAGGACCCGTTTCGGGGGCGGCACAGGCTTGTAAGCGCTGTTGCCACTGGTGCATGGACTGTCGACCTCACCTGTTGTACAGAAGAAAGAAAATTTTAAGATACATATGAAATCATTTTAGAAAATGTCATAGAAGTGTTAGAAATTACTATTTAATTTGTAAATAATAATAATAATTCCGTGTAACCTGGCTGGCTCAGGTCTGGTGTCAGAGTTTTCAGGTCACTCCTGATCAGTTCAGGGTCTCTGACGTGACTTGATGACTGTTTTTTAGGCAGCCGGGACCGACGGCTTATTATTTCTAATAAGTTGTATTCCAAAAAATGTTTGACATGTAAGAATTGTGTAACTTAGGGCCGGTTCATGAGCTCGGGATTTAGCCAAGTCCTAGACTAAAACGGGTGGCCACCGTAGCATCGACAAACGTTAGCCTCAAAACTATGTACTAAGGGCTCTCTATGCTGCTAACCCACTAACCTGTCGAGACAAACGTTTGTCGATGCTACGGTAGCCACCCGTTTTAGTCTAGGACTTGGCTAAATCCCGAGCTCATGAACTGGCCCTTAATTGTTACTTGGTTAGGATATTAAAAGTAGTGTTATTGAAGTAGGAATTTTGTTGTTGTTGGTCAACTCGTGGTCCATTGTTTTTAATTTTTACCCTATGATAAATGCCAGTCCCTGAGTGTTATGGGGCTGCTATAATTATTGTAAACAAATTGTATAAATGTCTTCAGCCTGGAATTTTTTATAGGGTCAATTCCACCGAAATTAAATTGAATTTAACCGCCTTGAGATGACGTCATTTTACGGAGCTCAATAAAGCCAGCCCTCATTTATTCATTCTTCGTCACAGTTGATAGACCGGGAAATCGTCCAAGAATTCTTGATATAACGAATCTGACAAAAATGAGCTTGTGATTTAAATTTGAATGCAAGACACATAAAACAAACAAATTGAAAAACATCATCCATTTCATGATATAATATGTCCACTGTTGACTGTATGATGGGTGGGGCTGAATTCAAAATACTTGATCGTTTCGAAATTGATTATATTTAAATTCAAAGCGAGACAAGACTTTGAAGCATTCAATGATCAGATCTTGATTGATGCATGAGTTTGAAGGTGAGAAAATGTTAGTCGTAAATCTGGAATAAGACATAAATTATAATCAACAGAAAAAAGTGAAGGATTTCTCAGTTTAAACGGCGCTTAAAATGTATGAAAAAGTCATAAAACTCCTGACATGATAAACTTGTTATACAAAATTTGTTTCCAGTTTCTGTTCTTGCGTCATGGGAAATACCGTAAGTTGGTAAACAGTCACAATGTACTGAATCATTTATTTCTTTTTGGCATGGTTTATGGGAGGAGTGACTAGTGACAAGAAGGAATATCAAAGGACAAGGATGAAGTGAAGAAATGAGGATAGTGAGGATGAAACCAGAATAATCGTATCCAAAGAAGCTGTCTTTCTGTTAAAAAACTAAAACCAAGACCTATTGAAGTAAATTTAGGATAAAAGTAGTCTATGTACTGATATTGAAGTAAGGTAAGGCCGCAGTTACATTGGATGAAAAAGGTACAGTACCCACAAACTAGACACACATATCTTGATTTGCAGCATTATAACAGTACATGTACAGTGTGTCTGAAAATTAACAGAGCAACTTTTTTACTTCAAAGAATGATTGACAGTAAGCCTTTGTTGTTTCTTACGCTTATTCCAATGTACATTTCATTTCAATCTTATTTATATCCTCAATCCTCCTTTCAATCTTATTAATTTATTATATTCTACAGTGACAGTCATTTAATTTGACGCTTGGCATTAGATAGATAGAGGTATATGATTTCTTGACGTGACTGATGAGCAACAATTGAACGATGAGCAACGATCCGTAGAGTACGATGGCAAAGAAATAATATCTCTCTATCTATCTAATGCCAAGCGTCAAATTAAATTAATCTGATTCTACTTCTCATAACAATTCAATTCACCTTTCACAAAGAAACAGCTGGGTGGCACGAGCTTCGCAACCGTTGATAATTTCTTCTGACGTTTCACTTGTCGTACAGTCATTGCCATCATTTCAAATAAGTCACTTTAGTCACAACTGTCAGCGATTATCAATCAGCAAAAAATCATAACTTGCTTTCACCAATAATTCACACGAAGACATTAATTTTGATTGTTCTTTCAGGTTTGAATACTTTTCCATCAAATCAACCAACGTCATTGTTCATGTATTCGAATAGTTAAGATCTATGAAATTAGAATAATTAATAAATCAATCATAATATCTATAAAAATGTATACATTTCATATCTACACGAATGTGCATGATTTTATCATGATCTTAATTATGATTTCATAATATAGAATGCTGCAACACACAAAATAGTGCTTCATTTATGATTGCAGAATGACTTTAATGTTATCACTGCCTGAATTTGATATAAAACTATATTATTTACTATTATAGTTAGCCTATACTGAGTGGTTTTTTTAACTGACTTTTATGACTCAATAGACTCATGTATACAACAGGTGTAATGTGTGTAATAATAATACAACATAACCATATAACATAAGAGTATAATAACAATTAGGGACAGTTCAAGAGCTCGGGTCTATCTCTATTTCGAGTCTAAAAACCGGATTTTGCGCCGAGTGTTGAAAATCGGGTTTATGAACTCGAGATTATCAAGTCCCACGCGTAAAAGAGCAATGTTATTGCAGGGAAAACCCCGAGGTTTAAAAGTTGGGTTTATGAGACCAACAACAACAGATCATCTCGAGTCTAAAAGATAAACTAGGTGCTCATAAACCCATCCTTGGAGTTTTAATATTTGCTTCAAGGTGTTTTGAGTGAGAAATAGTTACCAAGTTTCATTGACTGATCTGTTCAATTTTCAATTTTGAATGCCTTACCCTTCCCAACGTAGTCTTGTCTTAACTAACTTCTGTTGAAATTCATATTGAAACATGTAATTTCCATTTCTTTCACTCATTTTATTAAAAGGTACCGGTAATCATTCAATTGAAAGAATGGTCGAATCTAGTTAGGCTAAAGGCTAGTATATGAATAGCAAGAAGTATTTCAGGTGCGAAGAAAAACAAATAAAGAAAAAGAGAAAGAAGAAGAAGAGGAGAAGGAGAGAAGAAAAAGAGTGAAGAAAACGTGACTGCTGAAGGCATGACTCATCAAGGACGCATTCCAGAATGGATTCTTTGCAAACAGCAAAGAGGAGGCGTTATTATAATAGCGCGAAAATATTCCATCTTTTTTATTTGGTCACAATAGAGGTACAGACATTGTTCTGATTAGTGATAGTAAAAGACTGATACAGCTAAGTAAACCTGATGACTAGCACAATCCCAGCATCCAGCTAGTTATATTATAGCATGGAGATGGTGACCAAATCATTCACAGAAAAAACCGGGACACTATTGAACCTTTCTTGTACCCCTCCCCAAGATTTTACCCTGAAAAATAATAATTCACTTCAAAAATATTTTATCAACTTGAATGTTACGTTTCAACTCCACCTTTGCTTCACGTAGAAGTTGCGCTAATTAAAGAGGAGCTCTTGGTGCTGGTTGGTAATCAATAAGATATTTCTTTTAGTTGATATTTATTAGTTGGCAATCAATAAGGGACGTTTGGTCACCCTAAGCTAATGCCGTGTTTAGACGTTACCAGTAGGCTATACAGGTGACACGTTTCCAGTGCTTGATTGAGGTAAGATTAGTTATGGGAGCGTTTAGTACAGAGCGTGCCATCCAAATTGGCGTCTCACTGGAGCATGCGCGTTGATCGCTTTCTCCACTACAGTGCCTGCTGACTCGCGGTATAAATTTCAAAGTTCATTCGGCAAACTCAGCTTTATAAAAATTCATATTCCTTTCGGTTACCTATGCAGTACTATGATGTTATTTGTCACTGAAATGTACTAGCCTTTAGCGGCTGGAGGAAGCGTGGTGGGAAGATTATCCATCTCTCTCGCACAGCCTCCCCTAGACATAATTTGGATGGCATGCTCAACATACAATGTATCAGAATATTTCGATAGCATTCTGTAATACATACATTGATACATAACGTGCTGCATGTGAATCGGGCTGCTGCCACGTTATTTGGAAACTACTATCTCTCTGTTTGTAAACATAGACAATAGTTTTTTATTCCATTCCCATTCGAAATCCACAGTGAAAGCTTGCTTCTTCTTCTTTTTCATTTTCTTCTTCTTCTTCTTCTTCTTCTTCTTCTTCTTCTTCTTCTTCTTCTTTCTTCTTCTTCTTCTTCTTCTATCTTCGCCAAATAATTGTCTTTATTATTGTGGGAATTTTTCGTTTAATTTTCCCTCCATTCATGAACCTCGTGGGCTGGTAGAAAGCTATATCCAATAGTATCTATAACTATAGTATAGTATATCTGTACACTACATACTATAGTAAACGAATAGTAAAGCTATCTGTGTACTATATTATTATAGGAAATATAGCTTCATTCTATATAAACATAGAGGGTACTGGTACCTATAGCTTTAATTGCTCTATGCTATAGACATAGAGCGAATAGTAAATAGTATACGTTCATTTACTATAGCCTTTCATCTTTATAGATATAAAACAGAGTATCATAAGAAATATGAAGCTAGTACTATACATAGATATACTTCGTGATAAGTTAAGCAACACGCGATACGTCTTTGAAGAATTATTACGACTTATGTAGTCTCCTGTGACGTTTGAATACTTATCACGATCTAACCTGATTCACATACGACTTTTCTCATTCGTGATTGTTTTCTTCAGATCTAGGAACTGCGAGACAAGTGAGGGAAATTATTTATGGAATGAATTATGTTGTCTGGGTTTTTTGCCGGTTGCGACACGGTGACAAGATGATCTATGAGTATTTCAATGTTTTTTTGTTGATGAAATGAGAAGCTTTGAAACTACAGTCATAGACTAACTATACAGTGTTGTCTGTGTTGTCACTGTTGTGTTGTCTGTGCTACAGTTTTGAATGTGTAGAATTAATAATTAATAAAATATCTATTCTTTTCTATTCATACTCTAAAGTAATTATTCACTTATCTATCACTATAAAATTCTGATTCAACTGTATTAAAGATTCATGTTCTTCCATGTTATTCGCAGCTTGTCGAGAATATCATGAATACGTACATGCGATAAAAGCAGCAGAAGGAGAGAAAATAACAGTGAAATAGCGCGGTTGGAGAGATGATACCCATCACTCTCCCAGAACGGCAACTGATTTACCGTTAACTGAAATGCATTATTTCATATCGCAGCAGCTGTGCTTTGCTGACGACTCACTGACAGTTCCGCGCCGAAAAACACTTCCACAGCAAATCTGAGGATTGGAATGAAGAAATCGCGGGAAAAACTTGAGAAAATCTGTCTGGAAACTGGTATTTTCCTTCAGTACCCTCTTGTCAAGTTCCTTCAGGAACTTTTGTTTTTTATTTTTTGTCTTTTGATTTTGACAGAGCGCGGGTAATGAGGGGCCAAAAACAAAGTCGAATTCAAATTAAATTTTGTTAAACTTCGATTTTTAAAAATAAACTGAGCTTTCTTCGAAAAAACCTTGATTTGAGTTTATTACATCAAAAGTATATCACTACAACATCAAGCAAGGCTTCGTAGCATTTGACGAAACATAAATTTCTTAGGATTCTGAGAGATTTGGATGATGAGAAAGCTTCAAAATCTGGATACTTACGAGAATGACACCTTGTAATCACGGGAAAATTCTAAGGTGTCAGAGAAAAATGTTAATTAACACTTGCATCTAGGTAACACTAGGTAAAATAATGAAAACAATGTTGTCTATCCCACATCGTTTTCATTCTTTCACCTACTATACAAAAAAGTCAATGATGAAAGAATAATTTTAAATTATTCATTCCCATATTGCTGATTCAATCTACTATCTTACAATAATTAAATCTCATGACAACAATTCGGAATTGGAAATTAAAGCCGGAAATCACCGATTAGACAATACTTTTAATTTATAATACTAGCGCTCTGAAGACTTGTAATAAGTGAAACAATTACTGGATTACATAGAACTATGGACCACTTATGAAACTATTTCATCTATTCTTTAGAAACCATTTCATTTCTTTACCGACTGTAATTAAAATTCCAGCGTAACCTCATAAAGCTCGTCTGATATAATTTGTTACATTCCAAGCCTAGTGAAAACTATGATGCAATTATCACGGTTTTTAATTTGACAATTAGGTTAACTAGAGAGCTGTCATTATCCTAGAGGACAGGAAACATCAAGATTAATTTCAGAGGATTTCGTAGCTTTTAATAATAAGATTCTATGAATTATATTATAAGGTGGTAAGGATAAAGAGTATCAAGTGCTGAGAAACCAAAAAATGTCTTTCAAGCTATTTTTAATCTCCATTTAATATTTGAAGCTGTTTGAAGCTTCAAATTGAAAAAAGTGATGGGGTGTTGCTATGAGACATGGAGGGAAAGATTAAATAGTGGGGGAACTCAATAAAATTGTCCTGAGGCCAAATTTGCTCTCTTAGAGCAGTCTAGGCCAGTTTAAGATTGAATTTTAAAGGTGAGAAAATTTTTGGGAAGCTTACTTTATTAGTAGTGAGTTCATGTAGGCTATACCATACAACACAATGAAAGAATAGATAGTTATACTATTACATAGCCTGTGGCTGTATCTATAATCAGATTCATTTAATTTGACGCTTGGCATTAGATAGATAGAGAGATAATATTTCTTGACGTTGCTGATGACCGTAGAGTACGATGGCAAAGAAATAATAACGCTCTATTTATCTATCTATCTGATGCCAAGCGTCAAATTGAATGAATCTGATTATACCAAGTTATACAAAAACCATAATACAATATTGAGTTGTATTAAATTTTATATTGCTTCTGAATCATCTGTATCATTGCACACTCTTTCATGAAATTCATTAGTTGGACTAGAAAGAATCTAAATGGCTCTGAAAGACCACTCCTTGAATGCTGTGTTATGATAAAATATCTTTATCCATGCTCTATCAATGCAGTGTTTAATGATAAGAGCTTTACAACTCAATAAAAAACGGAATCTAATGGAACTCTTTCATGAACATTTTATGACTCTCCAATAAACCAATTCCAAGATCTTGTTCATTTACAGTTCATTCTAATTTTCTAACGTTACATTTAGGTCCAGATTTGAGCGTTTAGATTATAAAAAAGTATGTATTATGGTACCCTAGTTTTTAAAGGGTTAGACCAGTGCCGGAGCTTGTTTTATGAATGAAACACTAGATACGTGTTTCTAACAAATTTATCAATCAAATTACAATCTTTCCATCTTTTAGGTAACAATCAAGTCCCTTCTCTACCTCCTGATTGCTTGGAAGTTAATTGAATATAACCGCCGTAATGGGACGTCATTTAACGCAACCAATGCTACTATTTCTCTATTGAGCTTTGTTAGATGACGTCAATCTACGGCGGTTATATTTAATTGGCTTTTGTGCAATCTTTATTACATCTTTTATCATTGCACTACTCATACTGTACTTCTTATTGGATTGCTCTATTATTGTACGGTACAGCTTTTGTGCATTCTTTATTGCATATTTTATCATTTCACTACTCGTATTTTACTTCTTATTGGATTGCACTATTATTCTAAGGTACAGCTATTCGTTTAGGCCTACCATGAAGTTCATCTCCAAACATACGTACTAAGCAACTGCAACTACAGTCTGCTAACAGTACAACTATTTTAGTACAGTATTAAGAATATTAATTGTTCTAGAAATAACTGTTCAAAATTTAGGATAGGGAAATACGATAGAGATATTGATGCTTGAAAGTATGAATGTTGAGTTGAATTTTTCAACTCATACTCGAGCCACGATCTTCTCCATTGTTTTTTTTTTCTAAAGAAAGAGCCATCCAAGTTCCAGCCTCCAGCAATCTAACAGTCCAGTAATCTTGTTTATTTTGAAGTCAGCTCTAAAGATTGAAGAATTAGTGAAAGGAGCTGGCAACAGTACTTTTAACTATCTTGTTGAAGAGAATAGGTCAGACCTGCCGTGACGGGGAAATATTGTTGTATTAGAGGTAATAAACTTGAAAGTAGAGTAAGATAAGTAGGTGTAAATAGTTGAGAAGTGAAATAGAATTCAAGTTTATAGGTATCGTTTGTAAATAAGATTGGTCTAGTTAAATTCTTTAGTCTTTACCAGGTTTTATTCACATGGCCAACCAATCAAGTCAGTGAGAGTGAGGAAACTAATCATTTTTAAAACTTTATTCCAAACTTTAAAGTAAAAATAAACGGTCCTCACAAATAAAGTGAGCTTAATATGTTTAAAGTTCAAAATTTGTGTTATATTAGCCAGTAGACAAAAATAGGTTCTAGAAAACCGTAATGGTCGTAATAATAAGTGAAATGAATATTTTCTGATTTGAATTTTCAAAATAAGTAGGTATTTCATTAACCAGTATAAAAAGGTTGATTTCGTGTTTCAACAATTTTCATCAATGTCTATTGACTCAGTTTTTAAGGCTTTTCAAACATTGCAAGGAAAGATTCATTATAAACCAATTCCTTCATTCTAATATTCTTTCAATTATTATTTTATTTTATTTCATCAGGGAGAGTCTTTCCCATCATCTTCTTGATCGTAATATTAAATTGCATGATCTTCTAATAAATTAGCTTATTATTAAATTGATCTCGATCTTCTCTGTAGTAAAGTGGTATGGTTGAAAATGTTTATAAAACCAAGCGAACCTGCACATGCAGACAATACCCAGTGGTTAGATTCTTTGTTGAAAATTAAACAAATCAATTTGAATACGAAACATGGTATTTTTATGAATAGTCCCATGAAACTGAAACCAACTAACTTCCTCTCTTCCCTTCGAAGATATATGAATGTGTCTTGAAATCTAGCATAGCAATATGTTTATTACTAAAAGGAAAAAGCCTACTAGCTCACTCTATAATTCCTTTATAGTCAACTAAAATAATGACTATAATGGATTATGTATATCCACATTAATATTATAATAATATTAAACTAATAATTCAACCAAATATCACTAATTCATCATTTTTCAATCAATAGCTGAATTACTAACGGTCTCACCCTATCTAATTCAACACCTAGTACCTAATTCTGATATAACCACTATTCAAAACAGATACAGTATTTCAAAATGAAAAAATAATGAAACTATTCTACTTATTACATCACGGCAATAGAATAATTATTATACCCCTACAATCCAATTATCCGTAAGTTCTCATGACACAGTAACAACTAAATTTATACTAGACTTTCAAACATTGTATAGTAGTACAGGTTAACAAACACTAATCACTTGAAACTTTTTCACATAAGTAGAAGTTTACACCAACACATACACAATTTACTCACACACTTATGCATTTTACACAAGTTTCACATACACGATCACAATTTTCACATAGTTTTCGTACGCGCATAATCGCGCAAGAGCGAGCCGAACTAGTTTTACACACACAGATGTATTTTTCACATAAAATGAAGCGATTTTCACACACACTAATACAGTTTTCACATGAACAGACGTGATTTTACACACACAAACTCGGTTTTCACACGCTCTCGCACGCACATAACCGCGTAGGAGACAGTCGGTAACTAACTGAAGAGAATCGCGGACAAACAATAAGAACCGCGAGAAAATTATAAGAGTTAGAACAGGTGAACTGAAAAGAAGCCTTGAAGGAGAGAGAGGTGGGAAATGATGCTTAGAAAAGAATATGGTGTGGAGAAAGAGAGAGAGGGAGACAGAAGTAGAAGAGTGAGAAGGAGAAATAAAAATTTGTACGATAAAGACAATGAGGTATAGTGAAGTTTGATGGAAGAATTTCGAAGTGGGAAAAAGAGCGAATTATTTAGGAGGAGGTGGGAATGGAGAAAGAGAGGGAATATTGTGAAATGTATGAGAAAGACAAGGAAGTTATGATGATATAAGTAGAGGAAGTGGAAAATTCGAGGGAGAACTGAAGAGGAGAAGAAAGAGAAAGAAAAATTATACCACTGCAATCTGTATGAAAATGAGAAGGATGGAAGATGAATGGAGATAAGAATCGAGGGAGTGGGAGAAGTAATGAGAAGAGAGACGAAAACGAAGGAGAAGAAAAGACGATAAAAACATGTATGAGAATGACAAGGATGGAAAATAAATTATGATAACGAAGTAATGAAAAAGTGAGATAGAAAACTATGTGGAGGGGGTAGGGGAAAGAGGAAGAGGAGAAGATTGCAATAAGTATGAGTACGAGAAAGATGATAATGAAGGAAGAGGACGTAGAGGGAGAGAGAATAAAGAAGATATGGTTCGTCAAGTTCGCTCTTTAGGCCTGAGTTCTTTCGAGCACTCACTAATTACTTTTGTTGGAGTGTGCGGTACGGTAAAGTGAATTAATTCTGTTTTAATTGGTTCGCATTTTGGGGAGGGGGGTTTGAGAGGATTTGGTGGGATGGTAAACTATGAATATTTCGAGAATATTAGTTTTAATTTTATATGATTTTTATCCTTATGACTTACATAGGGAGACCCACCGTAATACCATAGACAAAATTAACTACTTAAAATAGTTAAACTGTTAAATTTTAATACTAATAGTTAAATTGTCTTTGGTAATACTGTATTTGGTCATTAATACAGCCAATAAACTGTTTATGCTGCCAATAAACACTCTATAAAATTCACATTCTCACATTAAATGAAGAAGCTTTATTCCATTCTTGCAAAAGTATTCTTGTTGATGATTATTGTAGTAGGCGATTTGTTGGTGCAACTAAATATCATATCAAAGAAATGTAATGGATATCATTGTGTAAATATCCTGCTCCTAGAAGTAGGTAAGTAAGTATGGTAGTAATGAGCTTAGCAACCAAAAAATAGACATTTGCAGTTGTAATTCCAAAATGGCGTCCATTAGAGAGCGTTACGTCAGAAAGTACTTATATTTGCAGAACAATCAAGCGCAGTGAAAACATGACCCAGCCTGTATTACCACGCCGGTCTGCTCTCTCCTCAATGTACTCAGTATACTTATATACGCTTTCCTTATACTTATGAGTACTGTATACTTTGCTGGAGCTGGAGAAGAACGACTTCTAGTCTGGCCTGGAGACTCCAGCAGCGAGCAGCACCCACTCCAGCCGGAAGTAGAGCTGGAGCGGAAGTCACCTATCTGATATGACTCTTGCATCCTGAATTATTCATTAATGAACTTCCAACGTAATCCTTCAAGCTTCAACCCCTCCCTCACACCTTCTGATTCTCGCTTCTTCTCCATCTTCTTCCTCTTCTTCTTCTACTTTTTCATTTTCTTCTTCTTCTTCTTCTTCTTCTTCTTCTTCTTCTTCTTCTTCTTCTTCTTCTTCTTCTTCTTCTTCTTCTTCTTCTTCTTCTTCTTTTTCTTCTTCTTCTTCTTCTTCTTCTTCTTCTTCTTCTTCTTCTTCTTCTTCTTCTTCTTCTTCTTCTTCTTCTTCTTCTTCTTCTTCTTCTTCTTCTCTTACTTCTTCTTCTTCTCCTCCTCTTCCTTCTTCTTCTTTTCGTCCTCCTTCTTTTTCTTCCTCTTCTTCAAATTCTTCTCTTTATTCGTCTTCTCCTGTGGCTTCTTCTTTTCCTCTTCTTTATCTCACCCAATACACCTTTTTTCTGCTTGGGTTTTTCCTTGCGGTTTTTCCTCAATCTTCATTTCTTCCTTCTCCTCCTGTGCGTGTTCTTCTTTTTCTGCTTCCAAGTCTTCACCTTTTCTCTTTTCTTTCATCGTCATCGTCATCAGCTTCTTCACCTTCTATTTCTGCTTGATTCCTCTGCTTTTTCTTCTACAACTTATTGGTCTTCTTCTTTTACGTCTTCCTCTCTCTTCTCTTTCTAAACCTTCTTGCTCTCCTATTTTCTGTTTTCTCCTTATTATTATTCTTCTTGTTCTTCTCCTTCATCATCAGTTCTTCCACCATCTTCGTTTCTCAGATCTTCTTCTCGTTTCTCCTTCTTCATCTTGTTCCATCTTGTTCTTCCTTCAAGTCTTGATCATCATCTTCTTCTTCTTCAAATTCTTCTTCGTCTTCTATTTTTTCTTCTTCTTCTCCCTCATCTTCTTCTTCATCTTCTTCTTCTTCTTCTTCTTCGTCTTCTAATTTTTCTTCTTCTTCGTCTTCTCTTCTTTCAGTTCTTCTTCTCCATTTTCCTCTCGTTCTTCTTGGTCTGCTTCTTCTTAAAGTCTTCTTATTCTAGCGTTTTTTGTTTCGATTAGCGAAAGATATGATTTTTCGCGCACTGCTGAGCATAAACAACACTTGAGAGTGCATGTTGTATGCTTCAAAGATCTTCCAATGGTATAAGGTGATGTGAATGAACTTTGGACGTTATGAATGAGGTTATTGAATTGTATAATCACTGTTATGATATTCATTTATGAATTTGATCAAGCATAGCAGAAAAAATTAATTAATCTTTCTTAATTATACTGTATTTATTAACAAATTCACTCTTCCCTATACTTTATACTTACTATGAATTAAGACACTACAATTAAAAATATATCATAAAGGAGATATAATTCATACCACCATTCTGTGGTATTGATATAGCGGATAAATACTCGGAGAATTCAAACTTGTAATGAGTTTTGTAATGAGAATAATCCATTATCATCCCAGGTGCTTTAGGAAAATGAACCAGCTATACTGAGAAGTCTCAATAGTAGAGCAATTAATATCCAATATCCAAGATTTTGATCGATGTCCAAGCTTCCCTGGATGTCAAAAGTTTAACTGTAAAAGATGGCAGCATCACAGGCCAGTAATAAAAACGTTTTTCGCTATTATTTGCTTATGGCTTTTTTTGGCGGAGAGAACTCTCGGATGTTCCGAGATTTTTTCACTAATAGAAAATGTCAGGAGGAGAAATGAATATAGTATTAAAATGGTGAGATAACAAGTAAATGAGTCAGGATAATTCAATAAAATAGTTATAAAAATCAAGAAATTCCAAGAGAAAGTTAGTCAACAAACTACATAATCCAGTAGTTGTCTCGGCTCGTTTCGTTTACTTGAAAATCAGACAAATTTTCGTGACCAAGCTGCAGCTAAACAAGTAGTCAACGAGTTGAGGAGTGAGCGAGGTGGAAGCGAGGGAGGAGCGAGACACGCAAGCATAAGTGGAAGGCTATCATTAAAAAATACCAGGCGCTGTATTAAAGATAGTGGAAGGCTGGACCACCCCCATATGCTACGGGTCAGACAAAATTCAGACTACAAACTCTCTCGAAAGGTCTCAAGAAACTCCAGATTACTAAGACTGGTTGTGATAACTTGGATAATTATATTAAGTAAAAATGAAAGGTTTAAAATAAATTGGCTTGAACCGGTAAACTAGATGGAGTGTTCTCTAGAAATTGGGTAATCTTCTTGGAAGGTTAGAGGTTATGGAAGTGTGAACCGATTCTATGGGTAATGGGGATAATAATGAGAGATGGGGTGAAGTTTCTTATTTGGGCTACGAAACTATCGATTGAAAATATCAAAGATTTTAATATCAGATTTTAATAATCGATAAATCAAATACTATCAGAACAAAAACACTAACCATTATGTTAAAAGTTGGTTATTTTCATTCGTGGTATCGATATTTTCATTTGTATTGTTGCATCAACATGAATGGATTGAATAATCAAACAAATTGAAATGGATAAATATATTTATTCACTTGTATTTCAAGGATATTTGGAATTGTCTGTTCACTGCAAAATAGAAATTACACATGTAAATTGTCGCTTGCTACTTTAGTCCAATGAAAAGGGCATTTTTTGTGTTAGATCGCTTACAAATACCAAAAATCAAAAGTTTTTCTCATGAAATGACCAATCCATTCATGTCGTTGATCTTCATATTATGACCAACGATACCATCGATTTAAAACAGAAAATTGAGAAGTTTTTCTCATGAAATGACCAATCCATTCATGTCCTTGATCTTCTACTTTGGTGTAGAAGGAAGATGAGGCTACAGGAAGTCAACCTGAACTTCCAAGATCTCAGAAGCAGACAGATAGACACAAATTCAAAGTGGTTTTAGCCATAAAATCGAGCATTTCACCAAATTGAGAAAGTCGCCTGAACTTGATCTTGTACGAGAGCTTCTTTTCCTCAAAAACTGTAGATCACGGCTAGTTTAATTCAGAGAAGAGAACGTTATTAGAAAACTTGACACTGGAAACGAAAATACTGTATTACAATATTTTGTGATGACAGTGATGGAAAAACAGTGATGGCAGAAGTCAAAACTAGTTGAGTTTGAGTTTGAGAATCTTTCGGTAAAACACGTTTCTATTTACCTTTCACAACAAAACCAGTAGCAAAGATGAATATATTCTCCAACAATCTTTGCGTAAAGATTGATCACGTATCCATTTGCAATTTCTAGTCGTTGAGGTACTATTGCGATAAGATAACCCTTAATGAATGTTTTTTCAATATGTTGAAATAGTGGGATTCTCGCATAGAAATGAGTTACAGTATTTTGCAATTATACACCGAACAAATTTATAAAAATAGGTTATATTCATACATTTTCAAAATTTAATCATGAAACACTGTGAATGTCACATTACATCTAATATTAGCCTTATAACACTATTAAGAGAGCTAGTAGAGTTAGGAAAATAGAAAACTAAAAAACTGGTAAAATGACTGGAATTCAAGTTTTAAGACGAAACAATACTCCCAATACTCGATACAGTATAAGTATAAACGACAACTATGAGAAGTATATAGCGTAGTGTACTAAAGGTAGTAACTATAGACTACAGTATACAACATTTAACTCTGATAACACTATACTGAGTAGCCTATACTCGATTCAGCCATTTAATCATACATCAACAAACAACTTCAAATTATACCACATATTCTGAAGAAATAAATCATCAATCCCTACAAATAATCACACACATATTGGTACCACTACCAATTTCTAATAAATACATTTTAAACTATCACGAGGAAAATTATCTTTAGTTGCTTTTACCATCACTATTAAACTAATCATTAAAAGTCACTTGAGAGATGAATCACCAATTCATATCAAATTATTCCATTTATTTCCAAAGGAACCTTACTGAATTCAACGGACCACCAGAGAGGTTATCAAGATGAAATTATAGAGCACAAGCAGTAGAGTCTTTAAAAAAGTTATCCCAGTTTCTGATTGGGAACCCTTGCACTGGATGAGAGAAAAAACCAGTAAAGATCTAGATTCTAGATTTCGTAACAAAAAAATCTGAATCTAGACTCTCCCGAACGCTATCAGCCTCCGCAATAATGGAGCACCGAAAAATTACCTGACCTAAGGTCGGTTGTATTTTGATTAGCCTCGGATTTTTTACCCGCCCATTTTAGTTTCTCAAGATGCAATCTAGAGAAGGAATATGAAGCAATTATGAGCGTTCTCAACGAAAACAAGAGGGAGGAACGTTGAAACATATGAGGAAGAGAAAGGGAAAAGAGGAGGAGAGAAGATTAGAGAATAGTGGGAGGAGATGAGAGAATTGCAAGGAGAATGAGGAGGTAGAGAAGGAGCTGACTGGTAAGGGAGACATACACACTAGACATGAACTGTTATAATGCCACAAACCATGGTAGGCTTGTCTAGTGTGTGGATACCTTACAAGTCAGCTGCTTTAATCAAGGTTATTTTATTTGATGGAACTTTGATCGTCTTTAAAGTTGTAATAAAAGTATGGCAAGTCAAAGTCTTATCCAATGTCAAAAGATTAAGAAGTCTGCCTTCTTAACACATTATTGATAACTCAAACGAGTATTCCCTTTAAAGAAATTGCAGATCTCGAATTACCCAAGCCAAAGGCAATATAGGGAAGTTTGGAAGATATTTGAAAGAGAGAGACAAGCCAGTAGCAAATACGATGCTGCAGAAGTAGCATAGAAGGAGATTAATTGTCAAAGAACTGCAATGTAATCAATTACACTCAACTTCCAACAACAATTTAAAGAATTATGAAACTACAGTTTTAAGTAGGTCCCGAGCCATCGGAAGCTTGTGGAACCAATTGATTTATGATTTATCATCAAAGAGTATAATTACCTTGTCAAATGGTCCAGGTCTGAATTCTTCACTAATCCTAACTTCTTGATTATTTTGATGGTTGTCTATAACGAATCCAAGACTTCACACTGATCAATCCTATGTATGATTCATAACTCATAACCAAGTAATTTGCTTTTTAATAGTTTTATCATATGAAAACAATTCGACTATTCATTTATTTATGTATTCACTTGAGCTACAGATCAGTATGTATTCTCCTATTACTATGCAACTAAGTAGGAAACGAGTCTCTTCAACAAGCGCTGCACACACAAATGTAATTCAAAAGTGTGAAGCAATATGATAGCGAAAAGTCAAAGAAAATTGATAAAAATTAAGAATTGGAAAATAGGTTTCTGCAACACCAAACACATATTTTATAAAGCAATCCCACTAGGCAATAGACACTGGTCTACAATGCGTCCTGAGTTGTTGACAATTTTATTTACTTAAATACAATTTTAAACGACAATAATATTTGTGAGTGGAATTTTATTTATTCATTATTCGATGATAACAGCATTAAATGAAAATAGATCAAGTGATAAAGACACTACACGTCAAGACCCGATAAAAACACGTGGAAATACAAAACAAATTCAACAATTTATCAAAATTCTGTCACAAACTCGCTCTGTTTGAACTACAACCAATGAAACAAGACTGACGGTTGAAACTGAGGAGGCAGTATCAATTTCTCCTCTCACTTCCCCTCCCTCTACTCTTCTTCATTTCCTCTCCCCCTTCTTCTCTTTCTCTCTCTTTTTATCTGTCATCCTTCTCCCGCCAGACAATAATAATTTCACCTGTGCTCATCACATCCTTCCGCACTTTTTTCCACCTTGCCGCGATTCCCACGTTCATCAGGTGTCTTTCTGTGTATCTAGCTTGCAACGGAATGTGAAGTTTTGTTGCAGATATGATACGGAATGAGTAGTTGAGTTGCATATGATACGGAAATCACATTTACACACTTCATCATAGAAAAACTTGCTTTTATCTAAATTTTAAACTAACTAAATTAGTGATCAAGTTTTCAATTACTAGAAATATTTCCGATCTCCAAGTTTCAAACAAACAACTCGTTTTCATAACCTACAAAGAGTGATGCGACAAAATGGCGTCGGTATAGGAATGGTGACTTCTGATTGGCCGAGCTACAAGAGCTATGATAGGCTGATTATATGGAGGCTGGCTATCACACCAATGAAATGGGAGGAGCTTAGTAATGTGTCAATCATGGGTGGAGCTATTCGTAAATTATGAAATTTAGCAAATATTTAGAGATTACAACAAATCTATGAAATAGGAATGAGAAATACCGGTAGGTTATCAATTAAGAAGGAATTATATTTACCGTTAATACTATTTATGATATTAATAAAACAAATTAATAGACGTAGTTTACTTGGAGCTTTTATAAATAATTACTACTCTAATACCCGGTTTCTTAGTCGTTCAATAAACAGTTTACAGATCCAATAGCAGTATTGAATCAATAACCATGTGGTTTCAAATGCAAAAAAAAATTGATTCAATAGTTTATTGAAGAACTGAGAAACCGGGCATAATAATTAGATTTCCTTTTTGTTTTATTATAATTTTTGTTTTGTATCTAAGAAAAGATACGAAACTAAGCTGCGTGTCAAGTCACAAGCAACGCAAATTCACCCATTTCAAAGAGGAAATGAACTTTTTATTAGCCGTATTCCACCTGGCATTAACTCCCTCTTCTACAACTGCACTTGTTGAGAAACGTTGCCTCACTTCCGTTTTCAACAAGTGGAAGAGAGAGAGAAGAAGATAGGGGGAATAGCAGAGGGTGAAAAAGAAAGAAAGAGACCAAGGGAGCTGAGAGAGACGTGTAGGCTGCGGCAGGTGCTACAGAAATTTTCAAAAACCTTGAAGCAGACCTGCAACGGTCGTTTCAACAGGTCTCATTCAAAAATGGGTGGGTTACCCTTTCTAGTACCGTGTTATAAAGTTCAGTTTTTATGTGTTTAGTATTTTATTTCCATAAGTGGTTGAATATTAAATTTATCCTTCTCTAGTATGTTTTTATTTGTTTTTTTTTTTTAATTTTATTCACAGCTTCATTGGAGAATTGTTCAATTCCTATTATCAGTTATGTAGATTAACAGTATTTCAAATTACAACCATTCCAACTACAACAATTACAACAATTCCCCACTTTCCCTTTGAGTTTCTTCCTCAAGACTATATTTATTCTTATCTACTCTAATCTTCAACTATGTTCTTGGGCGTATCTAAAATAATTTTCTATTTTCAAATCAAATTCTCTATCATGTTGATCATTTATTTTTTGTTACTTCTACTTTTGGTCATGTTATTGTGTTAGTAATAATTGAAATCCTTCTCAATTTGAACTCTGCTCAATTTTCTTATTAAGGAAGGATTACCTTTCCCTTGCACTCGATATTACAGTATTTGTTATTTTCTCTTTTGTATTTTATAATCAATATTATTGTATCAAATTCATTTATTTAATTATATTATTCATTTTATTTTGGTATTCATATGTTATTACAGGTGAATGGATAACCTCGCTTCTACACTCCAGAATCAAACAATCAAACTAAGGGAAAGGTAATCCTTCTTCAATAAAAAAATTGAACGAAAGTAGTAATTGAACGAAAATCCTACTACTAGTACTACCAATTGAATTATTTCTATTCTTATCCATCTTCATTCCTTGCCAAACACAAAAATTATTTTTGCCAACAGTAATAATTCTGTAATTACAAACAACTCAATAAATAAGAATTTATTCCAATAAATCAATTAATGTCCTGACACAGGAACGAAAGTCTACAAGACTTGTGTTATGAAACATTGTAAGTTATGCTTCTACAATGCTCATGTTTACATGAAGTGAAGCTTCACTACCCATCAAAGCTGTAATAATTAAAACATCAAACTAGTCGTTAAAACTCAACATGACAGTAATAATAGCCTCTAAGGTTCTATCTAATATATTACCCATGAATGTAAAAGTTTTTACGACAGTGCGGTGGTTGAGAATGAGTCTTATCTCACTGATAGATATTACATAGAAATTCTTTGTTATCGTATACTTTAAAAATTATTGACTTGTGAGAATTTAATTATGATTAAATTAAGACTTTAATACTTTCAATAAGAAGAGGATTTTAGTTGAAGATTGGAAAAAATATTCTAAGCAGAGATATGAATAAGAATTCCTTGCAAGTCATTGATTATTTCATTATTATTGATTATTTTTAAATAATAAAGAAATTTGATGCAGAAGCTCTTTAATTGAGAATTCTTGTTATACACTGAGAGATATGATTCAGATTCCGTGGCGAAGCGTGGTATACTTATTTGGTCATCGCCGGGTATATTTCCTATAGGAAATATAAGTATACCACGCTTCGCCACTATTCAGATTCGAAAGATATTAGTAAGAATTTCTTTCATGAAAATACGTTCTGTACTCAATTCTGCAATTTCTATGAAAAATAATAGAGAATGTACAAAATAAAACAATAATGTTTCGAGCATGTTGTGAAACGTTAAATGAACGTTGTTTCACAAAGATAATGAGCGATTACTATAATTATTATTCATTCAATCTTCACAGATAAAAAACTGGACCAGGGTAAGAGTGACAAAGTATAGGCTACTGTAAATTAAACTAAAAGATATGATAGATAATAAAAAGAATCTTCAAAATAATGTTGTTTGACCTCTGTTGTAGACAGTCGTTGAGCGAGACAGTATTGCAAGGAGGGTATCAATCAGAAAAACTAATAGATAATAGAAAAGATGGGCATTTTCTATGAAATGATATTTTTCAACTCTGAAGTGAGACAGAGAAAATATTGCGATTAATGCAATATTTAAGAAGTTATGATGAGTTGTTTGGAAAATATCAAAATTATGTACAAAATAATATTCTTTGACAATATTTCATGAACCCATAGACCAAGTTGACAAAGAACAATCCAATACAAATTCCCTATGACCTTGCCTTTTGATTTCAACTGTAATTTTCCAACTGACTGCTTTGTCTGGGGTCAAACAAGAGTGGTGGACAATACAGATATAAATACTATGAGTTTACACAGTACAGGTGTTATATACACATATATAAAACATTGTGGGAGTATGGAAGAACGTTGACTGTTGAATCTAGGATGTGTTTAACATGCGTGAAGCACCATTTCCGGTCATGAATGTTAAATTTGTGGGGGGAGAGTGATTCGTCCACTGGGGGGTAACCAACTCATTGTTGAAGTTGGAAAGAGAAAGAAGAATCATATAGAGAATTGTAGAGAAGGATAGAAAGAGGAAGAGGTGTATGGTATGGGTAATGTGTACAACAATGAGATAAAAAATGTACAGAATTGCAGAATGGTGGAGGAAGGTAAAGAGAGATAGAAGATATCGATAGAATAGAGTTATATAGATCTAGCTAGAGCGATAGAGGACGAAAAAATTATGGAAATGAGAGGTCAACCATGTGGATATGTTTGTGATTGTTTTCTAATTGGAAGTAAAACCACTATTTCCTTATGTTTTTCAACCAGAAGGTTTAATTTACAGTGTGTCACCTGTAGCTTAACATACCTGTGCATTACATGCTGTCACCCTACTTTATTGGTTTTTTTCAACGGACTTTCCCATTACTTTCCACTATATTTTTGCTCCACTTTTCAACATCGCCTGTCAACCATGAGCATTGCAATTGATCATGAATACTCTATATGAAAACTCATGAAAGCTCTGTAATCAACATTGAATTGAGAAGTTATTTTTTTATTGAAATCAGTATTTGAAATATTAATGTAGCCAAACATGATATGAAGAGCTTTTTTGTTCTAGTATCGGAGGCGGCCGTAGCTTTACTACATTATCTTAATGTAACAATAGCAAAAGCAATTTAATTTATTGGCAAACAATTTCAAAAAAGTACTAAATTTACATGAAATTTAATGAGAAGCACTGGTTAGGCGCGACCTCATTGAAAATCGTCTTAAACTTCAATCTTTGTCTACTCATGGTCTCATTGGGATTAAAGCCCTCGATCTCTTCAAATCCTAAACTATGAGCTAGGGTAACATTCTTTTAAAAAAATACCATGGATTTATCGTACTCCTTACCAAAAAATCCATCCTTCCTAAGCAGCTTTGACTCCAAAAGCGCTTGAAATAATCTTCTTTACCTCCAAGCGATGCACTAAATTTGGGTTTCTTTTCGAAAGCTGAGAAATACATTCTGAATTGTAGTTTATATCATACTCCATGATAGTTATCTTGTATGATATAAGGCTAGTGAACAATTTTTCATCATAAAGCTACTTCCAATCTTAAGAAACTTTAAGAAACCAGCTATACAGGTCGGACAAAAATCAATCATTATCACAAACCTTCAAGACAAAAAATGAGAGTTTTAGATACGATTTCAAAGATAACTATCACCATCTTAGAGATAAATAATTACCGTGAGTAAAAGATTCTAAGATACTAAACAATAGGATCGGTGAAATTAAAGAGGACATTGCATACAACCACAAGACCACATGCAATAAAAAGTAGCATAATCTCAGCTTAGCCTACAAGTTAGGAAACTATCTAAGAAAACAGCAAAATTAAGAAAGAAGGAAAAATGAAAGCAAAATGACAGACAGACAGAGAGAGAGAGCGAGAGAATGAGAGAACGAAAACAAATGGTTGAGAAAGAAGTGAAATCATAACCGCAAAATTCACTTATAGTCATTTAGGAGACAGCTTTATCCTAAATTGGGAAACTCTCATCAGAAGATGAAACAATCGTTCTGAAATTCTAATGTCTTGTTAAGTATCCTTAATACTTCTGGAAGATCACGAGAAAAAACAGACTGTTTCTTTGTTATTTAAAGGGTAGAAATGCGCGAGGATATACTTTTGAATAGTATAAATTTCAAATTCAATTTGTATTATTGTACACAAACATTGACTTTCTAACCTTACTTGAAGACATAGCCTATGTCAACAATAAAAATTTTCCATCCAATTAAATAGAATTTTAAAATACTATAATGCAATAACCTTTCATTGAACGCTGAACAATTGCGTGGGTATTCTTAGTGGTGTTGGACGGTATTTGATTAGGAGTATGATTGTGTAAATGAGCCCCAGTACCAGGCTTACAGTACATGCGGTATAATACAAGAGATAAGTTATACAAAAAGATAAGAGGAGAGAAAAACGATTCTCCTTTTTTTGTAACTGGATTAAAGAGTTACGAGTGCAAGGCTTGCTAACTTGTTCTGGTAGAATGCAGAAAGTGAACTTGATGGCTGCAAAACTGCATTATTATTATGATTATTATTATTTAAAGGAAGAAGCAACCATTTTCTACTGCAGCCTGATTTCATGTCAGTTTTGATGCAACAAGTTGTCACAAGTTCTCTTGCCACAAGAATGTCGTATTCATTATTTTGAAGAAAGTGCATCTGCAGCAGATTTTCAAGTTCGTTTTTATCATTTGGAAGCTTGCGCCATTATATATCATGAGCCATTCAAGACTAAAACTCAATTATACATTCCATTATCGTATTTTTATTACTTTGAATCTTAAGCCGCATGTTCACGGATCAAATTTATCATCACATTCCATCAACGGCCCCAAATATCCTCCAATTAGGTTCTTTCAAAGAAACATCCTTCCTATTCCAACAACAATAAAGGAATCAAACTCGAACAGCCTATCAGGCAATAATATTGAAATCAAGCCCCTTCAAAAGACGCCATTTGTCGGGGTCCAATTATTGAGACTTGATTGGCTTCTGGTAATCAACCAGAAGATTTTTATTACAACACACTTTTCCAAACATAGTTGAATTTTCAGACCCATTACAAGCGAATTGATAATAGCCTACCTTTAATCATCATGTATTATATAATTATAAGCGAGTTGATGTCGATCTGGAGGAATAGTATAGGATTGAGTATGAGAATAATGAAATTGAATTGTAATTGATTATTTTTTATCAGGAGAGATTGCTTGTTTTAAATTGAAGGAAATGAGTTGGAAGTGAAAGTCTGCAGAGGAGCGGTGCTGTTTCATCTTGGAGAGGATGATTTCAATTTCACAAAAACTACAAACAGGAGGCTGCTAGGAAGGAGAATAAGAAGAATAAGAGAATGCGATGAACAGAAGAAATTGCCTAGAATGAACATCATCTGGAAAGATACAAGTTTGTTGAACTTTATTATACTGTACTGTATTGTACTGTATCTGAACTGTTGCACTTTATTGTATTTTTTTTCAAGATATAAGCCAGCATTCATAGCCAAAAGCCAAAGGATTTAGTAATTCTGCTTCAACCATTAATTAAATTCATCCTATATTCGATAATTTATAAACGAACGGACATTCGACCAAACTACTTCCATTCCAAAATAGGTAGACTATTTAATAGTCCAAAGTTTATTTTCATGTTTTTGTCTTCTCCTACTTCTTTCTTTCTTCTTCTTTCCTTCTCCTTCTTCTTCTTCTTCTTCTTCTACTTCTTCTTCTTTTCTTCTCTTTGTCTTATCCTAAACCGTCAAGTGAGGTCCAGAAAATAACACTCCCGTTGAATAGTTGAATATAAATGAGATCTATAGAGAATAAAATAGAGCCAACCTAGAAGAAAAGAGCCCATAGGCTTCTTGTTTCTCTTTTTCTTTCCTTCTTCTTCTTCTTTCTTCTTCTTCTTCTTCTTCTTCTTCTTCTTCTTCTTCTTTTCTTCATTATCTTCTTCTCCTTCTTTCTTTTGGCTTCTCCTTCCTCTGTCATGACCAAGATGGCCACAGGGTATCCATCATATTATGTCTGTGCATTCTTTGTTGTACTGTATCATTACACTGGATCGTGCACACAAAATAATATGTACTAAACTAAACAATGTACACATTTCAAAAAGTGTTATAGCTTATTAAATTCTAGCTATTTCAGGCTATAGTACAGAGTTTGGAGGAAATTTTAAAGATATATGGAAATCATTGGTAACTGAGATAAATAACTCAGGGATATATTATCCACTAGTATAGTTTTCCAACTCTTAATTATTACAGGGATGAATAGATTACAGTACAAGAATTATGTTATGCCATGAAACCATGGCACAGTAATTTGTAATTGTGTAATGAACAGTGATTTATAGAGATGAAAGGATTTCAAGAACACTTCTTGAAACAATAATAGGTAATGCAATTTTAAATGGTGTCATAACAGAACAATTATATTTTTCTCGCCATTATATAAATAAATTCTCATTCAACCTTCTGCAATATATCATTATATAAAATATGTTTCCAATGTCTTAATGTAATCTTATAATTATATCACAATATAATATTTTTGTATTATCAGTTTTCTATTTTTGCGATCAATTAATTATATTTTTGCCATTAAATGGGATCTAGTGTTAAGAGTAACACGCTTCAACAGTGCCTTTCATGGTTAGCTCTCCACGGCTGTGATAAATAGCTGTGAGAACGGAACCCCCATGGTTTTGTGTGCTGATCCATATGAAAGAGCAGATAATAGCTCACCAAAGTGAGATAGAAGTATCTCTTCAGAGTACTGGGAAGTAAGATTTCTTTTCTAGAGAGAGATAGGAGAGATAACTTCAGAAACCTGGGAAGTGAGACATCTTCAATGGGCATCTCCAATAAGATACCCGTGTTTCACACAGAATCCACTGTTAGTTTTTCACATAAACTTATTACTTTGTGTTTTGCACAAAACTTGTGAAAAACTTGACAACCACATGTAAAAAAGTGTGAAAAAATTGTTTTTCAAAAGTCACTCACTACCTGTTGACAACGACCATTCACTATCTCCGTTCTTGGAACAGCTTTGGAGCAGTTTGCTGGAAGTGGAGGAATAACGTCAGGTGTACCAACTGAAGCGAAAGACATGATAGCGAGATGTGTTGCCAACCTGACGAATGTTAATTTACCTGTAGATTTTGATTCACAGGCAGGTAGAGTACACGAAAAATATGTTTACCTGGTTGCATGGGAGGTGATTATCACGAGAAAATATGTTTTAATCATTGGAAGGGGCCTAGTGTCTTTACATAGTACATCAATTGATGTAATACGAGGAAATAATGTATTACTTGAGAAAGATCAATCGCGATTTATTCTGTTAACGTTGATAGATTTATGGCTGTATAAACGTCAAAGTGGTTGATTATAATCCCTATAGATAAAAGAGGAATATAAAAATTAACTGGGAAAGAATGTTTGTTTATTCAAATATCCATTCCACTATTCATGTCATTATTGATAGAATATCCTGGCTTCAATAAAATTCCTTATCCTATTTTCGCCACCATTGATTATGAGTTGATAATTGATTAGGCAAGCACTGACGCCAACTCTATGCTTGACTATGAGAGCATATATTTATTAAGCAGTTTGTTAAGTTTTATAATACAAAAGTCTAATATACCATCTATAGTATTGGCATACCATGGACGAACTAAGTAGAAACCAAAATAACAGGAGTTATCATAATTATTGACTAACTGGTGATCACTGTGATGACCCTTTTTTTTTAATTGAAGGGCTCGGCTCAATGATTCTCAGCAGTACAGTCTCATTTGCCGCAATAATATCAATGTGCCTTTTCATCAAATAGGCTAATCTAACCCATCATCCATAATTCTATTTATGGCAACGCTGATATGCAGTTGATGAAATTCCAGATAGCAGTTGTTCCCATAGTGGGCGCAGGAGAAAAAAATTACTAGGGGCCTACAGTCATTCTAGCCTTATCAAATTAAAAGCATTAATTGTACATGCACTATTAAAAAAATTAAATAATATTATTCAATCGATGACCATGGTTTTTCAATAGTAGATGGAATAAGTTTCAAGATTAAGATTCAATTGATTAAGCATTTATGATTATTGCACAAGTACAAACCTATAATATTGTTATAAATCGGTTGTAACCTAACACTTTGACTCTGAAAGATTAGGCTGAAGCGTACACCAGTTAGTCAAGAACCCAGGAACATGAGACTAGATCTGAGATACACGTTTTAGTCACAGTACTTCATCAGTTTGCTTATGAAGCAACAAACACCGATTAGTCATTGCATCGGTGTGTGACAACTCATAAGCGGCTATGTAATTATTAACTGACCAAACATCGACTAATCTCCTCTTGTCTTGGTCTTGACTAACCGGTGTACGCCTAGACTCTATTGCAAGAGAAATCAATCGGGTTCAAAACACGGTTAAATAGCGTCAATTATTGAAGCACTGAATAAGAATTTTTAACATAGGTACCTTAGTTAACCTCCAATTAAATGAAGTGATTCTAATTTGCGTTCATGCAATCGATCTCAAGGCTTGTAGATTGCATCCATGTGAGGTACCAATTATTATTCAATTACAGTATCAATAATATTGATGACGTGAGCTATATGGGCAGTTTTTCATCAACCTTGTAAATTCTGTACATTATGTAATTCACATTATTTAATGGAAGAGAAAGAAGTGATGACGTTGGTGAAAATGATCATGTATCATAATTCATGTCTACAATATCATTCTCCCAGTTTGAAGCATCTATTTCCACTTGAAACTCACAACAGACAATATTGTACAAGGTCTTATAGTTAATTGAAGAAGAATGTCTTTTTTAGGAAACTTAACAAAACATGAAATGCTTGAAAAAATGAGTGAAAATTTAAGAACGGATTGAAAAACTGGATCATTAAGTTTGCTCATGAATGAAAGATGGGTTGAAAATAATTCCTTCCTTTTTCAACAGTTCTCTCTCTTATTAAATTTAATTGAAGAAGAATGTCTTGTTTAAGTTTGACCTCGAACATCACTGGTGAAAATAACAAATCTATTATTTCTGTACAGTGTCAATGTTCCGTAAAAACTGAGATGAGTAAAATTGTTACAATTGCAAGCTCAGTACTTCAATTACAGGTCTGACCCTTATTTACTTTTCTCAACTGTCCGCCTTGAGTAAGACCTCAATATTATTCTCCGTCAATTAGCAGTAATTGGAGCAAAACCCAGATACGAATTGTAGCAAGTTATTGTTGTTTTATTGTTATTAGAAGCTCGTACAGTTATCTGCGCAAAACTGTGGAAAAATATAGGTTACGATATTGTGAGAAATGACTCAATTCTTGGACTTCGAAAAAAATCCGGTTTTAACTGAACTTAATTTTTAAGTTGAAGAATAAATAACATAATGTTTTGTTGTGGAGAGCCAGCCTCTTTAAAAAGGTGAGTGTTCCAGGCTTTAACTTATTGGAAATTTTACTTTTAGTAGCTAAAAGATAAAATTTAACTCAAGCTAAGCTTAAGTAGCTTAAAGCTAAAATTTAGGACGAAAGTTAATTTAATTCAATGGCAATAAGAAGGTTTATTAGAAGAGCACAAAGTAGAGAAAAATTGTAATGTTGTGGTGGTTTTGTGCGTAATTGTTTCTTCTGAACTCGTTAATTGATTATTTAGTTTCTCTGATTTAGTTTATTGAAATGTATATTTTGTTTTACATCTTGTTTCTTCGCTAAATGTTAAAATGAGGCTTGTAATGGACCAATTGAAACTGAAAGAAAAACTTTGAATAAAATGAACATTGAAATTGGAATCAGACCTTTGAAGACTGTATGAAAAAAGAAATCACCTCTCATGGCACACTCCAAGAGACGAGGAGGGACGTTTTGCAAGTAGAAAGGGAATTTTTCAGGTTAGCAGGGAAATTTAGTGTTGAAACCAGTTGTTACCTGTTTGGTGAGGCGGTCTCGGAGGGAGGGGGGGCGCTGCTATCACTGATGCTCCACTATCAGTTGCTGATGATGTTGCTGCTACATTCGACACCTGAAAAACGGAAAGGAAAATTTAAATTGTTGTTTTTCTAACGGAAATTTAAATTAGACTGATGAGCACGAGCGTACTCTCACTGTTGTGAATTTCGTGTTATTCTTTGTTTGTTTAGTGCCATTTTCTTTTATTTCGATCTGCTTTTCCTATTTTATTTTCGTCTTCTCATGTATTTCCTTGGTTATCTTCCTCTTCTAATTTTGTTTCCTCACCCTCATCCTCCTTTCCCTCTTTTCCCTGGCTCTTGACCACGGTCCAAGTGTTGATGGAAGAATATTCCAAAATATCCTTTCCTAAGAATGGTCATAAATTTAAGTGTTCCAACTTCGCCGGCTCATGTAAAATCATCACATTCATATTATTGATATCACCACATTGCATCAAAACTTTTCAGCGTTGAATAATTCCTTAGTTTATAAATCGTGAAATTCATGGAATATTCATTCACATTTTTTTCCAGTCATCTTGATTCAACGATTATTCTAGATTATTCATAATCTAGAATTTTAACAGCAATACTTTGTGACCTAACCGAGTAAAGTGAATAATCTAATGTATAGTTCAATCTTATTCCACTTCATCTGTCATTACCTTCTCTGTTATCGTTTTTACTTTTTTCCTGTTCTTCTTACTCATCACCTCTTGCATCTCTTTCCATTCTCCATTCCTCGTTACCCTTCCTTCTTATTCAATGTTCTTTCACACATTCTCTTGTTCATTCAATTCTATTTCTATGAAGGTTTATTAGAAGAGCACAAAGTAGAGAAAAATTGTAACGTTGTCGTGGTTTTGTGCGTAATTGTTTCTTCTGAACTCGTTAATTGATTATTTAGTTCCTCTTTTGGTTTTATTTTTATCTACTTGTTTTCACTAAGAATGTAAATGAGGCTTGTGATAGACCAATTTAAACTGGAAAAGAAACTTTGAATGGAATCAACATTGAAATTGCAATCAGACCTTTGAAGACTTTATGGAACAAAAAAATTTCTCACATACTCAAGAAGAGAAGTTTCAGTATGAAAGAATTATTCAGGTTAGCAGGGAAATTTAGTGTTGAAACCAGTTGTTACCTGTTTGGTGAGGCGGTCTCGGGGGGAGGGGAGGCGCTGCTATCACTGATGCTCCACTATCAGTTGCTGATGATGTTGCTGCTACATTCGACACCTGAAAAACGGAAAGGAAAATTTAAATTGTTGTTTTTCTAACGGAAATCAGACTGATGAGCACGTGCGTATTCACTGTAGTGAATTTCGTGTTATTCTTTGTCTTATTTCTTTTTTCTTTGCCATTCTTTTATTATTTCCTTCTTATATTCTTCCTATCTATTTTTATCTTCTTCTATCTTCTTCATATCCTTCATTCCTCTTCTTCAATTCTGTTCTTCTCTCTTCTCTTCTTCATCTTTTCTTCTTCTTCTTCTCTCGTGCTTTTCTCTTTCCATTTCTTCTTTTTTTTCCTCCTCCTCCTCCTCCTCTTCTCCTCCTCTTCTTCCTCTTCCTCCTCCTTCTTCCTCCTCCTTCTTCTTCTTCTTCTTCTTCTTCTTCTTCTTCTTCTTCTTCTTCTTCTTCTTCTTCATTTCTAACTTCTTCACTTCTGTTATTTCTTTTCAAAAGAAGACACCGTGAGTGAGCATTTACTCGCTCAATTTACGAAGCGGTCACCAGAAAAACCGTCCACTCACTTTGAACGACAACTAAATAACTACAGCAACAAAAAACGTGTTTTCTTGTTGTTGAAAACACAAAACATTTTTTTAGCTGTAGGCCTTCTATTATTTTGTTTGTTAACACTACCTCTATTTCGAACCGGTTCACATATGTACCGTAATATTCCACATGCTATGTTTTTCACAGTATTGTCAGTTAGAATAAGCAGTACACTACGTATTTTGAAGAATTGAATGATTATTATCCAATGACTTCTGGATTTTATCATAATAATACTATGTATAGTTCGTGAGGTAGGCTATAGCTTGAACAATCGTAGTTGGTTGGAGTTTTAATTTGGTCAACTATTGACCATTTTAGTGTCTGATATTCCGCTGGTTTCACCTCAGTTTCAGGTCACGTCACAAAATATTGTAATATAAATGTCTTATCTCTTCTGAATACAACAAAATCTCAATTATAAAATCATGTTTGTGATTAACCTTAATTTCAAACCAACAAATTCATTTAGATTACATGGATTGAAATATTATCTTGTTCATTATGTTTTCCTTAGTATTTAATTGGCTCATTAAGGTGAAATTCAGGCCTCAATTTTGGTGGAGATGAACAAATTACAATGAACAATTACTTCAGTTATAATTCTCAACATCATTTATGAGTAATATTTTCAAAGTATCTCTCACAAGAGAATTTAAATCAGTTGAAAGAGCATGTGGGCCTACATGTAGATTTACATCAGTAAAAATATTTCATTCCTGAAGTATCATTTATTCATAGAGTATGGTATTCTCCCTCTTTTATAAAAAATATAAATTATTCTTTTTTTAATGCAAAGATGTACCGATTCTTGAAAAATGTACTTACCTCATTCGGACTGCAAACTGTATTATTCAGAGGTGCCACATTCACATTTTTAGTCTGCATTTCCCTGGAAAACACAAGAAAATAAGTTTAAAAGTTTTTGATTTGAAACGATAACTCGAAGTAATGAAGGAACCTTAGGCTGAATAAGAATAATTTTATATTACCTTACAAATAATATAGAATCAAGATAAAAATTGTTTATTTCATAAAAGTGCAGTATATTGATAAATGAAATTCAATAAAACTTTGTAACCGAAAACCACTTTATTTTATTTCAAGAAATTGCATAATATTGATGTAAAAGATTCAATTTAAATACACAACTCATCACAGTCATAAAGAATAGAGTACATATGAATCACAAGGACAGTTTCAAAAAGCTCCTATTGGTCTAGAGCCCGCGACCAATCAGAGAGCTTCAAATATGGAGGAAGCAATAATGGCGGAAGGCTAGAAGCCATGTTGGAAAATGGCTGATTTCTTAAAAACAGTTCGATGGAAGCATCCCATTGGTCCAAATTTAAATTTTACGACCATCACGACACACAGGCTGCTACAAATCTGATAAGGCCGTCTCTATACATTGTTGGTCAGTTAGTTAGTAAGTTTCCTTTTGAGGATTTGACAATGAGGAATAGAAATGTTTCAATTTTCTTTCAAAATAGGCTAGATTGTTTTGTCAATTAATAAATAATTTTTGATCTCACTACTGATAAATAATTGCAATCAGAATTTATTAATTCTACCAATTTTCACATTTATAATGCTCTGATTACAATGTATTTTGCATGAGCCAATAAGTTCACTCTCTATAAAAAGATCTTTCTATTAGTATCATTCTCGCATTTTTATTCTCATCAAATTCTTCAGTTATCATGCTCCTATATTCCTACAAATTCTGCATGAGTGGATAAGCTCACTCTCCATGAGAGGATCACATTATTATTATAGATTGTTTAGTATTCATCATACTCTTATCAAATTATCACCATTTATTTATTATAGATAAATAAGTTCTTAAAAGGATCGATTTCGAGATAATCCAAAAAGAGTTGCTACATAACAAGGACAAAGCTAATCAATGACTAAATAAAGGATGTCGAATCTGTCTTTTGTCCTGTTTTTAACCAGAGGAAATTGACCATTTTTTCTACAAACCACCAAAATAAACTTCAGCGTATAATCCATCAACTTAATTTCCTCCAAGGTTGAACACAGTCACAGGTTTACATCCTTATAAGTGAGAACTGAACTTAAGTAGTCTACATTTGGAAATAAGTGGCCATTAAGAAGCAGAGTGCAAAGAGGATGAGGAAAAGAGAACGAAGATGCTGAAAAGAGGAAGTAGAAATTAATTAGGGAGGACCGGATTCAAAGGAAACTATTACATAGAGTCAGTAACGGTCGTTCAAAATTCACAGGGCAAGTTACGAGAGAAGTGTTGAGAAGATACCAGCATGAAACAATGAGCCAAATATTCTGGAGCGATAAATTGTCCCACGTTTAGTTGGAAGAATTATTAAGGATGGTTGGTAATAGCGCTTTATGGGAATAGAGGATGGCGTCTAATAAAATTCAAGATATTTCAGACTGAGGTTTAGATGTTTAATCATGAATTGTTTCAAGATTGAAGCGAGGACAATGTATTATACCATTATATTCAATGTAATTACACCCATTGATATAAAATCTAGGAAATATAATAAACGTTGTTGCTATAAATAATCGTAGCTGCATAAAACCATAGATAACAGATTAGAATCTATCTCTACTATCTCTTCTCTATGATAAAACCTTTGATTCCAGCATAACAGCCTACCTATGCAGGCACCTATACATAACCTATAGCGTAATATACCCATAGCCAACATGTAAATAACATATAGCCAACATAGACAACATAACATCCTCATTCAAGATCATTGAACCAAGGACTTTGATTCAAGATCCTTGGGTTGATGACTTTTAAGTGATTGGAATGTTTTCAATAATTGATGTAAGAGAAACGTTTTAGATTACAACTATATGTGTTTTTAAGAGGTTCTAGTGTTTTTCATTTCCTCAATTTGTCATGATTCTTCAGTTTTTTCATGGCTCATTGAGTCATGTATTACAATATTCTTGTGGTAAATATAGAACATACCGGCAGAAACGTTTTAGATCACAACTATCTGTGTTTTTTAAGAGGTTCTAGTGCTTCTGATTTCTTCAATTTGTCATGATTCTTTAGTTTTTTTCATCCCTTATTGAGTTATTACCAAAGTCTTTTGGTAAATATAGAACATACCGGCAGACTACGGAAAGTAGATGACTTGATGGTTTTTTTTAAACACAGGAACAGTTCAAAGAAAGGACATTTTTATGAATAAAAATGTTCATTCATAATCTTAAGAAGCATACAATTTGAATTTTGCCGAAATATTGGAATCGTTTTTCAAACTAAGATGAATAACTTATGGATACCCAACTTCCTGGCACCTGTTATCATTTGTGTTAGAGGGTGTTAGTGAATGAGAAAATGGTGCAAATTCCTAAAACTCAGCATTTTGGATCAAATTTAAGGATCACTTCACACCGGATGCTGAGGGAACAGGGTTGTTTCACACGATAGGGGTGTAACTGGAACTTGGTGATGTGGAAAAGAGAGAAAAGGAGAGAGGTAGGAAGAGAGAGACAGTGAGAGAGCGAGAGAAGAGAAGAAGAATGACTAGGAGGAACAGGGGAACAGATCTTCTCAGAAAGATCGAATTACATTACGTGTCCCCAATTTACATTACGAGTACCGTAGGCCTCACTAGGCGCAAGCAAAGAGTGTTCTTACAATGAACAACAAATTTATGATGATATGATCAGAAATGTATAATATGATTTTTTAGAAATAGTTTATTAGTTCCATAGTGAATCAATTTATTTTTTTACTGTAAGATAACTGATAAGAGCATAATTCACGAAACATTAATATAAATTTCAAGTAAACTAATTCCTTGTTTAATATTTGTTTCATAAAAATGATTTCAACTTTGTATTTATTTTAATTTTGTGAAGTCTATGGTGCAGTGTTGGACTTGAAAAGTTCTATTTGAATTCTGTAGCCTGTGTTGAAGATATGAATAAGGTTTATTCTACTTGTTCATACAATCCAATCAAATTCATAATTCAAATGCAATACAAACCAATGAGAAAAAGACAAAATGGATGGAGATTATAATACATTCTATTCATACCAAGAAATCTGTAGATGATTTTATCATAATCAAAAATTCATCTTATCCCAATGCTATAAATACTGTACTTATTTTTCCAGTAGCACCATTGGTGCAAGTGTTGATGTTTCACGATTCAAGCCACGTTTGTTGGTTCGTGTGATGCCTTGGAATGTAATATCCGTCTTGTGACTGACTCCAGACGCTGATCATTGAGAATTTAAAGAGTTTGTTTGTCTCTTCAGTCAGTAAAAAGTACAGTAGCTCACAACAAGGTTGGTAGGCCTAATCGTATTATGTATCTCGAAGTTCATATTACATATAAATGTTTACAATACTTGGACATAATTCCACAGCGGTCTATCAAACTTAATTTCCGTATAATGCTCACGAAAAATCAAAAATTAAATTCTATTCACTTCTGTGTAACCTATTCACCCTTAGGCTAGGCGTACACCGGTAAACAAAGACAAGACAAGATTATTAGTCTTGGTCACAGGTACTTTCCCAATGAAAACGTTAGTCGTACATCGGTGAGGTTTTCGCAACCAGTATTAATGACTAAGTACAATCTTGTTGGTATGCTAGTTGTCTTGTCTTGACTAACTCTACGCCTAAAGCCAGGCTTGTTCTCAATTTTCATTCAACACGTTAATTTACAGAGATGCTAATCGAAATATCATGTTATTACGAGTATATAAAGAATTGGAATTTTAAATGAATAAAGTTTATTGATTTTGTACAATACTATACAATATTATACTGTATAATATTACACTACTATACTACATAATAGTCATAATACTATACTATCATGTGAAAAATAGAATAACATACAGACAAACCTGGACATAATCTGGGACATAGACAGGTGTTTTTGTTGCTTCCTTTCCCCGCCCTCATCAAATCAGGATGGGTCGGTACTCAACCGAAAAATCAAACCCAAAACCCTTCTCTGGTCATAGTTGGCTGCCCTTCAACTCTCCACTTTCAACTTTCAACCAGCAGCCCTCAGCAGAAGAGGAAGTCACGTCCTTTTTAGTGTAGCAGAATCGTCATGCCCTTCAAACCGGAGTCACGGATAATGGTCGTAGGTCACTGAAAGGGCTTGTCTATTTCATTCACAACAATGATTTAGACTCAAACAAGAATTATTTAGAAATGAAATAGATCAGAATAGGGATTGTAAGTACGGGCATTGAATATATATCCTTTAAATGACTGTGACTGTTGAATAGAATAACACCCTTTTGATCAGTATTTAATCATAATTTTGTAAGACAATTCAATCAGCTGATAGAAGAACAATACAAAGTAACAAGACTTACCAACTATACTCCGTATAGTTCAGTACTGCGGAATTAGTTCCTCCAAACGCTAAAAGATGGCGCTGAGTTTATTTTACATTTTTTACCTCTAAAGGGAATTTTTTTCAAAATACAAATAAACCCTGCACATCTTGGACCTCTAACCTTTAGTTCAAGCCACAGGTACTAGGATACAAGATAGTGTTCATGAGTACGATTGCTGATCATGAGTAGGATGCGCAGTAGGATTGCTGCGAAATGACGTAGCTCTGAACCTAGTTGCCAAGCTACTTCACTTTTCTGCTGAGAGGTGTGACGTCACCCAAAAACGAGAATTGAGAGGGGTCTGCGTGTTGGTCCTACCGTGTATTCTAGTATCCGTGAGTCATACTATTCCTCACGAATTATAAATAAGACTATAATCATATAATACTGAAATAATTGGTACATAATGAACTAATGAAAACTGAAACACACAAGTAAGTCATGTGTACCGACGATGTTTTTTATAAAGTAGAGGATGTCCTGTTCCATTCAGGTTGACCACAGAGTCTAACGAAAACCATGAAGGGTGTTGCAGGGTGGAAGAGAGATGGAAATAGACAAAATAAAAACATGAGACCTCGACAATTTCCGGCACTAGAGCGCGCTTTTTGAGTTTGATCAGTGAACCGCGAGATTACGGTTAAACGCATCCGAAATCAAAGCTGGCTTCAATTTGAATACAAAGTGGTCACTTGGTTTTCATGTAGAGAAAACTGAGTGATGCGTCGAAAAGGTGGTTTCAAATTGTCTTTGAAACTGATATTGCAATAAAGAAATTAGCAGTGAAATGGCTAGACCAAAGACAATTTAACTAAGTAGTTAATTTCCAGTTAAATCAATCTTTCGTTAATCTGTCATCTGTAATATAATCTTTTTTTACCAATGTTGGAACATCTAATCATTTGTAATCATAATCTTCAACCTTTCTGAGAAAAAGTTTCTAGTAGTGCAAACCTAAGATTGAATAAACTTAGTTGGAGACTAAGAGAAGTATTTAAAAAGCGTAATTATGAGTGGAAGAATGAATAATTGAAAGTTTTCAATTTACATAGAATTTAATTACAGTGATAATGAAGAAATGAGGGTGAAAGATGAAGAAAACTTAATTTGATGAAGAGGAGAAAAATTAGAGGGTAGAAAATATGAGGGATTAGGAGAAAAAGAATTATAATAAAAGTTATAAGTGAGGAACAGGGAGACAAGGTGAGATAAGAGAATGAGAGACTGTTGAAAGACAGAGAAAGAATGATGGAGTAGAAAAGACGAAAGAGAAGGTGGAAATGAATTAGAATAAAAGAAATAAAAGTAACAGGTAATAATGGGAAATAACAGTAACAGTGAATAACAAACAGGGAGACAAAGTGAGATAAAAGAATGACAGACGAAAGAAAGCGAAACGAAAGAAAGTGTGAACAGAGAACTTTGACAACCTGCTGAGTTCCTGAGTTCCAAATGTCTCTGAAAACGGTCCTCCCTTTTTTCGAAAACACTACTGTCTTTCATCTGGGGTATTGTTTGAAAATTGTAAACATTGGGGCTGCTGAGTGAGTATTGTAGCGATTCAAAGCTCCCCAGATTTGAAACAAAAACTGACAATATATAACAGATAGGAGACTATGGAACTGAAGATAAATAATGATGACTTGAATGGGATTTTTCCTGCTACTCCTAATTCTATTTCTTGTCCTTCTCTCTAATTCTTTTCTACTTCTTTTTCCTCTCTTTTTTTCTTCTTCTTCCACGTCTCCCACTTCTTCTTGTTTTTCTTCTATTTCTTGTCCTTTTCTTTAATTCTTTCTACTTCTTCTTTTCCTCCTCCTCCTCCTCCTCCTCCTCCTCCTCCTCCTCCTTCCTCTTCTTCTTCTTCTTCTTCTTCTCCTCCTCCTCCTCCCTCTCTTTTTCTTCTTCTGCTACATCTTCTTCTTCTTCTTCTTCTCCTTCTTCTTTTTCTTCTTCTTCATCTTATCCTTTTCTTCTTCTTCTCCTCCTTTTTCTTTGTCTCCTTCTTCTCCTTCTTCCTAATTTTATTACAATTTTAAATTCCAAGCACTTACAAAAAACGTGCCCGTTCATTTTGATCAGGCCTGCCAACATTCAGTAATACTGTATTGAAATGCTTTTTCCACGATTTTATCCATGTAGATACTGTACTGCTCAATAATATTCAAGAATACTTTCTTACCATATTCAAATTTCAATATTCTTTAATTACAGAGATTTTGATAAGCAAAAGAATACCTTCTTATGAAAATTAAAAAGCTTATTCATTCAATCAAGAGCTTCTTAAAAACTCTTTCACATGTCTTCTGAGAGAACTGGTATTTAAGTTGGAATTCCCACCTCCAACTGATAACAGCTACATAACTAGTAACTCTTCTTCTGGAAGCTAGTAACTAATGACTGCTAATTATTGTAACTGATAAGTTTAATTATTGGATCAGTTTCAAGAGAAAGGTGGGTCTCATGGTTTTCAATTACCTAGTATTTCCCAGAGATTTTATCAGTATTCTGATTACTGGGCAAGTCCTACATTACCTGAGAAAATAGAAAGCTAGATCTTTTATTTAACAATTATTAATAGCTTTAAACATTATGATGAAGTCTCATGTTAACAATTTATCTTGAAAAATTCAGTTATGACAATCGATTGTCAGTACTGTATTCTCAAGTATATAAAGTATATTAAGTATATATCAAGTATTTCATCTTACACTTGATTTGAAGCATATCATACTAAATTCATAAGTCTTCATTTTGGAATTGAAATCTAGTATTCATCCAACTCCAATAAATCTAGTATTCAATAAAAGGGTAGCCCAATTAAAGCTTCCTTCCTTTGTTCCACAATAACTGTTGGTGTTGAATAAATTACTACTAAAATCACTGACTAAGCTCAACCTTAAAACTGTATCTATCTCTTTTCTTTCAATCTTTTCAGTCATTACGTCATCCTTTTCTTTCCTGGTGTTGCTTTAAATCAAAGTTCAACTCTTTTTCACTATTTAAACTCCTGCCAGCCACTTTTTGTGTAGCTGTTCACAAAGAACTTTGCATACAGGATTAATCATATTATAATTTGTATCCGCTGTGCATTTAAAAAACTCATTCATGCTTCCATTCAGGTTCAGTTCAGGTGTGTAATAATTGAAGGCTCACTTCCTCTACTGTTTTTTTTTTTAGTAAGTAGTCCTCGTCTCCTCCCACTTCTTTTTTGCTGCTCATTTCCTTTTGTTTTATCTCTCTTTCTTCTTTCCTTCTTTCTTCCTCTTTCTTTACCATTTTTTTGAGCATGGATATTTGTCAAAACTGCTCATGTTCTTAACATAGTTATACCGGTACTATGATTTATTACATAAAATAATTCATTTTGTTGCAGTGTTGGTTATAGGATTTATTGTTACGTTACCTGGTTCAGGCGTTATTGTTGTGACAATTGTATTTAAATTTGTTTTCAAATGTTTCAAATTGAGGAAAAATAGCCACAATACCTCTCCTACCTTGATATTCGACTATCACTCATTTAATAAGCTTCATGTTTATCGATTTATAAGCCTACTACCATGACAAAGTTGAGGAAATTTTCAATGTGGAGATATTATGACAAGTATTTTACCGATCCTGAATAATTTGGTACCATCCTCATTGCTAAATTTATTGAAATTTGTCTCCGAAGCAGAAAACTAAACTAAAGTTTGTCCCTTTTGTCTAAGCACTGCTTTTTAATCCGTCTTAATCAAAATAGTTAAAAAGTAGCCTACTAGTAAGGTTCTTTATCACATTTAACCAGAAATTTATTGAATACTATTCTTCAACTAGGTACTCTTTTACTTGAATCTCTTTCACAAATGAGGACCACATTCAAATCCAATGTAAGTAATAGCCTACTATTACGAGTCCGCCAATATCCAACAACAGAGGTTCACTGGCCAAAAACATCGAACATGAATAATAAGGCAACGATTCAATACAATTCGATTCGATAACAAAACGATAAAGAACGAAAATAACTTTCCCTCTTACCCTCCTGGTTTTTCCTTTGACCGCCTTCCTAATACATGGGAAACCATGGATGAAAGATTTTCCATTCCTCCTCCTCATTTTCATTACTTAGCTTCTCTATTTTTATTCACGTTTGTATTTTGTTTAATCTCATTTTTGAAATTGAGTGGATAAATAAGTTGAAAATACAAATCTGTTATCACAATAAAGATATTAATATAGCTTACCTTCTATCAAGAACGATTCAGAAGCTTCTAGATGATACTTTTCATAATTCCATCAAGTTGCAGCTATCCAACTACACATGACACTAAATACTTTTGAGTATACATAACACATAATTCAGTAATACTAGATCACTGTTGAAGAGATCAACTACCAGAATTTAGAGCATTGTAACTTGTAAAATCATAAATCTGGTTTGTACTTCGCATTTTTCAAAATGTTTCATGTTGTTCAACCCTAAATATTTCAGGTTCCAACTCAAACCACAAAAAAATATGATAATATGATACTATAATCTATCTGTGCTAAACCTAATCAAATTCCCAACTCTAGGTATAAAACTCTTATGAGGTTTGAATCAAACTTTTTACATCTTCGAGCACTAGGTATCACACAAATCATGGTTCTAATCCACATCTGTCATGCTTTTTAGTACTGGAAATCAGGTTTTTACACTTTCTTTTTTGAAAACACTGTTAGGTTTCAATCAACACTTTTCAAAAATTACAATCAACATATTGTTTCAATATTAACCTGGGTTTTTTAACACAATAACACTCACTAATCACACGTTCACTTAATAAACGTTTTATCTCAGACTAAATCACACCGATAATAATACGAACAAAATGCTTGATAATGATTTAATAAGAGTATGATAAGGACGTGCTATCCTGCGCGAAGGATAGACAGGATGTAGGAGAAGAAGCCGGCAGGATGAGGGTCCTGGGTGCTTCCGTTCGACCTTCCCGCAAGCAAGGATGGATTACTACTGAACTCAACTAACTGAGCTCCAAACAACTCACCTTGCTTGTTCACTGCTGCAAAGATGGCACGGGTTGCCTATTGGTGATATGGCAGGCGTTGAAGGTGACCCTCCAAATTCAATAACTAGCTTAATCACAGATAATACGGAAAGACGTTTTATTTTGTCTTCATTTTTTGTACTTTAATGCAGATTGATTGGTTGAACGAAATTCCTAATTAATTATGCTATAAACTACTCTGGAGACTTCTGCTACTGCGAATATTGACAACAGAATAAAAGCTAGTAAGGAAATTCTATAAAGTATTATGATATATTATGATTTAAATAGCAATTGAATAGTTGCAATATCACATTTCCCTGCATCTTCAGATTGATCTTCATAATTGCTTGATACGGATAATAATGGAAGAGACTAGATGTTGATCAATTTTCAATGATCAATTTTATTAGTGTTTCAATGGAAGAGACTAGAACAGGGTACAATTATGTTTCCAATGATCAGGATACAATGCTGATTCAAATTAGTTGATTCTTGCTCTATGAAGACGTGGTGTTTATATAGCAGGATTCTTTTAAATTGTCAGAAACAGCTGATTGATGTACGCTCGTTTACTAACGTTAAATCAGCTGTTTTCTGACAAGTTAAAAGAATCCTGCTATAGAGCCCTACCTAGTTGATCCCGGTTAATGCAACCAAACATTAGTGACTTTTAATAATTAAAAATTCAGTCTCAAGATCTATTAAAAATGTAGCTAAGATTTTCAATACTTGGAGAGAGATAGAAATAAGAATGTTGCAGATATTTTCAAACTCGTACATAAGTAATACCATAGAGAAGAGATAGGATTTTCTAATCTGTTATCTATGGTAATACTGATGGTTGAATAATACAGAATAATTCAGTTTTTCATGAAGAAATGCATTTTGAAATCGTTTTTTGATAACGACGTGTATTCCACTGTACATGTTTATAATTTACACACTTTTTTGACGTTGCGAAATTGAATGAATTTTACCCCTGGTGAGAAGCTGTATTCCGTTTTGGAACTCCGAAAAGTGAGTGAATACAACAATTTACAGTGAAATACACGTATAGTACTTTAATGAAATTAAAGCTTGTGTAGCTCTGTCCGAATAATAATGAAAGTTGCAATATTTTGAATTTGAAGTTTTATCGAATGTAAATGTCGCGAATTATTATTATTTTATAGTAGATAAAATTCAAACAAATTGTCCAAGTTGAAAATTATGTTTCTTCTATAAATTTTTTTATTCTAGAAAGTATAGAAAATAAATACTGTTATTTTATAGCTTGTGAAGCTCATTTATTGTTATAGCTTGTAGATGATTCAATTCTCTACAATTTAAGCCCAAATACAGTACATGTTTATATCTTGCATAAATCTTCATCAAGAGGCTATTAATGAATTATTGTGATTTGATATATAGCACCATCTCTCAAATTTTATTAGCTAATTATTTTATAAATATCATTTCCAAGTATAGTATTGGCTTTGGTATTACTCTTGCTTTGTAGTTTTGTGTTTGGCATGCATTTTGATCTTGAAGAAATTCGAATGTTATCACACAGTTCATAGTTTTTGGACTCAGCTTCTCAGTGAACATAAACTATGGAGAGTTTTGGGTTAATACAGTACCTGTTGTCTGTTCCTATCTGAAATGTATAAATGATTGTATGGATCATTGTTGAAGATAATTGGAGAAATTATACAAATTGATGATAAATGAAAAGATGAACATTCGAAAAAAGAACTTGATTCCAATTTTCAACAACGATGGAGATAGTATCGCCAGCGCTTTGTGCGATTTATAAATACACAAAACAACATCATGAATACACGAAAGACGCAAGAAGAATAACGCTACTTCTACTACAAAGTGGTGTTATGCTAAACATACAATCACTGAAGATAGGTACAAGAGCAGGTGCTTGAAAAGCAGTGAACAATGAATCTCAAGTTAGTGAGAATCCTTGATGCGTAACGGGCATTTCTTCTTTTTCGTATTCCTCTTCTTCTCATTTTAGTTCAGAAGTATTTTATTCAACGTTCAACAACTTTACCATACCACCTATATTACCGATGACCTTGTGTTCAAAGTAAGTGACTTGTTTTGTGCAGTGGATCAGGCATTTTCCCTATAACTTCATGAAATAATTCTCTTTTTGAGATTTTTCTCTCAGATGAAGTTGTGATAATTTTTAGTAGTTTTGTCATCTACAACATTTTTAAAATTTAGAAACAAATTTAGTGTTATCAAACTTGAACTGATTGAATTTATGATAATCCATCAGCATACCACTGATGACCACCGATGACTTTGTGATTAAAGTAAAGGCCTCGTGCAGTAGTACAGTTTTTTATTTTATAACTTCATGGAATCTCTCTTCATGAAATAACAATATTCTCTTTTTGAAATTTTTCTCTCAGATGAAATTGTGATAATTTTTAGTAGTTTTGTCATCTACAACATTTCTGAAATTTAGAAACAAATATAGTGTTATCAAACTTCAACTAATTGAATTCATGATAATCCATCATAATATCAATTATATGAGTTTCTGAGAATAATATCAACGAACTATCAACTCCCCTCTTCCTAATATATCGGCACTTCTAATCTGATTAATTGATTATTTTAGTGATTTAGTAAAGCGTAATGTATTTCTATTGTTTAAACTTTTTTTGGTACTCATAATAGTAGAAATGGCAGTAAGGCCCATATGCGTCATTTTCGTTCAAATTAAGTTGAATAAAACTATTTAATCACAAAACTATATAAAAAGTTAGAACTTGTTTTCAACTGTAGATCCACAATTAAAACCAAACTTAAACTATAGCTTCGTTTAACTTAATTTGAACAAATGTAGAGCCTAAGAGCCCAAAGGATTTTATATTTGTGAGCTTTTCTAATCAAATTGATGGATGAAAAATTAATAAATATTAAAAGTATTGAAAAATAGAATGAAACAGCTTAGATTTGGATACCATTTTTTCAAAAAGCTAAAAAATAAAAATATCGAAATATTATCTCTACAACAGCGGAAATGATAATCTCTACTTGGAGGATCCTTTACAGCCCTTATTTAAAAGCCCTTTTCAGCATCTTCCCACACATCAGCTATTGCAGGTGTATCCCTTCAGACCTATGAGACCCTTGCTCCCATATGTGTGCCATTTCCTTCTTTTAAGCCCTTGAAAGGGAAGTAATAGTATGTGTCCTTGACCTATTAACTAAAGCTTGAGATTCATTCTCACGGGAAAAAGTATTTCAATCTCTTTATTCTATAAAAGCTAGTCATCAACCAGTAATTTCATGTTCTAATTTCTCATAAAACCAAATTATTGTGTTGAAGTTCTATTTTTTCAATGGTTTCAAACACTAATTTGAAGCTCAAGGACCGGTTGTACAAAAGTGGATTGAAGTTGATTTTTGATTATTCATCATTTAAGAATAGACATTGCTGATTGATGATTAAGCATAATAGGCCTTTTTAAACTGAAGATAAAAGTAGAAAACATTCAACAGTTATGGGACATCATTACACTCAAATTATTGGATTCAACCCATCATTCTATGAAACGGTCGTACCAATAATGTATCTTGAGTACATTTTCTATTTTCAAAGTTTGAAATTAGAGCTACCTATGCCAAATTGTTATTGTTAATGTTCTTAGTGACGTTTTAGTAGAGCATTTCTAGTTCTGACTTTCACCCTCTTAAAATTCTCAAACTTCTATGTGATGAAAGATATTCTAAAGAATATCTTTATTTCTTTCTCAACCATTCATCTTTTTTTTTATTTCCATATATCCTCATTATTTGTAAAGACACAATCAAAATTTTCATCAAATTCCAGCTACAACAATTATTTAGTTAAGAATTGAACAGCTGACTTGTAAGCTACCTACACACAAGACATAGACAATATGGTTTGTTGCGTTATGTGTTATAACAGAGGATGTCTAGTTTATGGGTAACGTATCATGCAAAACAGCTGTTCAATTCATGGTCATTTCTGGATGGAATTTTATCAAGAATCTGCTCATATTCAATCTCAACCAAGAAAAGAAAATTGCAATCTAATGAACTGTCTTCATTCCACATACTGAAGATATTGTTCGCAATAACAAGGGAAGCGGTTGGTCCCAGTGGCAAAGGCGAGTCTAATCGGTGAGATTAGATAAGAGCGCCTACCACTACCAGTGACCGGCTCCTCTAAATACAAAAATTTATGAGCGTCAAAATCGCTTCCCGGTGGTTCGGAACCCACCTAAAGCTGTAGGTCCATTCATCTCTCATCATCATGCTTCCCAATAGCCACGCACAAGCTTAGAGCTTATGTGGGCATCATCCCTAGCAAAAAATAAATAAATAAAATAATAATAACAATGTAAGTAATATTATTCATCTTGTACATCATTCCATTCTCTTTACTCTAAACAAAAATCAACGTCTATCTGTAAATCTCATAATTCTTTGGTTCCAGTCAATCTTATCTTATAACACTGTCAACACTTCATAATTTGATACGTATTGTACTGTTTATAAGCTTACATACTGTACTTTTTTAACTGCTTTTTTAATGTACTAGGTATCATGTTACATTCACGGAGACAGAAAGAGAGATAGAATGAGAGAGTAATATGCGATTCAGTCCGAAATTCATCCGACAAGTCAGGATCTCACGCTCGATTTTTTATTTTCTCTCTTTCTTTTTTAATTTCTTCTCTCACCAGTCTTGCACCGTCTTCTCTCTACACTCCTTCATTCCATCACACACTTCATTCTTCTTCTTTTTTTAGTTTTTCTTCTTCTTCTTCTTCTTCTTCTTCTTCTTCTTCTTCCCCTCCTTCTTTTCTTCCCAATTTCATCTGAATCTGAGTAGACAACAAACTTCCGTCACCCGCCAAAATACATCATAGCTAAGCCAATCTCTTCTTGTTCTCATGGTTCTGTCAAACTATCTCTCTTTCTTCCTTACTCTCTTTCTCTGTCACTCTTTCTCACACTTTCTCTCTCTCTCACAGACATACTCACACACTCTCTCTCGTTCCCTTTATTTTTCTCTTCCTCATTTTAAATCTATCTCAGTTCTCAGTCATTCACTCCTCTCACTTTCTCTTTTTATCCCTCTATCTCCTCGTTCTCTCTCTCTCTCTCGTCTTCTCTTTTAGGGCTTCTTTCCTCCCCACTGTCCTCTGCGTAAAATCCTCCACCATAGACTACCGTACCTCTATAGTATAGTGTTAGTCTAGTCTAGTGTATAGTTAGTCTATGCCTCTACCATCTCCGCCTTTAGGCCTATGTCACTATTATAAAAAACCCACTACACCTACATTGTACATTGCCAAGGTAGCCTATCTATTGCAGGGTTAATGCTCCACACGGAATGCCTGCTTTACTTTGTAGTGCTATCTTATGTATGATGGGATCAGTTTATATGTAGCATGTTAACAAGAATAACATCACTTACAAAAAACTAGATATTTTTAAAGTTCTTTGAAAAATTGTTGTTTCAAATTAATTCAACCAGTAAAATTAATAAGATCAAAATAACCTATCATTGTTCAAATGTAGTCTTAAGTGTTCAAGCGTAGAATGTTACTAGAAAATACAACCTAGAATAAAATAAATTATATCAATAGAGAATATAATCGAGAAATCATCATTAGAATTCAAACTGAATATCGAATTTCTATATAGGCATCTTATGAATTTAATATTATCATTTTTTATCGTATATATGGCTTTTTATCGGGAGACCCTTACGGGTAGGTTCCACCTCGCCATCCAAAATATTATCATTGACTATTAACCTACAGGTTAACCTAATATTAACCTGTAAGTTAATAATAGTCAATGATATTATTCAATTTCAAATAAATAAACGCTCAGACGCTACCGGTATGTCTTGTGGTTATATTGTCTCTTTCCATTGAATTTGTGTTATCTCCTTTCAATAATAATTGTAATATCATGCTTAGATTAGTTAATATGCGTACGGTATGTATTTTCTTTGTAATGGATTGAGAATAAATTTGAATTGAATTTGAATTCCTTCAATTTAAAATATAATAAATGTTCATTGAATAACAAAAAATACTCACTTGAAAGAAATTGAAGATAAAGATAGTCTACTTTTGTTGAACAGGTAAACCTGTTGGCATTAATCACCTTGGTATAATTGGCATTCTCATCTTAGTAATACTGTATTTTAAATTTTATTGATTACTGTTACCTGAGATAATTGAACGAAATCATTCAATAATTTGGAGAGAAAAAAGTCAATTCAGGAGCCTCAACATTGAGAAGCGGTAGTCTCCAGACATAGCCTAATCACTGAAAATAATAGAGATACCGCGTACCTGTAAATCAAGTTTTTGAGGGTTTTCTGAAAAGAATCAGCCCGCAGTCCAGTAATTACAGAGCTCAGTGTTATTTATGGGGCGCCAAAAGCCACCCCAAAACCCATGGATGTATAGAATTTTGTAATTCAACATTTTCTGTAGACTAGAGTCTATAGAGTTAGACTACAGAGTTTGAACATTTTGACGTAATAAACCATGTTTCGGGTTTGGTCTACTGTTCATCATCCAATTTTTTTCACTGCTTCATAGAGGGTGAATCTCAAGGACATATCCTTGGGGGAAGATATTCTTCATTGAATTCTAGGATAGGAACATCTGATAATCCCGTACCTGAAAACCCTTCGTTACTGAATTACACGCCGCCAAAGATGAGAGAATTAATTATTGTTTTATTTTTTTCTGGAGTTATAATATCTAGCTAAGAAATAAAAAACAACTAATACGATGCGAATTTATCTAAAGAATAATTTAAAATTTGTTTCAATCTCATTACTAGAAAATTCCGCGAGTAATCGCCAAAAAACCTGAAATTTCATAAGTTTTTGAGTTTAAAAGGCTGCTGTTCAGAAACTGCTGTTCGGTCAGAGACTGTCTTATCTGCAACAGCAGATAAAATATAAATAAAATATATCACAGATAGATACAGTAGCGCCATCTCTGAGTGGAAAAAGAAACTCGGTGGTCGTAGCGATGAATACATTTATGACGACACGCGTGGAGGCAGTTTCAAATGTTCTGTGCATTTTCATGCTAATTTGAGCTTTTCACGGCTTTCCACTTCAGTTTGAACTTGAAAAAGGTCGATTTATAAGTAAATACATCTGATAAATCGATCTAGGTATGTTTCAAGAACGTATCTCAAGTAGTTTTCGAGTAAAAATTCTTTTATTGCAAAAAACTTATAGGATATATTGTTTTTTCACGATTACTCAGGAAATGTTTCATTTACATGCTTGTAACAATTTTTAAACGATTCTTCAGATGAAAATGCATCAAATGAGTTATTTTTCCAGCCTTAATTCCCTTATCTAACTTCATAAACAAATAAAATAATACTCAATTTTGACAACTTTGACGTCCTGTAACTCAGTAATGCATGGTTTTCGGGTATGGGTTTATCAGATGTTCCTATCCTAGAATTCGATGAAGAACAAGTTTACATAAGGTCATTGTAATTTATAAAAGTTGAAAAAAATTTTTGATTTTATTTTTATATCTCAATGACCTTGATAGATGAGTTTTCGAAACTAGCCTCATTCGATTTCTGGACCTATTTTCCATGTAAATGGTATTTTTTGGATCCTTCCCTGTTCATAAGAAAACCAGGAAAATTGAAAATCCACTTTTCCATGATTGTACCCTCTTTTAAAATTTCAATCATTCTAAAGCTAATTGGACGTTTTACGATCTGTAAACGTTATCAAATCTAGTAAATAAACTGGAGAATCTATTAAAAATATTTTCGAGTGGATTACTATGGTGGTTTTTCCAAACTAAGTGGAAATTCACGGAAAATCATAGTTTTTTATATGCGTTTTTCGGTTTTTCGACTATATCTCGAAGAATATTATAGCTACATCCTTGAAACCGGGCTCAAACGATTTGCCTTTCGAATATGCATAATTCAAGACTGATTATAAATCTTGGAACCCCCTACCACATTTATAAAAAAATAAATAAAATGTCAAATTTCGCATGTTTGGCGAATTTTTACTCGAAAACGGTGCATTTGCGGACCATGGTTCATCAGATGTTCCTATCCTAACTTTTCACGTAGAATCATGTCCGTAATTTGTATTTCGATATTTCGAAGTTGCAAAATTTTTAGGTACAGTGTGCTGAATTTGGTCATTATTAAGCGAATCCTTATAACGCATATATTACTATATCGAGCTTGTCATATATATTTGACTAGTTCCATATTTTGCCGCTAGATGGCAGAGACTGTCTTATCAACAACAGCAGAGCATGGATGAATTTGTGTGGAGGCAGTTTCAAATGTTCGGTGCATTTTCATGCTAATTTGGGCTTTTCACGGCTTTCCATTTCGGTTTAAACTTGGAAAAGGTCGATTAATATGTAAATACATCTGATAAATCGATCTAGGTATGTTTCAAGAACGTATCTCAAGTAGTTTTCGAGTAAAAACATTTTTTATTGCAAAAAACTTATAGGATATATTGTTTTTTCACGATTACTCAGGAAATGTTTCATTTACATGCTTGTAACAATTTTTAAACGATTCTTCAGATGAAAATGCATCAAATGAGCTATTTTTTCAGCTTTAATTCCCTTATCTAACTTCATAAAAAAATAAAACAATAATTAATTTTCTTATCTTTGGCGGCCCTTAACTCAGTAACGAAGGGGTTTCGGGTATGGGTTTATCAGATGTTCCTATCCTAGAATTCGATGAAGAACAAGTTTACATAAGGTCATTGTAATTTATGGAAGTTGAAAAAATTTTTTATTTATATTTTTTATTTCAATGACCTTGATAGATGAAACCTCGGAACTAGCCTCGCTTAATTTCGTGATCTATTTTACATGTGATTGATATTTTTTGGAACCTCTTCTACCCCTACAGAATCCAGGAAAATTAAAAATCCACTTTTCCATAATCATGAACACTTCTTGAATTTCAATCATTCTAAAGCAAGTCGAAAGTTTCATAATCTGAAAATGTTATCAAACCTTGCAAATGAAATGGAGAATCGAATAAAAATATTAGCAAGTGGTTATCTATGCTAGTTTTTCCATACTAAGTGAAAATTCACGGAAAATCATGGATTTTCACACGCGTTTTTCGTTTGTTTAGCATACCGGTATATCAAAAACTATCCAAGCTACACTCGTAAAATCTGGCTCAAAAGATGCGCCTCCACACGCAGTCCTTTGGATATAATTTTTTTCAAAATTATCAAGTGTTTCTTAGAAAACCAAATAAGAATTAGAGCCAATGAAATTTATAAAATGACGTCATCTAACGGAATCAATTCAACTAAGTGCCTATTGAGCTCCGTAAATGACGACATTTTACGGCTGTAAAATGTAAATGGCTTTCGTGAAATCGGCTCTCAGAGCTATTCAGCTCTGCATAGTCCAGAATATAAAAGTATTGTAGAATACGGGTATGATACGGCATAAATAAAACTCAGTCTCGGTAAATAATCTTATAATGAAACCATTAAAAATCCAGATATTTATTTACATGAATATTTCTCTATTGAGAAGTAGCTGACAAACATCAGCGCGCTCAAGTGAGTGACAGAGTGAACAACCGGGGGAATTGTAGCTAGGTTATCATTGAATCAAATGTAAAAATGCCTGTTTTCAAACCAATCGTATTTGAAAAATATTCCAGTAACTTATAAAATAGAAAAAAACACTAAATAATAGCAATGAAGTATCGATGATACCTTAATGATTCAATTGAATTCTATCTCAAAATCGTGTTTTGTTCCCATCTCAATGGTTAAATTCCCCCTAATTGCTCACTCTCTCACTAGAGTGCGCTGATGTGGTCTATCAGCTACTCCTCAATAGTTACATATAGATATATACTTGTCTTTCATCAAAATAATTCGAAAATAAATAACTAAAAAAATACTGCTCAATACTGATTATCATACAGCCTGACGAATACTTCTTACAATAGGTACAAATCTATTTACAAAACAATACAATTACATAACTAAATTAGTCTAATAGAATAATAATTATGTATAACACAACAGTTATTACCAAGAATACAATATTATTTTAGGCTTAACTAAAGTAGTTTTGGTGTGAATGATATAAGTAATATTGTAAAGTTCTAAATATATATTACAAAATATAATAATAGCAAGATTAGAAAAATATACAATGAAACTTTTTTCCAGGAATTTAATAAGTAGTTGAGCCACAGTCCTGTTTTATAAACAAAGATCATAGTATTGTTACAATTTGAAAGTTTTTCAACAAAAATTCAACATTTTTAATTGCCTATTGAAATTTTATTAATAATGGTCACATTATTATTATTTATGAATAATAATGTAATATTACAATGAATAATAATTATCCATTTCATAAATAATAATCACAACTAAGGTTGTACTATTTTGACAATACACCATTGTTACATTCTTTGTAAAAAATGTACAAAATGTGTAAAGGAATTTGAAATTTGTGAATTTTCAGTGCATTTAAAACATAACTGTATGAAAACACTGTTATGTTGTCAATTCCACTTCTTTAAAGTGAAGTGGAAAAACTAGAATAAAGGAAAACAAAAGAATTTTCTTTAGACTGAAAAAAGTGGAATTGACAACATCAGTGTTTTCTTTCATCATGGAGTTCCATACATCAACAGGAATTCTAGATTCAAGTTGACATCAATTTCTGTGAAAATATCTGCAATTATATTTTCACAATAATATTTTTAAAAAAATTTCAATTATCTTCTAAAATCGATATTCTCCAGATACATCTTTGTTGCCAAATCGGGTTTCTCAAGTTATAACCAAGTATTATCAACACGTCAAATTATGTCTAATTAGTATTTACTTAAAAACTACAGTATATATTTGAAAAATAGAAGGCCTATGACTGGTTTCATGAACAAATAACAACTGAAAACTGGCCATAAACCTCCCACTAGGCCCTTCAACTACCTCTTGACTTGTAATAAAACTTGAGTCAAATACAATTTACAATTTAAATAAAATACGGTACTAGAAATTAATTTTTTTAACTTTAATAGCATTATTAATTACAGTACTTACTATGTTTATTGAGCCACCATAATTATTACAGTACCTAGCTCATAATTTATAACTAATTACTGTGAGGAAATAATATAGGCCTACAGTAAATGAAACGATAAAATAGTGATTTATAATATTATTTCTAAAATTAATTAATAAATTATATTATTCATTTGCAATTAATATTATATTATTGAATAGATTCTGAGTATTTTTCTAAATAATGAAGAAATTTTGTTCAAATACGTTACAATAAACGTAACAAGTTTCATCTATTTATAATACTGTAAGAAAATTAGGTTTCAACAAGATTAGTGATGCATCATATAATAATCATCTCGAAATAGGGGTTTAAAAACTTTCACAATTAAATTATTCATTAAGATAAACTTCATTTCAATGAAATATCATTATACAATTTATTTTATATAATTTCAAACTTATTAATTTTTGTCCCTCCCTGACAAACTTTATTGATAAAACATTACTCCAATAAAAAACTTGTATACAATAAATGGCTTTTGATAGAAAAATAAATGAACTAAAACACAATCAACAAAACAAGTAATAGATTCAAAAAAGCTAAAATTGTATATACATGATCTAGTGTAGATTATCAAACTCAACAATATGGCGAATCAACATATAAATTAATATGTATGCCTATTGGCTAAGGAATGTTGATTGATTCAATACAACTAATATTAGGTTTTTAAGGTACAGTAATAGTTAATTTAATATGTATTGCTTCCTTTACTTTTTCAAGGCACTGATGCAAGAATAATAGCACTAATTCAATAGAATGCATAGTTATGAAAAATCGACAATAATTTGAACAAAATTAAACAACAAATTAATTGAATTACATGAAAGAATCTACTATGCCCTTTTCTTCATGCCCTTTAGGGTTTATAAGAATGAAGAAAAATCGAAATTCCAATTGATAGGATATAATTGAGTGAAATAAAATAGAGGATTTATGGAAAAAATATGAACAACAAGCTGAAATTAGAAATAGAAATTTCTTTTAGCAGTTGTCTAATGAGTATTCCAGGATAGAAATTGAGAGAAAAATTTAACCGAAACAATGTTTTTAGGAAATTAATATCTGTAACTTTACTAAAAAGGTAAATTACATTTCATTTATCTAAAAGCAGTTTTGGATGAATGTTCAATTTTCTTTCCACATTGTATTTTCCATTAAATGAATAGATTAATAATAAATAAACTTGACTATTTATTAAGAAAATCAACTGGGCTACTTATTAAAAAATCAACAAAATTGGAATGTATAATTTTTATCAAGATCTTAATCGAAATAAGGTTTCAAACATATTAAGGAATGATAGAGTTTTCTTAAAAATATCAGAATAAAAATTTATTGCTTGAAAAATATATGGGAAACTAAACTATTTTCTTGCGAAAATATTTGTTTTGTTCTGAATTGGCTTTGATAAAGGAATGATAGGTATATAGAAACAAGGGTATGAAAAGTTTTGTGAGATAGGGTGATATTTGCTGCTCAAACAATAATTGCCGTCATCAGCATAATAATATTAGTATGGCTTTCATAAGTGGGAAAACCTTTGAGAGTTGGATCCACTTCGCCGTTTGAGCCATGTTATGCTATAAAAACATAAAGGACCTTTAATTTTAGGTGGGATCCAAACCACCAGCTGAATAAACTATCTAGATTTCTAGCTCATACGTGCAAAAATAGTGATTTATTTGTTTCAAACACTACTAACACAGATATATAAGACAAGCTAAAGCTACCCACACATATAACATCTTTGTTCTTCAAATACTATATTAAATTTTTATTAAATACAATTTTTAATAACATTAATAGCTGTATTTGTATAGTGAACTCGTGTAAATGGTTTTCTATAGAAAAAAGACAACAATATTCATAAACTACTTTAGAATCGTATTACTATTCAAGGCCACAATCTATTGCTTGAGAGACAAAACTTTCAAAAAAGAAAGAATACCTGTAAAACATATTAATTCGACGGAATTTGTTGCGAGGCTAATCGTCCATTAGGAGCTTAAAATATATAAATGTATGAATTTTAGGCATACTATAATTTTTATGGATACTCAAGATTTTTTATATTTAAGCTTTTGAAGGAAGATTGGCCTCGTCTATGATGGCTTACGCAATATAACAAGTACGTAAGTATAGTTTTACATTAAAATTTACTTGTAATAATGGATAACGTGTAACAAAATACCAGAAGAAAATATAGATTTGTCAAAATATAATATATTTTGAATTTGTTTCACTGCATCATTTGCAACGGCAATTGAGTTATCATTAATATACGTAGGTACATGATTTTCTTCTATGACAATTTTCAATACGTAGGACAATCTTTTTATGAGTTTCAAAACATTTTCTGTATTATAATCCGATTTGTTAATATAAACTTGATCTATTATTGTATCATCCGATTTGTTTAAACGTTATAGAAACTACCTATCAATGAGTCAAGAAAAGACGTTTGTTCTTAAATAAAAAGAAGGTTGAGTCTACTTTGGTTTGTATGAAGAACTGCGATAATTAATAAACTTCATAAAACAATCAACTACTACGTAGTCACTGTTGTGATGAACAATTGTTTGTCATGTTACAGTTCAGTCAGGCCTAGAGCTCTGCTCCGTCGTCATTGACGCATGCGCAGAACGATCTAAACTGAAACCTAACTGAGACTGAACTTATTATGTGGGAATCGACTTTTACAGTTCTTGAAGAATAGCTTGACTTATGGTCCCGAATATGGTCATTTGTATAGGTATATTCATTTAATCTGGCGGATGGCGAATAACTTTCATTCAACATTTCTATGGTAACGGATGATGTTCTGTTGAATTTTTTTCACATAAATACTGTATATAATATGTTAAAAACATATTCATCAACAGAACATTACCTTTTACCATAGAAATGTTTAATGAAAGTTATTCACCATCCGCCAAATTAAATGAATATTACTATACGACCAACTCAATCATCTGATTGAGCAAGAATACATAGTAGTGCATGTCAATATTTAAATTCGTGATCAATTGAATTTATGTTTAATCCCGATTATTTTATTATAATAATTGAGGTTTTTTGTATCAAGAAAATAATAAAAAATTATTTATTTATAGTAATATTTAGTAAGAAAATCTCAACCGGTCAATAATACTAGATAAATCAGGTCAGCAAATCGTTTAGCGATCCAACAGCTATAATGTCCGACTTCTCAGTCTTTCAATAAACAGTTTATGGATCCAATAGCAGTATTGAATCAATAACCATGTGTTTTCAAATGCAAAAAAATGTACTGATTCAATAGTTTATTGAACAACTGAGCAACCGGGCATAAGTCAAGCTATGCCCCACGAACTGAACAATCATCAATATAAGTATCAATACCTATTGATAAATAATAGGATTGCCCATTTGGTTGTTTGCACATGCAGTGCTAGTATCTATAGTCAACTTCCCAATACATATGTGTATGGACTAAACATGAATTGAAAGCTCTAACATAGGTTTGGACAATTAAACTCAAGAGTACAGAGACTATATATAATCACAGTGTGGTCATTGGTGTGAAAAGGCCAATGACAGTTGTGTTGGAACAATTTTTCCTGCCACTGCCATACTTTTGCCACCCTCTAGAACCTGAAATCCAAATTTGGGATTGAAGTAGTTTTGGGCTATGCCTGTTATTTCTTCCCACATATTGTGCAGTATATAATTGTCAACAAATAAATAATAAATAAATATTTTGAATAATTTTCTGATATGGGCGTTCAGCCAAATTTTAACCCATTCACTTATTTTTCAAACTTCTTTCAAGAGGAACGACAATAAAAAATAACTTTTCTAACTTAAAAAATAGTCTCTACCCTTATAGAATTCGTGTAAGCTTAAAATTATAGAAACTAACACTGACAAAGGCAAATTCTAGGTTAGAAATGTATCACTCAACATAACATATGATTCAAGTATAATATACTTATGTCCGGATTTTCAGTCGTTCAATAAAGTTATTGAATCAATAATTTTTTTTGCATTTGAAAACACATGGTTATTGATTCAATAGTGCTATTGGATCCATAAACTGTCTATTGAGCGACTGAAAATCCCTATGTAAATATAAATAATATAATTATTTCAATGTGAATCTTATGGCAGTTGGCAAACGTATGGTGGATTTGGCCGAGCTAACCAATCAAAAGCCAGACGTCAAATGGCCACACTGTGATTATACAGTCTCTGGACTCAGGGTGACAACATTTGTTTTTCTACTTCAGACCTGCACACCGCAGTCTCTCGATCTTGCCAGAGACCAGCGACCCAGCGAAGGAGGTAGGCATCCCAAGGAGTGTGTTAGCAGTTGCTGTGCCGTGATCCGCGCATGAGTGGCACTAGCAGGGCGGGAGGTCCGGCTTGCCTTAGGAACGGATGCTGGAGCAGTTCCTGAGCGGTGGCTCGCTGGCCCGGATCACGAACCAACAGTCGCTCAAGGAAGCCCTGCAGGCGGGGCGAGACCTGTAACGGAATAAAATAAATTAATGAATGGATAAAGAAATAATTATCATTGAGGTGAACTAGTACAGGGTGATCGAAAAGTCGCGCAACCCAAAATGGTAACAGTCTTAGAAAGCTGTAATGTGTTATTAATTTTTCTTTCAAAGTTTATGATACAAGTTACAATTACAACTTACCTACCTACAAGTTCACAATAAGTGCTGGAAATGTCCACCGTGATTTGCAATGTGCATGCATCAACGCGTTTCCTTACGTTGCGCACACTTTAGAGTGTAGCAGAAGCAATATTTGATATACAGTCTTCAATGTTTCTTCTAAGTTCATATAGTGTATGTGGGTTGTTTTGTACACATTATCTTTCAAATAGCCCCACAAATAAAAATCAGGAGGAGTCAGATCTGGTGAACGAGGCCACAAACCACGAGAAAAGGAGAACCGTTTCTCCTTATCTGGCTCTTGGAGCTGATGCGTTACGTTAATCCGGTAGGGATGTAGTTATAATAATTTTGTGGCTTTATGAACACTTCCATAAGACAGTCCAGTCTGGGTAGAAAGTTTTCGAAGAGACTTTTTTGGAGAACGAATGAACGTTTCACTTATCGTCTGCAGTCTGTCGTCAGTCAAAACACTTGGTCGGCCGGTACGATTACGGTCATTCCCGAAAACGGTGTATCATTACGGTGTATCCCGAAAACAATTAAACAAACGACATATGGTCGATTTGTTTGGTACTTTAGCATCTGGAAAGGCATTGGAGAAATGTTCTTGACACTTTGCGTAGGATTTCGATTCACAGTAACTCAAAACGATAGAAACACGTTGTTCTTGCGTAAAATACATTGCGACTTGAACTGAACAAACAAACTGATTTCTGGCTAATTGTCGCACGATGGCGTGATCTGGCAGTGCTGCAACCTGCTGTACTACTGGACGAAAAATTTCCATATGCAAATCATACTTTACAAATTTACCTGTCATTCCTACACGGCTTCAAACATTGGGTTGCGCGACTTTTCGATCACCCGGTATAACTTCATTGAGGTGGATTACGCGTAGTATCTTTTATCATATTCTAAATTTTATATAATTAGAATGTAAATTCATGTTCAAGTTTAAATATATGATGCCAACAGTGGTTTATTTCGAATTGTAATTTATTTCTGAGATTAAGGGCCGGTTCATGAGCTCGGGATTTAGCCAAGTCCTAGACTAATAACAACAACAACAACAACTACACCAACAACACCCACAACAACATCATGATTCCTACTTCAATAACACCCCTAATATCTTAAACAAGTAACAATTATGGGCCAGTTCACGAGCTCGGGATTCAGCGAAGTCCTAGACTAGAACGGGTGGGTACCGTAGCATCGACAAACGTTTGTCTCGACAGGTTAGTGGGTTAGCAGCATAGAGCCCTAAATAGTTTCGAGGCTAACGTTTGTCGATGCTACGGTAGTCACCCGTTTTAGTCTAGGACTTAGCTAAATCCCGAGCTCATGAACCGGCCCTTAGTGTCTTTTCCTTTTTTTAACAGTAGCTGAATAACTGTTCAACACAGAAGTCCATATACTGCATCACAGCCTACTTTCTTAAATGCAATTAGAAAGGTGTTGTGAGCAAGTTCATGATTGAATTGAATTGTCATTTTTTCATTAAAATAAAATTTAATGCTGGGTACTGGATCAGCCCACCCAATAGGCTACTATTAGCATTAAAAAAGCTCAATCTTATAAAAACCCCAAATACAACAAGTAGGTATAAAGGAAATAGAACAAAAAAGTATTTTAATAAAAATACAATTTTTCTATTGTACAGGGTGGCGCATAAAGAACGGATGTTTTTCAAAGTGTTATAAGAAAGTTTATTTTTATCATACATTCATCTTCCTTACACCAAAATACTAAGTAAATAACCCAATTTGAGAATTTGTATGAAAAACTCCAAAACACTTGAGTATTTTTTGAAAATTACATAGGAAAGATGGAGCCCTTAATGCGTCAATGCTCATTAAAAGCCTCAAATTGGTCCTTAACTTTTGATACAGCAGCAATTCTTTCATGTATTGCAGTATTCAAATCTTCAATGTAACGATATTTACGACAGTGAACTTGATTTTAAGTAAAGAAGAATCACAGGCCAATAAGCTCGACTTAAAACTCTCTGCTAAAGCTCGTTGAACGACGATTGCAGATTTATTCTATTGGAAATGTTGCTCAACAGCAAATACGCGATTTTGCAAGGTCAATTGCGCCATTGTTACTAAAACTGGATACTTTAATCTACAAAATGGTGTCGCTCAGCGGTCACAGACAACTCCACTCCACTGATATTATTTATTCAGTAATGTACACATAATACTAAATGAAAGGTTCAACAGGCTTAAGCCCAAAACTGTCCCTTCAAATTTAGAAAAAAGTCCAAAATTTAGGTTATGATCATAAAGTCACAATTTTCACTCTAAAAACACAAACACTTGAAAAATTTTGAATATTCAGATAATATGAAAGTTTCGAAACAATAGCCAAATTATTAAAAATTTAAATTCTTTGAAAATTTAGATTTCAACATTGAAAAATTTTGCACCAGAAAACAAACTCAAATTATCCTTCTCAAATCCATCCGTTCTTTTTGTGCCACCCTGTATCTTCTTATTAAGGCAATAAATCAATCCAATAACAAAACCCCAAATCCAAGTTACTTGTCTGGTGCGTTACTGACCTTATGCGTGTTCTTGAGCTTGGGCGGCGGCATGTCGCGTATGCGTCGCATGGCCTGCAGCGGCGGCTCGTTGAAGAAGGGCGGCTCGCCGTCGACCATCTCGATGAGCATGATGCCCAGCGACCAGATGTCCACCTCGGGGCCGTAGGGCAGTCGCGAGATCACCTCGGGCGACATCCAGTAGGGGGTGCCCACCAGCGACTTGCGTTTCGGCAGCTCCTGCGACACCTGCGCGCAGAAACCGAAGTCTGACAGTTTCACCTAAGACACAAACAAACAGACATTGATCAATTCATTTTCATTTATTCTATTTACTTTTTTAATCATAAAATTACAAATATTTCATACAAACAGAAAAAAGATCAATAACAATATAGTATTATACAAATAGGAATATAAGAAATTACTTCCCCAAAAGAGCAAGCTCGAGCTTGGGGAATTATTATTCTATTTACTTTTATTCTATTTTATTTTATTCTATTTACTTTTTTAATCAACATGGTAGTACCCTTATGGGTCCATACACAATTTATTGCGAAAAAGGATGTCCAAAGATCGCCTCCACATTAATACTTGGCTGTGAACAAAACAACAGAGGAAGAACGACTGATTTAAAAAAAATAATAACTGGAACACTAGCCCATACACAGATTTGTCTGTGGGAGAAAAATCTCCATGTTATTTTTTGTAGTTTGTAATAGCTAAAGGATTGATAGAGGGAAGAAACCGCCGAGGACAACCAAGGATGTCATACCTGCAACAAATTATGAATGACGTTGGCTGCAGTACCTACCACGAAATGAAGAGGAAAGCAGAAAGAAGAGAAGAATGGCGCACTGCTGCAAACCAACCTCAGGGTTGAATACCAAAAGAGAGAGAATGTAGTCTGCATTATTTGTGAATAAAAATATTTGAATGGATGTTTCCATGTTTTGAAGAACAAGAAAGGAATTTCACAATCAATCACACATAATCATAACAGAGATCAATTCAATTGAACCAATCTCAATTTCCACAATAGATTTGTTCTTTATATTTCATTCAACATCACTTTGTAACATCCTCCTCTGCTAATTACAGAGAATTTAAAAGATTAGAAAATTTTGAATTTGGAATTTTGATAGAGGACAATAATTACTTAGAAAAATATTGTGTGACTACTGTTTCATATACACTATCCATAAAGCTAAGAAGGTTGTCTGTGGTCAAGAAATTGCATTTGTGTGCTGTACTGTAGTTATATTGAAACTATTATTCATTGATCAACACTTTACATCATTGATTCAAAATTATTAATAATCCATTAATTCCACATTTTCAGCTTTATCTCAGAATTTACATCTTCACTCTAAAATGTTTATTCCATCAATTTCCAATTATACAGTTACTGAAAACAATCTACTTTCCCATGACAATAATCTACTCGAAACAAATTCATACAAAAATGTTTAAATTATTAATCAACTTCAAATATCCATCAATTCCCTACCAAATTTCACTAATCTGATTCAATATCCTTTCAATTCTTATAATAATCTACTTATCACAACTTCTTCTAATTTTGTATCTAAATTTTTAAATCATCTATTTATCTTTCTCAAAAAATTAAATCAATTATCAATCTATCATCTTAAATAAATCTTACTTTAATTTATTATTCCTATACTAATCATGACTTTAAATTTATCAATTCTTAACAACTACTGTACAAGATGATACGATTTCTTATTATAGGAGGATCCAATTAACTTGTCAGAAATAAGCTGTTCCAGTAATAATTAAACAGTGATTTTGACACAATAATCAAAAGGCTTGAAAGTCTTAAAGACCTTTAAAGTCTTTAAAAGACCTTTTTAAAGAAGACCTTTCAAAGAATAACTTTTTAAAAGAACTTTTCAATAATCTGCGAGATTCAGCATTTGTAGGTTAAGTATTGTGATCATATGCTCGTCGATCATATGTTTTATGACAAGTTAAATGGATCCTGCTATAACTTTCAGCTTTCAGGTACATACCCGGCCATCAGCCGCCAGCAGAATGGAGTCGCTCTTGATGTCGCGATGTATGACTCCCTGCGAGTGGAGGTAGGCGAGCGCCTTCAGACACTGCTTGCAGACGGTGGCGATCTGCTCCTCGTCCATGCGTGCGTGCGTCACTATGTCGGTCAGCGCGCCTCCCTCCAGGAACTCCATCACCACCCACAGCTCGTCTCCCACCAGAAAGCTCTCGTACATCTCCACGATGTTCGGGTGGTGGTAGTCGCGCATTATCACCACCTGTACACAGTTGAAATTTTTGAAATTGACATTTATTTCCCAAAAAACACAATACAATACACCAGTACAATGGAGAAATCAATCAATCAATCAATCAATCAATATTTATTGCCAAAAAGTAAATTGTTTAAAAATACAACAATAATATTGGTTAACAATACAAAGTAAAATTGGTACAACATTAGCATAACATACAAAAAAAAATAATAATAATTACCTTGAGAATAAATTTTAAACCATCAACAGTATTGTTAACAATATGGCACTACCGGCAAAAGATAATCTTGTGGTAGTGAGGTCAAAGTCAAACATTTTAAACTAAATGTAAGCTGCAGCATTTAAAAAGAATTTGAAAAGAAAATAATGAATTGATAATTCATTAGAAGCCAAATGAATTAAATCAATCTTTAAATTCAATTCTAAATTGAATAGAAAGAAAAGAAAAAAAAATATGAAAAGTACAATGTACAATAATGTTTGTTATCGGTATATACACTAATGAAAACATGTAAATATTATAGTATGAGAAAAAATAATACCTGCATAGGTTAGAAACCTGTGCGCAGGCATAAGTCGCATTCAATTAACAGAATCAACTGACAGAAAAATTTTGGGAAACTTTATTTTAAAATTATTTTATAAAAAGTACTGTATTAAAAAATTCAAAGAATTTAATAAAATGAGAGAAAAAACTAGAAGAAAAGAAAGAGGAAAGATGAGACATGATGAAGGAAAAAGGATGGATTGAAAAAGATGAAATAAAAATCTATCAAATTTTGAAAACATGAGAATAACAACAGTCAATGAATAATGATTTTGTTCTAAACTGAGTTTATCAGTGATCGATAATGGTGTGACAACCGAGACCTGTTATTTATTTATTTTAATAAATTTGTGGTTTTGATAATTTCCATTATTTTTATTCAGTATGGATAACTACCACATTACTATTACTTCACTACTACACATAAAGAAAAAGCATAATTATTTCATAGAGTGCTGTTCAAAGTGCACAATCTTATAATTATATTAAAATAATTTTGTGCCCGACTTTGGAAAGTTCGTGGAGAAGATAGATAGATATAATTATAGATATTCATAGCATCCACTGGCCTCCTCTCCTATCACAGGAGCATCTGGATTTGTCAAATTTTTTAATCTTCCATTCGGTAATACATCCTCTATGAGATTAATCCTCTATAAGATATCCTCTATAATCTATAAGATATCTATAATCTATAATCCTCTATAAGATATAAGAAGGTAAATCATCCAAGATTGAGTGGACCAATTTTGATGAGGTTTGCGCCAAAAGTGAAGTTGATCAGTAGGGAAGGCGTGATGTGGTGATCAAATATATAAAGCAAGCAACCTTTTATAATTATATAACATAGATAGATGGATATGGTTGAGCCTACCTCGTTGAAGAGCAACTCCCTGCGCTGCTGTTTCCTCAAGTCCATCTTCTTGACGGCCACCTTGCGACCCGTGCTTCGCTCCGTGGCAATGCACACCGTTCCCGTCGATCCTTCCCCGATCTTCATGAAGTTGTCCAAGTTCTCCCTCGGATCACCCGGACTTACCACCATCTGCAGAGCTGCACGGAACTGCAAACACAAGCGACATTGATTAGTCAACAATTTATTTTCAACTCAAATCAAATTAATTATTATTGGATAGCATTGGGTAGCTATTTTTAGAATAAATCAAGTCATGCATGATCTTATTTCATGCAGTACTCAAATCAAAACGAATTATTTATTTTCACAATAATTTTTTTTTGTTGATCACAGCAATAATTAAACAACAAAAATAATTAAAACAGATCAACAACAATCGTTCAAAACAGTCTCATAATATCTAACTTAATATGAGCTCGAAACAAAAAAGTACTACATACTGAATAATTACAATTTTCATGCAAGTAGGAGTTGAAAAATGGTTATTAACTGCAACATTCACACACCATTCACGCTTTAAAAATTATCCTTGTGTATCTGCTGTACTATTCTGGATCATTCATGATAAAGTTAGCCAATGACAGTGAATAAGCTCTCAATATTTTCAGGTGACAATAAATAAGCCATTTGAAAATTTGTTTTTCAAATGAATAAAAATGTTATATTAAAGTAACTACTAGTGTTTTTTAAATGAATTTAATGTTCTATTAAAGTAAGGACTAGTATTTGCAAATATTTTGTAACGGAAAACAACATTGAATAAGTTTTATTAGTTATTTTTATATATAATCAGGCACTTTGTTAAAAAATTTATGACAAAGACAAACGTTTTCTGAAAAAAGATTTGTACGCTTTAGGTAGCATTAGAAGATTGTTAGTAGCTCTTCTTGTGCCGCGTAAGTGATTACCTTCATATTATTGCCTACTACGATTCCCTGATTGCATGGAGAAACAAGATAATAGCTTTAAAACATCAATGTATCGCAATAGCAAATAATTGTAAGATTGGGAAATTTGGAAGAGATATAGGCGCCTAAAGTAGAAATTTTTGGAGCGGGTCATCCAAAAACTGGTTGCAACCACAATAATGAAATTCTGAGCATACATGCCTGAAGGTATTTTCGAAAATAATTTATTCAAAAAATTAACGCAATTTTCAATTAAATTGAGAATTCGTTATTTTCCTCAAAAATTGACATTTCGAGAAACTAATTATGTCACGTGATAGACAATACCTTCAAGCACGCATGCTCCAAACCTCACATTGCACCCGCAACCAACCCTGAGACGACCCGCTCCCAAAACTTCTACTTTATTTATTTATTTATTACAAACAAGACGGAAACAACAGGATAAACCCCAAATATGTTTCCTTAACACAACACGATAATTTAAATAAAATGCACTTTACAAAACAATAATAATTGTGAATAATAATAAAAATAATAATGTTGAATAAATAATAATCACTAACTCTATAAGAAAAATATCAAGAGATGACAATGATGGAATGAAGAAGAAGATGATGTTGATAGAATTGAAGATGACAAGGAAACAGTGATGAAGGAGTGTTCGGTTCTCCTCACCCCTTTCATAACACATTATGGATTTTTGAATGGTGACCAATGGCTTTGAATGGGTGGAGCCGTTACACGTTACACCAAATTTCAAACTAATAATCCACAAAAGCAAAATAAAATTGTCTTAGAACAAGTTGAGGCAGCATTTTTAAAGAAAGAAGAATTTTCTTAGAATTATATCAATAGATTTAGAAGTATTACAATTAATAACAATTACAATAATTTTTATTCGATTTATTATTTTATTAATAAAATGTATTTATTATTTTTTTTATTATTAAAATATATTTTTATAATATTGTTAATTTTAGCATTATGTACTCTAAAATTTTGTGTGCTAGTACAGTATAATATGGATCCTATAGCTGACCAATCAATTTGTCGTGACCTTTTTGTGGTGCACGCGTATTATTGTTATTTGAAGTGAATTAATTGATAAAGTGACTTTATCAACTGAGTTCGTGACCATCTTGACTACACTGCGATTCATTCAATTTGACGCTTGGCATTAGATAGATAGATGTCATCAGCAACGTCAAGAACTGATATTTATCTATCTCTCTCTCTCTTTATCTAATGCCAAGCGTCAAATTAAATAAATGTTACTGTAGTTATTTTATTGAACTGACCTGTTCGTGAGTTATCCTCTGCTGTTCATGATGCTGTTTGGTTCCAGCTGCAGCGATCTGCTGCTGATGCTGCTGCTGCTGATGACTAGCCGCATTGGGGCCGCCGCTGCCGTTGACTACGGCTGGAGCAGCCTGAGGTGTCGAGGCACTGTTGTTGTTCTTGTTGATGTTTTGGTTTTGGTCGGGTATCCTGGCCAGCGGTGTTTCAACCCCAATCTGCAATCATACACATCAATTGTAGCCACTACAAGTTTATCGGCCAGTTGCACGGAAATCCAATTGCATTTAACATCCGTAAAATGATGTCATCTAACAGAATCAATGCAACACGAACCAATGAATGAATAAACCATTCTGGAGAAAAAAAAGTAAAAAAACAAAACGGCGACTAGGGGGGAAAGTAAGCATTTTAGGACCCAAGTTTAAGTTACTAGAACTTTTTTCTTAATTTCAATGTCAACCGCTCACGAAGTTTGTCGGTCTATTTTAGAAACACCCTATGAAGAGCCAGAAGAAGCATCCATAGAAACACCCAGTATATGAAGAGACTGTGTGGTAAACTATGCATTAAAATAACTATTACGACAAAATTGACTATCCTACCAACTTGTTATCTACTGTGTTAGTTTTATACTTATGTTAATGTTATTTCTTTTTCATGGATGACTATTACAGTGCTTCAAACATTGTTATCTCACTTAGGGCCGGTTCATGAGGATTTAGCTAAGTCCTAGACTAAAACGGGGTGGCCATCGTAGCATCGACAAACGTTAGCCTCGACACTATGTACTAAGGGCTCTCTATGCTGCTAACCCACTAACCTGTCGAGACAAACGTTTGTTGATGCTACGGTAGCCACCCGTTTTAGTCTAGGACTTGGGTGAATCCCGAGCTCATGAACCGGCCCTTAGTGTACAAAATTATTAGTATTCTTCATTAGGCGGAGTTAGGTCTAAAGTCCTTTCTACCACTTGACTGTTCACTAGATAGTAACTATTTGACTCTTGCTATGAAAATTGTATTATTTACTGTGAATAAATTATCAGTTATCAATTATAGATAATGTTCAACTCGTACAAATGAAATTCTACTCGTACGAGTTCCAAATCGCATCCAGTGTAACCGCGACTTCAATATAACATAGCAAGCGAAATTCACAGACATTTCAACTTATTTGTAGAAATTATTGTTTTCTTTTTACACACATTTCTCAACGACAACCAACCTTATTGAGATTGTGAGGTGTTTGCTGGCCCTGTTGCGAGTGAGGCCTCGAGTTGAGGCCGTGAGGAGGTTGTGAGGTGGGCGTGAGGGGCGCTGAGGAGGCCTGCTGTGAGTGAGGAGGTCGATATCCACCCACCGCGTATCCCGCCGGCACTTCCATGCTGCCACCTTGCATCTGTACAACAACAAAATCATCGATTATTGAAATGACACAAATAGAGTTGTCAGAAATCATATTCATTTTTCTCAATGGTTTACATACATTATAAAGTAGAACAAAGGTTCTATAAAGATGTTTATAGAGCCCTAGGTGATACTATATCTGAAGAATAAAATTATAAATAAATTTAGGATAGTTCCTGTGAACAAATATTATTATTGTGTCACAACCACATAGCTTAATATTAATTTTGTACTTAATACAGTATTAGTCAATTAACCACTTTTATTTTGCATTTTATATCTACCACTACAACACAGAAAGTTATTGATTATTATTCATGAGCTACAAGCTTGCAATTTTTTAAACATACCTATGCAATCACTATTAATAATTTTTTTCCGTTCATGATTGTTAATTTTTTTAGTTGGAAGCTTAGTGAGATTGTTGTTTGTTATCAAGTCTAATTTTTTTTTGTTTTACTGACCTTAACAAATATTTGAGAAAAGTATCGTTCATTCCAGATTTATAATAACATTATGGCCCGTATGCCCCACCTTCGTTTAAACTACTCGTAAGTCTAACAAAACGGAGTTTTAACTTAGTTTAAACTATAAATCCCTAGTTTTATCTGGAAATCCACAGTTTAAATCAAGTTAAAACTAAATTTTGTTAGACTCATTTTTAACAAAGATGGTTAAATCATCATTATTAATCATGGGAATTACCCATCTATATAATTATGCACGTTATATCTAATATGTTTTATATATATGTTCCCCCATTATTGCTGTCCCTATGCAATGCATTGTCTCTGACACGAGTAGTAGTAGTAGTAGTAACAAAGATGGTGAGCATACGTGCCTGAGTAGGCTATTTGCCTTATGTTATTGTTTTGTATCATGACAAATACATTTGATTCGAATTGATTCGACTTGTCATACTTCATTTAACTAGTTGTTTTGTTGGATTGTTATTCATTTCCTAGGTTATTTATTAATTTGGTTTTTGCTTTTCCCTTGTGTTGATTGTACAGTATTTTGTATTAGTGCATTATTTTGGATAAACTTGAATTCGAAGAAAAAATTGAATTTAAAAATTTATAAACTAGAATTCGAAGAAAAAATTGAATGAATTCGGTAGTGGATGAACTGACCTGAAAAAATTGAATTTTGAAAATTGAAAAAATTTTGAAAAAAAAAAATAACCTTGAAAATTGAATTTAAAAATTTATAAACTTGAATTCGAAGAAAAAATTGAATGAATTCGGTAGTGGATGAACTGACCTGTGGAGGGTTTCCGTTGGTGGCGTGGTGGTTTTGGTGGTAGGCGGGTGGACCCCGGTAGTCGACCGAGTCGCCGCCCTGCGAGTGGGAGGAGGGGGACGATCGTCGCACCACCCCGCCCCCGTCCCCGCCATGGTGGTTGTTAACATTGGCACCGCCTGGCCATTCGGGGCTTTGTTTCACCTTACACAGAATAACACAAGGTCAATTCGATGATATTGATAGATAGATAGATAGATAGATAGATGGACAGATAAGATAGATTAGATAGATAGATAGATAGATAGATACATGGAGGAATGATAATTGTACAATACTCTCTATGATTTCATTATTATTAATGAAGAAAAAACACTGACATTTTGATTTGTTATGAGAACAGCGACCTCTACTAACGCTTACACTGTGTACATGTCAGAGAAATGGCTACAAACCCAGAAGAAAAGGTACATCGAAACCAATTAAGAGATAATAATATATATAATGAAAATACTTGGATTCATTCAAAAATATCACTGTATTTAGTAGAGAAATTCACAAAAAAGTTTTCGGCATCATTGTGCCATCTTCAATGTACTAAGGAACTTCCTAGTACAAAGTTTCTTAGTACCCTCCTGAAGATGCAACAATGATGCAGAAACATGTTTGTGAATTTCTCTACTAAATACAGTGATATTTGGATTTATTGACAAATACGGCCACTCCCGTCTTTCGGAGGAGACGTTAAGCCGTCGGTCCCGACTGCCTAAAAAGTAGTCGTCATATCTCATCATCACCCCACTCATTACCCACGCACAAGCCTAGAGCTCATGTGGGCATCATCCTCAGAAAGAAGAAAAAAGAAAAGAATTTTTAACTACATCCAAGTGTTTCCATTATGCATTGTAAATATCACAACATCCCACCACACTGTGTCAGAAACCAATTAAGAGACTTCTTTCAAAGCATCTGCAATTGTAAAGCAGGATTCTTTTAACTTGTCAGAAATCAGCTGTTTCGGTAATAATTAAACAGTGATTTCGACACAATAATCAAAAGGCTTAAAAGTCTTAAAGACCTTTAAAGTCTTTAAAATATCTTTTTAAAGAAGACCTTTCAAAGAATAACTTTTTAAAAGACCTTTTCAATAATCTGCGAGATTCAGCATTTGTAGGTTAAGTATTGTGATATTGCTCTTTGAAACATATGTTTTCTGACAAGTTAAAAGGATCCTGCTATAAGCGATTTGATCTTTGATAATATTTGTTTGATACATTCATATTGTTGTATATATATTTTGTTTGATGATCAGAATAAACGAATTTGAATTTTCATACTCACATAAGGCGAACTATTGCGATTGTTGGGATAGTGAGGCAGATTGAGCACATGGTCTTCAGGCACGGCGGGCGGTATGTTGGCAGCATTGGCGGCGCGGAAATCGCTTCTGCGCAGGCGCGGCGGACTCGACGAGCGAAGCGAGTTGCTGCGTGCCACGTGCGACGTCTTCGGCAGACCGGGGTGGCCTACTTCGCCCGCTCCCCCCACCACCGGTCCGCCTGGTCCGCCCTTCAGCAGCGGCAGTGGCTTCTGGTCGCCGCGGACTATTGTCTGTGACAGGGAAGTAACAGCGGTCAGTCATCTTGTATATTATAGACATTACTATTTTGAAACAATCGTAAAAACATAGAATTATAGAATAAATCTATATTAATAGAAGAGAGTTGGTGTCTGTACGCTCGCTTATAACTCGAGAACGGCTGAACCGATTTAGATGATTTTGGATTAGTTTGAATTGTTACAGCACTGGTTAACATAATATCTATTAAAATATAAGAAAATCCCTTTATAATTAATAAATAACTAGTAGATTAATGACCTAACCTATCAAACATGACATCCATTCTGATCCAGGGTGATTTTTTTTTTTTTTTTTTTTTTTTTTTTTGGGGGTTTACATGAAGAGGGCCAATATTGGTGGGAAGAGGGGGTGACATTTGGTGGGAAAGAGGGGGTTGACATGAAGGGGTATTTGTGGGGGGAAGAAAGGGGGGCATTTGACGGATGACATTTTTTGGAGGGTGGCATGAAGGGGGGGACATTTGTGGGGAGAAGAGGGGGGACATTTTGAGGGGGGGTGCGATACGAAGTTCGCCGGGACAGCTAGTAAATAGAATGAAATATCTTATCTGCGGTGTTATTGAAAATAGTCCTGGGTCCTGTTTCATAAACATTAGTAGTCCATAAATATAGGGAGAAGGGGATCTCATGCTGAAAAGACAGATCAACTGTAGTAACTCAACGTAGAAATTTTGGAAGTCAAAGTAAAATTTGAAAAAGTGGAATGGTGATCTCACACTCAACAGATAGATCAGCGTCAGTAACTCATAGAAACATTTGCAAGTTATTTATTCATTATTTGAGAATATTTTCAATTGTTCATTTTTTATTTGCCGATATGCCATTCATTATATCAACATTTTCAAAATTTAAAATCAATAATCTTCTTGTGGTTATCTTTTACGTATTTTATATAAGAACAAAAGATGATGGGCATACATCCGAGGCCCCAAGGTACATAAATTTTAAAATTCATGTAAAACAGGAAATATGCGACCCCACTCTATAGTGCGATTCACGTCAAGAAGTCAGCATTGCTTAGATGGGAGTTTGCTATCCTTGTTCAGCACAAGGCAGTTGCTGATGTCTCTATCCTATTCGCACTGTGCATAGTTGCCGCACTGTGCATTGTTGCCGCACACAGTCCCAACAAACACGTTTGGTGCAGTTTTCTCTTTCTCTCTCAATGAAACTTGGCATCAATGCTCCTCATATAAACAATGCTGACTTCTTGACGTGAATCGGACTATAGACTTTCAAGTTGCATGGTACAACGTGCTATTATTGTCTAATGTGTGTGTTCGCCTTTTTCACAGCGAAAAAGACGAAATTAGACGGAACACTGGTATTGTTTAGCAGTCCTAGTTAGTGCTATCTCCAGGTAGATATTTAGCTCAATCATTTCGAGTTTTATTATTATTCAATCTATGTAGTTATGTTTATGGGCAAAGTTCCATAGCTGACTACACCATTATCGATATTGAAATCAGCTGTTATAGCTGGTTAGTGGTTAATTGGTTGGTTTATAAAGGGTGTTTCAGAACTCCTTACCAATACTCTAGCTCTAGGTCATTGTTCCTGCGTGAAAACAATATTTAAATATCATATTTAAATTGTCCAGGAGTCCTTAGTTACTCACACAGCTACCATTTTGTTTTTTTCACCAATTATTTTTCATCTCAATAATGGTAAAACGTATAGAATTGGAACTTTGCACAACATTTATGACAACTAGACAAAGCTACAAAAAAATTATGACAATTTTTCAAATCCATAAAACAAAATGGCGGCCATTTAAAATTTTGTTTCTTGAATAACTCGGAAACCGTTGATATTACGGACATCTTACAAGAATAACATTTTTTAGTAAATTTAATTACAAATCGATTGATTAACTGAGCCTGGTTGCAGTGCATCCTGGGCTTGCGGCTAAAGTCTGCTACAACAATACAACAATCTCCGTCTTCTTTGCATGTTATTTTCAAGCGATTTTAGATTATTTTGTGTGAATTTTAAACACAGTAAAAAGGAGTGGAAGTAACCTCCAGCGGTCATCTATCACTAAAGCTGCAATATCTCAGTTAATATTGGTCCAATCTTAACAAATAGGGTTTCAATTCCATATGTTTCACCATTATTGAGATAAAAAATAATTAGTGAAAAAAACAAAATGGCAGCTGTGTGAGTAACTAAGGACTTCCGGACAATTTAAATATAATATTTAGAAATGGTTTTTACCCAGGAACAATGCCCTAGAATATTGGTAGGGAGTTCTAAAACACCCTGTATAAGTTTTTTCAACATCGATAATGGTGTGGTCAGCTTTGGAGCTTTCCCCATGTTTATTTTGGAGGATAAAGTATTTCAATTGTACCTTGAGATCGAGTATTTCGGTGGGCGTGATCTCGGAGGGGTCGACCAGGGGCAGGGGGCGGTTGGTGCTCTTGAGGATCTGGTTGTTGCCGACGATGCTGGCCCACTGCAGCGGCAGGCCGACGTACCTGCCCTCGCGCTTGTCGAAGCCCGTGTGCACGCGGTGCTCGAAGTTCGTCGGCGGCGAGATCTGCGGCTTCTTCTTTTTCTTCGAGAACATTCTGCAAAGCAACGATCAGTCAATCAGTTCAGCCGAGATTATAAAGCTGTGTGTCTAAAGTCAGATTCATTTAATTTGACGCTTGGTTTTAGATAGATAGATATTATTGTTTCTTGACGTTGTTGATAACCGTAGAGTATAGCAGGATCCTTTCAACTTGTCAGAAATCAGCTGTTTCAAAGAGCAATATCACAATACTTAACCTACAAATGCTGAATCTCGCAGATTATTGAAAAGGTCTTTTAAAAAGTTATTCTTTGAAAGGTCTTCTTTAAAAAGATATTTTAAAGACAAAGGTCTTTAAGACTTTCCAAGCCTTTTGATTATTGTGTCGAAATCACTGTTTAATTATTACTGGATCAGCTGAGTTGTGACGTATTTGAATCCTGTAGCAGGGCAATTAACTTGTCGTAAATCAACTGATCAGTGATTCGATGTCAAAATAAATATTTAAAGACCAAGACCTTTCAACAAAAGACGCTTCTGCGGTCAGCATTAGTTGATATTGTGCTCTGGCTGATTTCTGACAAGTTATTGAATCTGCTGTAACTATATGGATCATATGATTGTCTGCTATACAAACCAATAGTTCAATGCACCGAAACAGCTGCTTTAGATGTGCATTGGACTATTTGTTTGTGATTGACTATTTGCAACATATGGATCATATGATTGTCTACTCTATACAAACCAATAGTTCAATGCACACCGAAACAGCTGCTTTAGATGTGCATTGGACTATTTGTTTGTGATTGACTATTTGCAACATATGGATCATATGATTGTCTACTCTATACAAACCAATAGTTCAATGCACACTGAAACAGCTGCTTTAGGTGTGCATTGGACTATTTGTTTCTATAGAGTAGACGATCATATGATCCAAATGTTGCTCATTGCCTATTGCTTATTGCTCCGGTGTACGAGCTGCCTTACCCCGGTCGTACACCGGAGCAATAAGCAATTAGCAACATTTGGATCATATGATCGTCTACTCGTATATTATGTTTTGTATAATATAATACGTGTTTTTGACTTCGTTTCATGCTCTTGGTGAGCCATACGATAAATAAATAATAATCGTCTACTCTTTAGAAACAAATAGTCCAATGCACACCTAAAGCAGCTGTTTCGGTGTGCATTGAACTATTGGTTTGTAAAGAGTAGACAACCATATGATCCATATGTTGCTAGTTGCCTATTGCTTATTGCTCCGGTGTACGGCCGGGGTTAAGTCAGATTCATTTAATTTGACGCTTGGTTTTAGATAGATAGATATTATTATTTCTTGACGTTGCTGATGACCGTAGAGTACGATGGAAAAGAAATAATACCTCTCTATCTATAGCAGGATTAATTTAACTTGTCAGAAAACAGCTGTTTCGGCAATTAGTCAACAGTGATTTCACGCAGCTTTGACACAATAATCCAAAGGCTTGAAAGTCTTGAAGACCTTTAGGTTAAGTATTGTGATATTGATTGTCGAAACAGCTGTTTTCTGAAAATTAATCCTGCTATACCTATCTATAGCAGGAGCCAATTAACTTGTCATAAATCAGCTGATCCAGTAATAATTAAACAGTGATTTCGACACAATAATCAAAAGGCTTGAAAGTCTTAAAGACCTTTAAAGTCTTTAAAAGACCTTTTTAAAGAAGACCTTTCGAAGAATAACTTTTTAAAAGACCTTTTCAATAATCTGCGAGATTCAGCATTTGTAGGTTAAGTATTGTGATATTGCTTGTCGAAACATATGTTTTCTGACAAGTTAAAAGGATCCTGCTATATAGCAGGATCCAATTCAACTTGTCAGAAATCAGCTGTTTCAAAGAGCAATATCACAATACTTAACCTACAAATGCTGAATCTCGCAGATTAAGGTCTTCAAGGACTTTAAAGGTCTTCAAGACTTTCAAGCCTTTTGATTATTGTGTCGAAATCACTGTTTAATTATTACTGGATCAGCTGATTTATGACAAGTTAATTGAATCCTGCTGTACATTGTACAAGTTTTACAATTTATAAATTTGAAATAATATAAATTTAAAAAAAAAATTACGAAATACGGAACTATCAATAGGGTGCCTAATTTTAAATATCTAGGAGAAATTATTTCAGAAAAGCTTTCACAACAAGACAGAATACAGAAAGCTCATAAAGGCTTAGGTTTGGTGCAATATATTTATAATAAAAAATGTTTATCCCTTCATACCAAAATAAGACATTATAATACGGTAATTAAACCATCAAAGTTGTATGCCAGTGAGACCCTCGATCTTAACAGGAGATCAGATATAGAAAATCTAAAAAAGGCGGAAAGAAAAATAAATAGACGAATTGTTGGACCAAGAAGAACAGAAAACAGCTACAGGTTACAAAAAAATTCAAAAGTTGAAGAATTTTCCAACATAGAGGCGGACATGAAGAAACGACGCCGTAAATTTTATGGGCATATCATGAGGCTTCCCAATTATAGGCTTACAAAAAGAATAGTGCAATATGTATCTTCCTTGGCCTATGGAGGAGAATGGATCCGAAACATTAAACGAGACTTGGTACTTGCCAAAATTAATAATGACGAGATTAAAAGTAAAGATGAGTTCAGAATGAAAGTTGAAAAGTGGGAAATAAAGCCAAAGGTAAAGCCGCCAAGAACCGGCACTAAATGGAGCGATGAAAGAAAGGCTGCTTTTGCACAGAGAATGAAAAGTTGGTGGGCAAACAAAAAGAACACCTCCAAGTCCCATAAATGAATCATTTTCACTCAGCGTCTTCCAATTAGGGAGCTCTACGACAAATAATAATAAATTTAAAAAATATAGTATAGTATATAGAATAGGGTGGAGTTAGGACTCCTGTTACTCTCTGCCACACAACCCAATATAAAATTAGAATATACAATTTTTTCAAAATTATAAAAAAAAGAATAGCCTAAATCGATTGGAACATTGTAGGCCTACAGCAAGAAACGAGAAAACTAAAATCAAAGCATCAAAGTGATCAAGAACAATGTAATACATGTTTAAAATACCATTCACTCACAAACACAAAAAATCTACTACGGTAGCCTATTTTAAATCTAAATATAGACTCAAAAATCTATTAATTTATAGACTTCATTGAATAATCCATCCATCAAATGATGCTACTCATAAACTATCGAATTACTGTACTCAGCTCATGTTTTTTATTAGATATCAATTTTAAACTATATTGCGTGAATAATAATAATTCTACCCAACATCTAAGAAAACTTCATAAAAAATCAATGAATCACTGAATATTATAATAAACTAAATTATACGATGAATTTGATACTGCAATTCTAATTTAGCTTAGCTATTCAATATCATAGAAAGGCCAAATACGGTTTTGGTCATGTTTTTACCTGCAATATTGATTATTTCCACGTTTTAGTGAAACAGTCTGACTTCCAAAATAGATTACACTTTTCAATATCTGAAATTTACTCCATAAAAACTATTTATTTCAAGTTTACAAGTTCTGGGCCACAGAATATAGGCGGACTCACCCTACACTTAAATATTTTTGCTATAATATGCCTTGCTTAACATGTCTAGTGTATGTTCGCTTTATTCCAGTTAAATGACTCAAAATTTTTAAGAAACAGAACCCAGAGATTGTGAAAAAATTATATTCTGATGCTTCAAAAACAATCATAAACAGTTCTCTAATAGCAAGACCACTTATTTTAAAGCACTCAATTTTACTTGAAAAAATTATTATATTTCAATATGTTTGTATTTTATTGGAATACGGAAGACAAATAAAATGAAAAGACAAGTAACGAAAGACTTCATGTCCATAGGGTGAACGAAGCTCAGAATACAAATGAATATCATTATTATTCTATTCACTATTCCATTTCAGTGTCTTCTTGGCAGATACTCAAAATAAGGTAGCCTACACGAAGTTCTTATTTCAGATTCCTTCCAACTTCACAGAATAACAATCTGAGTGATTATGCGAGAGAGCTTGCTTTTCTTGGGATACTAATTCAGTTAATCAAACGGTAATAAAAAAACAGTACAGGAGTCTCCAATATCTACTAATCGTTACTTATCTAGAGATTACCATTCTATTGAATAATCCAATTAATTATCTGCAGTTCCTAGTCGACAAACTAACAATCAAGACATAATTTATTTAGAAAATATCAATGATAATTCGACAAATTGTAATAAACTATTTTAATAAGATTTCTTAAACAACAATGAACAAAATAATCTTGAATATTTAATCATATAACTTATTTCAATGTCTTCAAGATAGTAGCTTGATAATGTTAAGGCATCACATGAAAGAACACAAAATATTATTGATAATTCTGAGTGATACTAATGCAACTTCTGTATTATCAACTCATATACAATTAAAATAAATTTGTGTTCAAGTCATTCTTCTTTTAATATATAGCTTGAATAGTACAAAAAAAGAGTAAGATTCAAACGAATGCTTCTGTCACCTTGGAGAAATCTTAATTGCTTATCAGCATAAACATTGAAGGTACAGAAGTGACTTAAATGACAGTTTTCAGACCATGATAACGATATTACGCAGTAAATTAATTAATCTACATTGATAGTACTTAACATTCAACTGGAACAAATCTAATACAGTGAGACTTATCAATGGCATCTGGACTAATTAAAACAGCACTCTTGCTAGTAGAATTGGTATGCTTTGAAATTTGAATAATTTTACAAAATAAATCTGAAATATCAAGTCGTAGTCATAGTGAAATATAGTCATAGTTTATTATGAAAACTCTGAAAAGCCTTGAATATTCATAAACAAGAATAATAACTAAATAATCTGTCTAAATCATATTTTGGATCAGGAAATTTCAAACAACAAATCATAAGAAAAAACAGTGAAAAAATGTTAACCTCAAATTAAACGACTAATCAATTAACAAGATAATTGAACTGAGCAACACCAATAAACTTATCTTTACAGTTAATTTCAACACACCCATTCAAATTTTTCCGAATTTCTCTCCACTCCTATTATTTCAGCTTCTTTCCAATTTAATTTCAAATTCATTGCAATAATTTTTCAAAACGATTCATAAATACAAATTGGATTTTCCCAATTTCAAATCCATTCCATTATTATCCACTCTTCCCATTTTCACTTCAATATCATTCTTAAATTGATATTTTTTCAAACATAGTCCTTGAATGTTATCTATTAATTGCAGGCCTACTATGAATCGTCCTTAAACTGATTTTAAATCTAGTATTAGCATTTGAAATTGCTTTCAAAAAATCCATGAATACTACAAATTAAACAACGAAGAATAATCCTAAAAACTAATCATGATCAGATAATACCAACAAAACAACTCATTTTTCCATTGATTCCTTTTTTCACTCCAATCCTTTTTCTGCTTTTCACTCCATTCTTCCTTTTCATTCCTTCGTCTCAAGCGCTGACGCCCCCGAAATAATCTCAATGAGCTCGGTAGTAATCAAACGCTGCCTGTTGCGGTTGTACGCCAACTGCAACCTGCCGATCATTTCAGACGCATTTTTCGACGCATTATCCATCGCCGTCATACGCGACGACTGCTCGCTACACGACGACTCACACATCGAGTAGAACAGCAACGCCGGGCGCGAAAACTCCAGATAATCCACCAAATCTTCCGGATCTTCAATCTCAAACTTATACAAATCTACAGACTCCATGATCGATTTTGAACTGGTAACAATCATTTCACTCGTTTCATACTTCACAATCGATTCAAACCGATTGTAGGCTATTAACCAGGTCATACCGTTCAACCCCAAACTGTTGGCCTCAATCACAATCCTGGACGCATCCAGGAACGTTGGCGGCTTCTGTCCCACCTGCGCAACTGACAATCGAATTTTATCCGCGAATCGATATCTCAAAATCGACTTTGCCTTCTCACCCACACACACCAACCAATTTTCCCCGCCAGACTCCAAACTTTTCCCCGCTCTTTTCGAAATCACATTGTGACAAGCACCGCACAAACCTCTATCTGACGTGACAGCAAACGCTACCAGCCCCTCCTCAGTTTTAGTCTCTTTTTCCACCGCGAAATTGTTGTAGAACACTTTCGATCCCAAACCAAACGCCTTCACATCTGATAACAATTTGTCGGCGCGTGCAAATTTTGCGGCCGAGACCATTCGCATGGATTTTGTAATTTTCTGAATGCTTGTAACCGATTTCAGACGTTTCTGTATTGCTCGCAGATTGGACGACATATTGTGCTACAGATCCTAGACGGATTTCCTTTTTTCTTGTGGTATCTTTTCAGTTCAACAGTCAACAAGAAGGAAACGATATGATTTTGGTCTTTTTCTTGGATCTAGAGCTATAGATCTTCCTGGATTGAGCTATAGATCCTAGACGGATTTCCTTTTTTCTTGTGGTATCTTTTCAGTTCAACAGTCAACAAGAAGAAAACTATAGGATTTTGGTCTTCTTCCTGGATCTAGAGCTATAGATCTTCCTGGATTGAGCTATAGATCCTTGACGTATTTCCTCTTTTTCTAGAGATATCTTTTCAAGTCAACAGTCAACAAGAAGGAAAGGAAGGCACAGGAAAGGATAGGATTTTGGTCTTCTTCCTGGAAAAGGATGAATAAAGTGTATACAATGAATGAAAGAATACAAGTTAAAGATAGAAAAAGTAAGCAGTGCAGTTTCGTATGTGGACTACGATACTATCGAAAGAAAATAACAAAATTTCAACAATCGATATTGCGAATACTACTAAACAACACTAAATTAATCATAAGGCACTACTCGCACTTGTAATACTCAAATCACGAAGCGACTGGATACTCAGCGACTCGGATAACAAACATTTGTTTTCAAATAATGACCCTCAGACGATCCTGCAACCGTATTGTCTGAACGTCATCATTTGAAAACACATGTTTGTTAACCGAGTCGCTGAGTAGACAGTCGCTTCGCGATTTGAGTATTACAAGTGTGAGTAGAGCCTCAGTTAGAACTTTGATATTTTCAATCGATTTTATCATAGCCCAGATAAGAAATTGCACCCGTAGTAAGGTTCAGGTAATGATAAAAAGTAGAATGAAGGTGAAGGTAGGCCTATTCGCTAATGAAGTTCAGGTTACAAGGGGCAATAGAGGTAAACAAGGAACTTGAAGTCCTACATGTAAAGATAGTGGAAGACATGTATCACATGAAACAAGACATGATTCACTAAAAAAGGTACTTCTAATAAGGGTAAACCAAAAATTTGAAGTACATGTAAAGATAGTGGAGTATTCAGGCTAACAGACTGTTGCTTAATGAGGGTAAAACCCAGGAAGTGATGTAGGTATAGGCTACTCTTGGACCTTGGTAGAGCCTGTTTGAGTAATGCACAAGTTACTTTGCTGGGGTTTCAGTATTGATAGCAAACTTACTTGGAAGCAGCACATAAGTTAGGGTGGGTTCATGTCGGAGCTGTGATAAGCGATCTTAGCTGTGATACTAGCAACGCTTTCATCGATGGTCGATTGCTCAAATGCAATTAACATCGCAGCTCCGACATAAACAGGCTTATTAGAAAGCATGTCAATATTATCTACGCGCTGCTAGTATCACTTATCACAGCTCCGACATGAACGCACCCTAAGGTATGCAAGAAGCTATCAAGGGTAATGTATCTTTTTAGAAAAATGAGAGAGCAACTAAGAAGCATGCAGCACCTGTTGATGTGTCATTCAGTGTTTGACAGTCACATCAGATATGGCATCCTGCTCTGTGGACACTCATCTCACGTGAGGGACATCCTGCTCCTGCAGAAGAAGGCTCTAAGAATATTGTCGTAAAGTGATTTCTATGCCCACTGTAAGCTTATTTTCCATCGTTCGGGTCTATACACCGTCTATGGGCCGTATATTTTAGCATCCATCCTGTACGTCAAGACTCACCAGGCATCCTTTACTGTAAGAAGGCAGATTCACGCTCACAATATAAGAGGAAGAGCAGATATATAGTCCTACCTAGATGCAGACTCTCAAGGGTAATGGACTGTTTCCCTGCATTGGTAATGAAGATGTTCAATTGGTTGCCCTCCACTCTTCAGAGTGCTCAGTTCAACAGCTTCAATAATGTAATGACACGGTGGCTGATTGAAAGGAGTTCCTACAGTGTGAACGAGTTTCTAAGTGACAACTTCAGTGACCTGTCCTCAAAACCGCCGCCTCTAGTCAATCAAGTGACATGAATTAAGTTAAATTTTAATTGTTGACAATTAGTCAAAGTATGACTATTCAGTGTATTATGTGTTTACGACACGATCTATCTAGGAATGCCTGGGCATTGGTCAAAAAAATTGGAATTCCTTAATTCCTTTTTCTGCATCAATGACCAGTGAAACTGGATAGATGGCGTCATATAATATAGATGGCAGGTCACGCTATAGTGTCCTTGTGTGCATGAAAATATTCATCCATTGAGTAAAATGGATTATTCTTCAGCCAGGCGGTAACTTTTGTTCTTGAAATCACTTCGTAGATTCCTAACCCGTCAGGCATGTACAATTGAATAGGCGCAGAGCAAGATGGAGAAGGAGTCCTTCTTCTTGCTTGTTCTGCAAAGCGCGGGACGTCGATCATGCGTCTCCTCCTTGTTCCATAGGCATGGAGGTCCATTCTCAAAGCACATGACTGCCTCAGCATCCTTGACATGCAACAGACTGGACAGTATATACTGATTGCAGACCGTGAGGATGCCCAGATGCGTGAAGATGGGTCTACAATGATCACGATGTCCAGCTGAGGTGATCACCGCGCTTTCTTCTGGAGCTTTTAACACACCCCCTTACAACCCGCTGCATGTCCCCACAGCAGGAGTCCATACAGAACATGAGCGTGGAAAAGAGCGTAGTAGATCATGTAAACCAGATCTCTTCTGTTGAGAAGGGTCCTCAGTCTGCGCAGCAAATAGATCACCCGCGCCAGCCTGGTAAACACCATCAATCGTGGCCCTCCCACGTTAATCTTTGAGTCCGACAAATCCCAAGAGCTTTGACCTTGATGTATGAGGAGAATCTGAAGGCTGCGAAGACCACAGATGAGCTGCTGGGTCTTTCCTCATTCAAGCAGAGTCCATTCCTTTCAAACCACTGCTTGGCTCTACTGAAGACTCTATGGGCCTGCAAGCCTGCCAGTTCAACTGTCCCTCCTCTAGCATGGATTGTGGTGTCATCAGCAAACATCAATATATTGGTCCCAAGGAGCCCAAGATCATTGATCATGACAAGAAAGAGTAGAGGGCCCATCACAGATCCCTGAGGCACACCATGATCCACTTGCAGTGCGATAGAGCACCTCCAACTGCCACAATCTGCTTCCTTCCCATCAAGTAGGAGCCAAGAGTCATCAGCACATCACCACTGAGCCCATACATCTAAGCTTCCCCAGAAGGTTTCCATGAGGAACGCAATCAAATGCCTTGTTGAGATCCGCCAGAATCAATGTGTACAAAGTCCCTTCCTCAAAAGCATCTATGATGTCCTCAATCATCTGTGCCACAGCTGTGATGGTCGATCTTCCACTTCTGAAGCCATGTTGAGCATCTGAGAATAAGTGATTATCCCTCAAAGTGGCTCACCAAGCTGTTCCTTCATTAGGGCCTCAAACACTTTTACCCAACACAGGAATGATCAAAATAGGGTCTATAGTTATTTGTAGACTCAGGATCACCCTTTTGAAGACAGGAACCAAAGGGGATAACTTCAGGGGCATCAGGAAAACAGCCCTGAACTCAAACAGACATATTGATTATACGAGACAGAGGCACAGCAATCACATCCACAACACACTTCAGCACACAATAACTGTCACTCCATAGATGTCAGGACTGTGTGTGAGGCCTTGAAGCTGGCATGTACAATGAATAATGTCTGCAGGCCTTATTCTCTTCCATCTTTCAAACTGCAATATGTTATTATTGCAGCCATCAGCATTGTCACCCACCTCATGGCTGGACTCAACAATTCTGTTGACCTCCAATGAAGAATTTGTTGAATTCATCAGGTGTTGCTTTACATTTTGGCCTTGTATTAACTTTGGAGATCTGATCTACAAGGTCCCAGGCAGCTTTACATGGGTTTCTGCAGACTCAATCCTGGTCATGTTTGCCTCTTGCAGCATCAATCTCAGCTCGATAAATGCCTTAGTCCTCAGATATTGGCTGCTGGAGATGAAGCCTATCCTCCTCATCATTGCTGAGTCTGATCCTAGTGCAAATGCAATAAATCAAGTTTCTAATCTGTGCTAGCCTGGGTGTGTACCAGGACTTATCATTCAGACCCTTGTCTGATTTATTATTGTTCCTCATTGGCCTCCGGAAGCTCTAGTTTTTACAGGAAAAGACAGTCAAATATATTCTGAAAGTGTTGAAGAAAGTGTTAAAAGCGATCTCTTGCCGATAACAAGTCAGAACACTGCCCAGTCAGCAGCACCAAGGCGGCAGCCCTGAAGATAGGCAGCCTGGCCATCACTTATTTTACGGTATGTAATCAGTCCAGTACTGGACTGCTGATCACTTGAACCACTCACCTGCTCCAGGCGCAGATCCATCACCACCGCATCATGGTCAGCAATGACTGGATCAATCACTGTGATCCAAGACATGATTCACAGTTCAACCATGTTTTTTTTTCTAAAATGAATCCCTTAGCCCAACAAGGTACCGTAACATTGGTAACAAGGTTTTATGGATCAACAAAACAGTAACTGATAGCAACAAAATAACTTATCGGGACAAGTGTACTTTATCTACCCATGCCAACTAAATGATAGAGAGGATTTAAACCCTAAAATCAGAATGAATATGGTGAAATCTAACCTTTAAACGGCGCACTACAACTCTTTAACCTAATGATTGGTACAGAAAAACATCTCATTCTTCGAAGCGAAAGTTACTAAAACCTAGGTTAAAAGTAACATCTTCGGAAATACGTGCTATTGTGTTGATTAGATTGAAACCGATTAAATAAAATGAATGTTTCGTTCTGAGTTGGTCGTATTGCTTTATTTATTGACGATATATAGTGGAATTTGAATTTTATAGCGTATCAATTATATACAAACAAGGCCACAAAACTAGGCCTGACATTCCGATGTAAGCCAACTGAAAATGTATCATTATTATCAAGAACATAACATAAAAGCTACTGATCAAAACAATAGAATATTACTCACGCTGTATCCACTATTTATAAGTAGTAGTTTCGTCAAAGTGTTGAGTAATTGTTTGTACAATTAATGCAAAAATAAATAATTAACACTACCATGATTACCATGGATACCGTCCATTGAATTAACACACTAGAGTAGAGAAGAGAGCTCTGTTGAGCAAATCAGCAAAACCATTTTCACCATTGGAATTTCATCTCAGCCATCATGATTTTCATCGTTCAAGGGCTCGGCTTGCCTCAAAAGCTCCTCCATAAATATTTTGAAAACATTGAGAATTTTTGTTATAAGCGTACTTGCAAATATATGAAAGTTTAACATAACCATGTTATAATTTTTTTACAATATTTTTCAAATCTCGAATAACCTGTGGCCTGAGAGGCCCGGTTTTTTTTTAGAGTGAATGATCGCCCGATCTAGCGGCAGAAAAAGTAACTAGCGTTTAACAAGATGAATACAATTTGATTACAATTAAATCAATTATTTTACTTTTCAATCAATTATTTCAAAGAATGTCTTAGGACCAATATCGTAGAAAATTAATTTCTACATACAAACCATTAGGTACCATATAATTGCGATTTAATGCAGGATCAAGTTACACTAAAGTGTAGAGGTTAGTAAAACCTGACCACTCAAAGTTATTTTACAAATTGATGTTGAATTCTGCACAGAATCATGTCCTATAATGATTCATAGACAGTTTTATTTTCTTCAAATATTTTCCTCTGATATTTTCTGTTGATACTGAGGGTAATCTTGCAATTTCCATTGAGAATTTTTAGGTTATGTTCGATTGTTTTCAAAGTGAACTGATAACAAAAGTACAATTTTGATAACGCAATTAATTAATAAATCCCTTTTTTGGTCAATGTTTTGGCTTCAAGTAGATTTTCTGAAATCTGAGATATTCAGGGACAACATTCATTTGTCAAGATGAACCATTCAAAAAACATTTTGACACCTTTATAATAATTAATCCATAGCATGCAGAAATAATTCATTCATATTTGATAAGTCTATGTCCATTCCATAGCATGTACGATTGAGAGCTTTCAAACCCCGGCGGCTAATTTGATGTCGCACAAGCCCCAGAGCTGTTGTAGGAATCACCCACATAAAATCCAGAAATTTGATAATTGAGGTCTCGTTTCACATACATGCTGTGAAATACACATGCCATCGGCTTGTGAAACCCCCTTCTTCATTGATTATTCCTCCATGGTACCATTGATTTCATATTTTAATTCTGTAGTACCTTCCCATCGTTGACAGCCAAATTTCATGGAAATCGGCCGAGTAGTTTAGGAGGAGTGTGATCAAAACCGATTTTAACAAGTTGCCTTAAGATTTAAAATAAAATAACAAATGCTCGGTCAAAAACTGAGCTAAATAGTGGAAACACATCACAATAATATATAACAAATTAAATTTTAGAAACCAAACTTTTTAAATTTTATTATAAATATGTATTTCCATTTTTTATAAATAGCCTATTCAAAATTTGCATTTTCTAATTTATTAGTTTACATGGAATTACTTGAATAAAGCTTGAGAAGTAATAGATACACAACAATGAAACGAAGAATTCCCATACAGTTGAATTTGATTACAGTTTGTACCTTTAATAAATAAATTTGCGATTTCAATTCAATTGATATTTTTACTGGATTTTTGGAAATTTCTTATATTACAGTTCAGTTCACAGACATTACAGAATTTAATTCGCACATTGATTTTAGAGCTGGATTTTCATAAATTTCAAAGGGTCCACTTAAAGCTGTCAGAAATGGATTTTGTGTTATAAATCAGATTACACCAGTCTGGAACTGTCGTATTGTTCAGATATCCTTCTCTAGTCAGAGAACGGACCGATAAAAGGTCGGAGGCACCAATCAGAGATCCTGAAAGGATAAAATAAAAAATATAAGAAACAACAATTTATATTATAAGTAGAATTCATGAAAGATAATACAATAAACTGTATCGTACATTACAGAATTTGATTCGCACATTGACTTAAGAGCTGGATTTTTATAAATTTCAAAGGGTCAACTTGAAGCTGTCAGAAATGGATAGACGAAAACAATCCATTCAATCAATCCATAATAATTGATAAAAGATAATACAATAAACTGTATCTTAATATACTAGACCTTCTTTTTTTCTCTGTGCCTGTTTCATTGATATTTGAAAGTATTAAGTTCCAGAAAGAAGGCGTGAGTATACTAAGACTCAAGACTAACGAATTTGAATTCCACGAATAATTTTAATTCAAATAATAAATAGCACGAACACCGTGCTATTTAGGTGCCACAAAGCAGAATGTTTTTGGTTTGCGACGGACCCAAAATATGTCAAAATCTTTCTGCGGAAATTAACATTTTCTCACGGATTATTTATCGTTTTCCACATAGTTAAAAGCAGTTTTATTATAAACCATGAAGTGTTGTAATTAATATGAATAATTTCATTCAATCTTTGAATCCAGCTGATCCTGAAAGTAACTAATAAACTAAGGGCCTGGTCACATACAATTGGGGTTTGCTTTACTTCACTTCACTAGCAAAGAGCTACTTTGATTTACTTCACTTTACTTCACTAGCAAAGAGCTACTTTGATTTACTTCACTTCACTAGCAGGGAGCTACGATTGCTCTTTCCTTTAAGTGAAGTGATCTATGCAATCTATGGGGGATTTTAAAAACCAACTGAAGTATAGTACATTTTAATGCCAACAGATAGTGCCACAGGGAACTATTTCAAGTTTTCAGCAAATTTCTCGCATTTAAAATTATTATTTTTGAAAAACAAATAGAACCTGCAAAAATGTATCATCTTTCTTTTGGCGTAAGCCGCATCAAAATCGGTCCACTCAAACTTCTCCACGAACTTTCCAAAGTCGGGCACGAAACTCTTTTCATATATAAGATTTTAAGTAGTGAGGAGGATTGAATACTTTGTTAAAGATTATGAAACAGGCCCTTAATTGAAAAAAAAAACGATTTCAAAATTTTCACTCCTAATAAGTTTACGTAAGTGATGAATTTGGTACGATTCACACAATAAATTCCAGATCTAGCCAGGTTGCATACCAGAGACCAAATAGATTACTTGAGCAGTACAGTTTGAATCGACTTACCTCCCAGCCACCCAACATAGTTCTCCTTGACTCTAGACGTGTGAAATTTGAATTTATTTATTTTGAGGCGATTCGAATAATAGGGCGTCTTTAGGAGATGGTTCAACTCTTGACTTAGCCTGTACTTGAAGCCTGGTGTCATGCTTGAACCGCCAATAAGAAAAATGTTCTCTGCCAGTTGTTTCCGCATGTCCACATTACACTGAAATAAACAATTTAAAGTAAAAATAATATATTCATCTGTTTATTAGTATGATATTTATTTAGAAAATAATTCAATACCAATAAACACAGGCATTGATAGCATGGGCGCCCATACAAAACTTTGTAGGGCGGGAGGCTAGATGTGACCTTCCGGGTGGTTTGGGGAGTATTGAATACCCCCTCCCCCACCAAAATAACGGGTGGTCCCGGTAAATTTGTAAAAATTGGAGCTAGAATAGCTTGTTTTTAACGATTTTCAAGACATTTCTTACATATTGAAAACGTTAAATTATCTCAAACATTTTACACAGATTGCTGTTTGTGATTCAGAAATACCACACCCTTTATTGACCTGCAATAAATATTATAATTTACTATAGCATAGCATTCTGATGGACACGGCCATATATTCTAATTACCTTATTTAATCTCATTTGATTCATTCCAGCAAGTGGACCTACAAATAACATGGGAACTAGAACATCCCAGGTCGCATAAAACTGCGCCTATTGAACTACATGAAATAGTTTCCAATCCTCCTCGTGTCCGATCACACAAATCATAGAGATTTAAAAGCTATATATTATATTGTAGTATTATATTCATAATATATTTTATAAATTATTGTTTCATAACTTAATTTAATATGTATTATCCTGTTTATTCTGTAGTTTTGATATCAAGAAATAGAATACGATGATATTTTCATAAACTCAACAATTGTGTTATACTGTATTATTAGTTCTTTGTATCAATATTGAAAAGTGAAGTAGTGTAATTTTAATATCAAATTAGAGTAATTGAAGTAGATGGTTATTTTTTGTGGTATGGCGAAAAATAGCGTTTGCAGCGCGGACAAAAATGTTTTGCTGGCTCTCAAAAGCTCCAAGTGAAAACCGCGATCTCGATAATACACAAATTTCAATAAAACAGGTGCGAAATATTCTATTGGGTTCGTCAACCTATCCTACCTTGACAATGGCATCGAGTATCATATTGGGCAGAGACAGCTGATCGCTATCACGTTCGAAGAAGACCTCGTGACAGGTTTCACGAATGTGGCCGGGAATGGTGATTATCTTGCTGCCATCCACTCTGTACTGGACAGCGGGGGCTGCCGTTATGTCCTCACTTTTATCGGCGAACTTATTTGCACGCTCCAACGGTGTTACAAAACAGGTTCGGACTGAAAAAGGGAAAACAAGCTTACCTTAAATTTCAGAAATAACTCTGACAACTAGTCGATTGGCAACATGTATTTGTACCTTGAGTAGCAAGTGTGACATAGGTGGTAGCAGATACCAAAGTAGCGAAAATGTTGATGAACATTTTGCTAGCACGATAGCAAAACATGTTCACTTTTTCGAGCTACTAACTCCCTCTATTGAGTCACTTAACCAATTAGCAGCTATCGATTCGCCTATACTCTGTTCACGGTGTCGAGATACGGCCAAAACAGGCGATTTGCACTTGTGTGCGTATAGAAGCGATGATTCATAGCTGTTTTCGATAAATTTTCTGTCCAATTCCAGTTCACAATACGTTCATTCAAAGTCAGACTGGAATCACGTACTGCAGATAATAGTAATATTATTTCAGTAGTTTTACTGTAAATCGGTCTAGCTGCTCCTAGCTAGACTCTCGCACGCACAGGTTTATTTACATCGTCTCTCCTTTCCCTAAACAGACTATAGTCTGTCAAGCATTGCTAGCGGACTAGCAGTTACTTGCAAAACAAGCTCTCTGATTACATGGCTTTTTGATTGCTTTGATCACTTTGAACATTATAGAAAGTTATATTGGATTGTAATGACAATATATTTTCAATCCAGTTCTTCTTGCTAACATTACATTGTTATCTTTAGGTATACATTGTACTAATTTGAAGTATACTATATACTAATTTACGGTATACTGTATACTAATTTGAAGCAAGATTTTTCATATCTTTGGTTCACTGAAAAGTAACTATGAAAACAATGAATAATATATTTTTTCAAACAAAAAATTATAGTTTTAGTACCTTTGATATCTTCGATAACCTCATCGGACAGCTCTTCAATTTCAACCGGCGAAATTGGACCATCACCATTTTTGTAATGTTCCTTTAGACTTTCTCGCAATCTCCTGCAACAAAATAAAGATTTAGATAATATTTATAGAAGTGTTTTCAAAACTACAATGAATAAAATGGAGAAATTGATGGAATACAGGGTGTTTCAGAACTCCCTACCAATATTCTAGGATCTAGGGCATTGTTCCTGGGTAAAAAACATATTTAATTATAATATTTTAATTGTCCGGAAGTCCTTAGTTACTCACACAGCTGCCATTTTGTTTTTTCACTTATTATTTGTTTTCTAAATATTGGTTAAACATATGAAATTGAAACTCTGCATCAACATTTATAACAACTGGACAAAGCTACAAAAAAATTATGACAATTTTTCAAATTCATAAAACAAAATGGCGGACATTTAAAATTTTGTTTCTTGAACAACTTAAAACCGTTGATATTTTAAAAATTGTAAAAGAATAACTTTTTTTAGTAAATTCAATTACAAATCGATTGACACCTAATTTTTCAAGATTGGTCGAATATGACCTTTTCACACTAATGTTTTCATTAGTGATTATATAGCAACAAGCACATAACTTATACTAACTCTACTCTATTACTTGGTCGAGTAGCTGTTTTCACTACAATTGAGAATAGTAAAATTTTGTCTAGTGAACAGATTCACTCTGAAATGACTCACTGTACTAGCAGACTCACCTACTGGCTCGAGACTGTTTTCATTAGAATATTTAGAAGAAATTAAGTACTGTCCCACGGTGTACTCTACAAAAACAAGTACATCACTTATCTACTATGAACGTTTTCATTGGGAAAGTTCACAAGATAGTTAGTACTCGCCCAGGGAACTCTACCACTAACTCTACTAATGAAAACCAGGCTTAATGGCCACACTGTGATTATATACTCTTGTGTATCTACTCACTGTTGTACAGCCTTGCCGGCCCAGGGCTGTGCTTGCCATGCGGATAAGACGGGAACTCCGCAGTAGACGGGAATAAGGAGGGCTTCCTGGTGACCTACATCCATTACTAGACCCGTGCCGGAACAGGGAGACCCCAGTGTGCTTAAAGCCACCAGGTGAACGGGAACAAATAACACTGAAGATACCTGCAACCACAATTGATTCAATATAAATTTTTTTTAATTGGAATTTAAATCGAGATTCAGCATTTGTAGGTTAAGTATTGAGTAAAAGCTGTGTAACTGAAGTATGATACACATGTTTGTTATAACAAGCGCTCGAGTGAGTAAAACTATTCTTTAGGGATATTATTGTAGCTATTGTAGCGAATGTTATAAATGTAGTTATATAACAGTTTATAGCAAAAAATTGATGTCAGAAGCCCCCACAGGAAATATCCTCTCACTCCGCCAATGACAAACCCTGTCACCAAACAACTATTCTAATCAATCTTAAACTAAATCAATCAAAGATTAATACATGTTTGTAAAATATTTGTATTTTAGTATCTTACTTCAAAGTGTCGAAAAAGTACTTTGGCGAGTACATCTCTGAAGACAGTTGGGCAGAGTAGAGATTCCAATATCAAAACTCTCCTATCCTTTGGACTTACCAGGAGGTGTCTGTAAAAAATCCAAAAATTAATTTTAGAAGTTTAGCAACTTGTTAGTCAAATGATGTCTTGATAACTATGGAATGTCTTCATCTCTTTATGATAGAAATATCGGAGTAGCTATATCTTTTTAAGGGATTCACCTATTATAATGGCGCGGTTTGAAGATACCAGTAGACGTGTAGGTTACTGGCAGGCGGGTTGGTCATACGATCATCCACTCAATACAAACTCTAGCCATACGATAAAAAAAACTCTTATAATTGATAGGATGCTGTAGGCTAGTCGAAATTCAAAATCAAAATTGTATGATACTATGAATACTACGAAGTAATATTTAATTGTCTGACGTGTAAGGTGAAGCCATCTTTAATAATGGTGAATGTAGATGACCATCTTTAAACGGTAATGTAGATGACCATCTTTAGATAGGTACTTTAGAAGAAAAACTACAAAAAAGTGAATTAGAATGTCGAGCTTACTTGAAGTGAAGCATGTGGATGAACTCTACAAGTAGAGAGTACAGATCAGTTTCATCTTTGTAGCTGTAAATAGAACGCACTTGACGAGTTTCCGGATCTGCGATTTCTGTTGGAATGATGCAGCGTGGAGAATCCTCACCAGCGAATCCAAATCTGTCAATTTGAAATGAATTTTCAATAAGTTACATTATTAAAATAATTCATAAGTTAGTAACGTTGTGATAGAAGTGGCTACCATGTGGAGTAAAATATAAATTTATTAGAATTATTAGGTCGAGTACAGCAAAACGTTTCCTGATTCACTCAGACACCAAATATATGGAAGTGACTCTAGACCCTTGAATAGTGTTGATAAAATATAGACGATTTCGAAAACAGAAAATCTTTGGCGGTCTCAAGCTAATATGGTCAGATAATTTGATTTTTGAATGCGCCTACTTTTAAAACCGAATAATTATTAGTTGAGAAATTTGAACAGAAGACTTTTGAAATGAAAAGATACCTACTTTGTGTATCTGATTCCGAGATCTAGTACAACTGCATGCTTTTCTGCATAGCTTGCTTCGTACAAAGGCATTTTGCAAGTATTTGGAGGCACAAGAATATTAAAGATTCAAAGAACTCATTATTCAAACCGAATAAGCAATAAAAATTGTCTAAATTAAATTACTTTTCAAAAATAGAATGATGAAGAGGCAATACATAAACATAACATAGCCTCAAATAATAGCAGACAGACAAAAAGCACTGCCAGCTGTAGAAGTAGTTTTGGTTTTTGCTTGAAAAACTACAAAACGTTTATAAAAGTGATAATATATATTCCTGAATTATTTAAAAAAATATTATGGAAAAAAATTATTCAATTTCTCATTTATTTTGATATTACAGAATTGCTACGAACTGACAAAAATGCCACATAAATCTAAAATTATTTCGACTACTTATAATTTTGAGGTTATGGGCACTTTGCGGTCTGTTTGTAAATAAATCGTCAGCCCACAAATAATGGTAACATTATTTAAATTGAAAATTATTTCTTCAGTCTAACAGAAATTTATCATTCCCTCAAGTAGAAATAAACCTGAAGATGACTTACTTGATTATTTACAGTATTGTTTTAGCGTTGGTTTGGGAATATATTATTCTCTTTCTGAAACCGGTGAGTTGACTCATTTCCTTGTCATTACAATTACTCATTACCAAAGTTTTCATGTTCTGTAAATTGCCAACTAATTATTCATCTCACAAAAGCTGCAGAGGCTAATTAATAAATTGATTCAACAGATATTGCACAAGATGCATTTGCATTGAAGATAGATTGATATACTTGTCTTTGGTAGTTTGCTGACGACACCACCATCATGGGACAGGGCAATGGGCCCCAGGAAGCAAAACAGAAGGCCCATGAGCTTTTTGCAGAGGCCAAGAGTTGGTTTTACAAAAATAAACTAAAGTTGAATGAAAGTAAAACCCAGGAAATGATATGTACATCGGCCAGAATAGGAAACGTTAGTGCTGCACCTGTCACTTTACTCGGTTTCTGCATGGATGCCAAATTGTCTTGGGAACCTCATGTTGCTGGAGTTTGCAGGAAACTGTCTCGAGTGGTGTATCTACTGAGAAGAATGAGAGGACTTCTGAGTGTTCAACGGCTGCTTATGCTGTTTCATGCGGTTTTCAGCTGTCATATCCAATATGGAATCCTAGTATGGGGACATTCAGCTCATGTCAGAGACATTCTCCTCCTCCAGAAGAAGGCACTCCGCGTGATGACATATAGCAAGTTTGATGCTCACTGCCAGCCTATTTTCCAGCGCTTGGGCATCCATACTGTGTATGGATTGTATATCTTAGCATCACTCCTATATGTCAAAAACCACCTTTCCACGTTTTCAAGAAGAGAGGAAGTGCATGCATACAACACTCTAGGGCGGTCAAATTTGGATGTACCTCACTGTCGTCTGACAAGGTCAAGGATTGTTTTCCGGCGCTGGCACTCAGGATGTACAACTGCCTGCCACACTCAGTGAAGGGGCGCTCAGTCACGGTGTTTAAGAACACCCTATCAAGGTGGCTCATTGGGAGGAGCTTCTATCGTTTAGAGGATTTTTTTGATGACAACTTTGCTGATCTGTGACGCTGCCATCTATGTTAATTTTTTGACACGATCTGTCCGGGGAAGTCTGGTTATTGATCACGATATTGGATATTTAAATGGAGCTACTAGTACTACTATAGTACATTGCAATGTCTATATTAATAAAAGAGAGTTGGTGTCTGTACGCTCGCTTATAACTCGAGAACGGCTGAACCGATTTAGATGATTTTGGATTCGTTTGAATTTTTAAAGCACTGGTTAACATAATATGTATTAAAATCTATATTAATAAAAGAGAGTTGGTGTCTGTACGCTCGCTTATAACTCGAGAACGGCTGAACCGATTTAGATGATTTTGGATCTGTTTGAATTGTTAAAGCACTGGTTAACATAATATGTATTAAAATATAAGAAAATCTCTTTATAATTGATAAATAATTAGTAAATTAATGACCTAACCTATCAAACATGACATCCATTTTGATCCAGTCCAAACAATAATGCTCCTATGAAATCGATGTGTAGTTGAAGATGCTACAATATCGGTCTTCCCAGAGACGAGCCCGTGGTCTATTGGACAGCGACTCTGCCTTCCACGCAGAATTCTCGGTTCGATTCCGAGACGGGTGATATTTTTTTGGCAACTTTCAGCATTGATTAATTTATTATTCATAGTATTTATTATCCACTGCTTTATAAAAATTAGTATATTGCCGTAGATTTCTTTTAATTTTCCATCAATACAGCGAGTGGATATAGATATTTTTACTTCGTGACATTTTTTTCGTGGGGGGTGATATGAAGGGGGGACATTTGGGGGGGGAGAGGGTGATACGAAGTTCGCCGGGACAGCTAGTATATAAATAAATAATAAATTTATTTCCTTCTTCAAAACTAAAACCTAAGAATACAATTATAATATATTGACTACAGAAATGTAAACAAAAACCATATAACATCAAGAAAAGAAATTCATGGAAATTAACCCACTCAACTATGGAAATCCATGTACTAGAGTGGCTGAATATTGTGGGGTATATGCTCTGAATATTGCTTCGAAACAACCCATTGTTTTAGTGTGGCTTTAGATAGATCCAAATTCAATTCATAAATTAAAAGATAAATGTAATTCTTTATTGCGTACCAACCCGGTATCTAGCCTATATATACAGTATATTATTGCTTATCAATGACATCTAGGTATATTCCAGTCAATATTTTCTTATTTTGTTTTAGATACTTGCTGTCCTTTGCAGAGAGAATAGTTCGCACAGGGGTTTGAAACAAGAAATTTTAAATCTACAGGATGAACTCAGTAAAATTTCGATGAATGATGAGTTTGCAAAGTATGCCAGATTGCAAAGGAAGTTGAATAGTTTGAAAACTGAAATGGAAGGCAAAGGTGAGCACTGGAATCATATTTTGTCTATAAGATTGAAATTTTTATGATGGAGAAAGTTTCCCCAATACGCTCGTATGTTTCAGGCGCCATATAAAGCCGCCATCCTAAGAAAATTTAGATTCTAAAATCGAATCTACAACGAATGAAGAAGTTTATTATGAAAGTAGATGTTGAAAAATTTTCCTACTACCGCATCTAAAATGTATTTCATTTTTTATTTCAATTCTTGAACTAACCAGAAATTTAGAGCTCAACTAGGAGCTTCGGTTATTTGTTGTAAACTTCATTTAAATATATAACATGCATCCATGCATTTCTAATAATAACAGTTTATTCACCATAATATTATATACAGAATGATGTATGATAAAGTTTGTTTAACCGAATGTTGGTACTATTTAATCGTTTTAAAAGGAACCCAAGCTTCCTCAAGTTAATGCTCCTCCAAGTAATTTTTCCACTTCATACATATTTAACCTACGTAATTAATCAAATATTTATTTTAATTATAATTAATAAATTCTAATTGACAAATTAAAATCAGGACTTGAAAATTAATGTTATAAGAGCAAATAGTATTCTCAAACAGAGAAGTGATTAGTTGAATTGAACAGTGTTTATTCACCTCAGATAACTTAAGCTTTGTTGAAAAAAGTTATAACTAAAATAATTTCAGTAAATGTGTGAGTCTGTTTTCATAAAATGGACAAATTATCCTCATTCTTTGTGTTTTGTTGCAGTAAGTCAAAGACTCCAAGAGAAATTCAAAGTGAAATTTTTTGTCACCAGCTCTGTACAGGTGTTACTAGTAAGTACCTACATTTCTTTTTACATATTTTTAATAATTTTTACTCAACTAAGTTATTAATACGGCAGGTACTAAGAACAGACCACTGTATTTGTTTGATGCCATACCCATAGTTATTAAATTCAATTTCCCTATTCTGTACGCAAAGTATCTACAACTCCCTATTCAATGACAACTACAGTTGCAGTCGTGAAATAAGGCGGCTGTGAGATTCTGCGCTGTTAAGTCCTGCCAACTGGCTACTCTATGCAAGGGAAGCGACTCCGACGCTTGGACTGGAAGCTCAACGTTGCCACTTTGTGCTGGGGAGCGAGCTATTTTCAAGTAGGCTATCCGCTGCTTTACCGGTTCCAAATCTGACAACACTGCAAAATCTCTCAGCCGCCTTATTTCGTGAGCACGACTACAATTCAATATTTTTTTCAAATTACATTTACAAATTCTGAATATTCATTTTATCTCAGTTTTGTATTGTTGCAGGGTTTAATCACAGTTGTATTCCTATGGATGTACAGATACGAGCCTGTCTTAGTCGTTCCCGAGGCTTGGCTCTCACCGATCGCACCATTTATCTCATTTCCCACCTCGATTGAGGGAGCAGTCGGTCTACCGTTTTGGTTCAGTGTTTGTAAAGTTTTCGCCAAATCAACTGCAACTGTTGCAACAAGTAGAAAATAAGTCATATCAAATTACTTCAAATAAAAGTTATTCAATTTTGCAAAAAGTGATTCAATTTGATCCTTACGCCAATAATTTTTCTAGTCAAGTCATTCAGAACTTGTTGATTATTGAAAAGTTTTATTTTGATTTAAATATTGGACTGCGTCTTGTTATTTTCCTAAAACCTTTATTGAAAAACTCATACTCAGACCTTTATTCTAATTGCTTAAACACCACTCCACAATGTAATTTTATCACTGCAAATTTATTGAGGAAATTATTAGGTTCTGGGCTTCACAAAATACCGTTTTAAGAAAAGATTGATGAGGTTAACTTGAGGTTTTGCCATTTGGGAAAGTAAATGAATAAACTCTAATCTTTCTGTCTTCTATAAAATCGAAATGGCACGCACTTATTCATCAGAAGAATCAAAAACTTTCAAATTTGACTGGCATTTTCAGTTGGACTTCTATTTGAAAAAAAATCCCCAAAGTTACACCCAAAATAGACTTTTCAACACTTTTTCTTGTCGTCTTCCAGATTTTTCAAGAACTGCAAAGCAAATGACTAACAAAGTGCATACTTTCACCATGAAGGCTATCCATACTTACACCATGAAGGCTATTCATACTTGCACCATGAATGCTATCCATACTTACACCATGAAGGCAATATTCATATTTGCACCATGAACATTTGACAGTCTAATACGGGCCTAATGAAGGTTACTAAAGAACTTAATCATAATGGAAATTAGGAGATTATTATTTCACCACTTTCCTCAATTTCGTTCCCCATAAAATATTGTATCTAGTAACTTATGTTAGAGTTGTATAAAGAAAGTGATACATATAAATAATTTACTGTGTATGATAATCGCACTTCACTGTATAACGATTTCCATCAATCTTCAACAAAATTGCAAATGAGCTGCTACACATATTTGTGAGTAATGTTTTCACTTATATGATAGCATTCTTTCAACAAAATGTATACGCTATTTTTCTCTCAATTAATTTTTCAAATATTAATCAATATAATCATTATGACTAAACAATTACATAGCTCCATTTTATTCCCTCATATTTATTGTTTCACATACCGGTACATAACAGTGTGATGAAAACACTGCCTTGTGAATATTGCTCCTTGAAAGAACACTCTAACCATCCATTGCATCTTAATTATAGTCAATATGGATAAAATATCAATAAAAAAAGAACTGCAATTCTAAGTGCTTTGTGATTAATCCAGAAATTTTGTCTCCACAGAATAGTAGCCTAGATTTGTTTTCTGTTTCTTCGCCCATCAGTTATTAATGCTACAATTTCCCCATTTCTCTATCTCTAATCATAATCCATGCTAAATAATAGAAAATGTATTCAGCAGTTACAATCATACAGTCTCTGTACTACATTTAGGGCCGGTTCATGAGCTCGGGATTTAGCCAAGTCCTAGACTAAAACGGGTGGCCACCGTAGCATCGAGAAACGGTAGCCTCAAAACTATGTACTAAGGGCTCTCTATGCTGCTAACCCACTAACCTATCGAGACAAACGTTTGTCGATGCACACGTTTTAGTCTTGAATAATCTATAATAGAACAAGGAAATTATTATGCTACAAACACGTAAATAACATTTATTATAAACAGAGTAACTAACTAAATTGATGAAACCACAGATTAAACAAATTGATACAGAAATAGTACTTTATCAGTGATTACACCAACAAAAACCAAACCAATTGATCTGCTTTATTTCTTCCTATTCCTTTCTCCGACGAGTTCGTTGAGCTGTGTTTTGAGTTCATCTAGCTCGTAATCGGGAACATACCTCACTTCGTCATACTCATCTAAATGCGGCACCACAGTAATGGATACACCTTGCGGCAAGGCGGCCTGAATTACTTCCAGGTACAGTGCGAATGTTGTTGAAGGTACATCGACTATCTGTAGACAAAGAGTTCGAGAAATTCTGATTGTAAGATATCGTAGTCTAAAATCGCTATGATATAGAGAGAGAGACGTATATGTATACAGAATCTTAAAGTATATGTATAGAGTATAAAAGTATCTATAGAGACGTATATGTATAGATAGAGTATGTGTAGAGTATCTAAAATATGATTATTCTGATGAACATTTAAAAAATTTATTACACCTTACTGACATTGATGGAAAATCAGAGAATAAAAATTGATTATGAGATTTTGGATTGCGAGGACAAAATCGCCTCCATGTTCCATACTTTCGCCTTTCAAATTGTCTCCCAAAATAGAATGATTGACACAATATACTCCAACAACATCACATGCAAGAGTGCAACTGTTCAATAATTTCTCCTTATAAATAGCTCTAAAAAAGACGCTTGAATTAATAATAATAATAATAATAGTTCGTTTATTTCACTGCATTTTTACAATTGGTAATACAAATACATACATTAAGCATAATGATTGAAAATTACAATTGGTAACACAAATACATACCTTAAGCATAATAATTGAACATAGATAATAATATAAGCATGTAACAGAAAAAACAGTGCATCCTCTTTAGGCTAAACCTGTGTTGAGGGATGTCTGCTCTATTGAGTCAACTTAATTATATACAATAACAATTTTGAGGTATCAAACAATAAAGTAAATTTTATACAATAATCAGTGTGCTTTTCACAAGATGGGATTATGAATCTTTAACAATAAATTAACCAGAAAAAAAATAAGTAATAAAAAAACAAGTCTAGATTTGAATGAAGACAGCAAAAAAAATTGTAAATAATATCACACCTATATTAAACGTTTTTCTTCATAGAAGCGATTAAGTCTATTCTTAAACAAATTATAACTGGATGCATCTGATATATCTGATTGCAGTTTATTGAAAAGTCGTGGTCCCTTAGCAAAAGCATGTAAGGCCATGTGATTGAATGTATTATATTGAGATAGGCACTCATCAATAATAATTTCGTTTTAAACTTCTTGATGGGTTTTGAAAATTGAATAATCCAACTGAAAATATGTATGTATAGGTATATTAATTTAATTTGGCGGATAGCGAATAACTTTCATTTAACATTTCTGTGGTAACGGGTGATGTTCTGTTGAATTTTTTCACATAAATACTGTTATATAGCATGTAAAAAAATTTTTTAAAAAGAACTCAACAGAACATGACCTTTTATCATAGAAATGTTAGATGAAAGTTATTCGCCATCCGCCAAATTAAATGAATATTACTGTCTATATGTTTGTGTGGCTTTTTTATCGGTGGAGAGACCCTTACGAGCACGGTATTAGGCTGGGCGTACACCGGTTAGTCAAGACAAGACGAGATTAGTCATAACCACATAGTTGCTTATAGCAGCACACACCGACGCAATGACCAATCGGTGTGTGCTTCATAACAAGTATTGACTAAATGACTAATCTCGTCTTGTCTTGTCTTGACTAACCGGTTTACGCCTAGCCTAATATAGAAGACGGCAAGAGTCATGCGCATGTGGCTTCGAATACAGCTGAAAGTTTGGATAGGGATGACGTCAGAGGACCGGTTTGCCACTGCGCATCCTATTCGTGACCCATACCGTCTTCTTCTATATATCGTGCTTACGAGTAGGTTCCACCTCGACTAGTTTTTGTGTTGGTCACCCATCCAAGAGCGGTCTTGAGTGTTCGTGACTTAACTACATGATCACTGATCTCGGTGAGATCAGCAACCGCTCTCACCGAGCGACCAAACACAGCCACTGAGTGTTTAACTGGTCGGAAATAAGTAACTGAAGTACAATAATTACCTGTACATTGCGTTCATAGAGTGACAAATTATATTCAGCTTCAGGCAAAGCGCTTCTGGGTTTGTATCTATTGATCTTGGTTTGGGTAGCTGGCGTAGCCCAACTGTTCAGAAAACAAACATTGAATTATTATTTTTTAATAAGAAAAACTAATAGTACTGTAAAATTAACTACTGTAGTTGAACTAGTTAGAAAGACATTTATATTTGAGACATTTCAAATCCATCACAATCCCAGAAAAGTATTATTTGTATCATCGATTAACTAATTGAAAATCTGGTTGAAACATTTGCAATCCATTCTGAATTCTATCACGATAAAATTTGTAGAACAAATATTAATGTTGTGGAATCTTTCCACAATAGAAAACACTTTTTGAATGGTCAACTACTGGAAACATTGTGTTTATTAAAGTGGAGTTTGACAATTTCAAAAAGTGTTTTCTATTAATTCTATCATGGATTAATAAATTGAAATTTTTTATATGGAATGCTACTATTGATTCATCACTAGAATTTACGACAGTAGCGCTTTCGAGTTGACTCCAGTAATAAATAGGCTATGTATTTACAATAAAATATATTGACTGCATGTCGTAAATTCTAGTGATGAATCAATAGTATTAACTTCGCAGTTCGTTATGGATCCCAAAATTTACAACTTCAATTCAGCAAGGAATGCTACTTTCAAAGCGATTTTGTGATCATAATGATAGGTGCTAATGATTCATTTAGATTAACAGGTGCTCAATGAGAAAGTCTAAAGCTCTGCTTGTGGAAGATTACAGACAAAACATTGTACAAAATAATTATAATTTAATAACTTACCAGTCCTCCACATCAACACCCATTGTGTTGGCAATACTATGAATGAAACTCTGATAACTTTCAACCAGTGCAAAATCGTATCCTTTTATTTGAATGTCGAGCGTATCGTGGAGGGGAATCTTCGATTTCATACTTTCCAGGTAAGGAGGATCATACTTATCGATGAACACTTGTCTGATGCTATATGTTGAAGGTACATTAGTGGCAGGTTTAACAAGAAGTGCATTGTTCTGTACAAATGACCTTGATGCAACTAGCTTGGCGCAGTTTCTGATCTGGTAACAAAAATATGATAAGAAGTTCATTAAATTGTGAATGAATTGTTCAACCATAAATAATTGAAGACTATAAAACACAGAAAACTCTAGAAATTTTTTAAATTGTTGCCATGGGTCTGGGGTCAGTACCATATCTGTTCTTTCAGATCAGTCACGAGTTTTGAAACCCTTAGAGCTGCTTATTAGTCAGCAATACCTGAGGTTCAACTGAGGGCTTAATTTTAGCCGGAGCACAAAAAGCGCAGATCCAGTACTTCTAGGAACACCGGAGCACGGTGGTTTGATTTTAAATAAAATTCAACACGGGTTATAAGATTTTTATAACCAAATTAGGCCTGTTGGTCTTAATGATTTATTTAAACCTGACATAGGATTTTTTGCATAAAACAAAATAATAATTGTTAGAAATGCACCAATTTGAGTAAGGGTTCTCAATATTTCCCAGTGAAGTTCCCTTGGACCCATCCCATCAGATTCCCCGATCAGCCACAGCTTCGAAACTTTCAATTTCAAAAATTAAGCCCAGACTACAGGGCTAATACCAGTATAATTTAAAAGTGTTTTAAAACCCAGATAATTACTACAGAGTCCAATATGTGCTTCAATAAATATTCTTAGTACGGTAACACATCAAATCAATTTGTAAACCTTGGCTACAGAAGACCGAAAATTAATGCAACAAGGAGTAGACGGGTAATGGCACCGCAGTTCTTCGGGAAAAACATTTGGGGGAGAGCAAAATGCATGCATTGCCCTTCCTCCAGAGTGGCTATTAGGGGGCAGAAAGAATTTTGACCCCTAAAAGTCAGCGCCACTGCACTGTAACTAGGCTAAAAAGCAAAGGTTCAAAAGTGTGCCTAGAAATCCTCAGTAGAGACCAGACCAACATAAAGATTAGACGTCTTCAATGAAAAACCATAAAATTTACTAAGTCATCAACTGTTTAGTAAACCTAATAAATTAGTTCAAGTAATTCTTATACTCACAGAGTCCATACATATTTTCAAAGCCATTTTTTGAATATAAATCGAAAATTACGTTACGAAGTATCAGTCCTACACAAGCATAACTTCGATGAAAGGAAAGAATGAGAAAGATCAATGTGGATCTTCTCTCAATGAATAATTAATTGAAGTTCAATCCAGAAAAAGAATAAAATGTTTTATAACTCGTACCTAACCTCAAAGTAACATTTACGGTAACAGCTGTGATTTCATCCGATCCGGCCATTACGGTCTACCAACTGTAGAAAAAATAGAACTACCAACTGTAGTGATAAGCGCGGGACTAGCACTCAAGCGCGGGAAGAATGAGCGATCGGACCCTTGAGTTATCAAATCAAATGCAAAAATTCAAACCATTCATATTTTTAAAATATTTATCCAAAATATCACAATAACATTTTAAAACAATTCATTGATGTTTTAGATCATTTCAATGATCATTTTAATATAAGAGAAAAAGAAACAATGATCAACAGCTATTGTATTCCATCCTTTCATTGAATGGTTTCCATAGTATTCATTAATTTTTGCATGATTCCACAGTTGACCAATAGCACAGATAACAACTATATGTATAGTATAGTACTCTATGCTAAGTATAGTTACTCTAGTATTACTCAAGTATAGTTACTCTATGCCAATAGCCTTTAAATGGAAAGTTTGAGCTTAAATTGTTTGAAACTGTATTTACTACAAGCTTTTGTATGTCTCATAAACTTTTTTAATCCCTTAGTACGATTGAAAAAAATATATATTAAAAGAAGTCAACAGTGGGGAAATTTTCCGACTTACAGAGAAAAGAGTTTTTGAAATTATTTATTGCTAATGAAAGAAGGAATTGTGATCTATAATTTGAGACCAACCAAAATTTTATTTCATTGAGATCCAGAAATGGACATATGGAGTACTCCTGTGGGGTCATGCTCCGGCGGTCCAGGATATACTGCTGTTGCAAAAGAAGGCTTTGAGGTTGATGACCTTTTCGGGCTACAGGGATCACTGCTGTCCTCTGTTCAAGAGTCTCGGCATTCTTACAGTCTACAGTCAGCAAGATTACTAGACAACTTGTCTAGTAATTTTGTACAGTCAGTACATCCTCTGCTCATTGCTGAATGTCAAGAAAAGTCAAGAGCATCTACAAAAGAGGAGTGACATATTACATACAATACTCGGCATGCTGCCAGACTGAGATGCCTCGATGCGGACTAGCGGGGACCTACACAACAGCTTCCCTACCAGGCCAAAAGACTCTTCAATACTCTGCCAAGTGAAGTGCAAGACTTGCTGTATACAAGTTTCAGTGGGACAGTGAGAAATAGACTGCTGGTTAGGCCGCTATATTCTCTGCAGGAGTTGAATGGGGAGCCTCTTTTTGGGGTTACTGCACCTCCACAGCACAAATGACCATCCTCTGGTTATAATCAAAATGACACCGCCTATCTGGAAACCCCAGTCTTTGGCAACGACCACAAGTATTTCAAGTATATCAAGATATAAGTTACCTAGACTACTCTTTTATAAACAGAAAATAACTTTCTTTTCGGTATTTGGGGAGAAAGTCAAAATTCCCTCAGAAATTTGTTAAGATCCGTCCACTTTTGTTGAAGTTAGGGGCGTTCTCAGTTTTGTTCCTATTCAAACCCAAACCACCCCCTCCCCTCAAACCTGCAATAACTGGACCACAGCGAATAATGTGAACTAATTGAAATTGAGGCTGCCCATTGATAGAGGGTACCAATTAATAATTAATTGGGAAGGGGTAATTGTACCTTGAAATAATATAACCAATATTGTTTGTCTTCTGACACAGTGTCTGGTGAGATTGTAGTGATCATTGACAATATCTTGTTGTTTTTTCATTCCAATTGTTTGTGTTCAATTTTTATTTGTAGGACAGTCGGATTGTGTTAGAGTTACTGTATCACTATTAATTGAAAATACCGCCATAATTATAGATAGTTGCCAAGGAAAGTTGTGAGTGGCCCACACAACATTTTCATTTTAGAATTTCTTTCTCAATCTTACCTTCTACTTGATATTAGAGTTATGTTAGAATGTCTCTATTCTGATACCTTTTATTGCATGTTTTTCTCGAAGACTCTTTCTCCAGTTCTGTTCCATTTATTTTATGATCATTATTATGATCCGAAAGTAAGTGATAGAAAGGAAAAAACGATGATGGAAATAAAAAAGAGACAATTGCAAAATAGAATAGAGGAGCAGAGAATTGAAAGTGACATATTGGTAACAAAGAGAATAAAAACGTCGCTATAAAGGGAATGATTTGAAAAGAGAAGTTGAGATATTGGAAAAGAGTGAAATAAAATAAATGGAAATAACAGTTGCAAAACTGAATGTATTAAATGGAAAATTAGAAGTAGGAATATTGGGACAAAGAGAATGAAAGGCCAAACGTGAATGACTTGAAAAGAGAAGGCGACTAAGAATGAAATGAGAGAAATGGAATAATGTCGGTTGAAATTGAATAGTAGAATTCTCAACCGTATGATCTGCGAATAATAACTGCTATAAAAATATTGACACAACAGACGTTGTCTGGCAAAAACACTTTCACTACGAATTATAGCTTGTAATTTGCCACAGCGTAGGCCTAAGTACAATGTACAATGTGAGGCATTCAATAGTTGTGCGATTTTCTTCTCTACTTGCCTTTTTTCTTGCCCTATTTTACTACAATCGCCTGTTTTGATTGAAAGAATACATGTGAAAAGGATCGGCTATAGAGATGGGTAGAATAGTTAATTTTGATAAACAAATAATAATATAGGCTACTAGTAGACTAGTGATTTAGGGCAAAAATACCGTATATGAGACGTCATTGACGCGCTACGCAAACGCAACCCATTTGGTGCTCTCTGTAATAAATTGGTGCAGCGCATCCGGGGCCGCGTCAATGACGCCTCGTATATTTTGGCTCAAAGTTACGTGTTCGGCAGTCAGGGAGTGCTGGGTTCGATTCCCGCCCGGACAAAAAATTTTTGTTCATAGAATCTCCTCCACCTATTATTTTATTCTACTTATATCAATTTTTGCAGTTGCTGAAGTCTTCAGGGCTTTACACCATTATTTGGATTTTCGTTTGAATATGTATTATGTAGGCCTATTCAATAGCAATTGATGATTCCTTCTTTCACGGGTTATATTTAGGACAAACAATTTTTTCAGTGACGACAAACATTATGCTTCAAGATACCAGGTAGATTTATCAGCTGTTTTGTTGTCCCTAATAGTATTTTATCTCTCTTAACCGGTTTCTCAGTTGTTCAATAAACTATTGAATCAATAATTTGTTGCATTTGAAAACACGTGTTTATTGATTCAATACTGCTATTGAATCAGTAAACTATTTATTGAAAGACTGAGAAACCGGGCATAACCGGTTTCTCAGTTGTTCAATAAACTATTGAATCAATTTTTTTATTAGAAAACACATGGTTATTGATTCAATACTGCTATTGGATCCATAAACTGTTTATTGAACGACTGAGAAACCGGGCAAAGCATTTCTAAAAATCTGATCAGGATAATATTATTGAAGTCTGGAAAATCGGGTATCTATGGGGTCTCCTAAGCTGAGGGTCCCTATAGAAGAATAATTTTACTTATATTCTCTCTGCTAATAAGAGCTAATAAGAGAACAATAAAACATTGTGTGCAATGTTTTTTCATGGCTGTGGCTGTTTGTATTTCATAAAACTTATTTTTTGCTGTATTTTTTACTAGTAGAAAGTGAAATGATGACACCTAAAAGACGCAGGAATCAAAGAATGCGCTTCATAATTAAAAAAAGTTGCTGTGAGCGCAACGATGCATAATAATCGTAGGGCAATTATAATAGTTCATTCTGCATCACTTCCCCTCTATCCTACAGACGTCGGGGGTCATTTTTTCATATTTTCAGAAACACAAGACTCTTAAAGAGAACTATAGTTCACCCAAATAAATAGACAGCAGAATATCTAGAAGTCATATTTTCAAATTCATCCAGTATTTTACAACAAAGAAGAGCTATAACTCACTACTCACCCAAATATACCAATTTTTTCTGAGGGTGATGCCTACATGAGCTCTAGGCTTGTGCGTGAGTAATGAGAGATGACGACTGTTTTTAGGCAGTCGGGACCGACGGCTTTTCGTCTCCTCCGAAAGACGGGAGTGGTCGTTTTTGTCAAAATCTGTTCCGTCAACTGTAATTCATCCACGGAAATGGTCTATCTGTTCTATTCATTACTTACTTCTCTCTTTTCTTTTCTCTCTAACTCAATAGAAAAATACTTCAATAATTCTACTTTCAATTATTGTAATATCATTTTTCGAATTATTATTATTTCATTTTTTATATTATTTTTCTATATGCAATGCTCTACCAAGTGGTGAATAAATAAAAAATAAATCAATTAATCTATATGTTGCATGCCTTGAAGCATGCCTTATTTTCCCATGTTGACAGCAATAAAGCATGCACTTGACGACCGTGGACCTTGCAGTTGCGAGGAGAATGCACTCCGAGGATAGGAGGACTTTTCATTCGCAGATGTTGAGCGCTTTTTAATGCTTGGATTGGCGCTTTGTTGCGGCCGCTGTAAGTGATAATATAAATGGTGGACACAACATGACTGTTGTACAGTCTCAATTCGGATTTACAACAAGAAACAGTCACTCAGTGAAAGCCGACAACATGTTCAGAGCACAGGTGAGGGAGTATTTTTTTTATCGTATGGCTTTTATTGGTGGGGACACCCTTACGGGTAGGTTCCACCTCGCCTCATTGCACAATTTTTTTTGTGTCTTTTTTATGTTATTATCCAACGAGTACGGTAATTTATCAATCATTACCTATTCTATTATTCTATTTATAGAATTTTAAAATTTTTGAAATTTAAATTTAATTTTTCTGAATTTTAAATTTTTAAGATTTCCCTATTATGCAATTTTACTCTATTTCCTCATTATAGACAACTTTCCTATAATTTACTACTATTTACGTACCGTAATTTGTGTAATCAATTAAGATCTAGCAATATCTTATTGGTGATCTAGCAATATAATCACAGGTGAAAATAAAAGTAATCTATTCGTGTTCAAAACTAATATACAATCAATTTATTCCCTTTCGAATAAGAAATTTACATATTGCAATCGAGTGAATTTCCATTCATTCAATCTATTCGTGATCAAAAAACTAAAATATAGTCAATTCATTTCCTTTTAAAAATAGAAATTACAAATTACATATTGTACATACAATATTTGTGCAAAGCACTTCTGGTAAGTGCTTTTTATCAAAAACAATTTATTCATTTATTTTCTTCAGAAATGCATACATACAATAATAATATTTTACAATGAGCAAGTAATAATTTGATGTGTTATTTAACAAGTCATTCATTAATAGCATCAAAGACAATTTAGCTACTTAATATTGTCAATTCAGCTACTTTATAGTTAATATTGTTTTTGATAACATACAGGTATACCTACAATTTTCTCAATAGAAAGAATGGATAATAAATAAGAGAAATGAATTCTCAATGAATAGATATGGAGACTTTTGTTATAGTAAATATAGAATTGCCTCTGTTAATAAGTGTTGAGAAACAATTAATTGAAAATTGAAAGTCAGTAATATGTTTAGAGAACGGGTATAGGTACAAAAGTATCTTTTTTGTTAAAATATAATAAATATTAATCTATTGCCGTCCAAAAATTACATTGATACAGTACATTGCTACAACATTTGAAGCTCTTCTAAAGAATAATTTATTATTCTTGTTATAAAATTTTATTGTATAAAATGTTCTTGTTATTATTCTTGTTTTAAAAACTAGAAATTCATTCATTTCCTTCCAAAAGTAATGTCATACTTATCATACATATATTATACAGAGTGTTTCAGAACTCCCTACCAATATTCTAGGGCATTGCTCCTGGTTGAAAACCATATCTGAATATTATATTATTTAAATTGTACGGAAGTCCTTAGTTACTCACACGGCTGCCATTTTTTTCACTTATCATTTTTTTTCTTGATAATGGTGAACCATATGAAATTAAAACCTTGCACCAACATCTTTATGACAACTAGACAAAGCTACAAAAAGTTGAATCAGTTAATTTTTTTCTTTCAGTAACTAATACAACATGTATTTGATACAAAGAATTTCAAAGAGCTGAAGAACTCTTATGAAGACTTATTGGAATTGGATTTGATTACTTCCACTTTATATTCCGTTAACAATATCCATTGAGCAAGTGATTTGATTTTCATATGATTACAACAATAAACTCATTGTCGTAGTGCATTTATTCATCATTCATTACATTATCTATAAAATATTCTTTAATAATTAAAATAACCCATACAACATTTTCAACTCATTATAATCATTGTATTAATAGCATTGCTTTTCTTGAAAGGGATTGATTTTAATCTTTTGTATCAGGAATCTATTTTGACTCCCTATAAAGGAAATTTTATCTCATAATTTTTCTATTTAAGAGATTCCTCCAATAAGGTGTTTTTCCATTCAGAAGGAAATTCCTCATCCATTTTCCTCATTAATATCTTATTCGAAGAGCCGAAGGATGAATAATATCACATTCACTATTATGGATAATATCTATGCTGATATTATAATATATTCTACATCTAGATTCCTCATCAAAGTTTCTCCTGAAAACCTCCCTCTTCTATTCATATCTTGTATGTTTGTTAAAAGTGTATGCTCTTGTAAAGTTCCTATTGATTTAATTAGAACAAAATCAATTTTGTCAAATTTCACTTCATTAGTTTATACTTGAGTTACAGGCCCATGGTTTCATCATGGAGAGGTTTTACATTAAAAACATCAACTCTACAAATTTTATTATTAGTTCTTATTGAGTTTGTTTATTTACTGTTTAATGAGGATAGCAACTCCCATTGTCTTGGAGAAATAAATCTATTTTTATTTTCATTTGTTTGTATGAGTTTATGATCGATAACAAATAAAAATTAATGATTGATTTTTTTTGTTTATTTTTGCAGACATTTCTGTTGATAGCACTGATTGTTGTGCTGGTGGCCTGTTTTGCAGCCAGCGAGCACCATCATGGTGGGGGAGGTCATGGTCATGGCAAGGCCACTTCTTATCAACAGTACGTCCTTCACAGTTATCACCCCGTCAAGGTCGTCTACGAGAAGCATGGACATCATGGACATTAATCGCTGACAAAAACCCTCACCAAACATTCTCTCTATCATCTCGAATCTAATCTTGAAACTTCCTTCCTTCATTCATTAGTATTTTCAGGAACATTCTTATCTTGAAACTCAATTTTTTCCTTCATAAATATATTTTAAAACGCCAAACACAATGAAAGGTCCAGCTACTAATCATCATCTGTTCTAAACTTTATAACATTCAATAAAAATACTTTCCAAGTTCTTTGTTTCATATTCCCTTCTGAAACCTTTTTTTAAACCTCGATCATACACGGAGTTTTAGTAGGTATCAGCCAAGGTGTATAGAATAGTAGTATTCTATTATTCCATTATTCTACTATTCTATACACCTTGGGTATCAGCATTGACTATTAACCTAGGTTAATTCACCTGTAGGTTAATAGTCAATGGTATCAGGTTGGTAGCAATCAGGTATACAGATGTAAAACTGGTTCATTTTTCAAAGGGCCTGCTTCATAAAACTCTAGAAATCCTGTAAAACAGGAAAAACACCTGTACACACTAGACATGAATTTCACCGCGTGCTATGTATACACTTGAAAGAGGCCTCGTGATGCCTAGTGTACGTGCGCCTTTGTCCTGTATTAGGGGGAAATTTGGAATAATCACAATTACGTGACTCCTACTTTTCATTAAACAGGTCTCTGGATATATTATTAATAATGAAGGCTTAATTATTATAAGAAGGATATTATATAATAAAGGATTATGAGAAGAGCTCAGTTCCATCAAAGACAATTAGAAAATTTAATAGTTTCCTATCGTCTTTGGTTCCATCTTAGGGTAGCCTGAATCATGACAGGCACTGCTTTGTTTCCTCTGGAACTTTAATTGAAATGTTATTTCGAAAAACTGAATTATTTTTTGTAGGGGAAATACTATACCTTCATTATACCATCTACTACTGAAGATTTCAAATTATTTATTTATTATCCTATCAGTGTTAGGGTATAAATGAATATCACAAAAACCTTCATTACAATATTTATTATAACAGATTATATTTTCAATTTCATTATCAATTGACTGCCTCCCATCAATGTTTCTCTGCCTTTACGGTGAGTAGCAGTGCATAGCATGAGTATGAGGCCTTCATTATCTGAGAAAAAAAATCAAAAGAATTTTCATTAATTGAATGTTACAGTAACATTTTTTACTGGAATACTGTAAAAGTTTCCAAATAATTTCACAGCAGTGAGATTTGTATAAACCTCGACTCAACCAAGTTATGAAACTACTTGAGCTCTTACATTAAAGAAATCAACATTGAATTTTATCCTCAGTCAGAACATTGTGCGATACCACAGTATTTAAGATTTCAAATGAATTGCTTGAAAAACTAATTAATTCTCTCTTGAAGATCTTCTAAGAATATTATAATATCTATAAAAGGTATCTGTTAGGTGTTACATAAAAATCCATCATAAAGAATTCAAATCTACAGAATTTTTTCAAATTATCATTTAAGTACCAATTAGGCTACATCTATCATGGATACCATCAAACATAAATATATGAATATCCATTAAAAACGGATCATTCGTATTCGTTTATTACTGCGTACCTATATATGAATATGTAAAAAAAGTACCGGGTGACTTAACCATAAGGCAGATATCACCAGCATCCAGCAATATAATTTTTTAAACGTCAATTATATACATTATTCTCAAATCATTAACAATATATTTTTGAACGTTGTTGAAAACTCTATTATCATAAATTGTATTGTACTAACTGAACTCAATAAATTCTCATTTCCGCCAGTTAATTTATGGGTCACTCGATACCGTATGAAGGTTTTAATACCTGAACATAAGTTTGCAGCGACATTGGAATCAAATTGGGTCTGACATCCAATTGAATTGGTTTTTGAGCTCTCAATGTGAGCATCACTAGATTTCTTCTGACACTTTTTGACATTCGTTCCCATTGGCAATAGTAGGCTGCCACTCCCACTTTTTCACTCTGCGAAAAATATGAAATTAATTCATAATTTGAGAAAAATTGAGTAAAACTATCAAAGTACTGAGTTATAACTATTTCGCTATAGCATTTTACTCGTACTCATATCTGTGAATGGGAAGGCCAAGAATAAGATGGGAGGACGAAGTTAGGAATGATCTCCAAAGTATGGGATGTAGACGGTGGAGAGGAGTGGTAGAGGACCGAGAAGCGTGGAGGACTGTAGTGGAGGCGGCCAAAGGTCATATTGGGCTGTAGTGATAAAAAAAAATTTACTCGTACTTCTCCAGTTCTGATAATGATAGCCTACAATATTGGCATGAAGAAAATTCAAAATTCATGTGAATTGTCTCCAACTAATAATAATTGATCAATTAATTGAAGATTGTTTCACATCATGACATCTGAACTAGAATTTATTACAAAATGCTTCTGATATCAATTCAAAACAATTTTCACATTGTATTGAGTGTAGTCATTTTTAAGAAATAATACTGTCCATTATAATAGATAAGAGCTGTTTCTACAACAACAATTTTGAAAAGTGGGCCAGAGTTCTGTTTTAAGAGATTATAGAAGTCCTGTAAAATAAAGGGAAAGGCGGTCACCCACTAGACAAGTATTTAGCAGGGTATGCTATAAGATGAACTCATAAGTCTAGTGTACGTTCGTCTTTTTCCTGTATTACAAGTTACAAGACTTCCTTAGTCTTTCCTAGTCTTCCCCAGCTGTAGAAAATGCATTAGAAATGCATAGGATTGGTCCAGTTGAAGGCGCTTCAGCCTTCTATTCATACAGTGTCCTTATGGAAAATTCTGATTTGATTAAATAAGATGAATCAGAATTTAAACCAGGAATAATACCTTCTGAAAATCATCTTAAAAGAAATGTAACTGACTTTTCTGGCTAACAGTTCCCCACTCCAGCAATCCACTAGTAATTCATAGCCACTGCACAGCAAACAGAATGCACAGTTGATGAATATTGCTGAGCCAATTGGTTCCTAAAAATTAAAAATAAAGATTTTTCACTCATAATATAAAGTAATTGAGGAAGGTAGAATAATATTCATTTAAAAAATAAGTGATGCAGAGTACAGCTACTTGATTTTGCATTGCAACAATTTATTCATTTAAAATAAGTGTGTTCACATCAATGAACAGTAAATACATCATCGTGATTGATCAGGCTGTATTACAACAAAACGAGTTTACCCCGTGCAGCACTGCTTGCTTGCTCAGTACTGCATCGTTTGGGAATACAGTATCATTGCAACAGACTTGTATCAGTGTGAGTTTCATCTAAATTTCACATCAAATCTCGCAGTGGTGGAAGCACAGTAGAAAGGAATGCGCCAAAAGTTTTTTTTATTCAATAGATATCTTAGATACGAGTATACAAGTATACGGTATACATATATACCTATAGATAGAGATATCTATCTCTAGATATCTATAAATCTATATCTATATTTATATCTTAGATAATTTATTATATGCTTGAAATGTACCTTATAGCCTATAATATGCATGTATACCATGTATGTAAATACATGCGAGATACTTAATTGGAGTTTTTCTCTTTTTTGGATGATGCTTTCTTTCAAAATTTCAAGTTCAATTCACCATAGTATAACAGTATTTCTCAAACAAAAATAATTATTCGAAATCTATTGAAGAACTGAATTTAATTTATTAACAGTACTATACATGTATATGATGTATATGTATGTAAAGTACAATGAATGTATACATGGGTGTAGTCAGGGGGGGCTTTGGGGGCTCGAGCCCCTTCCAAACATTTAATATAATTTTTTCAGGGAATGGGAACTGAAGAAAACTCAATCATGGACTTTTTTTGTAGAAAAGTATAACTCCAGAAGAGTTCCCAATATAGATTCTCTGATCATAACTCCAAACTCCTCCACTCCCTTTCCAACGATCATGTGATTCAAAAACAAAATAGGCCTATAAAAAAATAAGATATTTTCCATAAAAGTATTTTTGGACTCACCTCAAAGTTTCTTCACATGCACGAATCCAATTCACAATCACTTAGTTCATATTATAGTGATGCAAAAATAGGCTTCCTGTTCACATCCTTCACTTTATCTTCCCTTTGACTCAAAACTGCTGATAATACGTTTCTTGTAATTGTATATAATTTTGTGGGGAAATCTTAAACCCCATAATCACATCCTTTAAAGTACTCAACTATTTTTGTATACCAAATTCAGTCTTTTTGGACCAGTCGTTCTCGAAAAATCTGTAGTAGAATTTCCCATGATTGAATGAATAATCTACGTGTGTCATAAATATTGATGGTTGTCAAACTAATCGCTTTTATCAAAATTGAATTGAAAATTTGAGTATACTATTGAAATAAATATTTCACAATATAATACACTATTTTATTTATTATGAATATCGAATGTCCATGTTCAATAGAAAGAATCTGTTCTTTTCCATTGGATAAGAATGAGTGTAGAACACCTCTGACATCTAGACGGCGGAATAATGAAGTTGTAACTTGAATGACCCAGTAACTGCTGCCATCTTACGACAGAATTCAGAACTAGCTGCGTTGTGCATTGCCGACCAATCAGGGGAGAGGCGGAGCTTGGAGGCGTGTCTGTAAAGCTGTAATAGATCACCCAGTAACTGCAGCCATCTACCGGTCGAATTCAGAACTAGCTGAGTCATTCATTGCTGGTCTATCACGAGATAGTAGGCGGAGTTTGGAGGCTACATGATTTACAAATTAGGCTACGATTCATGGAAGAATTTTAGACACAGTTCAAGCATTGCTCAAGTATTTTCATTGCTGAATAAATAAATAAATAAAATATTCGTCTTGGAAAACACAATAAGTGATTGAATCACCGTTTCTGAAATATGTTTGAATTGTTTTCATAATGAAGAAGAAGTTGAAGTTGAAGTTGAAGTTGCTCTTGTGCTCAATTTTCAATCGCATTCTGTTAAACTTGGGGATGGCCTGTGCATGGGTAATTCACTTGGCAGTGCTCAGAGGGGATGTCATACATGCTAGATGCATTCTTCTTGTCTTCTCTGTTTCATGGTCACGAAATCGTTCCAGTAGGGAAGTAATTCAAGCTGCTATACAGCTGTTCCTTACTTTTCATGTAGTTCGGAGTCCTGATCATTGTGAAGAATGTGATTTTTTAAAGCAATTAGTTTGTATATTTGTAATAGTTTTCCAACCTTACTGTCATCCAAGTTCCCTCTACTTTTATTCTATCAATCTCTCTATTCCGTTTTTATTCTCATTCCTTCTGAATTTTCCTCCAATTGTTCTCCTTGTTCTCTTCCTTGTCTTTCCAATCATCTTCCTTTTTTCTGCAATGTAAGCGAAGATGTACGCTCTCAGCTGTTGAAAGTGAAACAAGTCGTGCGAAGACTAGCGAATTCGTGATCAGTACAAAACGCACGCAAACTGAAGTGAAAACTCTTATTCACTCTCTTCTTCTTCCTCTGACATAGTGAGCGCTTTGCGCTCACCAGGGGGCTCCGCCCCCATTGACACAGTGAACATCGATATGTCGATAAAAAAACGCCTCAAAAACGCAAGGAAAAACACCGATTTCTGGCGTAATTTTGGGAGAATCTCAAACATTTTTTAACAGATATTTTTGGACCTTGAACGAACCAAAAGTACCGTTGAAAGTACCGAATTTCAACATTTTCTGCCAATTAGTTCTTGAAAAGGCTGAGAAAACGCACAAAATCGCTAGAAAAACGCGAATATTGAGCGTATCTTTGGGATGTTTTAAAATCCGTTCTTAGTGCGCGTCTAAAGGTCCAACTGAACATGCATGCCAAATTTGAACGAATTTGTTTCAGTCGTTGTTGAAAAATCTGCAAAACAGCAATTAAAATGCAAGCAAAACTGCAAAAACGCGGTTTCTGACAGTAATTTTGGGCAGATCTTGAACATTTTTTAACAGATTATTTTTAGATTTTTAAGTAACCCAAGTACCAAATTTCAACATTTCTGCCAAATAGTTCTCGAAAAAGCTGCAGCTCAGATGAATACGAGGTAGCTTTGTTATTTATCTTGTGATAATAAGATAATTTCTCATAATTTTATGTAGTCAGGTAGATTTTAATACACATTTTCAGGCATTAATTTTCCAAAAATCCCACCCGGCCCTTCCATATACCTAGTTGGGGGGGTTTGCGTTGACCTAACCGGCTACCCTTTGTAATCTAGTTCTTCAAGCCCCCCCCCCAAACTCTATCCCTGGCTATGCCCTTGAATGTGTAAGAGCTTGCACTGTACTTACAATCATTCACTTATGGAACCGACCAGTAAATCAATTTTTATTACTTCTCATCTCGTAATTATGAATAAGAGAGTATAGATAATTTAATTTACAAAACATTTCACTGCAAATTACCTCAGTTATAACCACCATCAACACTGCAAACATCCAAAACGTAAATATCGCTTTCAAAAGAATAATTGGCCTGAAGAACTCAACCAAATTCTTTGAAATTCTGGAACAATTTGGAATTCATAAATGAATTGAATAGATTATATAACAGAATCTTCACTTAAAAGTTCATGGTAATTTGAAATTTTCAAATGAAACAATAAATTGAATATTTTTTCATATAGCATTCCATACAAAATGGAACAAATATTATTTCATTATAGTTTATTATAATCAATAGATTCTTAGTATAGTGGAGTTGAGGTTTAGGATCATCTGTTACAAATGGTACCCTTCTGTGGGACAAATGTCTCAACATATTATTATTAAATGAGATGAAGAATTCACAAAAATTTCAAATGTTAGGTTAGGTAGTCTATTGAGTGCAGAGGTGGAGTTAGTTGGGGAATTGATTGTGAATAAGTGTATGGATCGTTCTACAATGAGTAATATGGCTTCAGTTATTGACATGAAAAGTTTGATGAGTTTTCTCAATAACAAATTTGAAAAACAAGACAAACAGTTTAATGATATTAACAGTAAGTTTGACAATATAAGATCAGAAATTAATGACAAGTTTGCTCATCAAGTTGGATCAATATTACTTGACATCAAGTAAAGAAATAAAAGAATTACAGGATAAGACCAGTAAAATAGAAACACAGGTAAAAGGTCGAAACAAGTGTAGAGAATAAAACAAAACTCTAAACAGTAAAATTGCAGGTATTAATGAAAAACTTGAAGAGATTCAGATTAGTACTGAACAGCAGGTAATGTTGCACAACAATTTTGAGGATAAAATTGATAAAAATATTAACTCTCTGGAAGTAAGGATTGAGAAAGAATCAAGTCAAGTAACAAATTTGAAAACTAACTTAGATAATTTGAAAGGTAAAATTGAAAAGGAATCTATGCAAATCAGTAGTTTGAAAACTGACCTAGATAAGAATAAGTAAACTACAAAATAAGATATCTTCTCAAGCAAATTTGAGTGAACGGCCACTGAAGGAAGTAAACAGGATTCTACGCACTTATGTTCCGAAGGAGAAACATAAAATTTGGTATAAGCATTTAAGCAAGGCTGAGTATATTATCAATTGTAACTTTCATGAAACGACTGGACAGATTCCAATGGAATTGATGATGAACAAGAAATTGTGTCATTTAGTTTTTAAAAGTATCAAATTTCCTCCTGATAATAAATTTGAGCTTGAACCTGAGGACTTGAGAAATAGAAGAGTATTGATTAATATAAAAAATAAAGGAGTAATTCGCAGATTCAAGCAGAATATGAGAAATAAAATCCATGTAGAATCAATGTAAATGATCAAGTTCTGATAAAGAATTATATTTTGTCTAATAAATTGAAGAAAATATCTGCAAAACTTTGTCCTAAATATAAAGGACCCTATGTTGTAATAAAAGACTTGAAAAAGGGTTGCTATGAACTCGAAGAAGTTAAGACTGGTAAAATTTTAAAAGTGAACAAATATATGATGAAGAAATATTATCACAAAGATGATTAAAAACTTGTAGTAGCCTAAATTTGTGATAATTGCTTGTTTTGTAGTGGAAATAAATTATAAATTGTTCATTGTCAATTTTATGGAATTGTTTGATTTTTCGTGATAGTTTAAGTAAGTGAAAATTTTAAGTGATAATTATGAAGTTAAAGAATAACTCTACAGCTTATAGTTCTGTTCTATTTGCCTAAACTTGGCTCTAAACTTTTCAAAGTTCAATGAATATTATTCAGTGAATAACTCTGCTTTTCTTATTTCTCTTATACTATATATTCTTCTTTCTGTAAATATTCTTCCAATTGATATTTTTAAACATGAGTCTATCACTTTATTTCATTAAAATCACATTCTTCAATTAACATTAAATAACTTCATAATTTGAACTTACAGTGTCATTTTGTCTGATAATCATTGTTGTATTTGCAGGAATTTGTATCCTTGTCCCTCCCCATTAATTCATTGCATATCTGTAATATGTATATGAACATCTTTCATCGCATATCGAGTCTTAAACCATGTGTGATTAGTTTTTTAACTTTCTTCTGGGCAATTTAACCCTTTGTATTTTATGTTTGTTGTCCATTCGTGGATAGGTGTGAGAATATTGTAAGAGTGGCTCTCTTAAATTCTCTGGACTAATTGGTTACAATTAAAATAACTTTGATTCAAATGTTAATATGTGAATATTTATAAATTCTAAAAATTGTACACTTGAGACCGAAATCAGAGCTTGCGACCAGCAATAAATTCTTTGCTATAAGTATCTGATAAACCACCCATAAAGCCACAATAGTTATTCTTTCTATATTTTCTTAAATACATGTTGTTTGTGTATTCGTGGTAGCGGTCACAAATCAACAAATAAGTTTCAGAACATTCTCTTTCTCTTCTTTGCTTAAAATTATAAATTAACTGATTCAATTTATTTGGAAATCAAAATCATGTAATAAACATTCTATTTCAATATTATTATATCTATTCACAATATATACTGTATTTTCTTTTATTTTGGGATGTAATATAGTTGGGCTTCCTTAACAATCCGCCTATAATATTATTATGTAATATTTAGAGGTAGGCTAATATTAACTGAAATTGGATTCCGAAGTATATCTTTGAATAATTCAAATTGCATTCCGGAATACACTGTTTTCGAAGACTGTTTTGCATAAATTATTATGAGAAAAGAGGATCGGTGTTTTCATCAGCGTTGAATTGTGTGCTGGCTTTACAGAAATAGAACTCAATTTTCAGCAATTAAAACACCATTTGTAGACTGTGGAGCCCCAAATGAAAGGTGAGAGAGATAAGATTAGATTATGTACAGTAGATATTTTATGTACGGCTTAAATTTCAGATTACCTCAGAGAGAGAATGAAAGAGGGAAAGTGAGAGAAATTGAGTGAGAGAGAGGGCAAATGTAAAATAGATGTAAAATAATACTAGGAATGCGATTTTGGTCATCAAGTCTATTGTTCAGTGCATTAACACGTAATAGACTGGTGTCTAATTTCTTTAATAATTGTGAATTATATGCAGTGGCGGATCCAGGGGGGGGGGCAAGCGGGCGGTCGAGGCTTAGAGTTTTTTTAAATACTTTAAATACTGAAGTTATTTACTTTGCATCTGGTTAAACATGTTTTGCAGCTATATCTTTACCACCAATCTAATAATCCAATGTCTAATAATCGACTTCGTCTAGCTCCGCTCAATAAAATTCACGTTAGAGGGGATCTACAACCAAGTTTGCCCCCCTCCCCTGATTCTAAAGCTGGATCCGCCACTGGTTGTATGTAACATAATATTTATAAATTCACTTGTTAATATAATATGATACCATTATTTGAAAAATTATATTTTATTACTTATAATTTGAATGAATTTATCATACTTACAACAGTATTTCCTGATGTAACTTGATTACATCTTTAATATTCTCCTCAACCTTGTGGGCTCCTTGATTGAATGAAATTCCAGATATTTTCAAAGATATTGATTCAAATTGACCAATGACAAGAAGTATTAGAATGGGCATCAGAGACAATCTGATCACACCAAATGGATAGAGCATAATCATGGTAGCGTACATACAAACTCTACATATTTCGTAGTAGGGAGAAACTGTATAATCAAAAGGTACCCAAGGCATCCAACCGATCATTCTTTCAGGATTTTTCCTATTGAAAATTTTCATATTTGCTTCAACTATACGACTGTCTACAAAATTCTCAGTGACAATGACGATTCCAAAAAAAGACACGGCCATCATTACTGCGATCAAAATCAACAATTTTAAAGCGATTGTTTCATAGATTCGTCTACCTTCATCTCCTTTATCTAACTTGTACAAGCTATTTATGATTGCAACAAGTTTGATCAAATGTTGACGGTTTTTAATTGAAATTATCATCATAAGTACCATCATGGAACCCGTAGCTGTGAAAAATAACTGTAGTACACCCAAAGTAGGAACTATTTGAATCATGACAATGGCTGAATTCATTGTTCCCAACACCAGTAAATTCAACAATAAGAATACGGTTATTGTGAGAAGGTTGTATAATTGGGCTTTTCCTCCATTCTTTTCAGGATTAGGTGGACAAAACCCGGCTACAATGAGGAAAAATTTCAGTAATTCCATTGCACGTAATTCCATGTTTGCAACTGAGAATGATAATATAGGAAACTTTCTCAGACACTGCACGTACAGAAATATAAATTTTTAGAAATTTAACCTTGAGCATTACGAACCCTTTTGAATATTCTACAAGTCAAGAGACAAAACACCACAGTGCTTATTCTAAACTAGGTTTAATTGAACGACTAAAAACGACTTGTATGATTGGAGAAAGGGCTGAATGGTCGTCCATTCGATGCTAGGGTATTTATGAACCATTTACGAGCGTCTCAATTTCCATTAGAACTGGTGAATTCTTTATGTTAAATTAGTCCTTCTACACTCCATCAGTCCCATTTGATTGTTGACGTATTCAAATTACATGAGAATCAATAATAAGATTATTGGGAAGAAACTGCTCATTGTGTAGTATACATGGGATACTTTCTTCTACTATTCACATTAGGCCTATTATGAAGAAAAAATTGATAATTTTAGATTTGTACTTGAGTGGAAAATTGGTAATGCCAAAAACCAAATTCATAATGGCAATATCTAAGGAAATATAGATGTTTGAAAAAAAAAGAGTGTAAATACTCTTCGATACTGTAAAAATAAGAAAACAGCTCGCCCCATCTAGCGGTTCAATCTGTAACTAATAGCGTGAATGAGACATGGGTTCAGTTTTCTTAAAATTGCAAGATTACCGTTCATTTTAAAGAAAAGTATCAGGGGAATTGATTTGAAGAGCTTCAAAAGCTGTGCATTTTGCATCATAGAATTATATTTTTATTAGTGAATTCTCAAATATTCAGCCCAATTTAACAAACTTAAAAACTACGAACTTTCAACATGGACCACTACAGTTTTACAGTAAGTTTTTTGCAGATTTTAGCTTAGACACTGTTCAAATCGAGAAAATGGAGATTAAATGAAAGTAGTGTATGGAATTTTCTACGGAATTTGTTCATTAACATTTTATGATAAAATTATCAAGTACTCAATTTGACGAAACTAGACTCATGCATTATTCAAGTGAAACTCTAGTTACAATTTCTGACGCTAGATAGTGCGGACGTTCCATTCTCTACATTATCCTGCAGCTAGCAGGGCACTAAGGATTTCCTTTTGGGTGGGAGGAGCAGTGGTGGCTGGTGAGGAAAAGTATGGGGGGTGCTGTAGCGGAAAATTGAGGTGAAAAACATGTATTTAAAAAAATGTAGGATCTCAACTTTAACGACTAGACACAGAAAACAAAATGAATAAATTTTAATCGTATGGATTATGAGCTTATACAAAGACTTGCAATTTTTAACATGCAATTACATAACAGTGATACTCGGAGAAGGGGTGCAGGTATTCATCAGGAGGTTAATACTGTGATTGTTGTTAACATTCTGTGAGATTTTAATTGATCAATATCGTTATCATAGACTAAACAAATATATTATGATTGGATTATCTCTGTCAATATTATAAGTAAAATATGCTAATGGTCTCATTGTAATTTGTCAACTTCATTATATGAAAGTATATTACAGGGTTCTTTGATTATTTAAAACAGTCAGCATTCAGACAGCTCCAGACATTGTCACGGTATGACGCATGCGGAATTCAATTATAGGAAATGATAATTTATATTTAATGATCAATGATTATACTTCAACGTCTGAGTTTTAATTTCAGTATTCAAAGTTTTTCTGACCGCTTCTCTTTCCAAATACGAATTGATAACCTCTGAAATCAAGTAATTCGATAATTTAATACAAGAGGAACAATGATAATATTAAACTACAGTCGTAGGATTTCTTGTTGAGTTTATTGGGATTTAATAATAGGGCACAGTACTAGAATATTAAAGGGTAACATTTCAACAAAGCATTATTTCCATCATATTTTTATGGATGTATCAGTATCAGTGAAAATATCAGGTGCTATTGATGTAAAGGTTCTTTGTTTTTTAGTGTATAATTTATTATTGATTATTGTTGTAGATTAATGTTCTTCATTCAAAATGTATTGTTCACACATGCTCACACGAAATGTCTAAGCAAAATTATATGTCTCTGGATTTGTTAAACAAGGATCTATTATTGAAAAAAATAAATCTATTTGGTTTCAACCTATATGATACCCCTGAGAATGTATTGTATCTAGTAATAGTTTTGATGTAATTTTAATTTTTTTTTGGCAAATGAATTGAATTGAATCTCACACAAGAGTAGGCTAACTCTTACATATACTCGAATTTAAACTTATATTTACTTATTCATAAATATTGTAGAGGAGGGTACTGATTTAATACTCCTTACCGTATACCAGTATCTAGGCTAGATTCTAGGCTACCTTTAGGTAGTTCTAGGCTATTCTTTACCTAGATTCTAGGGTATAATTGTTCAAGTATGTTACATTGTTTCAATACTCTCTAAATCGCCAGTCATTCACGTTTGCAACAAGATGAACGTTGTCACGTCCACACCGACCGCAATCTTAAGGCGATTAGATGCGTTTCTGGCCGATTTCTGGTGCTTTTTCAGGTCAAATTATTATTCTGATCAAAATATGAGAATAATGTTTATGTTGTTGTGAGCCTGAGTCAAGCGCGGAGACGCCAACTCATGCTTTAACCAATCAGCTGTACGATTGTTTAGCGATTAGCTATGGGAGCAGAAAGGAGTAGCTATACAAAAAACAAGTCGACGCGTTTTTTCCAACGCACACTGTAACGTAGGTAGCGCGTGGATCGCGTTAGTTGGAGGTGACCCTTCCGTCACTTAGTCACGCATTAACGACTAAATCACCTTAAAAATTATCAAAAAACTTATTTTCAATGTTTAAGTATCACATACAATATTAGATTCAATGATGTCCTTCATTCTCTGCATTCTCTACATTCTCTCCCTACTTGGTCGATTTTTTTGTGCTGCGCACAGGATAGAGTATAATATGCTTAAGCACAGCTTAAGTATCTGCAGCATGCTTGAGTCGCACATAAAATCGAACAAATTTGGACATTTATACGGATTGCTCGTTTCAAACTTTGTCGATTAGTTAGCCCTTGTATATGTTGTGTTTTTTCAGGCTTATTTGCAAACATTACTTGGTCGAATGAAGTATAGGCTACCTAATATTTTTATTGCATTACCTATTTGAATTTCCTACTACTCCTCCTCCTTCTTCTCCTCCTCCTCCTCCTCCTCCTCCTCCTCTTCCTCCTCCTCCTCCTCTTCCTCCTCCTCCTCCTCCTCCTCCTCCTCCTCCTCATCCTACTAAGTTTTCTTGGTTTTTCCCTTCTTCTTCTCCTTCTTCTTCTTCTTTACTTATCCTTCTGTTCATAATCTATTCATTATTTTACAACTCAACAGAATTGAGAAAATGAGATGTCAATAAGAATCAAACCTTGATTATGCAGGACCATAAACTGTAAATACGCAAATACGAGTTCTATGTAGTACTGAAAACGAAGGACCAATCACAAGCTCGGTCAATATCGAGCCCACACCCAATGACACGTCTACTCTCTCATGATTGGTCGACAGTTTGAAATGACTGTTCTGAATTCCGCCAGTAGATGTCAGCAGGTACTGAGTAATCAATTTCTCGTCCAATGACACTTTCGCATTGAATCATACTTTTCCGATTCAATTGAATTGTGATACCCTTGGGAGCTAGTAATTGAATGTAAATTACTGTAAACTCAACCAATTTTCTACTTGAATATTTTACTATTTTCAGCTTCCACTGCTGTATGATATTGGAGCTCTTTGATGACTATATTTGTCGTCTCACAGGATTGGTCTACAATTTGGGATTAAAACTTCATCCATTTCCATTCTTTTCAACTGTTTCACACAAATTGTGTTGATAGCATGTGACATTCTCAGGCCTCTCTCACATACCAATGCGGTCCGGGCCCGGTTCGGACCGGATGACTTATATATCTTAATGGATGTATTCACACTGAAGCGTCTGAATACATCGCTATGATTCATCAGTCAAAATATTTCCATCCCGTCCAATCCGGGCCCGAACCGGACAAGTGTGAAAGAAGCCTTTGTTTCAAAAAAGGAAGTAACTGAGAAGGATCAATAATTAACTATTATTGATCGTATTATTTATTAATCGTTTGATTCAGGCGCCATCCTAAAAATATTCTAGGCTAGCCTACTCATTCATTTTTTTTTAGAAATTCACTGGAATTTGGAGATTCCCTGTTAATTTACAAATCATAAGTTTAAATGAATTATTTGATGTAAAGGAAAGTACCTAATCGAGAAGTCAGAAGAAACAATAGTTTTTTGGAATTCCTCGGAGATCTCGAAACTGGATGCTGAGAACATATTTTTGCTATCTATGTTGGATGATATAATTATGATAATATCTGACTGCTATCAATCAGAGCTTGTTATCCAGTTGGTTTGAAAACTTCAAATTCAAATTCAAATTGTTTTATTCAAATAAAAAAAAATACAAGAAAAATACATAAACAAAATATTATGAATAGACTCCCCGCTTGGATGACATGTCCGTGTGCGGGGAACTTGTTAGCAAACTTGTTACATTTTTAGGTTCCATTTAAAAAAAAATACAGTAGGCTAGACAACTCTCCACAAAAGATGTCCTATTTAGTAATAAACAGGCATAAAGCAACTACCTAGACTGATATATTGTCAGTTATGCAAAAACGTCTATGGCACCGATTAAGATGCAGCACGGGTTACATGTAATCATGTAAAGCCTGTCTGCTAACGTGTTATCTATGTAATTCAGTTGCATTGTATCCTTAAGGAGAGGACTCTGCTATGCACAAAAGGACATGACAATGAAGCATTTTCATGTGCATATACTATGCATAGCCTATGCCTCCTATTGAGTATAGATGTATAATGGTAGCCAGCACATCAGTCTCACCATGTCTAAATCTGACGACGGACAAAAATCGTTCGATTGTTGCATAATAAAACGGCCCCAATGATTTCGATTTTTCGTTTCTCAGACATCATAGAGATATATGTAAACAAATTTGATTGTTGAGCAAATCGATGCACTCCATGTGTAATGGAAGATTATTGAGGAGGCAATATTCTTTAGAATTGGAAAATCGTAACCAGCTGTTTGCAACAGTATGTGATTCGCATAATTCACCGTGAATTTGACGGATTGATAAAGGAATGTGTCGTGTGTTTTTTATTTTGTGGTAGAAATATTATATGAGAAAATTAGATAGATTTTTTTGTGTTAGTGTGGATTTTCCTCTTGAGGACGATTTATCTTATTTTCCTTCTGCCTCTTGTTGTTCTTCTTCTTGTTTTTTCTCTTCTTCTCTATCTTCTAGGTGTTGTTGTTCTTCTCTTTCTTGTTCATGTTCTTGTACTTTTTACATAATTATATTACTCTACTTACTCTTCTCCTCCACCTCTTCCTCCTCCTCCTCCTCCTCCTCTTCCTCCTCCTCCTCCTCATCCTCCTCCTCCACCTCCTCCTCCACCTCCTCCTCCTCCTCTTCCTCCCCCTTTCCTCCTCCCTCTCCTACTCCTTCTCTTTCTGATTCATCTGCTCTCATTCAGCTGCTTAAATATACCGTTCTCTCCCTCCTTAAGCGTTTCCTTCTTCTTTCAATTCAATTGAAATGAATATTATGAAAGAAGTAAATGCAATGTAAAAGAATAGACAAGTCTCCAAAAGGAGAACTCTATGAATCGATTCTATGTTCTTCAAATTTTGAATAAATCAGAGTTCATTCCTCATTAAAATAAATAGAAAATAAAAATCAATCCACTTTATACGGGCGCTGAAGCAACACTAATTGCATAAATTGTAGGCTTAGAGATGTTCAGATCCGTGTAATTGAACGCTAGACCAGTATCGAAAGTGAAAGAACAGGACATCACAAATTGAAAGAGTTAACCAGAATTCACACTACTCCAACTACTCTAAAAAATCTATTTCTGCAATTAATGGCTCTCTACCTCTCACAGTGTGAATGAGATGAAAGAAATAGCACTGTTCATCAAGAAATTCGAAAAATTTAAATTTATGAGAGCGCCTCACAATATAGTGAGAAACACGACATCAGAGATACAACAATATACACTTCAGGAAAAATTATTCTTTCCAACAAGGCTAGAAAGAAAATTCATCTGTTGAGAAAACGTGTACTAGTTATTATTTGCTACATGATATTTATATTGGAAATTACGGATTACAATGAGTTCAAATGGGTATGCCACATAATATTCAACGTTTCTTTGATTAGTAGATTTTATGATTGCGATTGATTTCCCCTGTTTTTATATCCAAGAATCACCTCTCCATCTCCTATTTGTATTAATTTGTTGGAGTTTGATATTTTCCATAGATTTAAGGACCTTTGGTTCCACAAATTTGATTGGAGTATAAGTATTTTAATTTCTCTAGAGAGTATTTCTCTAGAGAGCTTGTGATTGGTCCTTCGTTTTCAGTACTACATAGAACTCGTATTTGCGAGAAACACTTAAGGCCTATTGCTCGAAAGTAAATTAATTTCAACCGCCGATATGACAATATATTACGGAGCTAGAAATAGGGATCTCGTTGCTCTCGTTTCTTATAGCGTTTAAATTCAATAGATTTTTCGGGAAATTATTGAAACTAATAAGAAGTGATTATTGAGTTAAAAGTTAGTGATATTTCTATCTTGAACCATTATTTTCGTTTTTCACATGGAATAGTGATAGATAATAATATATTAATCCAATCAACTAATTAAATATTCATGAAAAAATCAATAAGAACAGATTATATTGCCCTGACGAGTTTGTAGATGCATTAATGAGCTAAAGAGCATCAAGGCCTAAAAATTAATGTTCATTGTATAACTATGATAAAAATTATTGATAATAGAATGAGTAAAATTCAGAGCTGGTTCATTATGCTCAGGCCCTGAATTTAAAATGAATTATTGTCTTTACAAATTCTTACGATGTAACATTTTGAACCTTGTAAAGGCTTGAAGTAAATCATTGTCAGTCCAGGTGCCTTAGAAAAATGAAAAAGATTCAAGATTTTCACACAATGACATTAAAATTAGTGATTTTTTACAGTGAACTGAATTTTCCAGAATTACATCGAGAACTATAAGTTTCAAGATACAATTTGAGATAATTTTTGTCCACTTTTGTCAAGTACATAATAATCAATGTGTAATTCATTTTGAATTATTTTGAACCAATAGTTTAAAATTGTGATTTTTTCAATGATATAACATTGCTTTTCTTATCTATTAATAAATTACCATGTTCCATTCCACTGTTACGACTGGAGGGTAATAAGATCAAACCATCAAATTACTTTATTCATGTAACAAAATATTTCTGCAAAAACTTTACATATTTATTGAATACTATATACACTATTATTATATCTATATTACTGCATATACTTTATTAGAATAGATATAGATGTAACTAAATTACTCTATGAATTTTACAAATTATAAAATTAATCATTATATTTGACGATTCGAGTATTAAAATTTTTGCGATGTGTTACATGATTGCAATTTACCAAGGTGTTGGGAGAAGGAATAAGACTAGGAATTTTATAATAAAATAAACAAAATAAGATTAGGAGAGACAAGAAAGAAAGAACGCTGAGGATCGAAAAATAAGAGAAAGAATAATAAGTAAAGAAGAAAAATGAGCCAATTTTCTATTTGCTCAATTTTCGATCTACCTAATTTTCTACCGTGTACCAATCATCTTCAAAGTCAAACGTGTGTGGGAGAGCCTTCAGAGGACACTGGAAGGACAGAGAAAAGAGAAGAAAATCGCAAGAATGAACGTGGAATGAGAGAGAACAAGAGTGAGGTGCAAAACATATCATCGAAAGTGCGAACGCTATAAAAGCACCTCCCATTCACTGCCTGCTCCATATAGTTTATTTACCAGTTCAGTACAAGATCAGCTCTCAACTGCTGCGATTAGGGCTGCAGTTTTCCTTGCAGAAACTGGAAGACCTGGGATCGTTTCTTCTCTTCAAAAAGTATTACTTTCTCTTGGTATGCCGGCTTCGTCATGTCTCTTGAAGGTAATAAAGTGTTCCGATTTTAATAATTGATCAATTATTTTCATCTAGTTATTTCTGAATTGTTTGAATTTATCGATCAATTATTCTCATCAACTTATTTCTTAATTTCTGAATTGTTTGTTGTACGGTACTTTACTGCATAGAATTTTCAAATTTGTTCGTATACAAACAAATGAATGTTCTCGAATTTAAAGTTAAAAGACGTTTGATGCACAAGATCAGTGTTTTAATATTTATAAGTGTTTCAATATTTTAATAATTTAAAGATAAATTATCTTTAAATGGCTATGTAGGCGTAAGATATAAAAAGTTACACGTCGAATTCCTCAACCAGTAAATCGAAATGGGAGAGCTCTAAATCAGTTCAATATAGCCTAATATATCAGATTGCTCTAACTCTAAAGGAGATTGTTTTATATTTAATAACATTTTAAAAGTCTTATTTTCTAATCGTTTCCGATCGTTGACAGGACTTCAAAGAAGAATTCAAAATAATAAAGCTATCAAACAGTAAGCTGTCAGAAATTGCAAATACAGTTTAATAATCTTATCGAGACCAAGACTCTTGTGCACTTCCATCCGATTTCATAAAATCGAATCAAGTACGTATTCATAATTATGTATATAAGGGTTCCAATAGATATTGAGTTTCTAAAACTTGTTAGAACAAATTCACTTTCACTTCTTAAAAGAAACTTATTTCAAAGCTAAAGTGTAGCAAATTTTGAACATTGAGCTTTGCATTCTGCATTCTGCCTTGTTAGAAGGTCTACTTACTCTGACTCTAACCAATTATGAGAAAAGGACATTTTTATCCAAATACAGACTAATCCAATACAATAATAAAAAATATAAAAAACTTATGTCATGCAAGTTGTGATCATTTGATTTTCTAATATTGGAGAAAGGAATTGGCGAAAGAAATGTCGAAAATGTAGAGATCAGATTATTATAATGATACAACTAATGAGCTAATCCCTTAAATTTTAATTTTTTCCAACAAAAAACAAATTTCTGCTGTTCATGTTTTCCATGACAAATGTTCTCTATTCTTAATAGATTCACTGTACTAAACTGTAAATATTATCGGTAACTTAATGAATTCTGGCAGAATTTATTTGAATGGGCAGTCCCTCTGAGAATTATTATTAATTCATTTTTGTCATCATTGAATGTAATTTTATTGACTACATAAATACTATGAGCTTTATGGACATTGATAACTATGGTATGATACATTAGTATTTTGTAACTATGATAATTATGGAGTTGCAGAAAGCAGAAGTAACCACAAAAGATAATATTTCTGTAAAATAAAGAGTCGAATTAATTTGGAACTAAACTAGTACAAAACAAGGCGAATAAGAATTCAAAAATGAGTTATTGTTGAACAATAACATGAAAATGAAAATAACCAATCAACGGAATCGAATCGAATTCTATTCAACGAATAGATAAATCTAATCGAATTCATCAACAACGTTAACAATTATAAAAGATAGCATGCATCAAATTTAATACAGTACAATAATGTTCGCTTAACAACATTTTATCCGCAAGCAGAAGTGAAATAGATGAACTTGAACTTTTAAGTGAATCTACTTAATTTTTTATTCATTTTGTCTCAATAAATTTAATTTAATGTCTTGCAAGAATCCAAATAAGAGTGTATGGGCTAATCCATTTTTTCTGGCAGCCTAGAAACTGTGTTAAGCTCTGATTCTTTTATATCAATTGAATCAGCAGGAAAATTTGCAGAATTTATTAGCTATTCATGTTCTTTAGGAGGCTAACAGCACATGTATCAGAAAAGATATTTTGAAATGGGAACGGGACCTAGAATTCCAAGATTTCAGAAATTTGAAAAAATTATCAGAATCAACTATAGTTTCAGTCCTTTTCTAGAGCACAATAACATTCAATCAATCAATCAATCAATATTTATTGCCAAAAAGTAAATTGGTTAATAACAATAAGGTAAAAATGATTTAAACACTAGAAGGTATTTGACTTTTAGTCGAAAAGGTTTTCGGATCTTGATTGACAATTAAATTTATTGAAACAATAAAAAGTAGATTCACTTGAGTTGTACATTACTGGTGATGATAACTTTAAGGTGATGATTTAGAGAGAAAGAGAGTATTTGCCTTTTAGTTGAAAAATATCGGTGTAATTTTAATGTGAGTGTGAATTTATTTATGAATGATGCTCTGTTGTTTCATCGCTGAGTTATAATTTTTTGTATTCCTTGTTTCAGGTATGGTGTATGGCAACAATCATGAGCCTCTCGAGCTGCAGCGGCGACAGCAGCAGCAACGCAGCAGACGCAACAGCCGTTGAAACACAGCTGCAGGAGCTGCATGAAATCGAACAACTGACTCCCATCATCATTGAATCAGTGGCCACTTCCGCCCAGGACAAGCGAGAGCTTACAGCTGCCGAGCTTGCCGCTCAAGCTATTAGGTTGGCAGAAAGTGGCCGACTCCAGCAACAACTTCAACAGCAACAAGGATATGTGGGTCAAGGTCAGGGATATGCGGTTCAAGGTCAAGGACAGAATCAAGGGTTTCCCACATTGGTTGCACAAGGGATAAAAGAAGGAAATAATGGCGAATCTCAGGTTGTAACTGGTAGCTATGTGCAGGGTTTCAATCATGGATATGGTCATGGAGGTCATGGTCATGGAGGTTATGGTTCGGGACATGTTGGAGGTCATAAAGGGCAGGGAGGAGGAGGGGGTGGTCACAGTCATAAAGGAGGTCATGGAGGAGGTGGTGGAGGAGGTCATGGTCATAAAGGTGGTCATGGAGGAGGTCATGGGGGTCATGGAGGAGGAGGAGGTCACGGCGGTCACGGAGGAGGTCATGGAGGAGGTCACGGAGGCCATGGAGGAGGAGGTGGAGGTCACGGAGGAGGTCACGGAGGTCATGGAGGAGGTCACGGAGGTCATGGAGGAGGAGGTGGAGGTCACGGAGGAGGTCATGGAGGAGGTGGAGGTCACGGAGGTGGTCACGGAGGACATGGAGGAGGAGGTGGAGGTCATGGTGGTGGAAGTCACGTCCATGGAAAGGCAACATCATATCAAAGCTTTGTTCTCCACAGTTACAATCCTGTTAAGGTTTATCTGAAGAAAGGTCACGGTGGAGGTCATGGAGGAGGTCACGGAGGTCATGGGGGTCACGGGGGAGGTCACGGAGGGGGAGGAGGTCATGGAGGCCACGGTGGAGGTCATGGAGGTCACGGAGGGGGAGGAGGTCACGGAGGGGGAGGAGGTCACGGTCATGGAGGAGGTCATGATATAAGTACCAATCTTGAAGGTCATATAGAAGGACCAGACGGTAACAAAGGTATCAATCTCCTGACCGGTGGTCTTGAAGGTGCTTTCGAGATAACCGGCAACACCGGACCACAAGAAGTAGCTTTTGGAAAGGGCCAGAACATCATCAATGGACATGGTGCCTATTTTGGACAATTCAATCACAAGGGCAGCCAAAAAGGAATCGATTCCGGTGGCAACTTTGTGGGACTCAAAGCTGCGCCGCAGAAAGGCGCTGATGTCAGCAATTTTGCAGCCATCAATGCTCATGGTCACCGTTTACAAATTCCTGGACGTCTCATCCATAGGGATCACGCTGCAAATCGACTTAGTACGTACCATGATGACAGTTTTCAACGTGCTGATTTTTTCAAAGACAGTCATATCAATGGTATCGACACCTCCGACAAAGATCAATAACAATGTAATTTTCTAGACTTAGATAATTATTATTCTCAAAGACTTCCAAGTTACATAATCAATATACTGTGTTTTATGTAGACCTCATCTCAAAACTAGTTGTATTGTCCTATTAGAATAGATTTTAAAATATTTTATTATTGGTCTCTTTAGAATCGATACGGTAGTCTATAAAATCATTCGTTGTTATGTAAATAGAGTTGCATTCAATACATTGTATTTGTTGTATTAATTTTAAGATAATTTTTAAATAAAAACTTGAATGTTTAAATATGTTTTGTTTGTGAAAATATAGATGTCCAGTTATTCATATTAATTAAGTCGTGCAAATACACTTATGACAAATAAAAGTCCAAATATAACAAAGAATTCGTTTTTAATCGATTTTCTTGTTTCCCATTTATATGGAGATAAATCAATAAATTTAATGAGCATTCATGGATGAGTTATTAGAGGTGTAAATCGATTGAATGTTGAAAAAATAATTGCTTACTCTTCAAATTTCAATCTAAAAATAGTACAGAACAATATTAATTATTACTTTTTTAATTACTCCAGAAACTGATGTACCGGTAATTTACAACTTAGAAGTGGGAATATTGATTCCACTTCTATTGGAACATTGATTCTATATAAAAAGTTTTAAACAGTAAAAAGAGGTTCATATCAAAAAGTGTATGGTATTTAAGTAGACTTTCCTACAAATTTATAAAACCATTGAAACCAAACAGCAATGTTAGCCAGATTGATTTGCGTTTGAATTTTGCTAGCCACATAATTCTCTCGGCATCATAAACTGTGGGAAATCTATCGTAAATTCCTTAAAAAGAATTAAAGGAAGCAAAAAAGGAAGTCAGTTTTTTAAATAAACTGTCCTAAAACTAGAGAATATTTTATTTGATTTACATAGAACATCTATTATTTATTTTGCATACATTATTGTTTATCCTACATACATAAGTGCATTTCTTCTCAAATAGCTAATTTCTATAGATTGTCTATTATTCTTCTCAAACTTTTGTGATATACACTAATTACGTGTTTAACTTGCTCAGTAATGACTTTCGACTCCAATCGTGCAAATTAAATTGAGCAACATATTTAGGAACTCTTGGTTCAGTTCAAATTAAAAAAATATATAATAATTTGAAATAATGCTGTCGACATGATCAGTGATCACATAAACTAAAGTTCTAAAACACTTACCAACTGTATTTATTCATTCTTTTAGAATTCGGAAATAAAATTTCTGTATCAAGAATTGATTATATCATTCATTATAAAAATAATTCTTTGTCATCATCAGCCAGTCCAGTAGGTAGTCATTCTTTATTCAAAACTCTAAAATTTTCAGTGCAATGCAATTCATTCTATGAAAACACCACTAGTGTAAGCTACCAGTTCTATGAAACTCGTAATAACTCAGGAGAATCTAAATCAGTAATTAATTCCAATAATAAATAAGACAGTCTTTGTAGATGCAGTAGAATGAGCTATTAATAAAAAATTAATAAGGTATGATCGCCCCTGATAGCCAATATTTTACAGTATATGACTATTAAATTGAAAAAGGATGAGAAAAAAGCTTACTCTTCAATTTTCAATCAGTACATAAAAATTGATGAATAATTTCTCAATTACTCCAAAAACTAATATAATTAACAACTTAGAGCTGGGAATATTGTTTTAGTATAAAGCAATATTAAACAGAAACAGTATTAAACAATATTATGTTCAGTAACATATATTATAATTATGTTTTAAATCATTTAAGTTATGCTGTTTAGTAGCTAGTCTATAATGGAGAATAATGCTATCTATTAGGCTACTGTGCTAGATAACAAGCAAGTTATCTACTTCTTGCGTTCTTACTTTGTTTTTCTTTTGTTCATCTTATTTTTCTCATACAATTGACCATTATGTTTTGTTTAAGCGATTACTTATATCTATGTTATAACTGTATGATGTCTCTTTTTACAAATGGATTTTGTAGAGTGTTATTTTTTCTGAATAAATAAATTCAAAATTCAAAGAAACTTATACCCGTAAATTCCATGATGTTAAAACAACAGCATAAGTACCGGTAATGCATTTTGTATGTGTAGGCTTGAATAAAGATTTTCCTCAATAATGAATAACCAATGAGAGTGACAGTGGTACACTAAAGGCCTACCACAAGAAATCGATTTTCTTCAGAGAAAGTCCCCGTTTCTGATGACATTATATAACCGTACAGCGTGATGAAACGCATTGAATATGCTATAACTTCAGTATAGGAAAATATGTAAGGCGTTCCAATCGTTCTGACAATAAATGGAGATTGTCAGTAACTGGAGATTGACAATAGCTGGTGATTGGTCGAGCTATGATTGACAATTGGACAATCATGTAAGGATTGCTCCAGTTATGTGGACTTAACAGAGCGATATCCTATTCCACTGGATAAAGACTTACCTCGGTAACTGCAATGCGATTTGCAGTAAACAGTATGTGAACAGGATTAGAATAAGAAAGAACCTTTCTAGTTCACCATTATGCTTATGCTTATATTTTATGTTCACCAAACAAAAAATGAAATATACAAAATTGATTAACAATTAATAAACACATGATCTTAGTATGTGTTATCAATATCATTACATTCAGCCCTCCTGAGAAAATGAATGTTCATAATCATTTAAATAAGTAGGTACCGTAGTCGTTTTATTTTAGTGCTTCTTAGATTGCCGTTGTTAACAATATTAGGAATATCAGGCTCTTCCGCTCTTGCAATGTGCCTTTTTCCCAATTTTACTAATGTCTGATGGATAAAAAAGTCAAGGATGATAAAAAAAACTGTTATAATTATATGAGTTGAGGGGTGCCTATAAGTAATGATTGAACAAAGCAAAGTTTTATTTTGGGCAATTAACCATAAATAATCCATAATTGTCAAGAGTTGTCGAACTAGTCAATCTTACTCAGTCAATCTCAATTCATTATTTGAGTTTACGGTACAAAAATTGATTCATATTTATTATTTGATTCAGTGAACAAAACGCCACTAGTGCCTATGTAGGTCATCTATCATGAAAAACTTCAAAAATAAGACGAAAAAAATCAGGCTTATCTGGGTATTCAGTTTACAGCGTTACCTTTTTAATTTAGAAAATATCTTTTATCAACTCTCGTGCTTTCGGTTCTTAGTTTACGGACAATCCGTATAACTGCTTTTTCATACTTTTACAGTGGGTGAGTGCTGCCGCATTATTTAAAACGTATGATAAACTCTGTAAATAATTTCAGGTATTATAATAAGGTCAGGAAGGTATAAGGCTCCAAGGTATTTAATGAGGTCATGAGTTATGGATGGGCCAAAATTTCTTGGCACTTGGCAGCTGTCTACTACTAACCGCATTAAAAACATTGCCTGCTGCTATAAATCTTAAAATCCCCCTAACTGTGATTATGCTCTCAGCTGATCGGTGTGGTAGTAGCCCAATATTTTCAGAAAAGTACCCCCCTCGCCATAGCTCGACCGGTTCCGGCTACAGAGAATGTATAGTCACTATACACTCAAGCCTTACTGAAATCCAAGTCTTTTAAGGCATTATTAAGTACTGTACCCTATTTTAAAATTCGTTTACATTTTAAATTTTCAATATTTTATTGCAAAAGAAAAACAAAAAAATTAATTTTTGACACTAGAAATAAATAAAACACAAGTTTCTTTTGGTTTTAATAGAATTAATAAATTTATTTTTATTAAATCAACAAGGCAGAATTTTTATCGTTTAATATTTTACATTTTCAATCTTTATTGCCAAAAAGAAAAGAAAAACAATACAAAAATAAATCGGTACAACACTAGAAATAAATAAATCACAAGTTTCTTTTGGTTTTAATAGAATTTAATTGGTTTTTATTAAATCAACAAGGCTTTTTAAAAGTGGAGTAATAATGAATCATTTATAATCCCACGATAACTAATCTATAATTCCAAAAATTCATCAATTTCACATTATAGTAAAAATTGAAATAATATTGAGTTAGCAAATAGCCTGTAATACTTGACAAAAAAATGAATAGAAGTTTATTTAATGAAAACACACTATTATAATTATTTGGACTAATATTATAGTCTAGTCAAATTAAGAAATAAGAAAACACACAAAAAGTCGTAGGACCTGGAATAATTAAACTGGTCCAACTCACAACATTACATTACAGCTGTAAATTATCGCAACAGCTGTTTAAATAAAGCTGAGTTACGTAAACATTGGGAAATCATTATTTCAAGACACAGAGTTATTCTACCGTAGGAACCAGTCAATTTGATTTAATTCGTCTATGAATCGCTAACCATCATATTAATTTCTAATCAATTAAACATGAATAAGACGTTTATGTGAGTTGTATCCTACTGTAACATCAGGTTTTGTAGAGAAGATAAGCATGTCTACCAAGCACGAAGATAACATGGATTGCAAAATCTACGTGGGCAATCTGAACTATTCGACAACAAGGGATGACTTGGAGGATGCATTTCTCTATTACGGACCCATTAGGAACGTGTGGGTGGCACGGAACCCACCTGGATTTGCCTTTGTTGAGTTCGAGGACAGGAGAGATGCCCAAGATGCAGCCCACGAGTCGGATGGTAAGGTTATAAGAGGTCATAGGGTGCGAGTTGAGAGAGCCCGTGTTATGCCCAGGTCGAGAAGTGGCGGTTATCCCAGTCCGATTTCAACCGATCGCTGTTATAATTGCGATAAACGCGGCCATTACGCCAGGAACTGTCCCAGAGGTCCGCAGATCAGATCAAGTCGCTCCTTTGATGACCGAAGACGTCGAAGGTCGTCCAGAGACAGGAGGTCTAGGTCAAGGTCATCCAGAGACAAGAGGTCAAGGTCGCCAAGAGACAGGAGGTCAAAATCACCGAGAGACAGGAAGTCAAGGTCAAGGTCACCAAGAGACAGGAGGTCAAGGTCGCGATCAGTTAGTAGCAGGAGTCGTTCACGTTCTCGATCCACAAGTAAATAGAAATTAATTTTGTTCACTATTGATTGATACAACACATGTAATACCTATACCAATATAATGTTACAATAAAGCTAATTATTCAGATGAGTTGTTGTATTTTGTGCTTATAGTAATATCTGTGAAATGTAGGAGGCCGCATCAAGAGATAGGAAATCAAGATCTTTGGAAATCAAACTTACAATTATAATTGCTTTACTATTATACCTAGTAATTTTATTGATGTCCCTAGATGTTGACTTGTAAAGAAACTGAACCACTGGCTTATTGTTTGTGGTAAGTATTGAATTATTTAAAAAAAAATATCACTCGATGCTCATGACAGATTCCTTGTTTTCAAGAAGAAGTTGTACCATATGAATGGTTTGATAAACCCACATTCTATTTTATCAAGAGTTTTTTATCTGTATTTTAGTATTAAAAAGTTTTGAAAGAGACAAGGAAAGAGGCTCCTATCATAAATGAATATTAGATAAGTTTATGTCAACTGTTGACTCGTTTGACAATGCTTTGGCTGCTTTTGTCTTCTCACTACTATATCAAATTCATGTATTTTTCTTTAACTTCCTTCATAATACAAGGATTTGGTGAATTTGCTTCTATGAAAAGCAACAATTATTTTTAAATTGCTTGACAAACAGGTAGTTGTCTGGAATTTGTTATGAGGTCAATATTTATGTATGAGTTATTATATTATTTCAATAATAATATTCATACTGGTACTTCAGAATAATATATTTGCTAGCAATAATGCACTCATGAGAACAAGACTTTGTTCAGGTAATTTGGTAATGGGCAGAAATGATAAAAGAGATGAATGAGCCAAAAGGAAATGTATCAAATATATTGATTTGTCACTCAACTGTGGTAGCAATGAGCATTTCAGGGTTTTTTCAATAGAAATAATTTACTCCAGCTTTATTTTACGTTTCCTTTCTCTATAATATTTTCCGCTCCTCTATCAAGCTCTGATAAGCATTTTCAAATATCCCTCCTATCTCAGTCAACGCCACCATAATTATTAGGGCATCAGAAAAGAATAAAAATATGGGTGGCTTTGGTCAGCTGTTAGATTTGAGGTTATGTCATAACACATTTGAAAATTTATTATCAGCTTTCAGCTGCAGTGTGATAGCATCCTCCATCTAGCTTGGACAATTTTCGAATTATCACGGGTTCGAGGGACTCAGTTTCGTGCGCATGACAGTGAATTATCAGACAAGTGTGTTTTTATTCAGTGATAAAAATTACGATTCAAGGTTGAACTAATGTAAGTTAGTTGTCGCTGTCAAGTATCTTTTATTCCAGAGTTGTAATCACAAAATTCGAGATGGCTACAACACCTTTACGTTCTGTAAATTGTAAGGTAAGCGCTAAAACGGTTCACAGTACTGTATTTAAAACTATGTTGAATATTATATGTTTTTCATCATTTCGAATACCGGTAGGCTATAGTTGTAATTTTCCTTTGAAAAGTTAACAGTCGTTGTTACAAGGGGAATGAGAATTCCAAAACCCTCCACCTAATAACTTACTCAAAATTATGAGAAATACATTCTTGGTTCTTAATTATTCTCAATTCTTATTTTCCCATGATCATTTACTTTTCCTTTTCGAATCTTTTTTTGTGTTTAGTTTCCAATTTTATCTTGGATTCTGATTAAATTCTGTTTCAATTTAAGGTTCTAAAACAATGTGTGAGATGGAACCATTCATGTCCTCCAACAACCAAACTCTACCTCAACGGGAAAATGGTTGAATCCAAGACTTCTGAATGGATAGATTTGCATAATCCGGCAACTAACGAGGTAGGTAAAGCTACATAAACTTATTGATTCGAATTTCAGGTTAAACTTACAGTTGAATTTCAAGTTTTTCATATTATTGATAAATATGAAGATTCGACTTTTTGTTTAATGAGACCTAATTTAGACAGATTCCCAAGTGGAGAATGGGACTTATCAGTATTTCTTTTTGTCTCTAATCATGGTAAATAGGCCAAAAAGGTGTAATGAACTCTACTTCCCAAAACTGAAAACAATAAAAACTAACTTAAGTTACACTCTGCATATTATTTATATCACTCTTTACTGTTTACTTGATTACTCTTTACTGTTTACCTGCAACCCCGGACCTTGTGCTCCATAGCATGCATAGTACATTTGGAGATTAAAATACCTACGTTTTTGCTTGTAACTATTTTTAAATTCAACCCTCAATGTTCAAAATCAATAGGCTTCTTACTTCATCTATGAAGATATTATATTTCTAATTTAAGAACTATACGATCTTCCGTTCGTTATTTATCGTGCATGAGGACGGACGGACACCAGTACGGTCGCATTACGGCCCTATCGGGTCCTTAATAATTATACTGAACTAACTTATAGCTGAGTTTTAGTTATTTTTAAATAGGAAAGCGACAAATGTCTTATCTGGCAAGCGTGCAGGACAATCCCTATGTCCACACTTGGTCGTTTTGTGCGAGACTCAAGCATGCCGCATATCCTTGAGCATTGGCCGCATGCTGTGCAGCACACAAAAGTCGATCAAGTGTGGACATAGAGAATAGAGATCTTTGAATTGAACGTGATCAGAGTGGTCATTCATCTTCTCCTCCCCGATAATAATGTGCTTCTTAAATTTATTTACCAAGTTCACTATCCACGCAAGAAACAATGATCGAGACTTCTAAACTATGTAGGTTATTAGTCCCTCAATCATTGTTATTAAATATTTTATTTTATTAATAAACCCTCCTAGCAGGTCCTACCAAGGATTTAATTTTGTATATAATGAGTTCATCTCTCAATATTGAAAATACCTATTTTTGTGAGGGTGATGCCCACGTAAATTTTATTTAATGAGTTGATCTCTCAATATCTTTTTTTTTAGTGTGATGCCCACATAAGCTCTAGGCGCGATGAAGAGAGATGAAGAATACTTTTCAGTAATACTCTTCTTTTAATTTCATAATCTTACCAATTAATTTTGATTTGCCAAAAACTGTACTTTCCAATTTTTCACCCATCTCAATTAACTTATGAGTTTCATTGCAGGTAATAGACTGGTTCGGAGTTGGTGATATTTTTGGAACAGTCGTAACGTTTACTTCCAATTAATATTGATAAGGGTCAGGAAAGTTCATCGCAACGTAACGCATTCATTATCGAGAGCAACTGCTTCATTAAAATTAACTTCATAATCGGGATTTCATTTTTTGTCATTCATAAACGTCATTTACTTTATATCCACTGCACAATCTTTGGTCTCCCATTCATCAGTAATAAATGTTGGCTACAATAATAAAAAATCATATACCATGTGTATGTGTGTCTATCTGAAATCCTTGAGTTTTTTAAAATTTTCTCTGTCAAATTTTTAATATTTTTTATGCACGGGCCAGACACCTGTAGAAATTTATATCATCTAGAAATGTTTGGTCTCAAATGTTTCCAACTTCTGTATTATCTTGAAATTTCGCTAGTTCTAGAGAATAGTTGAAATTTATTTCATCTTAAAGTCTTCTGTCAACATTGTTTATCAAGAAAAGATTACGTCAATAAAAACGTCACCGAGATTGTCTTATGAAAAATATTTACCACTACAAACTTTAAAAGTATGATGAGCATCAAACAAGCATTAATAATAGTTTTGTTTACTGAGATAATAGAAGATTGTTATACAAGAATAAATCTTGAATACAGAATTGATTATAGGCCTAATCATGAAATTCTAGTCATATTAAGAAATAAATGCAATCATTTTACAGGGGAAAATTATTAAACACATTGAAAATACATACGAAGTACAAATTTTTTTAACAATAATACTCATATAACCTAAATTTATAATATTAAATACCAATTCTGCCAAAACGAGGCCTATTGAAAAATTATTTAATAAATTCAGGTCAAGTTGAATTTATTCATGTGTGTTTTCGATAAAATAGAATTAAAATTATTTAATATATTAGAATATTATATTAATTATTATAGAATTATTTTATTTATAAAATAAGAATTTGATAAATAAAATAAAAGCTATTATATTGTAAATTAGATGTTTTTCCTTTTCTGACAAGTGACAACCTTTCAATTTTCAATTAACCAATTTTCAATTCTTATGAGTAATCGAAGATCAACCTCAATCCTCTTTTGTGCAACCGTCCTTTAGTTTGTACAACATTATTATCATCTTCGGTTAATAATACAGTAGATTGAATGAACCGAAAATGTAAATGAAAAACTTATCAACTAATGTTTCCTGGCTTAATTAACTGTACCGATGTTTCTTATTTTCCATTAGTAGTTTCAATCAATTTCGAATTAAATTTATGATTTTTGAAAACTTATGTCAAGTTTTAATACTCAGACATTGAACATTTTTCCTTGTGGAATTTTAAGACACTTTCATACTCTGTTTACACCTATGTAAATGTTCTAAATGAAGTTGATTGATTGAATGAGTGAATAATTTGTGTATAATGAGTGATTGCTTAGCAGATTGATTGATTGTCTGATTGATTGACTGACTGATTGGTTGATTGACAGATTGATTACTGAATTGGTTGACTATTTCGTGTTCAGGTTGTTACCCGAGTGCCGAAATCCACCAAAACAGAGATGGAAGACGCTGTAATGTCCTGCAAAGAAACTTTTAAAACTTGGTCAAAAACTTCACCAATTAGTCGGCAGCAGATTATGTTCCGTTATCAGAATATTATTAAGGCTAACATGGTAAGTAAACTTTAATGATGTTACTCAGCTTTGTACTTATTAGTAGGCTACCATTTATTGTCAGTGTCAGTTTTTTTGCTAGGGATGATGCCCACATAAGCTCTAGGCTTGTGCATGGGTAATGGGAAGGATTATGATGAGAGATGAATGGACCTACAGCTTTAGGTGGGTTCCGAACCACCGGGAAGCGACTTTGAAGCTCATAAATTTTTGTATTTAGAGGAGCCGGTCACCGTTCCAACAGGAGTGGTAGGCGCTTAGATTAGACTCGCCTGCTACCACTGGGACAACCGCTTCCCATATATTCTATTTTGCTATTTTAATTTAAAATTGATAGGATTACATTGATAAACTGTCATGCACTTTTATCAACCAAAATATATTTTGAGTGGTATTATATTCTTTGTTCTGTTTTACAAATCTTTACCGCTGCTTCAGGTTTCCTGATTGATAGATATTTCTGGAAATTTATTTTCAATTCATGATTAGAATAATGAATAATACTGTGAAGTTGAGGTAAAAATAGAAATATTGTGATTTTCTATGTTTTTGATAATAATTATCTATTAATTAATATTATCAATTCTCATTTTGCTTCTTATCAACCAATACTGTGTGTACATTATCAAATTTAGTTGATTTGACAAATACTGGCTAACTTTTAAATTTCTAAACTGTATAAATTCCCAATTTCTAGTATTTTTCCATTTTCTTAATCATCATCATGTTTTATCGTTAATTATGCCACTCTAATTATTTACAGAAACAACTAGCCGAGAATATAACCATGGAACAGGGCAAAACTTTGATTGACGCGGAGGGGGACGTTCTTAGAGGATTGCGTGAGTTGAATTCAGTGTTTAATCTAGAACTCAATAAATTTTGATTTAATGAAATCGTATGAGCTGAATTATAGTAAAGAATTGTGAAATGTGATTCATTAGAAGCCCATTTAGATCTACCAAAAAATTAGGCTACTACTGTTGAAAGTATCTGTACTATATATTAAGTAAAATGTAAATAAAATGATAGAACTCTTACTATCATTGAAAGTTTGTTTATAGAAAAATCTTTATTATTATGACCTATGTACTACATTTTTACAAATTACCAATCAAATGGGAGTATTCCCAGACACTGATGTTATGTGATGATAATGTATAGGCCTAAATAAAAAAGTAAATAAATTATACAAAACAAATTTTCTTTATAAAAATTTTATTAGATAAATTTTAGAGTTTCTAAATTAAAGAATCTATAAATTTAGGCCCATTTTTTTATATAAGCTCTTGCATGGGCGTGGGTATTTGGAAGGATGATGATGATGAGAGATGAATGGATCCACAGCTTTAGAAGGGTTCCAAACCACCGTGAAGTGATTTTTTTCTGAGGATATGCCCACATGAGCTCTAGACGCTTGCGTGGTTGATGAGTGATTAATTAGATGAAAATAGGAATTAGAAATTAGAATTAGGTAGAAAAGGCGATGAAAATATCTAGAATAAAATGTCAACTGGGACCTTTGGCATATCAGACCAGAGATTAACCAACTCGGCTATGGTCACACCAAATGGATTGGGATGCTTATAAATATTATATTTAGGGGAGCAGATCAACTAAGGTCACCTTTTAACTAAGTGGTCACCGTTACAACGGGAGTAGCAGGTGCACGTCTCTTATCTAAACTGTGCGATAAGATAACGGCACGACCAAGAAGACAACCATTTCTCATTCTCTTCAAGAGGTCAATATAATATATTTAAACAATAATTATTGTATTCTTCCCTTAATTTCTTGATACAGTATGATCTTCAAAAGGCTGAGGGCCTGGTCACATACGATTGTGGTTTGCTTTACTTTACTTCACTTCACTAGCAAAGAGCTACTTTGATTTACTTCACTTCACTTAAAGGAAGATTCTATTGCTAGTGAAGTGAAGTGAAGTAAATCAAAGTAGCTCTTTGCTAGTGAAGTGAAGTAAAGTAAAGCAAACCACAATCGTATGTGACCAGGCCCTTACTGTTCCAGTGAATTTACTAGAGCAGTAACATTTCAAGGACTGAGAAACTGGGCATCAGTTTACATTAAAAGGTGCATTAATGTTACTATGTAATAGTAACAATTCTTTTATCAACAATTTCTGTCTAAGTATTTCTTTTCTTATTGCTAGAACTTTCATTCTCATTATTGAGGTTAATTTCCCTCTCTACTGATCTATTTGTAATTCTTCTATTGCAGCCTTTTCTATTGAGTGGCGTCCGAAAGGGCAGTAAACAGCTTTTTCTTTCTTTTTTATTCCAATTTGAAAACTATTTCTACAATTTTCAGAGGTGGTAGAACAGTGCTGCGGCATGCCATCCCTGCAAATGGGTGAGACTCTACAGGGTGTGGCGAAAGACCTCGACATCCATTCGTACCGTGTGCCGCTGGGAGTCACGGCGGCTATCACTCCATTCAACTTCCCCGCCATGATTCCTCTTTGGACGATTCCTTACGCTATCACTCTGGGAAATACTCATCTGTTAAAGGTAGGTGAAGGATTAATTGATTGTAGATACTCATCTGTTAAAGGTAGGTGAAGGATTAATTGATTGTAGATACTCATCTGTTAAAGGTAGGTGAAGGATTAATTGATTGTAGATTGCCCGTTCTATTATTTTTGACAGATTTGCAATTGGCCTGTAATTTTTTGGGTCTGTCTTCTCACCTTTTTGGTATTTAGGGTAAATCTTTGAAATTTTTAGAGTTTGAGGTAGCGCTAACTCATTAATGGAGGCATTGACAATATCTTGTAGTGGAGTTTTCAATTCCTGTTCACAAAATTTCAGCATTTTACCGGTGATGTCGTCGAAACCTGCAAATTATTTGACTTCAACTTCTCAACAAGTCTGCTCAGTTCTGTACTTTTGATAGTCTTAAATTCACTAAGTGCTGGTGCTCCATTACCTGAGCAATCCAGTGTTGGAGTGTTTGTTGACTTTGGTGGGGGCTGAATAAAGGCAGCATTCAGCAGATTACAGACTTGATATGGATCAGTAATAATACGATCATTGTGGACAAGGCTTAGATTCTCTTTGTTTACCACATTCTTCATGCCTCTTTCTTCATTGATAATTTTCCATAATTCTTTAATCTCATTCTCAGTCCGCTGGACTCTGCCATTTATATAGCTCTTCTTCTTATTTTTTACTTCAGCATGATACAGTTCTTTGTGTGAAAATACACCTATCCTCTTGTGAACCTGTTAGAGTATAATATGAGTATAGTATAGAGTGTACTATCCTCTTATGAACCTGTTAGAGTATAATATGAGTATAGTATAGAGTGTAATATGAGTTAGAGTAAATAGAGTTAGAGTTAGAGTTAATAGGTCTTATTGTTGGATGATTCTGCCAGGGGTCCAGGAGGCGGAGCCCCCTGGCTAGCCAGCTAAGGCGAGCGAAGCGAGCCTGCTGGCTGCTACATGATATTTTCACTCTTTCGATTTTCAACTCGAACTACCGACATGGGGTGATTAAATAATCACTTTAAACCCATTGTCATGATGATATTATTCTTGTTCGATTACTTGTCACTCATTTACGTTCACTCGTTTCATGTTTGTTTCACTTTGCAGCCGTCAGAGCGCGACCCTGGGGCATGTATGATGTTGGTGGAGATGCTGACTGAGGCAGGATGTCCCCCCGGGGTGGTCAATGTCATACACGGAGCCCACGAAGCGGTCGATTTCATCTGCGATCATCCCGATATCAGATCGATATCGTTTGTCGGATCTGACAATGCTGTGAGTAATTAAATCACAGAAATTATTTAGTCACAAAACATTTATTTAATAAGATAAAACAATATTAATTTATCGTTTGTCGGATCTGACAATGCTGTGAGTAATTAAACCACAGAAATTATTTAGTCACAAAACATTAATTTTATAAAATAAAACACTATTAATTTATCGTTTGTCGGATCTGACAATGCTGTGAGTAATTAAATTATAGAAATTATGTAGTCACAAAACATTAATTTTATAAAAGAAAACACTATTAATTTGATGTTGTCAATTCTCCACCACGTTATTACTACAGCACTGGACCGCGGTTTCGTGGCTTCACCAGTCAAATTTCCAACAGCACATTTTCAAAATACTGTTGAAAATGTGACTGGTGAACCCACGGAACCGCGGTTCAGTGCTGTAGTGGAATTGATATCAGATAGTGTTTTTGTTTATCATCGAGTTCTACACCAACAGAAATTCTAAAAATAAGTTGAAGTTAATTTGAATTGTTACATTCCCTTCTATTGTCACATGCACGTGTAGAATTCACACTTAATTGAATGAAATTAGTTAGATAGATTGTAACTTTAGTTGTCATAAAACCAAAACAAATGTACAATTTGTAATAAAAATGCATTATAAATAAGACACTTTTACAAGAAAACATTATAAGAATACAACATAATTAAGACAAATTTACTGGGCGCATAGAAAATAATTTCCGTCCAGGAGTATCATTACAGCGTAATCGTATTGGTTTTCGGTTGCCATGACAAAAATTTAACATGATATTTCATGCTCTAAATTTCTAGTTCAAAATTCAATATTTTCTTGAAAATTTCGTGTTTTAGTGATGTGTTACGATAAACTTTAGAATTTCATATATCAAAATTTTTCAAAATTAGTGAACATTTTGCAAAGTGAAACAGAACTTCATCTAATGGAATTAGGTTATAAACGGCAGTGGAACTACATTGTCTTTCTACCCATAGATAGCATAATCACAGGAGTATCATTGTAGAAGTAATAATAATAAGAGGACCAAGATTAACTAAAAATGGTTATAGATTACAAAAAATGCTAAGTTGAAGAGTATTCTAATATAGAAAGTGATATGAGAAAAAGGCGATTGAGAGATGACTGTTTTTTGCAGGGCAAGCACATCTACAAGCGGGGCTGTGAGGCGGGCAAGCGTGTGCAGTGTAACATGGGCGCCAAGAATCACGGCGTGCTGATGCCGGATGCCAACAAGGCCAACAGCCTCAATCAGCTGGTGGGAGCCGCGTTCGGTGCGGCCGGCCAGCGCTGCATGGCACTCAGCACGGCGGTCTTCGTCGGCGAAACCAAGAACTGGATCTGTGACCTGAAGCAGCGCGCTCAGCAGTTGACTGTCAGTGCAGGTGAGGAGAGCGACGCTTTCATTGAAATCTATATTAATAAAAGAGAGTTGGTGTCTGTACGCTCGCTTATAACTCGAGAACGGCTGAACCGATTTAGATGATTTTGGATTCGTTTGAATTGTTACAGCACTGGTTAACATAATATGTATTAAAATATAAGAAAATCTATATTAATAAAAGAGAGTTGATGTCTGTACGCTCGCTCATAACTCGAGAACGGCTGAACCGATTTAGATGATTTTGGATTAGTTTGAATTGTTACAGCACTGGTTAACATAATATCTATTAAAATATAATAAAATATCTTTATAATTAGTAAATTAATGACTAACCTATCAAACATGACATCCATTCTGATCCAGTCCAAACAATAATGCTCCTATAAAATCGATGTGTAGTTGAACAAGCATAAATATAAATCTTTCAATAGATGAGCTAATTGGACTGATGAATAGAGAGCTTGCCTCTCTATTCTCTCTCGCTTGCCTCACGCAAAGGTTCGCCAGTTCGAATTCGAGAGGGGTGAAATTTTTTTGGCAACTTTCAGCATTGATTAATATTGATTATTATCCACTCGCTTCAAAAATTAGTATTTTGCAGATTTCTTTTAATTTCCATCAATAAAGCGAGTGGATATAGATAATTTTACTTCGTGACATTTTTTCGTGGGAGGGGGGGGGGTAATATGAAGGGGGGACATTTGGGAGGGGGGGTTAAGAGGGTGATACGAAGTTCGCCGGGACAGCTAGTTTAAAATAGAATGAAAATGAAAAAATAAAGCATTTACTGATCAATAATGAAATAACCTCAGTTTGAGAGATAGGAATCTGTCTTTGGCATCAAACCACGATCTTTGACTCATCAGACCACTATGATATTATGAAAAAAACAATAAAACAGACTTCGGTCTCTCTTCAGACACTTCAAATATTTTACTCCTTCGGTCGCCATTTTTAAAGCTACAGTGCTCCCACAAAGAAAACAAAGTTGGAAAAAAGTGGCATGAGAAAATTGCTACTAAAGCATGCGCGTCTCTGAATATTTTAGTGTCAAATCAGTTTGTCCAACATTGTGTAGTTTGCACTAAGCGTGATAACTTTGAAATGGCTTTTTCTAGGTTAGGCTATCGCCAGTTTCATATTTTTCGCTTTAAGTCACGTCAGTTTCATTCTTTACTATGATGTTTTGCGAGTTTACTATTCGTAGTCACATTTATGAAACTATGGAGTAGGCCTGTTATCATATGAAATGTTGGTAGCATTGGAGCAGACGCCACCTTAGATCTCTGTCCACGTTTTTCTAACTTTGTTCTATTTATGGGAGCACTATAGAAATATGTGGGTACTATAAATTGAAGATAAGCAATATTGTTGCAGTACTTTTTTTACAATTTTTTAATTAAAGATTAAAAGGAGTGAGATTCACTCCAAGTACATCGACTGATACTGCCATTCTGAAGTTGAAAAATCGAATTTTCAAGGTTATACAACAATTCCACAGATCTTTCTGTATAATTTGGTACCATTTTCATGATTATCGGTTCGAAAATAGCGTCCGAAGGAGTAAATTCGTTCTCACCCCCCCCTTAACCCGTGCATTGCAAAAATCACCTCGTTCGTATGAATTCAGTAAATGGTATGAAGGGCTCTTAGGGCTCTAGGGATCTACAAAATATTCAAAATTAAGGATAAGGCCACACTAAAAGAAGCTTTGCTTGGTGCTAAGAGCCAAGTGACTCGCTTAGTGGCTGATCCTAGTGAACGAACGCATTGCGTACTATTGCAGACGGCCACACTGCGAGCGACGCGACTCGCTTGGTGACTAACAAGTAGCTCCTAGCTAGGCAGGTCACTCGCAGTGTGCGAGTGTGACCAGCTGCAATGCGTTCGTTCACTAGGATCAGTCAAGGTTATTAGATATAAGGTTGAACCATTCCTAATGCTTTTTGAATCCAAAAGCTGTTTGAGTGGGGGAGTGATTCAGCTGACGTCATTTTCATCATTTATTTTGATAATATCAGCTGTTGATAATTGGCAGACCGCGAGTGTGACGTTATAGCAGGATCCATTTAACTTGTCAGAAAACATATGATCGACAAGCAATATTACAATACTTAACCTACAAATGCTGAATCTGGCAGATTATTGAAAAGGTCTTTTAAAAAGTTATTCTTTGAAAGGTATTCTTTAAAAAGGTCTTTTAAAGACTTTGAATGTCTTCAAGACTTTTAAGCCTTTTGATTATTGTGTCATTGATTATTGGTAATCAATGTTTAATTATTACCAAAACAGATGATTTCTGACTAGTTAAAAGGATCCTGCTATACATGAATTAATAAATAAGACTTCTCCCTCCACTTTGTGCCTTACACCAGCGATGGTTCAACCTTCTCTCTGATAACCTTGAGGATCAGTCACTAAGCGAGTCACTTGGCTCTTAGCACCAATAAAGCTCCTTGTAGTGTGGTCTTAACTTAGATGAATTTAGTTCAAAAAGTAGTAAATAACTAATAACCAAGGTAAATAGGATACAACTACACCTTTTCCAGTAGTTTTCGAGAAAGTATCAATTGTAATTGAGAATGGTCATTTGTAATTGAGAAAACATCATTTGTAAATGAGAACGGTCAATTGTATTTGAGAAGATATCACATGTAATTGAGAATGGTGAATTGTAAATAAGAAAGTATCATTTGAAATTGAGAAGATGACAGTTGTAATAGAGAAATCAAATTAAAGAACCAGCTGATCTTTTTCACGTTTTTAACTTCTCATTTACATGTGACGATTTCTCATTTACAATTCACCATTCTCAATTACATGATATAATTAGTGTTCTCATTTACACCTGATCTTTTCTCAATTACAAGTCACTATTCTCAATTACAACTGATACTCTCTCAAATTGAAGTGACACTTTCTCAAATACAGTTGGAAAATGTGTAGATTAAAATTAAGAACTTCACCCTCCACCTCCTTCTCTTCAAGTGCATACTAAGTGAGCTGAGTGATTTTATTGTGTTTTAGGGTATTCTGTTCACATAGTTTAAAGGTCAAAATTGTGTTGGACAGGTCATTGCCCGGGCACCGATGTAGGTCCGGTGATTTCGCCACAGGCCAAGCAGCGTATCTGTGAGCTGATTCAGTCGGCAGTGGACGAGGGTGCCACTCTGCTCCTGGACGGACGCGACATTGTCGTCAAAGGCTACGAGAAAGGCAATTTTGTCGGACCGACCATTCTTACCGATGTCAAGGTAATCTCTTTGCGCTAAACAAGTTTAATAATAAATTAAAGATTAATAATAAATTGAAGATTAATAATAAATTAAATATTAATAATAAATTCAATCGGTAGTAAATTTAAAGACCTATGCCCGGTTTTTCAGTCGCTCAATAGACAGTTTATGGATCCAATAGCACTATTGAATCAACCATGTGTTTCCAAATGCAAAAAAAGATATTGATTCAATAAGTTAATTGAACGACTGAAAAACCTGCCACTAATGAATGAGTAAGTCAAATTCTTTAGAAGTTGGAAATTTATTAAATTCATAAATTTTTCCTTTAATTATAAAACAATACATTTTCTTTTTTATAAGATCTTCAAATTTACAGGAATAAGTTATGAAATTAAAAGATGACTAGATACAAGAATGACAAAGTTTCTTTTGAAAAATAGTGTATATACCTACATCTCCAGAATGTGTTTTGAAAAGCAACAAGTGCCAATGTGTTATGATACTGTTGAATGAATTCATATAAATTGATTTAGAGTGAAGTTAGAATGTTTCTCATCCTCAGTTCCAAAGAGACTCTGTACAAACAATTAATTGAACTCGACTTTCAAAATTATCACTTATTTGTTCAATTGAAAATTTACAATTTAATTTCTCCTTACTTTTCAATTTTGTGTACATGATCATTTTCTAACAACTTCTTTGTATGTTTCGAAGGAACAAAAGCAAATAAAAATATTCTATTCTATTCATTCAAGAATTTCAATCCTACTTGAAGATTTCAAAATAGTTTTTCACAATTAAGTTCCACAAAATCCATCGATCAGAAAATAATTTCTTTCTCTTTTTTGGCACACCTCATCAGATCCTCAATTCGTTGATCTTTGAGCTCCAAAATATCCTCCAAATGTTTCACCCTACTCTCAAGTTTTCCAATTTTAGCGTCCTTTTCAGCCAACACTTTGTTTAGTTTCGCTTCGTTTTTGTACAAGTTTTGTATTTTCTCTAGCAACGCAGCGCTCTCAATCTGATCATCCAACGAATCTAGAAAACTAGAATCTTGCGAATCTGAATTGCTATCTTTCTGTTGTTCCACTTTCGTTAATTCTGTCAGTTTTTTTACTTTCATCAGAAAAGTCTCGATCGCGCCCGGTGTTGCATCGACAATTTGCGAGATTTGATCTTTTTTCAAACTTACTTTCAACTTCTTCAAAACTTTCCTGTTCAGTGTTGTCCAGTTTTCGAATTTCAAGTTTCTGGAACTGGCTGAAGCGTAATTGTGGAGCTCAACTAGGCGAGGATAGAGTATTTTTAGAATTTCCGCCACAAGAACGCCGTCAGAAAAGTCTCGATTCAAGCATCGTTTAGGTCTCGATAGGTCGAACTCATCAATCCAAGCATAAAGTTCTTCTTTGTTGGATTCCCAATCATCGGAAGTTCTAATAGATCCGCTCATGCTGGAATTTGAAGTAGAACATTTAAAAAAATGAATTTAGTAGAAGGCCTTTGTACCATTTTGTTTGTTTGGAGATTCGAATTTTAATTTAAATTTTGTGATTTTTATTCTATCGATTTCTATTCAAAATTAATATTGTTATTCACATTATTATTCCAATCAAAGATTTATTATATTAAATTTGAATAGGCCTAAAAGTATTTTGAAATGTATTTTTGAGAATCCAGCATATGATCATGCATTATTATAAGATTTTAACAGCAATATTATGTTCTTTTCAATGAGTTTATTTAGTAACTTCTGATCATTTTATTTTTTCCACTTTGTTCTTATAATAATAAGCGATGTTTACTTTGATAATGGTTCGAAATAGCTGTGCTTACCTCACAAATTATGATATCTGAAGCTCAGTAGTAGATATAACTCTGTTGAAGAAATTTGTTGTTGATAAAACTTTGATCCACTTCTGATTTTATACTTATAAAATCAATGAAGGAACCTCAAACTTGTAATTAGGCTCTCAAGTAATGTTTGTTTTGATTTAGTAAAGATTTTTACATATGCTTTTCGCAGTCATATGAGTGTGATAATCTGATGAAGATAGGGGTGCAGTTTTTTATCTACGATACTATGGAATGAAAATATTGATAACATTGAATAAAAATAACCGAGTTTCAACATAAATTATCAATTTTTTTGTTTGTATTTGATTGATTTTTGAAGTTTCGATACTTTTAATCGATAGTATCTTAGCTTAGATAAGAAACTGCACCTGGAGAGATCAGTGGACAAAATATTCCAGTTGTTGACTACTTGAGACACAATATTGATCACAGTGTAGCATAAGGACCAATTCACACAGAACGGACGGTGGGTGGGGACTTGGAAAATATGTTTGTTTACTCTATGCAAGCAAATAGCCCAATGCACACCAAAGAGACCCGCGCCACGTCTTTTTGGTGTGCATTGGGATATCATTTTGTTGAATGGAGAAGACGGAGACGAAACATAATTTTATCGTAATTCATTTCTTTGTAATTTTACAAAATTTGCTATATCATTTACTTCCAGCTATTAATGTATATCTATTGTCTGTTTCCATAGTTAAGAATATCAATATTCTTCTATATTAAGTTATATTTCTTTATCTAGCCTATATTTATTTAGTTTATTATTTGCTTTATTTAGTTTGCCATCGATATCAAAAGTTGTTCGATTTTGTACTCACTGCTGGCGAACAAGAGTATCTTATGCCAGTAGTGCCACATGTCGAATGTACTAATCAAGTGTATAGCCTATTCTGTATTGTTTGTTTATGGCAAATGAACTTATTCTTATTCTAATTCGCGCCACGTCCCCCCTGACGTTCTTTCTGTATGAATGTGGACATGTGCAGTTAAACTCTGTATATCTTCAATGTTATATAGTAATGTATCAAAATTATTAATACAGTATTTTGATTCGATAATAACTCCTTACAAAATCCATAATGACTCTGAAAAGATTTTCAAGTAGACTTGTTTTCTTTGTAATTTGTGTTGAGAGAACCAGCATGAAATCTTACCTTCGTGCCCTCTTATCTATGCGATTTTTTGTATATTATTTAATAATCCAATATAATAATAATTTAATAATCTATTTCAATTAAATTACTAACTCCAAACTTTCTCTGGTTTTTATGTACACTTTTTTGATTCGTAATATTTCATCTGTGTTAAGTGAACCAGCATTAGCATGAGATCTTACCTCTGTGCCCTCATATCTATGTGAGTTATGTACTCAAATAATCCAGTATTCTAACTCTTCGTATTTTAACTTTTCGGTGTCACGCACAGGGTTTTTAAACCCATGTGACACCAAATTTATTGTATTAAAAATTTTGTACTGTGTAATTTTTTCAATAAAATTTCTGATTTCTGAACTCAATTAATAGTCGTCATCTCTCATCATCACCCCAATCATTACTCACGTACAAGCTAGAGCTCATGTGGGCATCACCCTCAGAAAAAAATTACAGTTTATATCCATGCGAGTTATGTATTCCAATAATCAAGCAATTTATTTCAATTATAGTTTACACTTTTATGAGAGAATTTTTCTTACAATTTTCTTTCATTTTTCAGCCACACATGAAATGCTACAAGGAGGAGATCTTCGGTCCCGTTCTGGTAGTGCTGTTTGCTGATACTCTTGACGAGGCCATTGAAATTGTCAACAGCAATCCATATGGCAACGGAACCGCCATTTTCACCAATAATGGCGCCACGGCTAGGAAATTCACTCAGGAAATTGATGTCGGACAGGTATGATTATGATTCGATTACTACATTACTATTACTATTTATATCAATACTTTCCTACAGATCCATCATCTTTTGTCATGTTATAATAATTCTATTGTGATTATTGATTTCAAGTGAAAAATATCAATAGCACTGTGTTACAAATAATGAAATAACGATTTATTCATCAGAAAACATAATACAACTTGAATGAAAAACAATAACATAAACATAAGTGAGAGGAAAAAATAATAAGTATTGAAGAAAATGTTTTCTGATGGAATTAATTACACATAATGCAAAGCTCTTGTCGCGTTTTACCGCAAATGGGAGTATTATCGACACAGTAATTTTCATAATAACAGTACTAATAAAATACATTGGAGAATAAAAATAAATGAACAATGAATGTTATAAATTTTAGACAATTTTGAACCAATAGATGATGACACTTGTAAAAGTTGAAATTATCGATCAAATAAAAATCAAAAAATCTAGAGAGGAATTACTCAATGATACCTATTATACATACTTGATAAATCTTCTTCATTGATTCTAAACAGAAAAGCCTTCAAATTACGTTTGAAAAGCCTTATGAATAAATCATAATTTTTTACAATGAAGTAAAATTTTACTTTGAACAATTGGTTAGTTCATCCTTGTCTTTAGCTTCATAAAATGCGATAATATTGAACTAATATGGAAAAACAGATTGAAGTTACAATGTCATTTGTTGCGTTATTATTATTCATAACATCACTGAAGGCCTGAGACACAGATAATGTAAATCACAGAAATGATTTACATTATCTGTGCCTGAGATCAACCAAATATCAAGGCTCTGGTCTATAGTCAAGTCTATGTTTGCAAGAATCTATCTACTTACCTTATCTTTTTTTCCTATGCCACATTCTCATTGGCTGCTTTGGCCATGAGAGAACGAGCAGCCCAATAGATCAGCCAATCCCAATAGATCATTTACCTTATCAGCTTAAATCATTTCACTCCATATAAAATCATCATCATCATCATTGCATCCCTTCTAACTAACCATGTTAATCAGCTCAAATAATCGGCCATTTATTGCAGTGGAGCCTACAATAATATTGTTATATTATTATTCCAGTTGATATGATAAGGTGTCAATTAGTTCAGAAAAATTTGTAAAACATCCAACCACAACTTTTAGGGCCGGTTCATGAGCTCGGGATTTAGCCAAGTCCTAGACTAAAACGGGTGGCTACCGTAGCATCGACAAACGTTTGTCTTGACAGGTTAGTGGGTTAGCAGCATAGAGAGCCCTTAGTACATAGTGTCGAGGCTAACGTTTGTCGATGCTACGGTGGCCACCCGTTTTAGTCTAGGACTTGGCTAAATCCCGAGCTCATGAACCGGCCCTTAGGGTTTCAAGTTCAAAGTACGCCATGGGGCGACAACAGTTTCCCTCAGGTTGCACTTCAGTCCCAAGGTGCACAAATAAATTATTTTTCAATTTTCTTGATCAATTCTTCGAGATCATTGTTATCTCATAAATACCGGGTTATCATAAAAGAATGGTGCGGTTTCAAAAGAATTGGTGCGATATCTGACAAATTTGAGGATAAGTTCATTCCTGAATTTAGGTTCTTCAATGGTTTCAAAATCAATCTTTAATTCTTTTATGATAACTCTGTGTTATAAAATCTTTATTCTTTACCTAAAAATGGCAACATTTGTTGATTGTAGGTGGGCATCAACGTGCCGATTCCAGTGCCTCTGCCGATGTTCTCGTTCACCGGCAGCCGTGGCTCGTTCCTTGGCGACTGCCACTTCTACGGCAAACAGGGCGTACAGTTCTACACGCAAACCAAAACCGTGACGCAGTTGTGGCGAGAGAGTGACGTCACTCATTCCAAAGCCTCTGTTGCCATGCCTGTCATGCAGTAGCATCCAGAGATGCATGCGCGCATCCAAATACACAGTGAAAGTGATCACTATTTGTTGAATGATTCATTTGAAGGAGAGATTTATTTAATATCATTCAAAATACATGGTGAAATGAAAGTGATCATTATTTTTTGTTGAATGATTCATTTGAAGGAGAGATTTAGGTCATATCATTTCAAATACTCAGTGAAATGAAAGTGATCGTTATTATTTGTTAATGATTCATTTGAGGGAAAGATTTAGGTAATATCATTCCAAAAACGCGGTGAAATGACGGTGGTCATTATTATTTGTTTAAAGATTCATTTGAAGAAAAGATCTAGGTAATATCGTTTCAAATACACAGTGAAATGAAAGTGATTGTTATTATGTGAAGGAGACATTTAGGTAATATAATTCCAAATAAAGTACAGTGGAAATTTTGAGTGTTTTATGTTTATTTATTAGTTTTTATCTTCAAGGATGCATATACACGCTGTATATTGTGAAGAGAGTTTTGAGTGGAATTCTTTTATGAGCTAAATTCTTTTAAATGAATTTGAGTTGGTGAAATTTCCAATTTTTACTGTATTGGTAATGAAATACTACTCCAACTACAGTTTACATTGGAAATATAGTGTTCTCATATTCATTAATTGGTTGTTATATTCAAGGAGAGATTTAAATAAAATTATCGCAAATAAAGTATTCCTATAAATTATCGGAATTAAATTATTTTATGAAATTTCAAATGAAGTAGAGTTGGTAGATTCTCAATTTTTGTGAATTCCATTTGATTAAGGTGCTTCTTAAGCGGCTCGTACACTACACGTGCTTGAAAGCTGTGCCATTTTTTATATTGGCTTTTAATCTATTTTATTTTTCAAGTAGATTATTATCCAAGAAAGGAGGCAAAGTCAAAGTGAGGTCTATGAAGGTATGAAGCATAATCTAAGAGGCCTATTTAAGGAATGATAAAAGTGAAATTCATCATTGAATTTAAAATGTAGTAGATTTTAAAATTGAGCAAAATTTGTAATAATCAGATCTCAAGAGATTGTATTCAATTTATTTTTTAAAGAAAGCATTATGTTCCAAGATTAAGTAAGATTTATAGGTAAACGTTGGTATACATGTAAGAGATGCCTGTTTAATTTACAAATCCAGAAGGATATTAGTAGACTTCTAGATCTAGGGCAGTTGGATTAATAGTTCATAGTCATTCGAATTATATAAATTTTAAAAAGCACACTGCCCGTGGCGAAGCGTGGTATACTGGTATATATATATATATATATACGTGGTATACAAAACCTTAGCTTAAGACACAATACCTAAGTCTTCCATTTGAGCATCTATTTTATTGTTGATAGAACTTTATTAGAAAAAATATATATGTTTTACAAATGTAGAATAGGTTATTAATAATTATAGAATAGTATATTCGTCTAGGCTAGTTAAGTATAATCATTCGATGATATTCTAATCTACTCTTATCATGATAATGTATCTATTATTATAATAATTAATATTAACATGATAATCAGCTACCAGAGTTCTTATAAATTTCCAATATATTGGCATTTATATTTCTCTTCATAGAAAGTTGTTGTCTTCCATTAATATAGTACGCTTGTATTTTATCGTAATAATTCAGCTACAGTAATATTCAGCTGTACAGATATTATTAGAATAAGCAAGATTAATTATTATACTATTATAAAAATCTATTCCTGATGAAATTTTATGTAATTGTTAATTAGAACAAAAGAGATACTGAATGACGATACTAATATTGTTTTTCTAAATTACCCCTAATACATTATTTTACAAATTCTTCGATAAAGCGCTAATAATAGATAATATTGGAGGTAAATTACAACAAATTATTATCATCTTTTAGTGATTTACTTTTTTTAAAGAATTATACAGTTTTACTTCACCTAGGTTATGGAAATGGGTTACCATCAATGAATGCTTCAGTAAATTACAACAATATTTTATTGACTGTACAACAGTTTTAACAAGCAATCATAGTAATAATAAATATATAGTTTCAAACAATTATATATATAGTTTGATACCATAACCAAGTGAAAGGGGTTATCAAATAATATCGTGATTTCCATAGATGAAACACATGGTGAAAATTATAAGGAATCTTATGTCACACCTATCATTTCAATGTACTGTAAACACTGTTAACAGTAAAATTATTGACAGAATACTGATCAATATTTCTCGATTTAATAATTCGTTTCATATTTCTGTTGTGAACACAAATTAAATAACCAGAGAGCTGCAGTTTACGGATATAACAAGCTAAAAACAATCTTACACTGGAATACAGTTGATGGCCTCCAAATTTCAGCTAAAAGGACGTTTTTCTAGCGACGAAAACCTTCTGTGATTTAAAAACTTGGTCACTTTCTTTTGGTACAGATGTTATTATGGATTATGACCGCAATGCTGACCCCATGTATAAAATTGGATAGACAAAGAGAAAGGGGAAAAATTAGAATATGCCATTATATTTCACATTATTCATGCATAATAACCAAGCTGGTTTAATTAAACAGAATGTTCTAGCCGCTGGGGAAAACGCCTTTCAAATACATTCCACTAAATCAGTCGCACTCAATATCTGGTGTCACAATTTGATCAAAACAGTTCGTTTCACTTGAACTCTACATCTTCCTCAACTTATTATCATATTTGAATTTTTCCGCTTCACTTGGAAGGGCCCAGCATATCTTCAGGTCTGACCCACTTATCGAATTCCTCAGCGGTCAGGTATCCCAACTTGATAGCTGTCTCCTTCAGTGTGGAGTTCTCCTTGTGCGCCGTCTTAGCAATTGTGGCTGCCTTGTCGTAACCTGAAAAAAATAAATGGGAAATCAGTTAATCCAAGAGAAATAAACGCAAGAAGGATGAATATGAGTACAGTACAATGTTTTATAGACCCAGAGGAATATTTATCTATTTATTACAGATTTTCGAAGACTTCATGCAAAGCCCAAAACAGTCTTCATCAGAAAACAGTATAAAACAACCTTATAAATCGAAATTATAATAAGAAGTTGTTAGATTGAGTACATGACAAAGTTTAAAAAGTAAAGAGAACAAAACATTGAGTAGATAAAGCTATTCAATCTATTCAGAATGTAAATCAACTATCAAAACCTATTTTTGTTTTGCTCTAGTGATGCCCACATAAGATCTTAGCTTGTGCGTGGGTAATGGGAAGTATGATGTTGAGAAATGAGGGTAGAGGCTCGTCAAAAGTGTAGCAATACTTTCCTTGTTAAAAATTAATAGATAAGTTGTACTAATAAGGGCCGCTTTCCCCAACGCTGCTGAAGTAATAACAGCTGACGCTCAATTTTTTTCTATACTTTCCTATTCTCCGAATGAGGCTTAAGCCTTCTTCTTCCCTTTCTTCTTCTTCTTCTTCTTCCTTTTCTTCTTCTCCATCTTCCTTTTCTTCTTCCTTCTCCTTCCCTTCCTTCTTCTTTCTTCTTCATCATCTTCCTTTTCTTCTTCTTCTTCTTCTTCTTCTTCTTCATCTTCCTTCTTCTTCTTCTTCTTCTCATCTTCCTTCTTCTTCTTCTTCTGTTTTCTTCTTCATCATCTTCCTTTCTTCTTCTTCTTCTTCTTTTCTTCTTCTTCTTCTCTCTTCTTCCTCCTTCTCTTCCTTCTTCTTTCTTCTTCTTCTTTCTTTCTCCTTCTTCTTTTCTTCTTCTTTTTTCTTCTTCTTCTTCTTCTTTTCTTCTTCTTTTTCTTCTTCTTATTCTTCTTCTCTTTTTTCTTCTTCTCCTTTCCCTCCTCCTCTTTGGGGAAAGCGGCCCTTAGTTAACTAACCATGAGATAGATAACATATTCCAGAATAAGATGGAATATGTTACATTTTTAAAGTACCAATATAGCCTACGATGGTAGAGACTCATGCAGAAGTTTAGCAATTCTTTGCGCTCGTTAGCAATAAATGGATAAATAATAATTAACCATGGGATAGATGAATAATAAAATGATATGAAATAACACAAATTTTCATGTACCTATATGCGGATTGAGGGCAGTGACCAACATGAGCGACTCATGCAGCAGTTTAGAAATTCTGTCCTCGTTGGCAACAATGCCGTCGACACAGTTCTTGTTGAACGCGTTCATTGAGTCACCGAGCAGACGAATCGAGCGCAGAACGTTGCTGACAATCATGGGCTTGAAGACGTTGAGTTCGAAATGTCCATTGCTGCCGCCCACTGTCACCGCCACATGGTTGCCCATCACCTGAGCGGCTACCATTGTGATGGCCTCGCACTGCGTCGGGTTCACTTTGCCTGCAAACACAACAGAAATCAACATGAAAATTATAAGAGTGAATGGGTACTTTCCTGTTATAGGACACGTCTACTCATCTAGAGATATCGATAGTCGATATCGATAACCTATAATAACCAATAAGGTTATGTTAACCTATAGGTTATGTTAATAACCTATATTTTTCTCATATCGATGAGTATCGATACTTTTGAAGCTCGATATCGACTATTGATATCTCTAGATGAGTAGACGTGTCCTATAACAGGAAAGTACCGAGTGAATTTATCTCAACATGATAAGAGTGGAGAACTGCGTGGGATTCACTTTGCCTGCAAACAGAAAATAAATTCATCTCAACATGATAAAAGTGGAAAACTGAGAGAAAGAAAAAGAGGAAGAATAGAGGATAAAAGACGAGAAAAGGAAGAAAATGAGAACAAAGAAGAAGTAGAATCGAGGGTAAACAAAGAAGAAAAGGAAGAATCGAGGATAAGACGAGAAAAGAACGAGAATGAGAACAAAATGAAAATTATAAGAGTGAATTTATCTCAACATGATAAGAGTGGAGCAAACTAGATTCACTCAACATGATAAGAGTGGAAAAATGAGAGAAAGAAAAAGAGGAAGAATAGAGGATAAAAGACGAGAAAAGGAAGAAAATGAGAAAAAAAGAAGTAGTAGAATCGAGGGTAAACAAAGAAGAAAAGGAAGAATCGAGGATAAGACGAGAAAAGAACGAGAATGAGAACAAAGAAAAAGAAGAATCGAGGATAAAGAGACGAGAAGGAAAGAGATTGAGAACAAAGAAGAAGAGGAAGAATCGAGGATACAGATACGAGAAAAGAAAGAGAATGAGAACAAAGAAAAATAATAAGAGGAAGTATCGAGGGTAAAAAGACAAGAGAAGGGTAGGAAAACAAAGAAGAAAGAATTAGTACTCAGCCTAGCCCCTCACTAGCAAAACAGTAGATAGCAATTATGAATTTTGAGCATTACAATTCAACGAATTTCAGGTAGGTACTACTATTTAAACAAATTTACTAAATGTTACCTGCCAAGGTGACTACAACACAGCCTTCATAGTTGGTAAGGTAATCAGCTGTTAAAAACAAAAATAGTTTATTGAAATTTAAAGAAAATAAATAATTGAGAATCATGAAATAATTTATTTAATTTGAATATTGGTGAAGTGTTTCAATAGTCCCTGATCATTCTTGCCTGTATAGGGGACATGTACTTTCCTTCGCTTTACCGGTTCCATCCATATCTGGCAACAGCGAAAAATCTCTCGATAGCCTAATTTCGTGCCCGCTATTTAGTATTGGTGTTAATTCTATTCTTTAAAATAATTGGAGCATGAATAATTCTCAAACAAATCTATGAAGAAAAGAAATTGAGGCAAGATACTAATGATGTTTTGATGTTCTGGCTACATTTTCAATGAAATTAATATGCAGTTAATCAGTAAACAGTTAATTATTTAATGCCATTTTCACTTCTTGCAACAGGTACCTATCCAAATTCCACAATTGATAAATGGAAAGTGTTTTAAATGATTTACAAAATAATTGTTAAGTAATACATTTTGTTGAATTGTGATTGTGAACATAACCTGTATGAAATTTTTATTTCTAATTTAAATTTCAGGGTGAGCGAAAAGACGTTTTGTTTTTAATTGATTTTTTTCTTTCCATTCTGTGTGAATTTTTCATTCAAATATATTTTGTAAATGGCATAAATAAATAAAAAAATCAATGGTGTAAAATTTAGCTGACCTGGCATAATACTGCTACCGGGCTCGTTCTCAGGCAAGCTGAGCTCGCCAAGGCCACAGCGTGGTCCCGATCCGAGGAAGCGGATATCGTTGGCCACCTTCATAATGCTGCAGGCGATCACATTCAGAGCACCCGATACTTCGACCAACGCGTCATGGGCAGCCAACGCCTCGAACTTGTTCGGCGCCGGCTTGAAAGGCAGCCCGGTCAGTTTGCTAATCTCCTGGCAGCATCCCTCGGCGAACCCGATCTTCGTGTTAAGCCCGGTGCCCACTGCAGTGCCGCCGATGGCTAGCTCATATAACCTACAACATGAATCAATTAAATAAATTCAATTAAATTAATTAATCTTAAATTCTCAAAATTAATCAACTAAATTAATCAAAAAATTAAATTCAATCAAAAATCAATTAAATTGATTCATTTCCCTTTACAAAAACACAAGAGTATAATTATTAACTGATCACTTCTTCAAGTAAATGTGATCCGAAAAAAATAAATAAAACAAGATGTCTGAGGCAAGTCTTATCAACCATCATACATATTTTTCATAGTTTCATCAAAGACAATCCTACTACTTAAATTGATTATAGATCCATTTTTATTGTCAAAATCATAAACGTACTGTGGTACATAGAATGAAATAGTGACTTTCATCAACCACCATCCCAACAGAAAAGTAATAATTTAAAGACCTGTACACAGATAACGAAGAAGATAACTTTTAAAATGACCTTTCAATAATGTATTCAGCATTCCTGTGCCAGACCAGAAGTATTATATATGAGATCATATGAATTTATTACCCAAAATAATTGATTATAGATCTACTATTTATTGATCCAAAGATTAAATTGTCATTGGTTTCAGTTACTGCCAGCAAAATAATACTTAATTTAGTATTATATTAAATTCTCATTGATTTCAGTTACTGCCTGCAAAATAATACTTAATTTAGTATTATATTAAATTGTTACACAAATGGAAGTGGATGATTTATTAGAGAAAACTTTGCAAAAACATATAATAATAAGGTAATAATCGTTTAGTCATTCAACATTATTATTAGGCCTACGTTGAATCAACTTGAATTGGTTGTAAATCGATAACTTTAATTGTTGTTCATAATTTTTTGAAAATTGTAATTTGTCAAATGGATTTGGAGAGGAAGAAGAAGACGACAGGAGAACGTGAAAAAGAATAAGTAAGACAGAACAAAAAAAAGAAAAATAAATAGATGATGATGAGAAAGAAGATTAGATGAAGAAATAGATGAGGAATAATCTAAAGAAGAAGACAGGAGAACGTGGAAAAGAATAAGAAAAGATAATGATGATGATGAAAAAGAGGATTGAAGAACATCATAAAAAACAAGAAGAAGAGGAAGAAGATTAAAATAACACAGGAAACGAGTCTGAGGAAGACGAGAAAGAGTATTAATAATAATAAAACAATAGAAAAAAAGAGGAAGTGAGTGAATAAGAAGAACAAGACGGAAGAAAAAGATGACAGAGTAGACAAATAACGAAAGAAAGATAAAATATATTTTTCCAAAAATTGAGACATTTTTTCCAAAAATCGGGACATTTTTTCCAAAAATTGAGACATTTTTTCCAAAAATGGGGACATTTTTTCCAAAAATGGGGCATTTTTCCCAAAATGGAGCATTTTTCCAAAAATGGGGACATTTTTCCAAAAATGGGGACATTTTTCCAAAAATGGGGACATTTTTCCAAGAATTGAGACATTTTTTCCAAAAATCGGGACATTTTTTCCAAAAATCGGGACATTTTTTTCCTAAAAGAGAGAAAAAGAATAAATCAATCGCTTTAAAAAAATAAGACAAACACTAATAACTAATTATATTCACCTAGGCAGCGTAGCCTCCACCCGTTCAATGGCGTACTTGATCTGCTGTGCGTATCCGCTGAACTCCTGACCGAGGGTGAGAGGCACCGCGTCCTGTGTATGCGTGCGCCCAATCTTGATGATGTTAGCGAACGCCTTCGACTTGGCATCCAGCGCCTGGTGCAGCGCTTTGAGGCTGGGCAACAGCAGACCCTGCAACTCCATGGCGACCGCTATGTGCATGGCGGTGGGGAAAGTGTCGTTCGAACTCTGGCTCTTGTTCACGTGGTCGTTGGGGTGGACCGGGTCTTTCGAACCCAGCTTGCCGCCCAATATTTCTATCGCCTTGTTGCTGATCACCTACACAGAGCATTGAATAATACTATTAAACTAATGACAACATTAGTCAAGACAGACAAACAAACTTTATGTTCACTAAGGGACACACCGATGCAATGACTATTGGTGTTATTTGAACAACCATTACTGTGACAATAAAGCCATACGCTAAACAACTAATGACATTTTCAATTTATTTCTCAATAAACAGTGATACAAACATTGAACAACATATGATCATCTACAAAGAGAATTAGCCTGGTCGTCCACTAGAACTGTTTCTGTCAGAAAACGACCGATCATCCGACATGCTAACATTGAATCAAATGGCCAGCTGTTCGGACATCGGACACTTTCTGACAAAACGGTTCCAGTGGAAGACTAGGCTTAAGACTTGACTAATGGAATTTTTCAATTTATTCCTCAATAAACAATCATACAAAATAAAAAATACTTCATAATATGAATTGTGAAATTAGGCACTCTCGAGAGTTGCCATCAAAAATCTTAACATCTGTAAGTTAATGTTAGGCCCGTATTAGACTATCAAATGTTCTATAAAAGATCTTTGACAAACATGGATCATATGATCGTTTACTCTACAGAGTGTTTCAGAACTCCCTACCAATATTCTAGCGCATTGTTCCTGGGTGAAAACCATATCAATTTAAATATGATATTTAGATATGGTTTTCACCCAGGAACAATGCCTTAGAGTATTGGTAGGGAGTTCTGAAACACCCTGTATACAAACAAATAGTCCAATGCAAACCTAAAGCAGCTGTTTCAGTGTGCATTGGACTATTTGTTTGTATAGAGTAGACGATCATATGATCCATGTTTGTCAAAGATCTTTTATAAAACATATGACCGTCTAATACGGGTCTTAAACATAAATTAATGATCACAATACTTATAAAACAAAACACAGAAGTCAGTTTTAGGAAATTAACAAGCATGAAATGTGAAGTAAAGAGAGAAAAATAATTTGAATGAAATATAATATTTATTCTGGATAGAAAAATAAATAAATGAAAATACTTTAATGAGAGTGAATAATATAATGAAGAATAATAGATTTATTGATGAGTAGCCTAATAATAGAACATTGTCATAGTTCAATGAGTTAACTGAATGTTTTAATAATGTGACATGTAGCCTATACTTTGAGAGGAATATAGCTTGATCTTGATCTACAACATACAACCTAAAAATTGATGGAAAATTTAAACTTAAATGGGTCTAACTGGATTTAATTAGAATTGAAGAGTGAAAAATGTTACGATTTTGTGAATTCCTATCCACTTACAAAATAAGATCAAAAATTGAATCTTAATTGCTTCAATGACTTTTGAGAAATATAAGCATAATAATTCAAACTCTAATTTCAAATCAATCATTGAATAGCAATTGTTCTTACATATATTGTAAATTATCTATCATGTTCTTGACTGAAAAAATCAAATCAACTTATGATAATTACGTATCTCAATGATTTTAAAACCGAAGCTGTTTGCAATTACGTATTTAAGTAGTACTGGAATCAATCTACGTGGATTTATGATGTGAATGAATAATTTACAAGACACGGATTCTCACTTAATACCATCAAGTATTATGATATTTAAAGATTACAGAAATTTATCCATACTTTCAAGAATTACTCATTGTTTCAAAATGACTTTGGATATGCATCTCATCAATCTGGACAAAATTGCTTGTATAGAATAAGATTGACCAATAATTACAAAGTTCAAGAAATAATTGCAGGCAATCACTAGACTCAACCCATCTTCATACTCATTACACTGAAACTTACAAGGAAAAGTCTACCAAACATTAAGTACCTATCTACACATTACTGTAACACAGTAAAAAGGTCACAGGTTATGGAAACTATTTTGTTTTATCTTTATTTTAGTGGATGAAACAAAACCATAGAAAAGAATATTAACCACTCCGTTAATCTAAAAATAAACATATGGAAGATCAACATAAACAACAAAGTTCATCAGGAATTCAATCATGTATCTCAAATATAATTAACTCCATACTTGATTACACATCATGATCACTCCATCTTCACTACAGAAAATGCATTAAATTATAAGTTGCGCTCTTGGTTGGTTAATGCAACTGATTTTCGTGACGAAATTAAGTATCAGGAGAGTACAACTTTAATAATGTATCTTCTTCGTATTACATTGGTGGGAAAATAGTTCCAGGATATGAAAGTAATTTTCTTACCTTCTTGTAGTACGAGATAAATAATAATATAGAATAGCACGGTCATTCATAATTCCTAAACTACTCGAGTAATTGATCGTACATAAAAAGTGTTGACCATGTAATAATTTCAATTTTGACCTTGCATTTTCAAAGGTGAAACGGAACTAAAGAATGCATTTTCCAGGCGGATATTATACATTGTAATAGGCACATGGAAAGATTAGCTACGTTTCAGTTTCTTTATTCAGCTCAACGTGTTGATAACAAACCAACCAAGACTAATGCTAGTTATGTAACTCGAAAAGTAAAAAGCAAGAAGAAGAATAAGGAAAAAGACAGAAGAAGACAATAAAGAAGCCTACAAATAAAACTGCATAGAGATATTTTAAAAAAATAACAAAAAATAATGATCGTCAGTGTTTGACGTAAAAGTATCGTAAAGATAACTAATTTTTATCAATGACAAATTTTCATTTGTAACTATCTCGAGAAATATTTTGACATTTTTCCACAATTTTCAATAGTAATAAACAAGCACTGTGTGTTTTCTAGTTGGACTGAGAAAAATATTTGAATATGAATTATGTGATTTGCAATGCTTCTTACTCTGTCATTTTTTTAAAATTGTTATTATTTTCTTATTCACAATTTTCTAAGCAACGCAAAGATTATTGTAACTGGAAATGAGGTATTCAAGACCTTCAACGAAACCAAACTAGACAAACAGGAGGAAAGTGAATGTGAGATAGAAAATGATGAAAAAGGACAATGAAAGGAATGAAAAAGGAAAGAGCACAATAGGAAGAAAAGGAGAATAAGAAAAAAGAATATGAGGATTTAGGAAAGGTTTAACTATAATACTTATAGTTAAGGAAGGTGATGGGAAAAGGAATGGAGAAGAGGAAGTGGAGAAAGAAGATGAATAAGATAAAAAGGAAGAAATAGAGAGAACAGCGAAGAAAACAAGAATAAAAAGAAGCAAGAAAAATCCAGAAAGGAGTTGAAAGACGAATGACAAATGAATGAGTTAAAGATGTGAAAGGGAGGAGAAAGAGAAGAAGTAAGGTAATGAAAAATAAGATGAATTGTGAGAAAAGCCAAGAAAAGATAAAAAGCAAACGAAATTTAGACGAAAGAAGGATTGAAGGTTGAAGAGGCAAGAGAAGAAGGAGAAGAAGAAGAAGAAGAAGAAGAAGAAGGAGAGAAGAGAGGAGGAGGATGAGGAGGAGGAGGAGGAGGAGGAGGAGGAGGAGGAGGAGGAGGAGGACGAGGAGGAGGAGGAGGAGGAGGAAAAAATAAGAGAAGGAATAAGAAGTAGAAGAAGAAAAATAATTATGGTGCCTGAATACGTTTTTTAATGAGGTTACCTAACCACTTTTACCCATTATACAGTATTTTGTATTATGATTAAATTTGTACGCAAAAGAATTGTCCGAAAAATTGTGTGTTAATGAATAAAATAAAATCAAGAAGTAGAAGAATAAAATTGAAGATAAGAGAAACAAGAAGACGTTTATGTAGAAGAACTGCGTACTTCAGTCCCTCTGTGTCCACACTAGGTCGAAATTGTGTGCGACTCAAGCAAGCTGCATAAATGCTTAAGCATTGACCGCTTGCTGTACAGCACACAAAAATCGACCAAGTGTGGACATAGGGATTGATTACCGTTGATTGAAACAGCACAATTTCACATCAATTCCACCAAATTTTAAAACGTGAAAAACTGGTTCACCATGTTCCCCATTCAGGGAAAACTGTAATATTGGAACTACTATACCTATTGGATCTCCAAATCAATTATTAAAGGTATTCAATTGAATAATAATCCACCAAATATTCGGCAAACAATTACCTCGTTGGTGTTCATGTTGGTCTGGGTACCCGAGCCGGTCTGCCAGATGACAAGTGGAAAGTGTCCCTCGTTGTAGAGTTTGCCACTGATTACGTCATCAGCCGCTTTCTGAATAGCATCGGACACCTTCGGATCCAGACCGAAGCCTTTGTTCACTATGGCCGCCGCCTTTTTCAGAATGCCCATTGCTTTGACGACCGGCAGCTATAATACAATTATACAAGAAATAAAATTCAATGTAGACACTGAAATATAATCAGATTCATTTAATTTGACGCTTGGCAGTTATAAACATAACATTAAAAAAAATGACGGTTAACAACAGTTTCTGTTCATTGACGTTTCCAACGACGCTCACTTGACAGTAATACCATAGACAACAATAGACCTCCAGCCTTACGGGAGATTCATTAACGGTTAGATTAGTTCCAAAATCCTGCAATAGATGGCGGTCATATGCTTTGAACACACTTTGGACGTCAATGTTCAATTGGCAACTATGGTGGGGGAATGTAGGCTGGACTATTGGAAGAGAGAGCGTTCAGTTACAGTTGTATACAGTTATATATATACAGTTGTATAGTTAGTCTATGGTAATACCTTTAAGAATAGCTTTATATACTACAAGAATTTTTCTAAACTAATGACAGCCACTGTGACTGTTATTTTGAGGCAATTCATATGAGATTTGCAGAAAAGCAAAGGTTAGCGGTCCTTGATGTGCAGGTTTCATTTGTATTTTGGAAAGAATACTTTCAATGGGTAAAAAATGTAAAATAAACTCTGAGTTCACGTGGCGCCATCCCTCGGTTTTTTAACGGAACTGCTTGGACCTATTTGCTGGATAGAGTATTGAATATCATAAGTTGGCGTCAAATTTGATCACAGCGGCGCTTCACGCTGTGGGCTTCTACTAGTATGTAACTTATATACGAGTAAGTTATTTAGAACAAACTGCCACTGACTGATTCATCTGCAGAACTAAGAATCAACTGACCTAAAGCCCGGTCTAGACGCTAGGACTTGTTGTACAACTCAAGTCCTAGCATAGTCTCAGCGGTGGCATATCAAAGTTTTCAAACTGCAATGTAAGAGTGTTTATATTGTTTTGTTTTGATTGGAAAATTATTTTCGAAACACATAAGCCCAAGGTTATGAAGAGCAGAATGTTACTTTTATTTATTCTTCTATCATAGGAGTACATTAGTGAAAACTTACAGGCATTTGTTCGGGTGTACCGCCAATGGGGAAATTCATAACCGATCTAACTGTCTGTGCTCCATAGTACTTGTCATTGGGCACTTTCAGCTCTCCAAAGGTGTCTTTTTCAGTTCTGTAGCCTGAATCCTGCAAACAAAACAGAATGTAAGTGAAAGCTGAATAATAAAGAAAAAATATAAAGAAATGGAATTTTGTGAATGAATGAGTTCTGTGAAAGTGAATATTCAATTATCTGAAGCAAGCCAACAACATAAAAATATTTTTCAATTCACTAATATAAATTATTTATTGTATTATGATGAATGTTTATTAAGAATATTGAAATTGGCATAAAATCAAAATACGATATTTGAATATAGATCCATTTTTTTACTATTTTCTACTCACAATAATTTTTGTTGAATTCATCATTTAAACACAGTAATTACAATAGGTTTTCACTTTGAAGGATAAATGAAAATACAATAAAAGTGATCAGTAATTCAACTTAAAATGTTTCCAGATGATTCGATAGAATTTCAATTCAATTCAATTTCCTTGAATAATTAAGCAACTAAGTACAGACTAGAATTTATTCAGAAATAAGCGAACAGAATAAATATTAAAGCAGTGTACAAAAATTATTCTTGGTACTTTCTTCAGAGATAATATGAATCTTCTAGTCAGTATAATGTAATCATAAAGTTGCTAGGATGTTCGAACTATTGAAATGTTGAATATTAGCAACCATTTATCAAATTCTTGCTTTCTAATCATTGCCAGCATATTATCATAACTTGTTCTCGACCTTGTACTTATGAACAATATATGAAAGACTATATTTTAAATGAATTATTGTTGAGTTTCTTCAATTACAACATTCTACCTGAATTACTTAATTAGCAAGTAGAGTGATAGATACATTATTTAATGAACTTTTTCATTTTTTCAACTTTTTATTACTTTTCGAAGTACCACTTCGGTTGTACCGTTTATAGGCCAACTGGCCAAATAAATCAAGATTGGCTGTTTTATTGAACGGAATTGTATGGGCTACACACATGAGGATACAAGGATACAACGGTTTTATTTACCAACAGAAAAGCTATTGGAATTCTATGCCGGTATTGGGGTCAATGTTTAGATTAGAGTGCGCACCCAACACAGAGAGAGAAAGAGAGAGAGAAAAGCTTAATCAAGTTCCTTTAGTTGAGCTGATTTGATTTATTACAAGGACCCAACCATGTGACTGGTTCAAATAATTCTGAATTACAACTCAGATCTCGTCCATTATCCGATAATCCACAAAGATATCTAAGAATTAACACAGATCTTGAGAGATTTAAGAACAATGGAATTCACTATTAATCCATCTTACTAGTGCGAGAGATACAGACCAATTTCCAATTCTATTAAGATTTTGAGTACCGGTACTTTAGAATCCAGACTATAATTTATTTGAGTCTGAGAATTTTAAAACAATAAAGCTCACATTATCTATTGAGAGTAAACAAAGGAATTTGAACATGGGAAGTAGATTTAATCCAAAGTCAAAATCTAGATCTATTCTATCTAGGCTATTATAGTAACAAGTACCAATATAAATCAACTAGAATGAAATTATAGCGAAATCTGATTTTAGGTCAAATCAGAGGATGTCAAATACTGTATAAAGGATAGATTACTATCGTGATAATTAATGATGGGAATGAGACTTAAGAAATTATTACAAGGATGTATTTCTGGAAAATCTGGTGATATATGATTAGTATTATCCTTGTAAAAGAATAATTCCTTGGACAGTGGGAAAGATTAAAGCAATGAACAGTTCATTAGAAAAGTAGTAAGTTTGTATTTTCAGCTGAAAAGTTTTGAAATCTCACAAGTTTAAGGATCATTCTCAGATTGGTTTCTATTTATATCACGGATTAAGATTTGAAAGACTATTATGGATCGGATTAAATTATGGATTCCAGTATTTATTATCGCATATTGAAATACCCTGGAGAAAATCAATAGACTGTAATAGGGTCTTTAACATTTGTAAGTTATGATTTGTGTGAAATTTTATTGTCAAATAATTGGAGATATGGCTTCTTCATCAATTAGATTTCTTGGAATTTTTATTCCTATTTTTAAATAAATTTTGTTTTAATAGTCTTGAGCCTTAAAACACTTGTAATTATCAAATCATGAAATTGAATTATCAATTAATGAAAATAGCAAATTGAATAAATAAATTACTATAAATGAATAAAAGAAATAAAATTACTTGACTCTAATGGGAGTATGATGGAATAATCAAAGTTGCGGTTGGTGAATTGATAGAATATTTTTATTCACTAAAAATATGAACTTACTAAGTGAGAAATAGCAATTTCCTAAGAGCTAATTTTATTTATTGTTTTAAGGAAATAATTCTATGTTCATAAAACTTATAAAAATAATTCTATACTTTTACATTCTGTCTTATTATAATATATTCCACAAGGCTATGTAATATATTGTATTCTATAAATTATAATAAAGTATAATTAAGTTATTTATATAATGGAATATATTCAAATATATTATATTTCATAAGTCATTCGAGTACCGTACTTGGAAGTTCATTTCTAAAATCACATAATTTACAATAATTTTGACTAGAACATTGGGCCATTTATATTATAGTCGATAAAGTATTTATTACTCCTGTCAATGAACTTGGCGCTATCAATGCATCCTTTCCTATTGAATAAACATAAAATTATGCATTAAATAAACCCAGGTAATCATAAGCGGAAGTATCAGGTGAAAAACTAAGATAAAAAGTCATTAAAGCTTGATTTTATGCAAATTACACTCATTTGTAAAGAAGCCGTCAAAATCAGAAAATAATGAATAGTTAATAGACTGTGAGCTGATAAATCTGGTTGGTGAAATGAATCCCCCTTGAAAATACCATTCTCAAATCAGATAACATTATCGAAAGTTCATGATTTGAGACGTAAGGTCAATGTTAGCTCAAAAAGACACTAGCCCACTCCGTTTCACAATTTTCTCTAATATTTTTGGCAAACTGATAATTTAATTAAGAATTAATTTTGCCATAAATACTGATAAGATTTTATGATGATGGTTGAAATAATACTACATATTATCTAATTAGAATCCTGCCACAAACTGGAAAAATGTCAATGGTTTTGCCATTTTACTATCAATTTGGTTGAATAAAAAATACTTATGCAAAGTAATATTTCACTGCTATACTACAGAAATATTTTTGAGCTCAAAGTAGTTATCTCATATTTTGGAATTCAATATTAGAAATTTTGTTTGTGGAGATTATGCTCAAGAGTACTGATCACTACATTTGTACTCCCCTGTACTAATAATAGAAATAAAATATAACTTTCCATTGTATTGTTATACAATTACATATAGTCATCATAGTGCTATACATGAGTCATTAGTAGTGTATAATTAGAGCTATAATAAATACAGTATAATATTAGTGCTATAATAGTATCATAGATTATAGTCATTAATATAATGTTCAGCATAAGTGAACATTTGATATGATGAAAAATGGATTAAAATCCTGGGCTTGTTCTCGAGTCACCAATATGTTATAAAAATCCAACTAATAACTTACTCAACAAAATTATCTAAAAACGAAAATTTTACAAAAAAGGTTTTTGAAATATTACTAAAATGGGTCAAAACTGTATTAAATATTACTTAAATAATTATTATAAAATAGTCAAACAAAAATATTATCGAAGATGAATTAAAATAACAATAGAGCATTGAATGAAACCTTTCTTCAACAAGCTGATATATTTTCAATTAAAACGTATTGATGGGCAAGCTGGAGAAGCAGCCTTCATTACATAGACCAAATATTTCAATTTTACACTTCTCTTTGTAATCCCTATTGCATAGTGTTTTAAAGCCTTTAAACGGACCTTTGTTAGTTTATGTTGGACTTTTCTGGTTAGTTTGGTGTGCCTAAAAATAATAATTATGCAAAAGAAACTGGAACTTCAGATTACATTCAGTAAGTTAACAAATCAGTGAATGGAGAAAAATTATGAAGATTAAGACACTGAGTCTTCTTTGATCCTGCTATGCTTAAAGCGTGCTAAAAGTGCCGGCTTGTGAGAGATCAGTGATTTCCCCAGTTTTTGAATAATTGGAAATTTGAATTCGCATTGTATGTGAAGCACACGTGATTATAAATACGGTATATTGGATCACCACGAGATTTGCGCACCATAGCATTAATATCAGATCCAGTTGTCTTATTGCTGCAATTGAACCAAGGGAGAAGACACAGGACCATTGCTCTTGGAAGGCCCCCAAGATTTGATTCTCATTCCATTCATTGAATTCTGTCCACTGGCAGTGACTGTAATATGAAAATTGGTTCGAATATATGTTTAAAACCTCTTGGACTATGACGACTCCTAAGACACAGGACCGTTGGGAGGACCGAAGAAGTAAAAGTAAGTAAGTAAAGGCTCCCAAGATTTGATTTTCATTCCATTCATTGAATTCTGTTCATTGACAGTGACTGTAATATGAAAATTGGTTCAACTATATGTTTGAAAAGCTTTTTGCCAGAAAATTGATGCCCTATGAAGCCAAATGTAATGTTAACTATTAATTCTGATGACAGTTTCAATTGCATGCAATGATTGACATGTTGAATTTAATCTCAACAATCCTGACAATGAATAGCTTTGAATGCATGAATCATGAACTAAAACAATACCGTTATCAGGAATAAATTAAAGATTTGATTGCTGAACGAAAGAAGCAGTATCTATTATCTATCTATAGGTTATGTCCCTCACATCATTATCAAAGTGATATGAATAACTTACATGCTGCAAGTGATATATGTAACAAGTGATACATATCAATCTGGCACACCAGTTATCGGTGAAAGTGAACAAGTGCTAGAATAAATAATATTGTAAAATATAAAGATAGGATGAGTAGTAGTAAAGGTTATGTTCATACCATTTTCGGCGATGTTGTTGACAGTTTGACAGATATTCTAGTGAGTGTTGGAAGATTTCTACAGCAGCAGACGCCTGTCCTTAGCACTCTGGATGCAATAACGAATTGGCCGACTCCAGCCATTCTGTTTTATATAAAAGAGACTTTTTATCGGTTATTATCCCCACCTGATAGGCGACCTCCACCGCTGTTCAAAAAGCCTCGGAAAGGTCTTCCCTTGATAGGTAAAGGTGATACAGGTAGGTAACTACAGGTAATTGTTATCTAGTAAAATAAATATTCATGGGGTAAGACCAAATCGAAAACTTCCGACTCCTTGTGATTATCTAAATTTTGAATTAAATAATTTATTCTTTCCGCCATTTCATGACGCCATCTTGTTCAGCGAAAATTGATTTTTCATTCACTGTATAAACAAAAAATATTGATTACGAAAGCATTAAGAATATTCAAATCATTTTTTTAAATCTCATATTTATATTTTTCCATGAACAAGTCAATTTGTTTGATTATTTGTTTAATTAAATTTCAAGGCCACAGTGATTAAGAATCATTCAAAATTCGAATGTCAACACAAGATGGCGCATTTATTAGTCAGTCGGTCTCAGGAGTTCTTGTTATGATAATTTGCGAGAGATGTTTGTGAAGTTTCGTAAATAATTACTCATTAATCAATCAAAACTTCGTGAATAATTGATGATATTTAGTGAGAAGAGTAGCTGATAGAGGTAAGCCTTAATGAATCCATAAATATTCTGTAATTTGATCTATTTTCCTGTTGTAATAAGCCTGTCGTTTTAGGGTGTATTCCGGAATGCTTCTCTCAATTGCTAATCGTTTCAAGTACGTTCATCACGCGTTCTTCATGTTTGTTCAATCGAACAACGTGTTGATTTCAAAAATATAATCAACTATCTCATCAATTTTGTCCAATCATTATTACAGCCTAAACCGAAAATAGTTTCTTGAACCGTACCTAAAGTAGCACGATGTTTTTCAAAATAGGCAGTTGATAGCATTGTTTGTAATTTGATGCCAGAACTGTAGTTGTTTAAATTTTCCATCTTTATCTATTTCTTATTCTAGATTTTTGGAGCATAAACTTACTCTTGAGTTTTTATTGTGCAAATACAGTAATACGATCACCTCAATAATGGTAATGGTATACGGTGGTTCAAACTTGGGGCCTAGGTATTTACATTAAAATTCCCAAATGAAACCTAACCTAACTTTCAAATTTGTAATAGCGGCTACCTTGAGGAACGGTAATCTTCAAACATCTCTCTCAGATTAACTTTTAACAATTCTAAATTGATTAATTCTATCTAGTTGGCTTGTTGGTTATGGTATGGAACCTCAAATGTTTTATTATTGAGATTTCGTCGCTCTGTTGAACTGCTGCTAGTAGGCTACTAATGCTTGGTTAGGCTTGCGTTAGGTTATATTTGTAGAAAAACAAATTCATTTCTTATTATTGTGTAATCATTTACAAAACATCGTTTGAAATTTTAATCTTGAACTTGACGTTAAGATTAATCGATGTTAATCAACTACCTCACTAAGACCCTTCATTTATGTAATGTATTTCAATTGCGCAACCAGAAGCTAACCTATAAGCATAGACTAACTAACTTAAATATGAATGGATTGTCTCTGCTATAAGCTTTGAGATTACACTCCAGCTCAGTAAGAATTTTATATGCCATTCAATCACTTGAAGTTGTTTACTACAGGTACGGTACTATAAAAAAGTTCAAAATGTCATATTAAATATTTGTTGAACATTTATCATCAACCAAATAACAATTGGAAATTTAGATAAATATAATTAAATTTCACTGCAATATACTTTTTTCACTAGGTATGAACTCGCTTCTAGTGTCCTCTCTGAGCGTTCAATGTTTAATATTGTTATACACACTCGACACCAGTAAAGCAAGAGTCAAGAAATAGCTCTTATAACATTCAGATTGCTCTTATAGACAAGTAGTATATTTCCGTTTGCTCAAGTTCTTTTATTACTACGATTCACTCAATGATTCAATTGTTATCAAACACATAGTTTATATGTTAGTAGACAGCAAATCTTACCCTTTCTAAATGATCATTGGATTGTATTTTAATAGATTTTTAAATTAACCTCTATTATACTAGATACTAGAACTATTCTTTTTGTTTAATTTTTAGACCTTACTGATGCAAAATATTGGAGTATTGCAATTGTAAGTTTGGCATATGCGTAACCAAGGGAGGGGAGGGTTGGGGGTTGTATTTTTCCATTAAACTGTTCATATAGGCCTATTAAAATATCAAGTGAACAATCCAAGAACCAAAATGTAGATGAGTAAGAAGGTGAAAATCATTAATTTATTCAACCGGAGGTCCTACCTAATCAGATAATGCTAATTGCTGTTAGTGAAGTAATTAGACAATGCTATTCATTGAATAGGTGTTCATAAACATTCCATTATTGGTCACTCAATTACACGTTTTATTCACGAGTCCATTACTGTATTATCTGGTGAATTTTCATGAAAGGCATTTATGATATTTATTGCATCGTAGGTGGTCTGGTTTCGAATAACATCCGATATATTTTTTTAATATTGGATCCCTTATCATTTAAAATAGGCACTGAAAAACGTTTTCAAATTCGACATATCTTGCTTGAAATTTCTTAATTTTAAATTTGGGATAGGCTAATATTATGATTATCCACCATTCTCTCAATTGATCAAGTATATGGATTTGAGATTTATTTGACAATATCGGATCTGATCAACGTTAATTTTGATATAGTTTATCAAGAATATCTCATGAAGGGGATGATTTTCATAATTGTTTTTAATAAAATTATAATATTCTTGAAATCTTATAGGCTAATTCTTATATTATAAGAAAACTAACTTATCTTTCACAGTTGTCTATTTCTGTCTTTAATATTGTAAAACATGGAAATTCAACAAAATTCTTGAAAGATTGAATATAAAAATTTATAATACTTCTGACACAGTGACTTCTTAAACATGATGAAAACCGTTATAAATAGTCATCACTTATTTACTAAAACAAAATTACAAACATGTTTCGGCAGCATTGTACCATCTTCAGTACTGAAAAAATACAATGAAGATATTAAAATGGTGCCGAAACAGGTTTGAAATATTTTGTTTTAATAAAAATGAGTGATATTGGACTACTTTTTTAATTAAATGTTATTATTTTAAAAATAGTTTTTTCAACAAGTTGAAGCAAACTCACTTTCCACTCTTTTTGAAAGTTGCTAAAGTTCTAGCTTTGTTTGGTATTTAGTGCAGCTTTCCATTGATGGAAGGTGAGCTAGTTAACTGGTACAGTACCATACTGCCAACTGCGAAGTTGTAATGCAATAGTCTTGATCTTAAAACTAAGAGTAAGAAACGGTAACAGGTGTGCAATTCACTTGGTTCAATTCCATTAATTTAATCAAATGTGTTAATTAACTAATTAAAAAAAGCAAGATACTTGAAGTTCAATTACCACAGTTTGTGAATTTATCAAATGGAATTTGTTTGAAGAAATTAATGTATTTTTATTCAGTTTTATAATATGAATTATTACAGTAAATGTAACATCAATTATATTCAAGAAAAGTTACAGTTTTAAAATTTGATTTAAATCAAATGAATAGTTGAGTTCCATTATCTTTATGACTCAATATTCAATTTAACTCATGTGTGCCTCAGATGTAAAGAGATGTTTAATAATTTTTCTACAACTGTGCTTGAGAGTTAATAGTGTAATGGTTCTTTCTATGAATTTTCCCAGTATCATTGGATCTGTTCAATACCTTTCAATTTTTTGGATGTATTGGGTCTATAAATTCAATGCAAATCTCATAGAAAGTACTGTTGTCATTAATCAGCTCATGAGTTTGAAGGTTTTGGCGAAATGAATTCATATTCTTGCTGCAACCGCGAATGAATTAATGATCGAATTCAGCCTTCCTATTTGCATATTTCGTTCTGAAATCGGTCTTTTCTTAGGTAGCCTTGCCACATTTGAATATTGGACAAAAATAATTCGTTGCTTGAACAAAGTAGGCTGGAAAAAATTATCAGGCACTGGAATAAATGGCATAACTTGGAACTGATTATATATTTTTACTCAATATTTTTTAATCTGATGAATAGTTAATGACTTTGTCAAATTTGTACCTATTACGTTACGTTTAAACCAATACGTTTTACCAGTTGTTGAAAATTTTATTCAGAGTGGGTTGAAATTATACAAACAATCAAAAACGAATCAAGGATTAAAAAGAAACTTATTTGTGATGAAGGAAGTAGTATTTAAATAGGGTTATCAAGATCGGAGCTAAATATTATTAATAATTATAAAAATATAAGAAATAAAACGATTTTGACTGAGTTTCTCATAAATTCAATAAAAATATTTATGATTTTAATATTTTTTATTTTGCTGATGGTGATGCCCACATGAGCTCTAGGCTTATGCGTGGGTAATGAGAGGGGTAATGATGTTTGAGAGATACTACTTTTCAGGCAGTCTACTTTTTGTGGTCAAAATCCGTCCTGTCCACTGGGATTGATTCCGGGACCTTTGGATTATTATCAGGCCGTATTTATTATAATAAAATATTATTTATTCAGGCTATATCCCTTCATTTTCTATGCTTTGAAGAAAATCACACAAAATTATCTAGTAGGCTAGTAAAAATAATACAAAAATATTTTTCAATTTTTAAGTGTTATTTAAATTCCATTTCAGCCAAAGTAATGTGACAGTCTATTATGATTAGTTAGCTGCTATCTATTCATTAGAGTGAGTTGTTTGAGTTATCATTAGTGTGCCAAAGTGAGAATTGCTTTGGTGGGTTTGATTGTTATCTGCCGTTTCCTTTGAACAGTTTCATTTTCCAACGCTTAATTTAACGTTTCTCAAGGTCATCTGTAGTCCTAATTGAGGCCTGTTTAACTTCTTTCATAGTGTAGGCTTGATTTGTGTTTCACACAATCCGAATCCTTTTACTATGATTTTCGTCGGTTTTTTATCTTCTCTAGACTCTAGTAAAGGGACGTATGCTTCAAAAAATTTTAGAAGTAAACAGGAAAAAGGCAAAAATGTACACTAGAAATATATAAATTTAATGAGAAATAATTGTATAAATTTAAATTATAGACATTAATAGGTCTGTGTAATGTGCAATAAACTTCGAACTTTAATGCAAGTCCAGCTTTTTCCTGTATTACAGGGCTTCTATATAACAGCTCTCAGGCAACGTTTTTTGATAATACATTACCTGTTCGAGCAAGTCAAACCGATCGAAAATTGTATTGGGATTCGGATTTTCATGTTGGTTATATACTTCTATCAATATAATCTGTTTAACACTGGCAATCAACAAACTAAAATTTGAGACTTGTTCAGCTAAATATAATTGATGATCATAAAAATTGTTCCCGGTGGTTCGGAACCCACTAGAACCTGGTGGGCTGGTGGTGAAGCACCAGAAGGTGGGTAGGTAGGTCCCACCTACCTAGTAATTCATCTCTCATCACCCTCGCACAACCCAAGAGCTTCTCTTGGCATCACCTTCTGCAGAAAAATATTCGCCCTATTTATTCACTTCATAGTAAGTACAATACATAAAAAAATATTGAAAGAAAATATAAAGTGCATTCCTCATTAGGCTAAGCCTGTGTGGAGGAATGGCTCGTCTTATCATTAACGAAGCTCAATCTTACAAAAAATAATGGTAGGTATAAAGGAAATTTAACAAAAAAATATTATTCAAAACAAGAAAATTATTGATAAATTCTTATAAACGAAGGAGATTTAACATTACAAATATCTGTGTGATTTTGATTTTAAAAATATTGATAATTAGCTCAAAAATATTGCCTACAAGTTTCACATTCTCAGAAGGGGATGGAAAGGATGGTGAATATTGATTAACATATTTAATGTCTGAAACATGTTTTTAATTTTTTCCAATATCAATTTTATGTTATATTGGTAATGTTACTACTTTAATATGGCATTTTTCCTACATAAGTCTTGGAAAGTCTTGAAAAATGATCACTTTTTTACGACGATACAGGTTTCCTGTAGCCTATTCTGGTGTTTCATGTCAAAAAATATATTTATCTATTGTTCATCAGTACTCCTACAGTTCATACAAAGTTACAGACGATAGGTAGTGTACTTCTGTATTGAAACGGTGTTTTGTTGTTTAGCCCTTTGTTTCTAGTATCTTCATTGCATTGAGTCAAAACTATTTTCTAAATACCAATATTATCATTATTATCATTTCCTCTTTTATAAGAAAACATATTTAAAAAGAACATTTAATTGTAATAAATTAATCGTTTGTTGTTTCAATTTTTTCTGTGGAGGAACTAATAGTTAAAAGTAAGTCAGTTAATATGAGGTTTTCCAAGTTTTATCAAAGCATTACTTTAGATGCATTTTTCTACTTTAGAGCAATCTAAGAAAACAGCATCTAGAGAATTTGTCTATTGTTTATTCTTCATGGGAACTGGAGCGTCTGTTTCATTGATAACAGTGTGTGACGTACATTAATAAACCACTTGAAAATTTCTCTGCAACTGTATAATCTTAATCTTGAAACTCCGTTAATATTAGTATGCATAACCGGTCTAACTCTGTAACTTCACAAACGAATCGTGTTTTTTTTTAGTGTAGTGGCTTAAAATAGCAATGTGTTAATTTACTCCATATATGACAAAGTAACTTGTAGCCTACTGATAACAAAGAAAGTAGAATGATATTTTTGAAGTAATACAATACAGTATTACAAAGTATAGCTTGAAGATAACAAAATTAGGCTTACTGCACATTGTATGTTACTGTACACAAACCTGAGAGTTGATAGAAGTACTTCAAATCTACCAAGTATTTCATAATATACAAGTTCAGCTTACTGGGCTCAAAAAAACATCTTTATAATTCAATTCGTTCTCTAAAAAATTGAAAATGTTGGTTTTATTTCAGTGATAGACTTGTTGATGTGAGTCAGACTTGACAAACTTGTTTATTTGAAACACAATCTGTAGTAGAAATTCCAGGAAGCGTCTTGGCGAATCTAGTTTTGAAGTTTTTTGTTTATTTCTTCATCGTAACTCATTCTTCTAAAGTTGTAGTGGAATAATTCCTTGTTGTTATTTGGACATTGTCTAGCAGGAATCTTCATAACTTGAAGTAATGAAGTGTCTGAAATTTTCGTTCTTTTATATTTTTCCTTCAACTCAATTTGGCTTCGCTCGTAGTTACTTGGGGAGACATATGACTAATCGAATGTGAATTATAATCACTGGCTTATCTGAGGGATTTCAAATACTATTACTGTATAATATTTACATTATTAATACCAGATAAGATAAAATTTCAAACACTTGTTACAAATTGGTAACTTTTATGCCTCACATAAAACGGGACATCACAATATAATATTTAAAAATATCATTTAAAAAAATTATTGCTTTAATTAACTTTAATATTATCAAAGCTATAGAAAACAGAAAATTGAACGGATTTGTGCTTGATGGGGAGGGGTGTGTGAGGGCGCCTAAACATGTGCCAGGTACAGTACCTTAAATCGTGCCCTGCAAAGTAGGCGTGCTTTTGGGTAAAAACTTTTAGTTCACAGTATCTTATAATGAAGGAGTATCTAACATTTTAAATTCTCTTTCACAAAAAGAATCTGGGAGTTAGTGGAGTTTTTTTTATTCTCTCAAATTCAAGGTTGGATTTTCTCAATGTCTTCCATATTAGAATCATCTTGCAATCTGTTTCAGGGATCCATATAATCCCGTTGAATCCTTGTTATTTCACTCTCTAGACCAGACTCGAATCCATTAATTGCCAATTATATAACGGTTCAAAGTGCTGGATGTTGATTTCCATTTGTAATAATATTCTTATTACTATAACATCCAGTGCTGGATCCATTGGTAATATTGTGAAGGAGGGGGTCACATGGATCGGGAGGGGAGAGGATCCCCCCAAACTGAATTCAACTTCCCAACCAGTGAATAGAATGGCTGGTGATTCATTTGGTTGAATTGCGATCTCTGCATTGCTTTGATGCAGTTGGGACTAGCATCTGATCGTTGTATAGTAGAGCTCTCATTCCTTTCTATGTTTTTACAGTTTGTCATGTTTGCCTTCGCATGAGTAGAGCTCTAATCTGTTCTTGCGCTCCCCATTACATTTTTTAGCTTCCTTCTCTTATTTTTCTTCTTTTTTTCTACTTCATTTTACCACTTCCTTCTGTATCTTCTCACTCCTCTTTTCTCTACCATTTCTTTATTCATCCATGTTTTACGTATTTCTACCACTTCTTCTTCTTCTTCTCCTCCTTGCTTCTTCTTTTGCTTCTCCTCCTTGCTTCTTCTTCTTCTTCTTCTTTCTTCTTCTTCTCCTTCTTTTCTTTTTCTCCTTGCCTCTTCTTCTTCTTCTTTCTCTTCTTCTTCTTCTTCTTCTTCTTCTTCTTCTTTTTCTTCTCCTTCTCCTTCTCCTTCTCCTCCTCCTCCTCCTCCTCCTCCTCCTCCTCCTCCTTCTCCTTGCTTCTTCTTGCTTCTTTTTCTTCCTCTTCCTACTCAGCCTATTTAATCTTGTTACTCCTCTTTATAGCATTACTTCTTCTTTTTATAAAATTCCTTCTTCCACCATATTTTTCTTCTTCCTTTTCCTAATACTTCTTCCTTTATTTTCTTTTTTCAACTGCTTTTTCCTCTTTCTACTTGTCTTCTCTTCTCCATCTTTCTTTCCCTTTCTGTTCTACGCTTTTCCTAATTTCTACCATTTCTTTAATCTTCTTCGTTTCATCCCAATTTTTTCTTCATGTTCTTCATTTCATTTATTTTACCCATTTCTCATTTTTTATACTTTCACTACTTCCTATTTCCACCACTTTCTCATCTTTTTCTCTTTCTCCCTCTTTTATTTTTCCTCGAACATCTTCATTTACTTCTGCCATCTTCTTTTTCCTTCTTTTTTCTCTCCACTCTTGAAACTCATTCAGTATTGTGTTCAACTTCATCAACTATTTAAACGGCGCTGCTGTCTTCCCCTCTTCATTTTTCGCTCTCTCTCTTTTTTTCTCTCTCCCACCTCTCTCTTCTAATTTTTTTCTTGTCTCCTTTTATACAACTGCAGTATGCAGTACACCCACTCATTATTCCATTGATCTGCACAATTGCAAGTACAGGCTTAGTAATGTTGCCGCATCGTATTAGTTGCTAACTTCCTAACCTCCCTGTAAAAGTGCCTCAAATTATTATTGAATTATTTATCGAACAGAATGGGGGATTATTTTCCATATTGGCTCATTCTTACACAGAGAATGCATTATTTATACTGCTACGCCAAAATAATATTGGCTTTAACCTTCCAATTCGCCATTGCTAACCGGTGTTAGGTTTGGCCGTAGATAAGACATTTATTTCATTATTTGGTTAGTCTATGGGTTGGCTTATAAATCTAACTAACCTAGGGTTGCACTAAAAGCCGATTGAATTCAACCGCCGTATAATGACGTCACTTAATGGAATCAATGCAACGAGATTCTTATAATTGAGCTCCGTTAAATGTCCTCATCTTTAGGCGGTTGAATTCAGTAGGATTTGTGTCCAACCTACCCTTAGTATCGACTTTCTAATTCATTAAGCTAGATGGTGATTGAATTTCTCACAAGAACGTTGTGGGAGAAAATTTTATAACAATTTGAATGAAAAAGCTTGCTGATAGCAAAATTAAAATGAAAAATTTTAAAATACCAATCTTGTATAAAATAATACTCAACCAATCCTCTTCTCGAGATTTAACCAAGAATGTGCTCCCACAAAGAGAACAAAGTCGGAAAAAAGTGACAAAGATCTAAGAAGGTGTCTGCTCCAATGCTCCCAGCAATTCGTATGAAAATGAGCCTACTTCCTAGTTGAATAAATGTGACTACGAATAGTAAACTCGCTAAACATCATTGTAAAGAATGAAACTTACGTGACCTATAGCAAATAATATAAGCAATCACGCAGTACCTTCCCTCCCCGTACTTTCTTTCATTCCAGTTCTTGGCATGGCACGAATGTATTTTCCACAATTCCTTTACTTTCACAAGTTATCATTAGTATACTTTCCTCATTCCTTTATTGTATGAGAAAAATTATTTCAAGTACAGTGTCCATTTTAATAATATTGTAATAAACAAGATTTCTTATCCTTTTTATTTTTTACTTCTCTCATCATTATTGGCTGATTAAGATAGATAAATAACTTGTTTTTTCCTTTTTGTACATTACATAGAAAACTACTTTTTATAAGTGGTGTGGTGAAGTTCAGCCATAAGACCCCCTCTTCCACTTGATTCACTAGATCACTAGTGGGCCACCAAGTTAGTGATAGTATAGAAAATGAAATAAATTTTTCCCCAAGATTTCATAAAAACTCCAAGTATCTTGTAATTTCAATTTTTTGATAGAAAATATACAAGTATAAATGTTTTTTGATGTAAAATTTGATAGAAGTTCTTGTATAGAAAATATCTAAAAGAGATTATTATAATTATTTTATCTCAGTTGACTGGCACCGTTTTACCGCTTCATAGGGCCTAATGTGCTTCCTTATAGTTCGAGACCAATAACCCAATAACGTTTTAATAGCTTGTATTATACATGAATTTAGTCGGTGATAGAAACTTGTGAAGTTGATGAAGCTCCAGAGTCCTAGATATATCTCATTCATTCAAGCAAGTACAATTGACGTATAGGAATGTCGAATGAAAACACAGACACATAATATTGAGTAGATATATTATATAAAAGTCAATATAAAAAATGGCAGGGCGTACAAAGCACGTGTAGTATATGACTTGCTTGAAGGTAAAACATATACATTTATTCATTTGAGATGAGTAATAGTGTAGCTGTAATAAATGTCATTACTTATAGGATCTTGAGCATACCAAGTTTATGTTTGTTTAGCATTTTTTTAAAGGCGTATTGTAATCTACTGCTGTCCTCAATTCAGTTCGGTGTGAATTATTTCTGTCAAGAGTCTGAATGCATTTACAATGTTGCTACATTTAATCTTCTCAACAAAAGAGACAAGATCAGATAAAGGTTTAATAGAAAGAGAGAAGATAGAAAATAGAGACTGAAGACTTGATTTGATACGAATTAATACGACTTGATACATTTCATTCATATATAGTTTGAATCGTGAGCTCGGTGTAAAGTTTTTTCACAATTTAAAAACATTGTTAGGGTCTGCCAATCCCTTGAGGAAGGTATGATGTTATTAGTAAATGAGAAATTGTGACAAACAATCATTCGAAGAGTAGTGTTTGTTTTGTATAATTCTCTCGCTATCATCAGCTTGTAATCCCTTGAATCCGAAATATTCGCAACTTCATCAACTCGCACTGTAGTCCTATTCAATTGCTAATATTTTATGAAAAAATTCAAATAACCAACATTAGCTTATAGGGTTTTGTAATAATTCTCCTTTGATAACTCATGTTTCTTTGTTGAATTTGTCGAGACACTATTCATGAAACTTAGTAGACTATTGAGACTAGATGTAAACTTAATCATTTTGTTTATTTGGAGTTTATTATCCCAATGTAGCAAGTTGATTCATAAAAAATTCCATTGAGTTCTGTTTTTATCAAGAAGTTTTAAAAATATTAATTATTTTCCAATGACTAAACAGGCATTTTCAAGAGACATAGTTGATTGTTGAATTTGTACATTGTGTTGAGTTTTGTTGAAACTTTTTATTATTTAATATGATCATAATCAATTATGATAATAGTATTTTCTCATTTTTCTATTAAGTGGTTAGACATTCTTAGAAGGCATCATTGATTGTAACATGTGATTAGCTTTGTTGGAAATGATTTTTTATGGCACATATTTGCTTTTCAACAGAGATTGGACATATATGATATACAATGCAATAAATTTTATTCAAAAAATGTACAACAATTTTAGAATTCATACAAAATAGTACAGAAATTTATATTTTATGTACGGTATCACAATATATCGCAAAAATTAGTATTCAATGTTATTACAGAAATTGGTATTCAATGAGACAATCAGATACAAAATATGATAAATTCAATATGAAGATAATTCAACAATTATGGACAATATAATGTGATTCGACAATACTAATGTGACAATATATAACTGAAATTGATATTACAACATTATAAAAGGCAGAAGGCAATTGTGTGTGTGTTAACTGCTGTGGATGAAGTTGAAGTGTTCTACTACTAAATCCAACCTGAACTGTAGTGTAGCTTCTAGTTTCGCCGTCCGAATCAGACAACAATAATACATGAGACCGTTTTATTATCTTTGTAGGAGAGAGACAGACAGACAGACACAAAGAGAAAGAAACAAAGAAGATGGAGAAGCCACAGAAAATGCCGAAAGTGGCCAAAGTGAAGAACAAAGCTCCGGCCGAAGTTCAGATCACTGCCGAACAGCTGCTGAGGGAAGCCAAGGAGCGGGACTTGGAAATCGTGCCGCCGCCGCCCAAGCAGAAGATCTCCGATCCAGAGGAGTTGGCTGACTATCAGCATCGCAAACGACGAGCCTTCGAAGACAACATCAGGAAGAACCGAATGGTGATCAGCAATTGGCTCAAGTACGCCCAATGGGAGGAGAGCCAGAAGGAGGTTCCCCGCGCCAGATCCATCTACGAGCGTGCCCTGGACGTGGATCATCGCAACATCACGCTATGGCTCAAGTACACCGAGATGGAGATGAGGAATCGCCAGGTAAACCACGCCAGAAACCTCTGGGATCGCGCTGTCACCATCCTACCACGCGCCAACCAATTCTGGTACAAGTACACCTACATGGAAGAAATGATAGGTAATGTGGCCGGTGCTCGAGCCGTCTTCGAAAGATGGATGGAATGGGAACCTGATGAACAAGCGTGGCTAACTTACATCAAATTCGAGCTGCGCTATAAAGAGATCGATCGCGCCCGAACGCTGTACAATCGCTTTGTGATGGTACACCCAGACGTGGCCAATTGGATCAAGTATGCTCGCTTCGAGGAGAACCATGGTTTTGTAACCGGCGCGCGCAAGGTTTACGAACAGGCGGTCGAGTTTTTCGGCGAGGAAACACTAGACGAAAAACTGTTCATCGCGTTCGCCAAGTTCGAGGAAGTACAGAAGGAACACGATCGTGCGCGTGTTATCTACAAGTACGCGTTAGATCACATACCTAAAGAACGTACAGCTGAGTTGTACAAAGCTTACACAATTCACGAGAAAAAGTACGGTGACAGAACAGGAATCGAGGATGTGATAGTGAGTAAACGGAAGTTCCAGTATGAAGAAGAAGTAAAAACAAACCCCAACAACTATGACGCTTGGTTTGATTTGTTGAGATTGGTTGAAGACGACGGGAATTTGGATACAATTCGAGAAACATACGAAAAAGCGATCGCTAATGTGCCGCCCAGTAAAGAGAAAGAGTACTGGAGGAGATATATTTATTTGTGGATAAATTATGCATTGTTTGAAGAGTTGGAAGCTGAGGATGAAGAACGTACAAGACAAGTGTATAGGGCGTGTTTAGATTTGATCCCACACAAAGTGTTCACGTTTACAAAGATTTGGTTGTTGTATGCGCATTTTGAAATTCGCCATAAGAATCTAACAGTGGCTAGGAAGACGCTAGGTATGGCTTTGGGTATTTGTCCTAAAGATAAACTGTTTCGAGGCTATATAGATTTGGAGATACAGTTGAGAGAGTTTGATAGGTGTAGAGTTTTGTATAGGAAGTTCATAGAGTTTGGGTCGGAGAATTGTATCACTTGGATGCGGTTCGCGGAGTTGGAGACTTTGTTGGGCGATACAGATCGTGCCAGGTCGATTTACGAATTGGCTATCAACCAGCCTCGTCTGGACATGCCCGAGTTGTTGTGGAAAGCGTACATTGATTTCGAGAGTAGTCTGGGAGAGATGCAGAACGCTAGACAGTTGTATGAGAGGTTGTTGGAGAGGACACATCATGTGAAGGTTTGGATGAGTTATGCGCAGTTTGAATTGTCGGTAGGTGGTGAGGAAGGTATCGATAGTGTAGCACAAGCTAGACAGATCTATGAACGAGGAAACAACTCGTTGAGAACGTCAGGAGACAAAGAGGAACGAGTTATGTTGTTGGAAGCATGGAGAGACCTGGAACGTAACCATGGTACTCCTCAGTCGGTGACGGTCGTTGAAAACAAGATGCCGCGCCGTGTTAAACGCAGACAGCGAGTAACTGCTCAAGACGGTACCGACGAAGGGTGGGAGGAGTTTTTCGATTATATTTTCCCTGAAGACGAAGCCGTCAAGCCGAATCTGAAACTGTTGGCTAGCGCCAAAGCGTGGAAGAAGAAGCAGGAGGTGGAGGAGGAGGTGGGGGAGGAGGAGAATGATGAATGAGGGTTGAAAGATAATGAATGAAAATGAATTCTCGAATAAGTTTACAAGATAACGTAGTATCCTTGCCACCATTCTATGTAACCGAACCTTACCTCTTACTTGGTCCTATCTCATCCGGAAAAATGATAATTATAAATTAATAATCCACGTTATTCTAGATATAACAATGGCTGAATACTATGATGGTGGTCACGGGTTGAAACGATCTGTAAAGAAGTTTGAATATAAAACTGTGAATAACAAAGATTCATTTTTCATAAGAAGCAAAAAAGAAAACACTGGAAGAGCTAATGTATGAAGATAATGATGAATGTATTATAGGATTTATAGTATTAAGGTTTGATGGATTATAAAAGATGGAAATTATTTGTTGAATGAATGTTATTCAATAATTACATTATGTTCAAGGGAATTAAATTTTGATTGTTAATGATTGTCGAATTGAAAAAGTACGTAATAGAATTTTAGTTGGTATATTATCTCAACAACGTAATTTTATGTCATTAAGAAGTGAAAAATTGGTATTTTATCTTAAGAAAATTTTGTCTCAGAAGTAGTGAAAAATTCATGAGGAAGTGGTGGTGAATAAAACTAATTGAAATGAATGGGAATTGACAGAGTAGATTATTATTAAATAAAAGAAGAATATTGTGTTTGGAAAAATAAATATGTACAATGAAGGAGAATTCTAAAGTGAGTTAGTTTTGAAGTGTGTATATCGTGCTGAGTATGTGTGGATAGGCTTTTAGCTAATGTACAAAACCAACTTTTGACTAGGAAATTGGCTATTTTTAAAGAAATCCTCATTCGGCTCCTAAAGTGTCTGGGCCATGTTAATATTTATTCACATATTTGTGAAATCTCTGCCGTAGAATCTTGTCTGGATTTATATGACTCATTTCAAAAGTTTATTGCATTGTTTTGACTTATCACCGGTGCATGGATTTTAACTACAGGCTATTTTTAGAAATCACTTGTTCTTGGAAAGTTGTATTTTATGATCGTACTTGAAAATCCATCACTGCTCTTCACTGTTCACATGAAAGACTCAGAATTTTCACATGAAAGAATTTCAGTTATTGGTTTGAAATGACTTATTGAGCAGTTGATATAAATTTTTACTAGAATTATTGTCCAGCTTCTGACAAAAACCTCGACATAAGTGTCATTGTTTATTTTATTTTAATAGATTTTGATCTGATTGCTAACTGATTCTGATCACAGTACTAACTCAATTTCCCAACTTCTTGAATCATTAGTTTATGTGAATGGATTCTGCTCTAATTGTCTTTGAACTCTTTATTTCAACTTTTGAATCTGATAGTATTCTATTATTTACGAATGTGACAGATACAATGAGAACTATTGTTACTGTGTAATAAACGTTTCTTATCACAGATTGTATTATCTGTTATTTTTCATTCATTTTATTGGCTCATTGAACTTGTTACTCATAACCTTTTTAATCTAGGAAGTAATTTATTAATTATGAGGTGATTCGGAATCCACCTCTGATTTCTGCCATGTTATCTACGGTATTACACTTGACTGTAAAGCAAGTTGTAGCTACTTGTTAGTGTCTCCTTGCCAATAAAGGCGCAACCACAGGATGACTGTCGACTGGCGACAGTCAACTAATTTTTAGGGTTTTTACTAAAACTTCAGGAAAGGAAACACTTATTTTCCATGAAAAAATGGTATTATAAGTGACATTATTTATTTATTTATTCACAATCGTCACATGACATCAATTATTGGGATATTTCCCATTTGACAGGTGGCTTGTCATACTATTCTAAAGTACAATTCATAAAATATAGTTAGAGTAATATAGTTAATTCATAAGTTAGAGTAACAGTAGCAATTCAATAAATACAAACAAAAATCTAATTACTGAATATTGTAAATTAATATAAATAGTTAGGAGTTTTCAGAAATCATAATTAAAATTCGTCAATGGAATATAATGATCTTTCAATTAACATTAATCTGATTTCTTTCTTAAATGAAATGAATTAGAGTATATGATTTCATAAATGTCATTCATTCTTATAAATTATTTTCATGATTCTTAAAAATCCACCTAATTAGGTTTACCAGTCGACTGATTTATAAGAATTATTTGAATAATTTATAAAAATGAATCTTATTAATAATTATACCTTAATACTCTAATATAAGTTATTATGTTATTTTTGCTGAAAAATAAGCTTTTCCTTACCTAAAATTTCAGAAATAACACAAACTAGTTGACTGTCCCCAGTCGATTGTCATCATGTGGTCGCGCCTAACATAACATTTATTATTATCATTATACATTTTGAGCCGAACTTATTGAGAAAAACTAATATTTTAAGAAGAGCTTCTCACGCGAAAAGGACACTCATAATGGTTCATATATTAAATGACCACACTTCATTATGAAAACGAAAATTACTGCTAATTATATGGCTTGATAACGGGACGCAAGTGGTTTTTTGTTAATATAGAAATGAATTGATCACAAACAAGATAAGGAAGGTGTGGTCTAATTCATTTATGTTTTACTAAAGATCCTACGTCACGTTATCTTCTACAGACTGTATGTATTAGGCCTACCTATAGATAGTTTGAACGTGGTGTGAAATAGGTTTAACGGAACGGAATAAATAATGTTTCCAAGAATTGGGATTAAATAAAATATTATAGAGTATAAAATAACGATAAATTTCTATCAATGAAAATATATACAAATTAGATTTCCTATCTTTAAATTAATACATCTTTCAATTGAATTTTTGATGCCTTTCTTTATCAAAGAATGTATTCTTCAAAATTGAATCTGAAGCTTGTAGAGTGAGAAATAATATGCTGTTATTTGCACATTAGATTTGATTCACTAGAGAGCTAATTGAAATTATAAGTAACTGGTGTAACCAATCAATTAAAAATCATTGAATAATAAAAATGTTCTCTTATACCATATTAATGTGTGTAATGATTAATAGTAAAATATAAATTTATTCACCAATTTTTCACACTAATTCGTCATGGCTCATTCTAAACCTCTTTTTATGATCGAAATTTCAAATTTTGAGAGCATCTTCCTCAAATTCTTATTCTCTAAAACTTATTAAGCTAGACCGTCAAACTACTTTCGTATAAGAAATATTAAACCGTTTCCATACTTTTCACCAACCCTGTATATCACTAGTATAATATGTTGAACATGTAAATTAATTAACAAACTGCAAGATAGGGCCGATTGCACAAAAACCGAAAAAATTTAACCGCTGTAAAATCCCGTCATATAACGGAGCCAATAATAAAGCAACGATTTTCCTATTGAGCTTTGTTAGATGACATCATTTGACAATGCTTATTTGTTTCTTGGTCAAGATCCTCTGATAAGATGTGTTATCAAAAATACAGTAACCTGTAATTGCTATGTAAATCTGCATTGTTACCGCATTCGTGAATTACTATACCAAAACCAATCTAAGGACGCATACTAGAATATACGGTAGGACTCATGAGTAGGATGCGCAGTAGAATTGCTGCGAAATGACGTAGCTCTGAACCTATGGAAACATTAAATAACAGTCACTTGACTTCCGGTGACGTCACGCCTCTGAAAATTTAGGCTGTTACCTGCGCACACGCATGGTTCCTACAGTGTATTCTAGTATCCACGATTCTTAATATTGTAGCATTTATTTAATTTGGCGGATGGCATTAGAGAGTTATTATTTTTTTGCCATCGGACTCTACGGTCATCAGCAACGTCAATTAAATAATATCTATCTAATGCCATCCGCCAAATTAAATGAATACTATTATAAAATGTAACTGATAATATCAATTTATTTGTCAGTGACATTCTTCAAACAGTTACAATGTTACCAAAAAAATTATTGAGAAAATACATGAAATGAAAGGATTCATAAAATTTTAGAAGAAATCGAGAATAGCAAAGAATTTTATCTATCTAACTACCTACTTGAATAAATTGCAATTACATAAATTATTGTAAGTCAGTATTACTCAAGTTGGCCAACACCTAAGATTTTGGAAACACTGGAGAGTATTGTCGTCATAATCTGAGTTAATAATTTTGTAGATGTTGTAATTAAACTACATTTGAGCAGAATTGAAATAAATAATGTGCAAAATTATTGTTTAACAAGATTATTGTGACAATATTTTTACCAGTCAACTGTTGAATCTCACCGGACGCAAGAGAAAATATCTGCAAGATCTGTTATGATTCCTAATAATTGTAAGTTAAGTTCTAATTCAATTGTTTTAATTAATAGTTCAATTATGAATTAATTCATTGTATGCTCATCACGCTACAAATCAAATTCGATTATTTAAATTTCCTCAAAATCACTAAAATCTTAACGACTTTTCAATGCCGTACACTACACTATACCTTTGATTTAAACTGCTTTAGGACCGGCCTAGAGCAGTCCACCATTAAGGCCAAGCGGGTCTCAATCCTAAAGCAGTTTTAATCAGAGTAAATGAGTAGCATAAACGATTTTTTTAGTTGTTGATCATTTTCTAATTTCATTATTTACTTAATTTAGTTTTCAATTATTTTTTACATCTATTTATTATTCGTTCATATATTCATGATTTGATACAATTAATTTTATCAATGCCTAAAATTGAATTTCAATTCATCTTTACCGTTATGTAGCAATCTATACATAGCTTACCACAAAATGAATTAGGCTGCTACTCAGTAATGAATCATTATTTTCATGTAACTGATAACTTCCTCAACTCACGTTGTTCAGTATTGTTATTTTTATATTTCCTACTTAATTGTTGATGAGCAATACGTCTGCAGTGGTGTTCCCAAAAGATAGAGGCACTAGAGATCATAGGTTAATGATTGTTAGGCGTCACTGTTTGCTACAATAATCTATTAACAAGTCATTTTGCTAGTGAACTTGTTCGATTATCAACTTTATTCCTCTAAATTTTATTTTGTTGGAATTTTTCAAATATCCTGTTGTGCTAATTTTATTTGTTTTCATTACCTCTCGAAAGAATATTCTGTATTTATTTTTTGAATCAAGTGATATATTATGAATGATCACAGATGTATGAATATGGGTTTGAGCCAAAATTGAGACATTATCTGTGTATATAATAGAAGTGACAAGACATTTTACATTATTAGGTAAATGAATAAAAACAAATTTTGTCTATTCCACAGTATTTATTAATTAAAAAACCAAACTTAAGTTTCAAACTCAGGCTCAACCACTAATGATGATGCCATGAGCATTGAAACTTAAGTTTGGTTTTTCAATTGATAAATATTGTGGAATAGACAAAACTTGTTTTATTCATTCACCTAATATGGAGAAGTTCCACAAAATTTCTGAGCAAAGTGTGTGTTTTACATTTTACATTATTTTATTTTACTTTTATTTTACTTTTCTTTACAGATCATGAAAATGTTTGTCGCCGCAAACATTCAGCTCATACATGGTAATAACTGCACAGTCACGTGAAGCTGAACTAATACATCCTGAAAAAAGTAATACTTGGGTGAAAATTTATCAGAAACAAAGTGTTGAATTGACGAAATGCAAGCAACCAGTGAAGATAGTTTGTAAATACTCTGAACGCGTATGATTGTCATAACAAGAAGCCTGTACCGACTAATGGAATCCAGATATCCCAGGTAGAAAAGCTGACGAAAATCTAACAACATGGGGTGAGTGGAATATTTTTATTCAATTTGTGTTTCCATTATCAATTTAGTTTTCAAGAGGGAAATAACAACTATGCAGTTATTATTAATTTTGCAGTTGTCAAAGCTTTTATTATAAAATTGGCAAAGTTTTGTAGTCATATAAATAACAAGTGAGAAGATAATATGCTGATGAGAATGCTTTCAATTTCATAAATACATACAATCATAAAAACGCTTGAAACCTACTAAATAATAGAATAAAATAAGTTGTATTGTTAGTAAGTTGTAGTAAGTAGTATTGTAGTATGTTGTAGTTTTAGTATTGTAGTGAGTTTACTACAATAAGATTACTACAATTGGATTAATAAATAAATTGTAGTAAATAAGATTTACTACAATTAGATTACTTACACATAAAAAAACAGCTCATATTTACATAGTTACATAAGTTATTAGAATTGTATTTGTTTCATTTTATATTTTTGTAATCTTTTCCTGATCATTCGTTCAAGTAAAGTAGATTTGAATAGATAGCAACAAATTATTATTAATGATATCTTAGGGATCAAATTGAATTCTATCGTGAAAACATGTTTTGATGCCATCTTCCATGTTTAAAATAATTATTTTTGAAAAACAAATAGAGCCTCCAAAAACTAGATTTCTCTTCTTTTTTGGCGCAAACCGCATCAAAATCGGTCCACTAAAACTTCTCCACGAACTTTCCAAAGTCTGACACAAAATTCTTTTCATATATAAGATGATGGCCTTATTGCCTGCTAGTCATAAAGTTCTTTCTTGAACTTATTTTTACTATGGTAACGTTTCATCATTAGACAGGCAGTGATAGAAATTCATTGATATGTAAGATATGTAGATTCATAGGTGAAGGCTTTACTTGAATTGAATTGAAAGCTGCCTTTCAGATTGAAAGTTGATGACAGGAAAATAGTAACCCCATTTTATTTATTGGTACAAAGTTCTAAAATATATAAATAAGTATAAAAATTGTTGTAGTAAGCCTTTGGAATGGAATCTCAGTGTTGACTACAATCGAGTAACTTTTTCAATCATCCATGGTTTTTTAATAACATTATTTTCTCTTTTTCAGTGTACTGCTCTATGCTAGAGTGGCGCTGCGGATCGTGTTTGTAATTCTGAACAACATCTACACAGTCCCGACGCACTGCTTATGGATGCTAATGCTGCAGCCGTTCAAACACCTCCACCCCGACTTCTACTGGAAAGTCGAGGGCATCCTCTTTCATTGGCTGTTGGCTATGGTTAGCATGTGGAGTTGGTCAGCCGGATATGACAGTGAGTAACTTATTTTACAACTCCTATCATTTTTCCATGTGAAATTCATTCATACAAACTGAATGGATTTTTTTTAAATGTTGATGTCTGAACAAACTTTTACCATGTTCCCTATCAAGGGATAATTGGTTATGTTGGTGAAGTGGAACAACCCTACTCGGGTTTCCCCACTATTAAAAGCCATACTCTAAATAAATAAATCGATAAATAAATAATACAAACTGAAAATTGTGTATGTGATCAAGAGATTTTGAACATAACCTAGCTTTGGACATTTCTCAACCAAATTTTGGATTAGAAGAGTTTTGGGCTAACGCCTGTTTCTTCTATCCTTAATATTTTATTTTTGTTGAAATAAATGAATATGAAATCTTGTAAATCCTTGTCCAAATCTAGTAACTGGGCGAAAGATGATAGAGTAGAATTTTTTAAGGAAGCGACTGGCGATTCTATGATAACAAGTACTTTTAAGGTGCGACCACACGGTGCCAGTCGACTAGCACTAGTCAACTAATTTTTAGGGTTATTTCTAAAATTTAAGGTAAGGAAACGCTTATTATCCATTAAAAATGGTATTATTATAAGTGACAAAATATTATGGTATCATAAATGGCATTGAAAATTATTTATATAATTCTCATATATTAGTTGTCTGGCAACTTTTTGGATGCCAGTCGACTGACAAGCAGTTAGTAGGTTTATTTCTAAGAATTATTATGAATAATTTATAAGTATAAGACAATTATAATACCTCAAAACTCTAATGTCACTTATAATACAATTTTTAATAGAAAATGAGCGTTTCCTTACCTTAAATTTTCAAAATCACCCTAATGGCTGGATTTCACGATTCTAGTAGACGTCCTACTTACTGAAGGCAGGTTACCAGAAGCCTATCTACTTACCTATAAACCAGTAACCTGCCTTCAGTAACCAGAACGTCTACTAGAATCGTGAAAACCAGGCATAATAACTGTGGTCGCACATTTATGTTCACCTCTGGCTCCATTCAATCAGTACATTATCAGTAATACAATCAGTAATTATCGGTCCAAGTGCAGTCTAACAACTGGCATTACAGTGTATTATTAGAAAGATGCCGTATGTTTTTGATATCGGTGGAGGTACGCATGCGTGTAGGTGTGTCTGTGTGCGTAACCAACAAACATATGCCAGTCCCCCTCCTCAGTTTTTCTGTAACAATATCTTATTTTCACTTCGAATCCAAGTACCAGACAAATGTCTACTGTTTAAAATTCGAATGCAACTGTACAAAGAAGAAACTATTGTAACAATGTGTTTCATCTTACAATATCTTATTTTTCACTCCAATTTCACATACCAAACAAATCTCTAATGTTACAAATTGAAATCATTTACGGGAATTGGATGTTTTTAAAATAATCATAAAAATATTAATATTTGCTTTAAAAAGTTTTATTGGTACAGAAATACTTGGTTAAATCATAGCATTCTTTAAGTACTCACAAACGAAAAATTATTTACAGCAAGTGATGTCCATTTTGGGCAATACATTAGGAATGTATATCATAGAATACCCAACAGAAAAAAATCACAACTATTCAAGTCGTGGGACCGAGGGGGCCAAGGAATGTCGTTTCCAGATTCAGCGACAGGAGTTGTAATTGTATTCTGTGGGGTTTTCTTAAATCATGTGTGTACGAAAATAAACAACGTACATTGGAGGACCTAAAGATCGCAATCCGTCATCACGTCACAGAAATTAATGTAGACATGCTGCAAAGAGTTAAAGTCAGTTACCGTCAAAGGATGCAACAATGTATTGTCCAAAATAGACATCTCTTTCCGGACATAATTTGTCGTTCGTGAGTACGCAAAAAATGCTATGATTTAACAAGTATTTCTGTACCAATAAAAACATTTTTAAGCAAGTATTAAATTTTTTATGATAATTTCAAAAACATCAGGCTCCCATGAATGACCCTGTATAAATAATTTGAATTTGAATTTTATTCTCAATACAAAAGTACACACATATATACATGTCAAAACAGCAACAAAATAATAATTATACACATCCGTACAATAAGAAAATATTGTAAAAAATCTGCTTTTTGTGTTATAATAATGGAAACTAATTTTTTACAATTTTTGTGTAGAACTTTCTGTTGTTTCGTACTTTAGTTTTAGTTCACCAGAGATTGATAGTGTTGTAACAACCGAAACCGGTATCTCGATATTTTAATAAATTTAATATTTATATTAAAAAGGGTATTTATTTTTATTTTAAATACAAAGGGTATTTACAGATGAAGAACGAAAGAGAAGATCAGAACGAATGAAGAAGTACTGGACAATGCGAAAGAAAAAATTAAGAAAGGCCAGGAAATGATTTAGTGGTTAATAAAAAGCAAAAATAATAATAAATAATGTATATAAAAATTTATTTAAAATAATATTAATTTATATTTTCATTATTTTTTTAAAAATAAATTTGGTTTTGACAACTTCCAGTCTTTATTCATTATTTTCTTTCTTGTTTTGCGCGGCGACAGTCGTTGAGGTGGGTGATGACATCCGATGCTGCCTGGAGTGTCGCACACTGGTGATAGCCAACCACCAGTCGACGGCCGACGTGCCCATGCTGATGGCGACATTCAATCCGCGCGAAGCGGTGCTGCCCAACATCATGTGGATCATGGACCGCGTGTTCAAGTTCACCAACTTCGGCATTGTCTCCGTGCTACACGAGGACTTCTTCATACTGTCCGGGCGCAAGGCTAGGGAGGAAGGTCAGTCGGCTATCCTTATATACTTATTTCTACATTTTTTTTCTTTTTTTTATCGTATGGCTTTTTATCGGTGGGTAGACCCTTACGGGTAGGTTCCACCTCGCCTAATTGCTCTACCTGAATCGTCAATTAATTTAATTTGCTCACGGTATTTGCATACGTCTAGTGAGATCGGACTTTATATTTCTACTTATATTCTCTGGCAGAAAGTTCCATACTATTGCGCCATGAAATTAGTTTTTAGTCTCATCACAAAGTTTAAACATCTATCTCACTTTTCAGAAAAGTTATTCCAAATACCGTACTTGAAAAAATGTCTCTGTCAAAAAAGCAAAAAAACAATTGGATTCAAATTCAAATTTCATTTATTCATCAACAGTGTTACAGTATTAGAATAGCGCTTATTTCCTGCGTTGATGAATGATGATGATGATACACAAATAATTATAATTCCAGGAAACAAAGTGTGTAAAGTATTGGAGGGCAATACTTGATCATTGATCCGTTGGCTTACAGCTCTTAATTTAACATGCCAAGCCATTATGATGTGAAGTCGGCAACACACAATAATAATAATAATATACTCCAGGTGTGTAACCTGGCTGGCTCAGGTCTGAGTTTTCAGGTCACCCTGATCATTCAGATCTCGACTGCTTTAAGGCATAGCTTTGATGATGAAATGATGATGATGATGATGACATGATGATGATGATGATTGAATATACTCCCTGCGTGAATGATGATTTGTAAATGTGCAGAGAGGAGTCATAATTGAACAAACAGAGAGAAAATATGAATAAATTGAAAAAATGATAGCTCAAATATAATAATAGTTGAACGTAATGAAATTATTATAACAGTTCTGAACATTCCGTTGTTGATAACGGTTAATATGAGTTTGAATTCGACGGCGCTTATGTGCTCTGACATTAACAATATGAACTTATTGATATGTAAAATAGATGAGCTTAAATGACTCTTTGTTATTAACGGGTAACCTTTGTTAATAGTTCCGGAAAATAGTTAGGCGATACATCGGTTTGTCAAGACGTTAATAATATTAATTCTTTATGATATGTCACAGTAATTGACGTTATGCTTAGCCAAGCAGCTCACACCGATGCAATGACTCAATTGGTGTGCTCGCAAGCAACTATATAAAGTACTTTGACTAAACGTGACTAATCTTGTCTTGTTTTGTCTTGACTAACCAGTGTACGCCTAGCCTAACTGGGGTGATTAGGTAAAAAGCACCAAAAGGAGTTTTCATGGGAAAGCTCTCAACCATTACGCCCATAAATACACAGAGTGATTCAAAATACCAACTTTAAAAACGTGTATTTAATGAAAGAACCATAATAGAACATCAAAATAAGGTCATACCACAACTTTAAACGTGTATTTAATGAAAGAAACCATTTTACTAGCATCTTCAAAATATAATTATGGTTCGATGGATAAACTGTTCTTGATTTGAAACAAGTGGAAATAACAGCAGTTTTACCAAACTGGTATGGCCTGATATGCTACAGAGGATGTGGAACAGCAGTTTGAATCAGTACCATCGGGCTGATATTAATGAGTGTCTGAGTAAGGTGAGTTTGATTGAGACATCGGCAGCTGATAGTTGTCGAATGGAGGGGGCCGTATTCATAAATACATCTTGAACTTTGTGAGTGAAAAAAACTTCTTTAAATACTCTTTGTAATGATGTATAACAGAAGGTACTATGATGTTTCTTTCATAATTTACAAATTTTTAAGTCGTGGTATTCTTTTTGAATCACTCTGTATAATATAATTAATTCACTTATATTCAATTCAATTTTATGACGTTTCCTCAATTTTCTAGGTATAACGCAATTGCGCAACCACCTGCACAGATCGTACTTGCCGCGTGGTCGCAAGCTGATGATTCTGTTTCCGGAGGGCGGGTTTCTGCGCAAGCGCCGTGAGGCCAGCCAACGCTATGCGTTGAAAAACAACCATCCCATTCTCAACCATGTTTCGCTGCCACGTATGGGCGCCATTCAGGTAACCAAATTATTCCACACTAATTTTATTATTTTTCCACTAATACTACTACTACTTGAATAAATAAATCATTCAATTTGTTCGACATTCAAATTGTCATACAAATGAGTTGCTATTACAGATTATTTATTTTTGTAACATGCAAAATACTGAGGAATATAAAAGACTTCTTCTTCTTTGGCTTTGCCTTTATCCCATTTAAATGGGGTCGGCATTCCTTCTTCGTAGTCTGCTTCTCCATAACACCCTGTCCAATGCTTTCTCTCTCCTCCAACCATTCTCCTGCATGTCCGCTGCTATTCTGTCTTTCCATCTCATCTTCGGTCTACCACGTCCTCGCACTCCATCCAAAATCAAATCCAGCACTCTCTGCCCCACATAATCTGCCTCCCGTCTCTGTACATGGCCAAACCACCTCATCCTCGCCTCCTGCATCTTTTTACCCAGTGTACCAATCTTTACTGTGCCTCTAATCAACTCATTCCTTATCTTATCTCTTCTTGTAACACCACACATCCATCTCAACATTCTCATCTCAGTCACTTCCATCTTCCTTTCCTGTCTCTTTTTGAGCAATATAAAAGACTAATCACATGTAAATAACAGAAAACATTATAATAATGCAATAATAATACTGGAGACAGAATAAAACAAATTCCATTCGATAGAATATCAATCAGATAACAGAGACGGTGTAACAATGGTAGGTCGACATAAATACAAACTTAACCCCAGCTAATGAGACAGTATCATCCAGTTAAGCTTAATATTGTTCGTCTTATTCTAATAGCTGCATTCGTATAGAAATAGATATCACTAATTTTATCTTTATTTAAATTTGACAAGAGAACTAAAACTTTATCTCCATCCTGAACAATGTTATTGGCCAGATAACGTCGCCTAAAATCATTGTACATGGGACATCTCACAAGAAAGTGACACAGACTCTCTTCCTCTGGAAAATTACATAAAGGGCATATGCAAGTACAGTCAACCATAAACAAATACATGCTTATCTCTGGTGCCATCCGCAATATTCTGTGATGCATCTAACCTTAGCAAATGTCATGGTACAGCTGACCTGCTCCCCCACATCAAAATTTGGATTTAAAGTAATATAATCAGGAAAAGATCTAGACTCTAAAGCCTTATTAATATCTGCCATGTACAAAGCCTCTGCATGCTTTCTAATTATGGAGCTACTCTCTCTTTCTAATGTGTAGTAATCTACATTCAAAATACCTCTCAAATTTGCAAAAGACATTTGCTCCTTTATTAGATTAATCCAGTTGTTTTTGTACTATTACTACTACCACTACTACTACTCCTCCTTCTCCTACTCCTCCTTTTCTCCTCCTTCTCATTCTCCTTCACCTTCTTATTCTTCTTTATAAAAGGTGTTCGAAAGTTATCGTCGAACATACAAACACACAACGCCTCAAGTCAAAAGGAAGAACTAGCTACGATCGTTCAATAATATATTACAGAAGTATTAATTATGTTTTATTTTTTGGAAAGTTTTGACTTTTTTTAGAAAGTTAGATTTTATTTGACGAATGTTGGTGAAATATCAGACATCCATATCGTGGTTTTCTACTCAACAACAGTTCATATCTAGTATACGTTACCACAGAATAGGAGAGATCTCCTATTCTGTGACGTTACCTAATAAGCTGTTCCGTTAAGGTCTTTTGTGATATTTCAGTCTTCCATTTAATTCATTTGTTCCAAGGTACCTATTTAGAATGCATTTAGAAGGTATTCTATTCACCTTGATTATACTATATACAGAGTGATTCAAAAAGAATACCACCACTTTAAAAATGTGTATTTAATGAATGAAACATAGAAGAACCGTCTGTTATACTTCATTACAAAGAGTATTTAAAAGCACCACAACAGTTTCAGAGATGTTCATTATGACCTTTCTCAGACACTCGAGCAATATCAACCCAAAATATCCTCAAATTGTTCTTCTGTAGTATATCAGGCGCAAATAGTTAAGAGCTGCTGTTATTTTGCTCAAATCATAAATGATGGATGGATATTCTTGATTTGAAACAAGAAATAACAGCATCCTACCAAAACTGTTACGCCTGATATGCTACAGAGAGTGTGGAACGAGTTTGAGTACCTATCGGGTTGATATTAGTCGAGTGTCTGGAGGGGGTCATATTGAACATCTCTGAACTTCTTTGTGAGTGAATTTAACTTCTTTAAATACGCTTTGTAATGATGTATAACAGAAGGTTATATTATGTTTCTTTCGTTAAATACACATTTTCAAAGTTGTGGTATTCTTTTTGAATCACTCTGTATAATATTTTTCTGTACTGTTAATTATATTCTCTTTGTTAAATTTATTGTATATGAGTATTTATTTATTTTTAAGTAAAAAATTGATTTATTCGAGGTTAAAGAAATCTGATGAAAAACTTGGTTTTGTACATACGGCTCAAGAGTGTTTATTCCGGTCTTTTGCAGGCGATAATGGACTCGCTAACCGGCACCCCTTCTTCCGGCAAACTACTCTCCAACAACAACAGTACAACAACAGACTCCTCCCCCTCCTCCTCACCACCCTCCTCACTGTCCACGTCGTCGGTGACGACTCCTCTGAAGAAGTCGCAGCCAGCTGGTGGACCTGAGGACCAGCTCAGCTGGGTGCTGGACATCACCGTAGCCTATCCGGAAGGCAAACCACTCGACTTGCCCACCATTATAATGGGCCAGCGCAAACCCTGTCAAACTCTGCTCTTCTACAGGATGTATCCTATCGCTGAGGTTGGTCTGAACAGACTCTGGTTATAGTCGAATTTTTTCAATTTGGCGGATGGCGAAAGAGTGGGGTTAAGTCTCGGTTCCCACGAGCGGTTTTGGGCGGTGGCGATTAATAGCGGTTAGCAGCAATTCAATGTGTGGGAGAGAGACAAATAACAGCTTGCATAATCTTGTCTCTCTCCCACACATGGAATCGCTATTAACCGCCACCGCCCAAGAACCGCTAGTGGGAACCGAGACTAAGGGCCGGTTCATGAGCTTGGGATTTAGCCAAGTCCTAGACTAAAACGGGTGGCCACCGTAGCATCGACAAACGTTTGTCTCGACTGGTTAGTGGCTTAGCAGCATAGAGAGCCCTTAGTACATAGTGTCGAGGCTAACGTTTGTCGATGCTACGGTGGCCACCCGTTTTAGTCTAGGACTTAGCTAAATCCGAGCTCATGAACCGGCCCTAAGTGTAAGTTTGGGGGATTAAGTGTAAAAGTAAGATTGAAGTGTTAATTATTATTAAGTGTTAACACATTATTTAATAGATTTTATTTCAAATATTGAATAAAACTTGAAAATTTTTGATCTGTCTGTTGTGCGTGAGATTGGCATTTTCTGAAGTTTCACCTTATAAAAGAAAATCTTACGAAAGGAAAATTCATAAATAAAGCGCCTAAACTACTTCAAGTATTCGTCTCATTCTGTTCTGTACATAATAATCATTCAATTTTTGACACTTTTTCTCCGAACTTTTGTGTATAGCAGGATCCTTTCAACTTGTCAGAAATCAGCTGTTTCGGTAATAATTAAACAGCGATTTCGACACAATAATTAAAAGGCTTAAAAGCCTTAAAGACCTTTAAAGTCTTTAAAAGAAGACCTTGCAAAGAATAACTTTTTAAAATACCTTTTCAATAATCTTCGAGATTCAGCATTTGTAGGTTAAGTATTGTGATATTGCTCCTAAAAACATATGTTTTCTGAGAAGTTAAAAGAATCCTGCTATAACTTGAACTTTTTTCGCTTGTTTTAGGTGCCCAAAGAGCCCGAACAACTAATGAAATGGCTGTTCGCCAGATGGGAGGAGAAAGAGAAAATACTAAGCCACTACTACCAGACAGGCGAGTTGCCCGTTAAAGAGTACTGCACGTCACCGATGCCTCCGCAACGTGTAATCCAAGATGGCCTCCGATTTTTCATTCTACACATGTTCTTTATCACGTCCACCTATCTACACTACAGGCTGCTAACCTATATCTACGCGTTGGTCTGGTAATACACCATCAATGAACGTTCCTAGGGATCGCCGCTTCAATATTGAACAGTGAACACTTGAAACTTTGCTGTGTTTTTTCCTCGAAGATGGATACGAAATAGTGAAAGCATCGTGGTTTTTCGTCGAAAATAAAAATATTGATATAATGTTGAACTTCAGCTTTGTACACTTTCCTCAGTTAGATATTGTAGACCTTCAATATGAAAGCTAACAATGTTTTCATTTTCGATAAATGTCGTATGGTTTTTATCGGTGGGGAGACCCTTACGTATCGCCTTATTTTTGTGTTGGTCACCCAGCTATTTCCGATGAAACCACGAAGAACTTTAGAATTATACACGTTCACCTTACTTAGATGTTTATAGACCTTCAACAAGGATTCAGTTTATCTTTGGGTACCTGATTCAATGTTAACGGTCTTCAATATTTAACTAAAGTAAAATGGAGAAATTGCAGTGTATGGACTTCTGTTATAATTATAATCTTCAATCTAAACAGATGAACTGTTTAAAACATAACTTTATTAATGTTGGATTGCACCAAGCAAGATCAATTTTGATCCAGGGTCAGTACAATGCTAATCAAATGGGTACAGCTGATCAAAATAGTTGATCTCGGTTGGTGCAACCCATAAGAGAAGTCCATATAATGCACTACATCCAGTAAAATTATACAAACCGGAAGTTCTTCGTGGTTTTTCATTGAGAGTGAAAATTTAGATAGCTTTCATATAAAGGTCTATAACAATACTAACCAAGTTGAGAATCTACAACTTTTAAGCCTCGCTCGTCGTGATTCCTCATTGAAAATGAAAATACTGATAGCTTCAATGTTGAAGGTCTATAACATTATCTGTGTTTTTGTCTCGACGATGTAAATATTGAATGCTTCAATGATGAAGGCACATTACATTAAGTTATCCGTGATTTTTACCTAGAAAATCAGAATATTGAGTACCAATTTCTGCTGAAGTTCTTCATGATTCGCAACGAAAATCGAATTATTGTAAATATTGAAGACATCTGAAGTTCTTCATACATCGCCTCGAAATTGGGAATATTGGAAGCTTCAACATTGAAGATCAGTTATATTTGAAGATGTTTGTGAATTGCCACGAAAGCGATCGTTGTTAGTTATTTCGACTAGAAAATTCAGTATTGAAGACTGCGGCACTCTTATAAACAAATCAAACATTACTCTTTCGTGATAAGCCTAAAAAAAACAAAAACATATTGAAGGCTTAGAAACTTTTCTAATTCTACTTCGTAACAAGCCTTAAAAATCTATATTGAAAGGCTACATCCTTCGTAATTTTGCCTTGTAATATTGACGGCTTCGAAAACTATAACACGACATTCTTCGAATATTTCGCCTTAATTGAAGGCTGCGAATCAGTTTCAAAAAAATAAAAGACATTTTTCTGTAAAGTATGTGTACCGTGATGATGCTGAGTCTACTATTACCTGTGAGAGAACTATTAGCGCACTAATTAAGTATAATCTTAACAGTTGTCACATTGGTTTAGTTTGTTTTATTTTGCTTTCTCAAGTTGAAATATAGACACACAAACAGATTGATATAACTTTTTGATTTTTATATTTTACCTAATAGTTTCGTACTACTTTCTAAAGCTACCATTAAGGGGAGTTTTTGGATATTGTCAGGGTTCAAAGTGTGATTGAATACAAATACGAGCTGAAAATTTTAAAAACTAAAAGACAATACAAATAAAAACAGTGGAAAGCTAGTTAAATTCAACTGCAAATTCATCATTTTGTTTAATAATTTATGCAGTTGATTTGATTATTTTGTGAAATTTTATAATGCCACCATGTATATAAATATTCAAAAGGTATTTGTAAAAAATCACAAAACCGTCAAATTCTACAACTTTCCACGATTTTGGGAACTGATGACACTGTTTCAAATTGTAATTTTTCTCAAGGCTGGTATTTCTCTATACTCAGAATATTTTTATTATAAAAGAAATGCGTGTTGTGATTGAAGTGAATTAAATTAATGTAACATATATTTTAAAAATTTAATATGAAAATAATTACAAAAATTTACTTTCTTCGATCATTTACTGAAGCGAATAATTAGGCCAAGTAGCATATTTTACAGAAGTAAACATTTTCAACGAAGATAATAACAAAAACTTACTTTCTTGACAGAATATTATTTTCTAAGCTCAAATGTGATTTTGTAAGTTGATTTTTTCCTTCAGCTTGTAGTTTGTTCTCCAGTCTCTTGACAGTATACAAAAACTCTTCATTACCTATTTAGTTTACATTACTGTTGTATAATTTTTCGTTAATGTACATTAAGGTTTAAAAGTTTATTTCTAATATTGATATTGTGAAGATTGTCGCATTTATTGTATAGTTTATCTTGATTAATTGATGGAGTTGACTTTGTATACTAATCCGGAGATTGTGAGAAGACATTTGTTGAAAACTGTTGTGGTTTTGGAGTATTGTGTATATAATTCTTGTTGATTAATAATTTGATTAATTTTAATTATTAGATTTATATAATTTGATTAATGTCGCCAGTCAATCATCGTATAGTAATTTGCTGTAATTTTATAATGCTGATGCAAAGCTTTTTTTTAAGCAGCTCTAATGAAAGTTGAGTGAGAGCAGGTTTTTAGGCGGTTGCGGCTACTAGCAGTTCCATGTGTGGGAGAGAGATAAGTTGTTTTTTGTCTCTCTCTCACACATGGAACCGCTGATAGCCGCAACCGCCCAAAAACCGTCCGGGTAAACCCGCTATAACTTGATAAAACCCGGATACCTTTCAAAGACTATTGATCGTTCAATTTAAAAATGTTTATACTTGTTCTTCAGCTTAAGATCTGCAAATTTTCAATACGATATGCATTGATTTTGAATTGATTTTCTGTTGTATCTAATAGAGAATCAATAATTCGATGCCTATTGAAGCTTGTATTGAAGTAATAATTTATTATTTTTAGGTTGTATGTGGCACAAAATAATCATGGATTTGATTCATATTAATTTTTGGAATTTCTTGTACATAAGTTAACAATACTTGTTTCTTTTTTGAGTATTTTCTTTTTTTAATTTCCTCAAAACTACAGTCGTTCTACAAACAAGTTCATATTTAAGGAATAGACTATTTTCTCGTTACCTTTCTTCACCGAAAATTCTTGACTAAATTGAATAGTAAGAAGGTTGACAACTTTTTACAATTCCTGAAATTCGTTACTATTTCCAAGAACTCAGTACTATTAATTTCGAATCATGATTGAATTTCTTCCTGAAACAGTTCTGTACTGTAATGGTCACGTGATGGCATTGAAAATTTACATTTACTCTTTTTATTTACTGTTACTTCGATTTTCGCAGCAAGTAAACGACGTACAAACTTGCTGCAAACGTTACATGTTATTGAACGGGGTTTTTTTTTTAATAATACCCTAGACTTATGGAACACAAATTAAATTAATTGCTTAAACAAAATCAATCCCGTTCTTACCCAGGTTTGTGATTTCTGGTACCTTATTGAAAGTATTGACCGTTATCTTCCCGTTAACGTGTATAGTATTGTGATAAAATATTATTCAACACAAAATGAAACAGACTCCCGTGTTACCATGTTTGATCCACAAATTTAGGTGAGTTCCAAACCTTCTATCAATCAATGTAGATTTTTTTATCTTACAGTGTATCCTCCAATTTTAAAGTTTGGTACATGAGCATTTTTCTGTGATATAACTTCATAGACTTCAAGTTCTTACCAAGGAACTGGAAACCAAGCATTTCTTGATGCATTCCACTATTAATGGAAGTAAAGAGTAAAGGTGCATTCTCATAGGAATATTGTTGCATTGCAAGCGCTTGCTAACTATAGCTTACATTAAATTGGCTTGGATTGTACTATATGAAATGTGTGCGTTCATATACAGCGTTAGCAAGTGCTTGAAAGCAGCCTTTTTTATGTTAGCATCCAAATACAGTAGAGAACATATAAAGAGACTGCTATTAGTTTCGATGTATTGTGAAAATCAAGTAGTTTTGAATTTACAATTTTTTTGTAATCTTCTTCAAGTGAGGCTTAAACTAGTAGGTAACTTCCAATACCTACATCCTATAATGTCTACTAATAAACGTATTAGTAGGCCTAGCTACTGATTAAACTGGGAATGGTGTTATAGTTAAAAATAGGAAGTAGTGGAGAACGTAATCAGTAATTGGAAGAAAGTAAGAAAACATTCAATGCTTGTTTGTTTAGGCTTTGAATAGGAACGGAGCCTGTTTTTCAAATAGATGATATATTTTTCAAGGTGATATTTTCAAGTATATTTATATTTTTTGTTGTTTATACTTTTGAACCATACAAGTTGATCTTCTGTCTAGGAAACTCATCATATAAAATCTTTATTATATCTTCAATAACATGTTATAAAACTTGTCTTCAATTATTCATCATAAAAATAATATAACATTGCAATTTGTGATGTGTCCAGAAATTCAAAAATGTTAATTTGTGTTCCATAAGTTGATTATTAATAGGGTTCTAGAGGTCTGCAAATTCTTGATTCTTGTGAATTATATGTGGGCTCGCACACCGAAGCAACAAGCAACTAACAACAAATGGATCATGTGATCGTCTACCCTATACAAACAAATAGTCCAATGCACACCTAAAGCAGCTCTTTCGGTGTGCATTGAACTATTTGTTTGTATAGAGTAGACAATCATATGATCCATGTGTTGCTTATTGCTTCGGTGTGCGAGCCCACTATCAGTTTTGCTTTGATTAATAAATGAACTATGTACCTACTATTTTCACCATACGGCTAATGCATTTTTCGAGCTTTGATAACTAGAGTTGTGATTACTATATTGATACTTTTCTACATTTAGAAACTTTTGTATGTTTAGTTTTCAGTACATTTCATTTGTTAAAGTATTTGTTCGCCTAGTTTCTGTACATTTTCTAAAACAAAAGCTGCATTGTCATTTTACCACGTAACGTATCTAGCATTTATATTTTTGTATCAAATAAATTAGGAAATATTTTTCTACACGTTCTTATGTACTCCCGATGAGCGTACGGTACGATAAGTTTTTAAAGAAATGTATTTCGTTTGAATTGAGATCTTTGAAATATTTACATCTAATTATAAAAATTTATAGATGAAAGATGAGATGATATAGTTTGCTTTTGGGTGAGTTAAAAATTGGTTTTAAAGGTGAAAAAAAATTATTTTGATGTTTTATGATATGTAATACCGGTACTGCAATAGTGCAAATGTGATTGTTCACAACTTTCAAATTACTGTACCGTGGACACCAAAATAAATTTTGTCATTGATTTCAATCACTGGATAATATAATTGATAAATAATCATTGTGTTGTTTCCTACTGTTAGTGTAATTGATAATAATCATTGTGAAATCCCAATATCCTCAGTGAACAACAGAGTATTTTGACTACCGTTTGAGAATAGTTGACAGTTGACAGTAAAACTACCCATAGTTGACTTTGACAATGTTAACCATCATTTTACTGTAATACTGTAAAGTCAAAATATCATGGACTTATTTACCAGCACAAAACTCATACAGTACCACTGTTGATACAGCATAATTAAATTAAATAAATCACAATAGCCTTTGTTGTTGTATATAAGTAATTTATTATAATTCCAATAGTCAAATCATCACAAATCTCTGTTCTATGTACTAGAACAGGGTTTTAGTATCAGAAACACTGTTGATATAATAATTGATAAATAATTATGTTTCAACTCTACAATTCTGTGTACACAAATCATTTTGAAGTACGTAAAATATTTTTAGTTCTTTTTAACTCTAGTACTGTGATCACCCTCTATTTTTATTAATCTTTTAAAATGGAAAGACTTGATAGTGATGGATATTTACTATAAATGATAGTAATAGGGCTTAGTGATATTGAAACCTACCAGACTGGTTTAAAATTGTAAAGTTATCAAATTGTTTGGACTATAATATTATTTAACGTAACTATTCAATTTTCTCTCAGCCCTTCTGTAGTAGGTAGGAAATTTCTTCCAACACCACAAATTTGCAATTTAAATAAGTGAAGAGAATATATTATATTTGAATCTGCTTTTGTTTCAAAGATATTCAATATTTTTGTCTAGTTTTTTGTAACAAAATGTCCAAATTTCTTTTCAAAGGAAATTCTTTGTACCTTACATTAGGATTTGAACTAGTGAAAAGAAAAACACCCTACAGATCTTATCAAGTTTTTTTAAATATTACAGATTTTCTGTCTGTTTTATTTAAAAAAAGTTACTTATTCAGCAATGTACACTAATTCATACTTAAAGGATGGTCTAACAGGCTTACGCCCAAAACTGGCCCTTTTTCTGTATTTTGAATTTTGTAAATTGCAGAATTTTCTAGGCACCATATTTTTCAAAAAAAAAAACTCAAGAGAAAGTGATCTAAATCAATCGATATCAACATTTGCTTTCTCAACATTATTGAAAATTTTGGTCTTTTTACAACAAATTTTCTATCCAACTTTGATGAAGGAAAATGACTCCTGACGACCAACTATTTTCTGGAATAATCAACAATGAAATTCCCAATCTTAAGCAACCTGTTGCATATTTTCTTGTTCTTTGCAAAAATTTATATTCTCATACTGAATAAAAAGATATTATTCCAACCACAAATTTATTCATCTTACAAAATTCGAATAAATATGATTACAGTGACAACATGAGAGTGTTTTTGCCTATTTTCATTCAATTAGTTTTTCATTAGTAATGATAGGCATTTTCTGTGAATCCTCTATTTTCGTTGGAGATTTTTATAGATTCAGTGTTGTAAATTAATTTCTAAGGATATCTGGCATAAAAAATAAATGTGTTAGAAGTTCTAGAAATGTTGTATTGTAATAGCACAAGCTCCATGTTTATTGTTAGTCTATTTACAGTGCTGTGATAAATAATTAACAATCGAGAAAATAATTGACAGAAATAATTTAGCTTAATTGTCTATTATTGTGAATAAACCAATGAACGTGTCTTTAAGAACAAAAGCCAGTTCAAAAACAGAAGAAATGTGTAAATTATTTAGCTAGAATAAACAATTCTGGTGTAAACCTATGTAATAATGTCTAGGTATATTCTTCATAAAATGATAAGCATTCCAAATAATGCATCTTGGATTTCTTACATCATGACTGATCAATATCTCTGCGTTTTCAGGGTTTTTATTGTTAAAATAAAATTATCAATAATGCTATACGTATAATACATTTACTTTTCACTGCTGGAATACTTCTAAAATAGTCTCAAAAGCTTCTACTAATTTAAAATTTGAATATTTCAATAAAATTAAAATTCATTTAATCTACAATGGCATGAATAATTTGTACAGCTTTCAAATAAACTGGTTCTGTCAAGTTTTTTTCAATAATAAAAATTTGGTAAAAATTGTTGTCCATTTATTCCACCAAATGTTTTAAGAACGTGACGTTTCTTCTTTATTCGAGACGAAAAAAGCTTGGAAATGTTGACTAAATATAAATATTATTGAATTGCAAACTGCCATATTTTCATAGCAGAAAGGTCAAGAGATTGGGTTTTAATAGTGGATGTACCGTATTGATGGAGAGGGTGTTTGAGAACTAATTTTCAGATTTGAAGCCACATTTCTGTATAATAATATTTCAATATCATATTTTAATCAGAAATACAGCTCATACTACAACTATTCGCTATTCTAGCAACTTTAATGGTCTTCTTAACCGTCCATTTATTTTTTTAACTTCAAAACACTGTCCTACATAGAACTGATTAAGGTTACTTATTCTGTTATTCATCTAGTCTAAAGCATAGACAAAGAATAGGGGCTCGTACCCCTATTCTTTGTATGTGGTAAAAGGCAGTGTTCTCATTGTCTTTTCAACGGGAATTTCAAACACTCCCGCGCAGATATGGCGGTCTCTATCACGTGGTTTTTGTTTATCTCTAGCTACTGCTGTGCGCATGATCAATTTTTTCTTCGCTGTCTTGATCTGTTCAGCTCTGCTGTGTGCTGTCTGCTCCTGCGTCGGTGTATGCTTTGCAATTTATTGCATTTCGACGTTATCACTCACGATATTGGATCTGTTTTACAATTATTACTCAACATTAGAACATCTTGTTTGAATTTATTGCATTCTTTAGAATCAAATTGTGTGGTTAGTTGTAATCAGTGAGTTGAATCTGTGCAAGTGAAGTTCTAGAACATAATTTCCGTTATACTGTACTTGGATAAACACTCAAGGTACGTTTGTAAAAGTAGGCCTTGTCCAACCTATCATTTCATCTGTTTCTTGAATTCATACAAACCTGTTGAATTTCTATTCAATTTAGCTTGAAATTATATCGTTCTAAAACACATTCAAAATAATTTGATTGCTTTTCATAGTAGAGCACACAAATTCGGATTGTGCATTAGGCTACTGCTATAATTTCCTTATCAGCTCATGTTGTAACTGGATCTTATTGAATAAAATACACATACGATTTGGTTGTAGAATATTTTTGTACTAATTCCATACCGGTAATTAACTTCAATTTTATTGTTCTTACCATTACCGTTATGAATTAAGATTTAGTTCCACCCCACCCTGAAAAAATAAAGGAATTCTTAAAGGCTAGACAAGCCCAGGCATGAAGTAGGCCTAGGCTTGTTATTTACATAAAGCTACCAAGAATCTGTTATAAAACCTTCCAAAGCTCAATTTAAATTTGGGTAGGATACTCGGCCCTGCCTATATAGGCCTACACTATGAATAAATATATTTACTACCTTTTAATTCCATGGTTACTTATTACAATATTATTTCATTTCACTGCATTAGCCTACTGGTCAATAAGCTATTTCTTGATGTTTTCATAAAATTGATCAATTATAATAAGGAGTTCTTGTTGAATGCTCTGTCTCACCACTGTAAATTTACTAACCAAGGATGTGCTGTACGGTACTAAAAGTGATGAATTGATATCCACTGAGCTCTATTCTTCCATTCTGGGTTTGAAAGCACAGTAACTTATCAATCAATAGATTGAAAAGAAGCAGACAACAGTAGGCCTACCCTACCTAGAATGTTTTGAAATAAGGAAAACAGCAATTATTACCCTTGAATGCTCACCACAATGACTAGCCGATAGGCTAGTAATAAATATGTTTTATGTTAAGCTCATCTTAGCACTCTCCTCATTTTATTTGTAGCTAATTTTGAGTCAAGAAGCATAAAGCATACGAGGGGCTTACTTTACAGAAGGTAAAGTTAGTACTGCTACTATTAATGGTATATTTTTTGTAAAGCATCTAAATCATCTCTATATCAACTATGTGTACTCTGTATGATGGGGCATGTCATATTTAATGAGAATATCACAATTATCATTGCAAATATCAATTTTGATATTCTCATTAAAAAATAGACCATAAATAGTAGCACAGTAACATCAGTAATGATAGTAGTGATGTTTGTGATATTTGCGATGATAATTGTGATATTCTCATTAAATATGACATGCCCCTTCGTACAGTACCGGTAATCAAATAGTTGATATAGATTTGATTTAAGTTAGATGCTTTACAAAAGAAAAAAATAATATAGGCCTACCATAAATAGTAGCATTATTAGATACTAAACTATGCTAGAAACTAGAAAGGGGTTTAAAGTTGTATTAACAGGTGGTTTCCCAATTGTTTCTCTTAAAACAGATTATAGTCATAACGAATGGCTTCATGACGTCACAAAAGGTAGGCTAAGTTACGTGATCTTGAAGAAAATCAGGGGTGAAATTCAAAAAATAGTTCAATCCGCTCACATAATATTATGTACTATGTACATTGAAAGCATAGCCTACATTAATATTGTGAAACTGTAAGTAGTAGAAACGGTAAGTAGGATACAGTAACTATGAGAATGACAGCTCTAGACCTGATCCAGCGCTCTAGGTGAGAGAGTTGAACAACCGTCAGGATTTTAACATTGTGAAGATAGGAACAAACATTTTAGGATAGAATTCAATTAAATCATTGATGTATCATCAATACGTTATTGCCTATCTATTATTTAGTGGTTTCAAAGGTGTTTTAATGAATGTATCAGTTGGATTTAAAAAATAGATTTTTCGTCATCTTGTTGCTAGACTCTTCTCTCGCTAGTTAAATTTTGAAGTTTGAACTTCCGCTATGTGTGTAACCACCTCAGTATGGTTTGTATAATAAACATTATTATTCAGAGACAAAATTGGTTTCACACAAATGAATATTTTTGTTCATTACAAGCATTATATTGTATCTCTGATATTCTCAAGACTTCATCTATGTACGTTCAATATTATATGTGCAACAATCAATCTCAGGAGTAAAAAAATACATTATTATTCCAGAGACATCAACTATTTACAAATAATAATATTAATTCGGCGTCCGTCAACCGTCATTATGCTTGTGCCATATTTTCTATCATTTCATCTATTCACGTTCAATATTATATTTTATACGTCTAAGCGGCGTATCTTACTCTTTTTTGGAAAGAATGCTTTTGGAAAGAGGTCAAATTAAAAATTATTAGTTTTACTCTACATGCTTAGAAAGGCAACTGAAGTGTTCCATAAAGTTGTAGGCTTTGATTTTATAAGTTACTGGAATATTTTGGCTGATATTTATCAAAAACATGATGGGTTTGAAAACAGACATTTTACATTTGATTCTGTCAGCAAAAACCCATCTTCAATCCCGACAGTTGTTCCTCTGTCTCTCACTTGAGCGCTGGTGTTTAAAAATAGTTACTCGTCTATGGACTAGTGATAATATAATAATTATATTAATTACTATATATACATATGAATTAGCATTATACATTAATAGGAATAATTATATTAGTATATATTATAACAAATAAGTAATCAGCAGTAACTATGCTAATGACTAGTGTGGATTAAGAGCCTAAACTGGGTAAGTTGAATTAAATAATGTGATATAGTAAAATACCCATCATAAAGCTACCCATGATAACATTGAAACTGAAAGATCCTAAAACCGCTCTACTTAAACTTATCCTAATAAATTTTATTTCATCAATTTAATGCATTGAAATCTACGGTATCAACAATTTATTATTATCACTCTGGTGTTGGATGAGTCATGCTCTTGGGATTGCGCCTATTGTTGAATGGTGTGTGACGTAGGCTCGTGACGTCATAAACACTAAACTGGTTGCGAGAATTGGACAGTCTACTTTCCAAAAATAGACGGGGGGAAAGCCTTATCGACATGGTTCATCTGATGAGTCATATATACCAAGATCAATGTAAATATTCTTCGTGCTACTCTGAGAAAATGGAAGATAGATAGAAATAATAGAAAAATGGGGAGGATAGAAGTTTTTCCTTTTTACTCTCTGGTGCTACTTCTTCTCAAGGAAACTTGAATTTTCTTGTGACGCTTTTTCACGTTGCTATTAGCATTTTCCAGTCGACTGGTTACCAGTGCTCTATTTCTAATTACCTAGGTGGTGCGGAAACGCTCATTCTGGTAAGTGACATTATAAATTGCATTATAATTCATATTATTCTTTAAAATTATTTGTAAGAATTTATGAATAATTTGTAAGAATATAATGTAATTTATAATAACCTAATACTGTAATCAATGTCTTTCATAGTTTGTCTTTCATGTTTTTCAATTCATATTTGTAAGAATTTATGAATAATTTGTAAGAATATAATGTAATTTATAATAACCTAATACTGTAATCAATGTCTTCTATAGTAACGTTCAGTGTTATGAAATTGATCATTGACTGAATTAAGATGTGGAAAAAGTACAACGAGTTATATCATTATAAAATGAGCGTTTCCTCATCTAAAATATTGGAAAAGTAATCACTGGCAACCATTCGAATGGCATATGACAATGGAACCTTGTAAACGAGCCATTAGGTAACTCCTTGTGTGGTAGTAAAGGTGATATCAAAGACAATTAGAATACTTAATAGTTTCCTATCGTCTTTGGTGATATTCTGATAGATATCCTTTGAATTGAAAGTTTGAATAAAACAAATGAATATCCATTAATAATTTTTTTTTAAATTAGAGAAACATTATTTAGCCAATGAATTTTAATTCTTCAATTTATTTATTCACACACAATTACAAAAAAATACAAATTTGAGATTAAACAAAATACAAACGCAAATAAATAAAAACAAGAAGCGGGGAGAAGTGGTGTAAAGAAGGAGGGGAATGGAAAGCTCTTCCAACTACGGTTTCCCATGTATTAGAAAGGCGTTAGAAATGATTTGATAATATTTTCATAATGATGAAATTTCTTTGTGACAAAATTAGTGAACTATTTTCACTGCTAGTTCTAGAATTTTCTACTCTACTGTAGTAATAGTTCTATTTTAGAGCTACTGTTCTCAAAGGAGTTTGACTTTTTTATACTGTATTTTTATTTATTTTCAAATCATGATTTTTAAAAACTTTATGAATCAGCCAATTACAATATCAATCATAATACAGCACTTTCCTCTGCTACTTTTGATAAAACTTTATTTTCGTTTCAATTTTTTTTATTTTTAATGGTTGGCGGTTGTCTGAATACTTCTTTTTTTGTATTGGAGACTGGTTGAATACTTTTTTATTTTTTGCGTCGGCGGCTGGCCAGATATTATTGCCATGAGGAAAATTCATGCCATCAAGTTCGTGGAATAAGAACGAATGAATATAATAAAAGTCGTAGTTTTCCGCTTTTAGTGTCTGTCCACCTTGAAAAATAAATCAAAATAGTTTTATTTAATTACAATTTTTATTATAGATTACTTCAATAATTCTTTCAGTTTTCGATTCTCACCCATTTTTGTAGCTCTGCAGCTGGAATCGTGTAGAATTTGCCAATATGCAAATTTCGCTTGCAGCGCTATCCCATGTGACCAGCCCAGCCTATTTTATACTCGTGTAGACACCGTAATAGGAGCTCCCGCCTCCCAGCATTTAACCTTGCAATTTTAAACAATGAGTCGGTCGTTTACTGCTGCACATCAACATTAATATTTTTCGCATCAAAAAATTCTCATGCTCAAGTACAGTAGTGTATTATTTATTGTAGTCAGCTCGTACATATTTTGATTGGTACTGCTTTAGCAGTACTGTAGCCTTTATGAAATGATGTTCAGGTATTGAACTAAAATGAGTAGAAAACTTATTTGCACAAATTTAGTAGCTCATAGTTGGAAGAATGTTTTAATTTATAAAAAATAATATATATTTCGAATAATTACATAATAATGATTTATAAAAAAGGGGGGAAATAACACATAAATTAAACTGTCACCATAATTTTAGAGAAAATTTTTGTTTTTGCTTGCATAATCAGTAGTTTTTTTTATTACAATGCTAGTTCTTGCTTATCTTTCTTTTATATAACTTTTTATATAATCCTACTAAGATTGGCTTCAAATGATAATATGTTGGTAAGTTGTTGAGTGTTTGTAATAAAAATTGAACCTATGAAGAAAGAAGGACTCACATCACAAATATTGACTATCAATATAAGGTTTCCGACAACTTAGGTGAAATTAGTAAAATAATTTCGAATTTATTTTAGATTTCTAGAACTATAGTGTTCTAGAAATTTCTAGTAGGCTACCTATTCTATATCACTCAGAATTTCTACTTGGCAAGTTTTTCGTCTAATTCGTTATTGTTTAAATTCTAAATGCAGTATTTCTTTCCCTTATCAAAAATAGATTATTAGAAGTGTTCAAGAATATGTCAAAAATTTGAATTAATTGATTATAAAATAATTGATGTAACGTTTGAAGAAATAAATTTTCGTCATGTTAATGATTAGAAACATTCATTTCAAGCCGCTAGTATTAGCCTGTAATACCTGAAATATTATATTTACGATTGTTGGTAATTGAAATACTGCGCCTCTTTACAATTGAATTACAAAGTAAGCTAATTAATGTTTCGAGTTCATGTGGTTAATTTTGCTTAGTCTCCAGGATTGAAAATGAATTGTTGACTATTCAACTTTAACAATGTTCGAAGTGTAAAAAGAACATTACAAGAGGGTAATAGAACCCTCCCTTTATACAAAATTCACATGACACACTGAAAATTAAAAAGTAAACATTAAAAAAAAACACTGAAGATACACTGAAAAAATAAATTATTTTATTCAGTTCACTGAAAATTAAAATTATTTTCATACTATACTATAAATCAATCACTGATATTAGAAAATATAAAATTTACCTGTTGGTCAATGAAAGAAGGTCCATTCATTATTATTTTTCCTGACTAAAATAATTTAATCGTGGTTGAAGCTACAAAGTTGTTGTTGTTATGTTTACTACTGTAATTGCTTTCTTTACTACTCCTGGACATTTTTCTCTGACTGTTGTTTTAGTCTGTTGTCTTGTGTTCCCCTTGTAGGGTTGCTGTCTCACTTGTGTACTGTGACTTAACTTTACTTCCCTATTGCTTTCTAAATTCACTTATAGTTCTATTCATCCAGTACTGCTAGAAATAGGAGTTACAGTAATTTCAATATCTGACTTCACTTCTCTATTGCTTTCTAAATTCAATTACAGTTCTATTCATCCAGTACTATTAGAAATAGGAGTACAGTAATTGTAATATCTTTTACTATAACAACGTATATAATTGAAAACGATTTAACGTTTAATATGAACCACATTATTTTGTTGGCAGTGAATAGATAGTAGGTAGACGGGCTGCATATTGAATTGACTGCTGCTTATTTGAAACCGAATTAGTATTAGAAGTTTAGAGATATGAATGTTTAAGGTATGAATATGCTTTTTTATTCTTATAAAAGGTATGGATGCATTTTTATTATGTTTTTATTCGTATGTATCTACCACCATTGCGGTTTAATTATTATCTTTTACATAAATTTACATAAATCGATTGACCGGTTGAGGCGATTTATTCATTTTTTAAAATTATGAATCATTCACAAGAAAAATGCTAATTATAAAGGCTAGCATTGTACATATTGCTATATATAGTGTCTGATATATTGCTAGTATATTGCCTCATATATTGTAATATCATTATTATAATAATATTGGCTCATATACTGTAACACCATTATTATAAGAATAAATAAGAGTCCCCTCACCTAAAATTACACTGAAAACTATTCAATTGGAAATGTATAGACGCTTCTTACTTCCGGTGTCTTCGCCTTGGTCCTGGGATCGGGGAATCGCCAATTGCTGCATGACAGTGTTTATGCAACTTATATTACGATTCTTATAAGTTGGCAGCCGCGCTAAGTCTCAACTTTGCTGCTTCCAAGTTGTTTGAAACTTACTGTAGTACAGTTATTCCGTCACCCCAATGTAGTAAATCTCAGACTTCGGTTCGGCTCCAGAGAGTATAGAATAAAATTCACTCCTATTCTCTCTGTTCGATCAAAATGAGCAGTGAAAATACGATTGATACCATTTTAGGAGATTGATTTCATGCAAAATTTAGTAACTTGTTTTTCAATGTGATGATGTAATCTTATTATAATCTTAATTTTTTTAAATGATTTATTCGTGATGTGAGAAGTTGTCGATTTAGTGCTATAAACAAGCGGTTTCCTGGGATTATTAGATCACTATTGATTATATTATTATTGTTTCGTTTCTTTATCCAGTTAGATGGCATCTCGATTATAATGTACTTCGTTTGTATTTTCACTCCAATATTATTTTGTTGTAATAAATTATCGTGTTGTGACTGCTTCTTGATGTTGATCTTGGCCCTGATACTAGAAAAAATATCAATAATAGGAATCAATAAGAGATTACCGTAATAGAATTAATATTTTGGTTGTTCTGAAATAAATTATCTCCCATCTATTGTACTTTCCATCTTTTCTCCCAATGACTTTTCTAACAAACATCTCATAATCTAAAACTATTGAATGCTCTGAATAATTGACTGAAGACTTCTGTGAACTATTTAATTTGAATTCGCTACCATTTTATCTGGAGGACTGCAAATAATAATATTTGTAGATTTTGATCTAACACTATTGAATGCTCTGAATACTTCAGACTTCGAGACCTCTGAAAGACAGAATACTTCTTTGAACTATTTGAATTCTGTACCATTTCACCTGGAGGACTGCAAATAATAATATTTGTAGATTTGAGCAAAATATACTAATAAATTAAAGTAGAACATTATTTTTGCAAATTACCATAATTAATTCGTGCCCCTAGTCGATAACACAGTCTGGAATATTGTAACTTCCTTATAATCTTTCCAATTTTTGCAGTTGGGGATTTTTACAATAATTGTGGGTTAAAGTCAGAGTCAACTCAGTGCTTTGAAGCCAAGGTTGTTGGTAGAAATTAATCAAAGTAGTTTCAATTGGTTGTATGTAATAAGCTATCTCTATTTTGCGAAAGAAAAACTTTCAGATTTTAGAGAAACAGGATCAGGCGTTATTGAGACAATAGACAAAATATGAGAAATGGCGGTTTGGTTATTGTATTTTTTTCTTTTACATCGGAACACACGGATTTATCTGTTATGTACTATTTTTGTCTGTTTTGTCTAATTTTCCTCCTGATTTTTGAAGCCTGAATAAAGCTTTATTAATGTTTTAAATATGTGAAAACTGGGTGTAATTTTTAAATATCATTTTAACATGGAATCCGCTTGAGAGAGAATGATCTAAAAAGACTTTCAATTCTCAAATAAGTGCAAACGTGGAGAGCCTAGTCTGAATAATTTAGTAAAACATTTAAAAACCTTCGTCGCGTACTCTACCATGTATGAAAATGATGACACCACTTGAGAGTGATAAGGTAATCTAAATGCCTCTGAATCATATAGTCAAGTATGGTTTTCCTTGTTTACTGGATAAGTTATCTATTCTAGTTTTATTGTTTTAAATTTTGATGAGAATTATTTTATCTCGCTAGCGTTCTGATACAATATTAACAGTATTTTTTAAACCAAATTATTTTTAATTGTAATTTGTTAAGATTATTTTTCAAATTATTAAAATATTGAAAATACATTAAAATATTATCATCTTATAATACTGTAATAAAATATGATGATGTATTCTCTATATTTCAAAATGCTCTATCTTTCTAATTTTTTGGCTCCTATATTTTGTAGGGTTTTCTTTCTTTTTCTATCTATCTTTTTTCTTTTCAAATTATGCATTTTTCTATGATCACTATACAGTATTACTTTAATAAATTTATATATCATTGTACTTAGGAATCACTTAACAGTCCTATGACACCAAAAACAATGTGGACGCACACTAGATTTATAAGTTGGTTGCATAGCAGATCATGCTATTCATCTGTGTCCTCCTCTTGTCTGTATTATCAAAAATTTTATGAAACAAATCCTGTTCTAAAATTCAGTTGAAAATGGATAAAAAAATTAAATAACATACTGTATATCAATTTGAACACTGTCAAATAGTGTGTGTCTTTCTCTTGATTGTATTGCAGGATTTTAGATATTTTATGAAACTAGTCTACCCTGTTCTAAAATTCTGTTGATAATGGGGGAAATAATTAAATAGTATAAATGAATTTGGTCACTGCCTCTAGTGTGTGTCTGCCTCTTGCCTGTATTATAGGATTTGTAAAATTTTATAAAACAAGTTCGCCCTATTCTGAAATTTAGTTGGAAATGAGGGGGTGGGGAGAGAATTAAATAATATAAATGAATTTGAACACAGCCACTAGTGTGTGTCTTCCTCTTGTCTTTATTACAATTTTATTAAAATTTGTAAAATTTTATGAAACAAGAACGCCTGCTCTAAAATTTAGTTGAAAATGGGGAAAAAATTAATTGACTAATTTAAATGAATTTGAACACAAACCAATAAATTTCATGTTCCCAGATGTACGGCTTCCAGAGACAGGAGGAACAGATAATACCGGGGAATCCGCCCTATCCTCCCGGACCCCCCCAACCGTATGGGGGCTACGGCCAACCCCCCTACCCGCCCCAAGGAGGTGGGTACCCGCCCCAAGGAGGTGGCTACCCGCCCCAAGGAGGTGGCTACCCCCCTCAAGGCGGTTACCCGCCACAGGGAGGAGGTTATCCGCCTCAAGGGGGCTATCCGCCCCAGGATGGTGGCTATCCGCCCCCAGGGGGGTATCCGCCTCCGGGGGCGTATCCTCCCGGTGGAGTGATCCACTTGGGCAGTGGCGGTTATCCTCCCTATGGAGGTGGTCAACCAGTTGAGGTAGGTGGAAAGTTTCGAATTTTCTTGTTTGATTCAACTGGGTTATTTGAAAAATTTATTGTAGCTGTTGAAGTATCAACATTAATTTGTTTTTCATTTATCTCCACACGATTCTCAAAATTTGTAGTTTTGATTTTTTTACTGAGGGTGATGCCCATATGAGCTCTAGGCTTGTGCGTGAATAATGAGAAGGGTGATGATGAGAGATGACGACTACTTTTAGGGCAGTCGGGACCGCCTGTTTAACGTCTCCTTTGAAAGACAGGAAATTAACTGCCCGCCTAAATTTTGCCTTTGCCAGTGTTATTTTCATAATTTTATGCTTTTAAAACAATACCAAGAATAGGGAGACTGTATTTAATGTAGACATGTTATTTTTGATGTTGTTTCTCTCAAAATAAGTGAATGGGTTGCCAGTAGCCTAATCCCATATCAGAATTTTTAAAGTTGGAAAAAGTATGGCGGTGGCGGGAATAAAAATGTTCCCAACACACTGTTATAGCCCCTTTCACATCAATTACAACACTGGTATTATACAGTCTCTGTACTGAACTAACAGCTATGGTACTCCTACACAAGAAACCCGTTTGGAATTTTACCGGATTGTATCAGTCCATGTCTAATATAGGGGTACCTTACCTAATGAGTTGTTAGTTCAAGGTTTTGCATGGAATTGAAAAATTTGATCCTGGACACACAGTGTAATAGCCTAATACGTGAAAATTGAAAAAATGTATTAAACAAGGCCTATTGAACTGGTTATATAGTTGATGATTTACAGCTGGAACTATGGGTGGAATAACGACAATTTGTCAACCTGTGTTTGGTAATTGGCACTTTCAACCTGATTAGCTCATTAGACAGTAATGCCTCGCTCTCACGTTTCCAGTCGGCTAGGAAACATGAGACCAAGTAATAATAAATAGAGCATTATAATTTCAAATCTTGGTATTGGATGTATTCCATTAGAATCATGATCAATTAATATTTACAATGGTTTAATATGAATAATGGACTACGTAATGCATTTTGATATGAATATAATATGAATAATTAATAATAATTTATTATTGAGATCTTTTTCTTCTTCTGCTTCTCTTCGTTCTCTTTCTTTCTCCTCCCACTCTTCCTCCTCCTACTCCTCCTCATTCTTCTTCTCCTACTCCTCCTTCTCATCCTCCTACTCCTACTACTTCTCTCCTCCTCCTCCTTCTCCTTCTACTCCTCCTCCTACTCCTCCTCCTCCTTCCCTCTCCTCCTCCTCCTACTCTACTTCCTCCTCCTCTTCTCCTTCTCCTCCTCCTTCTCCCTTCTCCTCTTCTCCTACTTCCTCTTCCTACTTCTCCTCCTCCTTCTCCTCCTCCTACTCCTCTCCTCCTCCTCCTCCTCTCTACTTCTCCTCCTCCTTCTCCCTTCTACCCTCCCTCCTTCCTCCCTCTACTCCTCCTCCTACTTCTCCTCCCTCTTCCTCCTCCTCCTCCTACTTCTACTCCTCCTTCTTCCTCCTACTCCTCCTCCTTCTCCTCCTCCCAATCCTAATCTTCCCTCCTCCTCCTCTTTCTCCCTCCTCCTTCTCATCCTCCTCCTCCTCCTCCTCCTCCTACTTCTCCTCCTCCTCCTCCTCCTCCTCCTCTCCTTTTTCTGTTTCCTTCTTCTCCTCCTCCTTCTCCTTCATCTTCAACTTCTTCTTCTCTTCAATTTCTCCTCCTCCTCTTTCTTCTTCTTCTTCTTCTTCTTCTTCTTCTTCTTCTTCTTCTTCTTCTTCTTCTTCTTCTTCTTCTTCTCCTTCTTCTTCTTCCTCCATCTTCTCCATTATCACCTTCTTCTACTTCTGCATGGTAATGTGAATCACCTTCATCTTTCAATGTAATTACCTTCTAAATTCATGTTGGTGATCACCGTATGTGAACGATGTGCTTGCTTTTTTCTTGTTGCGGTTAGCAGCAAATGCACGTGGGTGGGCCGTACCGTCCGGGCCGTCAGGGCGACCCGGAGTGCAACCCCGAAGGATTCGCCGACGGCTTCACCGACGCCACCGTTCGTCAGAACTTCATCAAAAAGGTCTATCTCATTCTGTTCGTGCAACTGGCCTTCACCACGGCTATCGCCTTTCCTTTCTCTGTTGTGTAAGTAATGCTTTCTATCCTTTTTATAATACATTATTATTTCTATAACCTACCCGTAAGGGTCTCCCCACCGATAAAAAGCCATACAATAAAAAAATTCTATTATATATAATTATTTCTATTATATGTATTATTTTTATGTTGGGTTGCACCAACCAGGATCAACTATTTTCAATCAGCTGATCCCATTTGATTAGCGTTGTACTGATCCTGGATCAAAATTGATCTTACTTGGTGCAACCCGACATTATTCAAATAAAATATAGCAGGATCCACTTAACTTGTCATAAAACATATGATCGACGAGCATATGATCACAATACTTAACCTACAAATGCTGAATCTCGCAGATTATTGAAAAGGTATTTTAAAAAGTTATTCTTTGAAAGGTCTTCTTTAAAAAGGTCTTTTAAAGACTTTAAAGGTCTTCAAGACTTTCAAGCCTTTTGATTATTGTGTCGAAATCACTGTTTAATTATTACTGGAACAGCTGATTTCTGACAAGTTAATTGGATCCTGCTATACAAGTTATATTCAAATGTAATACAATTCTCGAATTGTGTATATTTTGTTAAATAAATAAAAAAATAAAAAACTCCTTTATGTTGGGTTTTACCATAGAGGAACCATTATGCTTGTATGGTTTCACCTACCTTCTTCAAATAAAATCCGTCGAACTTGAAAAAAGGCCCAGTGCAAACACGATGTAAAACGTATATAGCAAAGTGACGGAAACTACAGCTTATCTTCTCTGTAGTATTGACATTCCCTATGTCCACACTTAGTCGATTTCATGTGCTACACATCCTGCTGCCAATGCTTAAACATATTAAGCATGCACGAAAAAATCGACCAAGAGTGGACATAGGGATTCTCATACATTAACTCCTGAATGAGATCTTAAGATTGTAAATTGATATTGAACAGTTTTCTGCGGCAACAAAAAATTTGACGGTGAGAATTTCGCTTCATGTGCGGATTAGGTAATAACCTAATCACGTCCTGTTGATGTATTTGAAGATTGTCAAATAATCGATGAAGGTTGGTGAAACCGGGAAAAGCCAAAATTGATTGTGAATGACTTGATGAATGATAAATTATGTCTTAGCAGGCTATGAAAGTCAAATGAAATGGTTTACGGTTACTTCAGATTGCAAAAATTAATACACACGGTGTATTAACGTATCAATGTAGCTCAATTATTTGTACGTCCTTTACGCCAGTATCATAACATAGTAAGATACTTCGCCTAGTCTAAATAGACTTTTATATTTGGACATGTTGTTTAATGAATTAGAATGGATGTGTAGTTTGCTCTCTTCCTTTCATTAATTATTTTATGTATGGTTTTTAATTAATATTTTAAGAGGACATAAATGTGGTTGAAAGCCTGCTGTTCCCAAATATTATTGATTTTACATTGTTGAGTTTGTAAATAAATGAAAATATTATAAAATTTTCATGTGGTATGTGTAATTTGTTGCTTTTGAAACATTCATTTATCACTAATAATTATATTATTTTTTGCAGTGATGGCGTCAGAGAGTTTGCACATGACAAGCCGTGGTTCATGTTTGTTGGACTGTAAGTTTTGCTTTTAATTAAATTTCAAATTTAATCTCAACTTATCATTCTTATCACTTCTTAGAAAATTCTAGAAATAATTACATTGTTGAAGTACATTACTTTTATTCAACAATTAGTACACAGTATTACATTGTGGAGGAAAAACAGAACATTAATTTTAACACAATTATTGAATTTATTTGTAGAATCTCTACAAATGTAATGAAACTCCATGCTAAAAGAAGCATTGAAAAGAAGTGGAATTGACAACATAAAATAGTGTTTTCATTTAATTATTGAATTATAAGTCAACACAGTACCTATTTCACTTGAATCTTTTATGAATATCACAATCTTTCTACTATTGCAATATTCAGGCTACTATCTTAGTCTGTTTAAACTATTTTAAGACAATCTTTCTTCTATTCTATTGCAATATTCAGGCTACTATCTTAGTCTGTCTTACTATCTACTATCTTACTATCTATCTGTCTACTATCTTAAGTCTGTCAATAAAGCCTAATTTTTCATCCTCTTTAGTTTTAATTGGGTACTTTTGTACTGTTCATAATAATTTATTCATCTGAATTGATTGGATTTATTATTTTCCAGGGGAATATTTATCGTGACACAGATAATGTTGGTTTGCTGTGAAAGCATGCGCCGTACGTTCCCCACCAATTTCATTCTTCTTGGATTGATGGTGAGTAGATGGAGATTATAATCCTAGAGCCAGTTCCATAAAAAGAGAACAGCTTTTGCCGAGATGGTGCAGAGAGATAAAATGTGGGTTGCTACAATCGTGCCAATATTCCGTTTGAAAATAGGCCATCTCCCCAGCTATATTTATTTCATTAATTGACAATACACACACCATGGGTGGGAAGAAACAACAGGCATTCGCCCAGAACTGTTTCAATCCCTAATTTTAACTAAATTGTCCAGACGTTATGTCCATGTACTTTTTCATATATAAATGTGACTACAAATGCAGAGGGGTCCAGGAAAATGTAGACACTTGCTTATAGTGAAGCAGATCAAAACGTAATGACACGCAGCTGTGAAAGATATCAACAACTGTATAGCACGATCCATTTAACTTGTCAGAAATCAGCTGTTTTGGTAATAATTAAACAGTGACTTCGACACAATAATCAAAAGGCTTAAAAGTCTTAAAGACCTTTAAAGTCTTTAAAAGACCTTTTTAAAGAAGACCTTTCAAAGAATAACTTTTTAAAAGACCTTTTCAATAATCTGCGAGATTCAGCATTTGTAGGTTAAGTATTGTGATCATATGCTCGTCGATCATATGTTTTCTGACAAGTTAAATGGATCCTGCTATACAGATTTTTCGGACAGCGACCACATAATACAAATAAACGGAGCACTCAGGCCAATTGAAGCCAATTCTGGCGTTTAGTCCGAGGAAGATGGTGGTGGTTTACATGAGTGGGAGAGAGACAGAAAAACATCTGGCATAATCTTGTCTCTCTCCCACTCATGTGAACCACTATGTAAACCGCCGCCATCTTCCTTGGCCTAAACTCCAGAATTGGCTTCAATACTGAGCCTGAGTGCTCCGTCTATTTGTATTATGTGGTCGCTGATTTTGGACCCCTCTGTATTATAACGAATAGAAAACTCGCGAAACATGATTATAAAGAACGTCACTTACTATAGCAAAAAATAAAAAGCTGGCGATAGCCTAACCTAGAAAAAAGACAGATAAAATTATCATGGTTAGTGCAAGCAACGTAGCGTTGTCAGCACTGCTGTTACATTAAAATTTTCAGAGTCGCGCGTGCGTAGTAACATTTCTCCCTTCATGCCACTAACCAACCAAGGCTGTTCTCTTGTTAGGCGTACCGGTTTGTCAAGATTAGTCGTTCTGGTTTTGCATAGTGATTGTAAAAGCGACACACTGATTAGTCATTGCATCGGTGTGTGTTGCTTCATAAGTAACTATGTGAGGTACTGTGACTAAACTTGACTAATCTCGTCTTGACTAACCGGTGTACGCCTAGCCTTAAGCTGAAGCCGCACTGCTCGAATATCTATAGAACATAGAACATCCATAGTAATAGAATATATTTCCAGAACAGATGTTCTGTTACGATGGATATTCTATGTTCTATAAATATTCCATCTACCCATTAGGTAACAATCTAGCAGTGCTGCCTCACCTTTTTTGTTAAGGCACTATAGCTATAGCTTTCTTATGTATTAAATGAATCAATAATTGAATAGTCTGTGAAATAGCCCAATGAGAATAATTGTTTCAGTGAATTCATTGTTCATTTATGTTTTGATTTCAGACTTTTGGAATGTCGATCATCGTTGGATTCACTACAGTGAGATACAAAACTGAGGTGGTACTGACGGCTTTCCTATTGGCTGCTTTGGTCTGTTTGGCTGTCTCACTCATCGCCTGGTGTTGTCCGGTAAGTTTTATAATATTCAACATTTCAATTTTTCAGAAAAATTTGTCTCGAAAGGAATAGGCTACGGGCTGTTGTAAAAAAACCAATTCAATAAGGATATTGAGGTGACGGTAAATTTAATGATTAATTTTAAAAGTGGTAGCAATTATTATTAATCAACTGCTCTTGAAGCAGTATTTATGATCGTTCCTAATGTAAGAAAAACTTACGAAAGTGTGAAAGTACTTATGGAAAGAGAAAAAAGTAAAACTAAAGATTTTTAAGTATGAAATGGAAAATGTAATAAGGCTGCAAATAATTTTGAAAGAAGGAGTATTCAATTTGAAGAATATGCTAAAACAAAATACAAAAACGTTTTGAATATGCAAAGAAGTTCAAAAGTACTTCTGGAGTGTTTTTTGAATCCTACTCAAAAATACAATGTATGTAGCAAAAGCGTGCAGTAATTTATTACAAACTTACCCTGCTTAACGGTCCTAATGTTAAATAATGGAATTTGAAGAAAATCAGTTCACAAATTAAGTTATTGCCTTCTGTCACCATACAAATCAGTAGATGTTCAATCCAAATGAAGAATTATTTAATTTATTAATCGGGAAGTTTTGAGATAAAGACGGAATGATATTAACTAGTTTGTCACAGGTATAGGGGAATTGCATTCTACAAACCATTAGATTCGTTTGAATTGAGTAGAACGTGTACTGTTCTTATAAATATTTCTTTATTTTGTGTATTTTTATTAATTTGATGCGATTTTCTGTTCCAGTTTGATATTACCGGGTGCGGTATGCTGATGTGTATTCTGGGAATCGCCTTCTCAGTTTTTGGTCTCGCTTCGATTGTGCTGGTATCTTTCTTCAAGATAAAATTCATCATGCTGATCTATGCTGGTTTTGGAGTTGCTTTGTTCAGTTTGGTGAGTTTGAATTCATTAAATTAAACTTTTAACTCCTAGATTAACTTGGCTTACATTAAATTTTTCATTTTATACGTCTCTATCGCCCAATTGCATGAAAGCCAATCAGATTCAACCGGCTTAAAATGACGTCATTTGACGGATGCAATGCAACAAAATATTTCTTAACTCAATTCACAACGGTTAAATTTAATTAGCTCCCGTGCAATCGGCCTTAAATATCTCAAATTAGTAAAACTTATTCATGTTTTTGTCTTACTTTTATATTGAATATTCATTCATTCATTTATTTATTTCATCAAAATAAAAAATAATTGGAATTTATACTGTATGTATTCAACTTTTTAGCTATATTTTTGTTTATTCTATTTCATTTTCTCATTAGATTGGGCCTAAATGGCATTAGCATCAACTGAATAATAATGATTTTTTACATTTATATAAATTATTTTCTTACCATTCTTATTTCAAGTTTAGGCCTACTTTTCAAGTGTATAGTATAGCTGGTTCATTTAAAAAGGCACCTGGATTAAAAATTGATCATTGTCAACGGCATATGGTTTATAGCTTTTATCTACGACCGTGTTACAACGCAATCATAACAGTTTCATAATTTCGAAACAGCAGCTTTTTCGAAATGGAATTTGAAACTTGTATCGTAATGACGATTTTATGAAACGGATTGTATATTATGAAACTGTTCTAGTTCAATTATTATTAGTATTATGCTTATGGTTTTTTTCGGCGCAGAGGCCCTTTCTAGTTCAATATGTTCCAGTTTTAAAACACTGGAACAGTACAGTTCCTAACCTATACTGTAAACATTGAAATAGAATATGGTCGTTTGAATCAAGGTTAGTTTAGATTGATAATGTAGATATTATTGTTTTTTGTTTGTCGTAGATAAAATGGTGCATGCAGTTTGTTGTATTTTAGCCTTTAAACGACTCTTGAGATACCTTAAAATAACTCGTGGTGTTGCCGCTCGTATTTTAACCTTGGTATCTCACTCGTCGTTTAAAGGCTCTCATAATACAAAATACAACCATTGCATAAACTACTATTAGATTGTAATTTATTGCTCATAATAGATTATGAAATTATAGCTTTTAAACAATTTTCAAAGTTTGGAAATAACTGGTGAGGAATGTACTCGTTGACTGTTGTTCCTATGGCACTTAACAATTTAGATTATCAATGAACTATTCAGACGATGAATTGTTTTGTTATTATAAATTATTAAAATATTCATTTCGATGGCCATACGATAAATAGAAAAAATTAATTAATTTCGATAATCTAAACTGTTTGTTTTTTGCAGTATTTGATGTTTGACACCCAGCAAATCATGGGCGGAAAGAGAGTTGAATTGTCACCAGAAGAATACGTCCTTGGAGCTCTGCAACTGTACATTGACATGATTGAAATATTCCTTCATCTTCTGCCTCTTGTAGCTGCCTGCTTCAGTGATGACTAGATATTCAATTATGATCACTTAATATTGATAAAATTGATCGTTGAATATCAATAATTCGCAATATTGATGCTGAGAATTGAAGTACCAAATAAACAAGGTACAAAAAGTGTGGATTCTTTGTCAAATGTGTGTATGTTCCAACAGCCTCTCATTCTATACTTTCATCATAATCAATTCATCAAAACAGATTATTTTATATTGATTATTCAACATTGATGCTGATAATTCTAGTACCACTTACACTAGGTACAAAAATTGTTGATACATTTCCAAAGCTGTTTGTATATTTCACAACCTCACCAATCATTCATCATCATCATTAAGTATCAGTAAAAACATCGCCTAACATTGCAACCTATCAATATCGATTACTTTAATTTTGTGATAGTATTATTAGTGTGTATGATTGGCATTGATAATGAAAAATATTTACTTGCAAGTGTTCTTTTGACTTTGAAATATTGTTGTATTTCATCAAAATGTGAAACAAATGTATAAGGCTTAGTAATTCTATTGTAAATCCATTGTTAATCACGAATCCCATTCATAAATTCGGACTATCTATCAATTGCATTGTCATTAGCTGAACCTAATTGTAAATCACATACTACAAGAATCCCATTCATAAATTTAAAATTCACGATTTTTAATCTCTAAACTTAATGGATTTCATCATCCATCATCCAACTAAGAGTGAAATGTATTATTTGAAATTCTTCAATTTAATCAATTGCATGTATTGTATTCTAAGTTATTCAGTTTAGCACTTGTAATCGTACTTTGGCAAGAATACTGTAACTACAAGAACTTATTTCAAGTTTTTAAGTATTTTTTCAATATCTACTAAAGTATCACCTTCACAACTACAGAGAAAATCAAGTATTATTCAAAACATCATTATTTTAATTCATTGTAGGATTCGTTTTTTCGAGCTCTACGATTGAAGGACAATGTGATCAACTCAAAGATGTTAATTTCCTGTTGAAATAATGAGTGAAAGTAGATTTTGTTTAATCTTTAGTTTGATGTGAAAAATTGATGGTGATGAATGTAATTCAGCATATTAGTAGCTGATCACGGTAGGTAAATTGAGCTATTTTTACTTTTAAAAAACTATTTTTAGTATTTCCAAAAGAAATTCACAACTTCAATTGAGAAGTTACAGTTTTCTTGCCAAGGTGTGTTATTTTGTCCTAAGTCGAAATTTGGTATCTTATTCGTGTACGTAATTATATGAATCATGAGTGTGAACTTGTTTTAATCGTATTCTATATGATGACTAGAAATTAATGAAATGTTGTAGGTAAAATAAAAATATTGTTGCTTTAATACTATTTGAGGTGTTGCACATTTATTGAAGACACTATTTCTTAATTATTTTATCTTAATTTAAAATGTTGAATTTTAATATTGAAAATGGAAATGCTGCGTTTTTCAAATTTTTGAAACTAAATTCTGCTTGATATGGCAGCATTTTGATATTGATATGCGGTGATGTACTACATGTATTAAAGAATTATCCAAATGTTTCTTCAAGAGGAGGAAAGTATTGAGAAGCTAAAAATATTGAATTGCTGGTGGTTGATCAAAATATTTCTCACTTTTTGCTGTTCATTTGTAATTTGTGAATTCTAGTTGTTTTCTAGTGAAATGATTACCAGTGCCTAATATCTATATTTGTTTTCAAAGTGGTTCAGTTCTTATTAATCTTGTAAATAGTGCTTTGACGTGTCATTAATGTATGATTTAGCTGAGTATGGAAAACAAAATTTATAGAGTTAATAAATAATATATTGGTCATTGTTGATGATGATAATAATCTTAATATATGAATTTACATTATGGCATATGTGTGAGATTATAACACGTATCTTTCATAACATTTTATTGATGAGTAACTTAATGTACATTAATTCATTTTGTTATTTCTCTTTGATTAAATTATCATTGAGACCTCAAACAAAATACAATTAATTTAAATATATAGCCTTAATTGTGTTAATTTTAACAAAATTCTGCTCTTTTTCTGGTTCACTATTTCCTATCGGTTGATGAAATCTTCCAAGTCGAAAATTAATTTCATGCATAACAGTGGTACCTACCTTGAAATATTTATTTTTCATACTTTTGTAATAGCCTCAGGAAAGAACTAAATACATTTATCAATTTTAGCTGAACTCAATCGTAATAGAAATGGATTTCATAGCAATTTATATTTTAATAATTAAAACAAGTACACTTATAATAATTATTATGGTGTGTCTGAAACCCTTATTAGCTTTTGTATTCGATTGTTAGGATTTCAAATCTGAATTTCCATTAGACATTGTACTAGATACGGTAGTAACCATAAATAATTGAAAATATATATCTAGCTTTGTAATCCAACACAACACTAAATCACTATTTTTACTATAATTTATTTTTGTAATATAATGTGTGATTCGAGTTTGCTTCTCAAGCGAGAATATTAATAATAATACACTAAATAATTAAATGAGATAAATATGTAATACAATACTTCAGAGCCTTATATATGTGTTAGAATAGTGTGAATTATTATAAAATGGGAGTTTTGCATGCGCTTAACAACACGGAAGCTTAGAATTTTATATCACGAACGTTGCGCACGTTAAAACAACGTTGATGTTAAACAGTTGAAGTTGAATTCACGTTGCAATATCAACTGTATGCAAAACCGCCCATTGATCTTAAGGTAATGATGTTGTAATAATTATTATCAATAGCTACAATACTATCATTCCATCATGGTATATTTCATAATAAATGAATTATGGTTAATTAGTGTGATACTTTAATTAGCTCTTACCGAGTTCAATATCCAAAGAAATTGTTGAGTTGAAAAGTTTGTATGATTTTTTAAATCTAGAAAAACAATTCAAAAGTATTTCAATACTATTATGATTAAGTTATATTAACTGTGTATATTTAACACTGTGTCAGAAGTTATATTAACCTTTTTCATAAAAAATCAGTATAAAATTTTCATTCAGTATTTCATTTAATATTTTCTTCATTTTTGGGTGGAATCTGCAATTTGTGAAAGACGAAGACTTATTTGAAGTCCTTCCAGTTTGAGTACGGTATGGTATATTAATTTCTTTCAAACCTACTATAAAGTTATTAGTTGGTATTGGAATTCAGTATATTCTGATAAATATCGTATGAAAATTACTGGAATTTGGAAGTTGATTGGTTGTTTTAGATTTGTATGTATTTTAGTTGCATTTCAATAGTCTGATAATATTTTATTTATTACCTACGTATAATGAAGTTTAAAAACACTGTTGTCCAACCTAATTATCAGTCCTATTTGAATGTGTCAATAAATTTATTCATTTGTTCCAAGAACTTTATTGTGTTTTCCATCTCCCATTATTTAATTCAATGAGTTTATTGTTAACAATAGGATTAATCACTGAATTGTGCAGGACGACAAGTTGATAATTTACGACTACCTTAAACTGGTGCAACTTTCAACCACTCGAGAAAAAAGATTACACAATTTATATCAAAGGCAGGAATCAACGTAGCAGTCTAGTAACTGATATTAAATAATTATGTTCTTATATGTCTACTGTTACTATTTCTATGATTAAACATATAAATATGTGTTTGAACATGCTGCAGACAGTGGCTGTTTGAATTTTTATTGTTTAGGGCCTGGTCACATACGATTGTGGTTTGCTTTACTTCACTTCACTTACAATGCTACTTTGATTGTGGTTTGCTTCACTTCACTTACTATATGCCATACGATTTATATAGATTTACTATGCGAGTAAGTGAAGTGAAGTAAACCAGTTAGCTTTGTTAGTGAAGTAAAGCAAACCACAATCGTATGTGACCAGGCCCTTACGGATTGAAAAATTTCGTACCAAAACTTTATCGACTCAACAATAACTGTTTCATGCAGAAAATAAAATAAGAAACTCTCTTTATTACTCTATATGTTGTCAAAATCGTACTAAAGTTTCAAATTGATAAGTATTGATTTGAATATTATTTGTGTAATTTTTATGAACACATATAAACAAAAACATGCCAACTTTGGCCCGTGCCAAAGTTGCCCCTTATAACTTTGGTCTGGGTCAAAGTTGTCCCATATTTGCACTACATAACTTTTAAAACAGTCTATTAATGTTCAAGAGGATGCCAAAGTTGATAAGAAGAATTCCTGGTTCAAGAGCCTACAAAGACTGGACTGATGAGCATCTGGAGAAATGCCTAGCAGATATCAAAGCTTAATATTGAGTTAATTGACTTATATGTTCATTTTAAATGCTAGGAGTAACATAAAACTTGAGACACACCTGAGTTCTTAATTATTCATGTAATTAGTCATTATTAGAAACAGTGCAACATTGCCCAGATATTATAATTTCTGCATTGAAATAATGTAAAAAAATGACTGGCAACATTGAAAAAAGTCCAGGCAACATTCAACCATTGCTAAAAAAAATTATGGTGTCATACAATTATAAAATTTCAATTTGGACCACACCCATTAATAAATAGCTATATCAATAGAGTTCTCTTGCAGTTTTGATCTTATTTGACTGATTTTTGTAAATTACAAAAAGATAGATGAAGTTTGATGTTGAAAATTGGTTGAAGTTGCACCAGTTCACCGGTATTTTATAACTGCTGCTTTTACACGTTCCCTTTGGTATAAATTATGACAGTGCTTCATTTTTAATATTTCAAGTTCTAGGAACGCTCATTTTATTCTTATGTATATTATTATAGAAGGCATTTACTCCTGTAAATTATGTATTCAGTTATTTGATCAAGGATACAATATCAAAGAGAGAAAACAGTAAAAATAAGTCCAAAATTTACTCGAAAAAAGTCCAAAGTTAGGTGATGCCCAAAATCTTTTCATCAAATTTATAAATTTACAAATTGAAAAAGCTAACCAGAAGTAAATTATTAATTTTGAATCGGTTGAAAAGACAAATAGAATAAAGAAAAAAGATTTCATTTGAATCATTTCATTTCATTTGAAAATAAAAAAGTAAAAATAAATGAAGTGGACAAGGCTTGTCACATTTTGAGAAATCATTTTTAAATAAAACTTGACCTAAAGGCTCTGAATTCAAATACAGCGCCAAAACTCCGTCCGGAAACTAGCGTGATCGAGACTCAGCCTACACCCCTTTTTACCATAGGGTAGATACAATACTTCCACTCCGTCTATGACAGCCCCCTGTAGACTTCCCACCAAATTTTTATTTACAAAATGAATAATATGTACTTGATTTATTAAGAAAATAAAAATAATTATAATTCTAATAAATTATAAAATGAATAATGAGACAAGAAAGTGTTTCATTAAACATTTATTGAAAAGTTACAAAAATCTACACAAATTCCGATTCAGCTCAGCTGTTCAGAAATTTTTAGATCCATCCATGTTCTTGTTGTTTGAAGTTTTAGGTTATTCGCTACTTCAATCAAAGAACCAGCTATAAAATTGTTGGCTACCAGTTTCAGTCTTGACGTTGAATCATAATTATTATCATCTAATATAAAGATAAGATTCAAGTAGTAAATCTTATTTCCTCATTACCTCATTAAGTAAAAAAATGGCTTCCGCAGGATTGGCTCAGGGTTTGGATGATGTCAACCCAGAACAAATCAAATCTGTAAGTGTTTACAAAATATTTATATAGTTTTCTTTTGCTTTATTAGTCACAAGTGGACTATTTAGAATCCTATCCTATGAACATAATTCAATTAAATGCCTCAAATTTATAACTTTTCCATTCAATTCGGCCACCGTAGGCTACATCGTACAGGCTACTCTGTAGATGCTGCCGGTAAAGGTGGGTTTTCGTTACTGCGACCGAGTGCCGCAGCGGAGCCCGACCCAGCGTTGCCAGATGCAATTGATGAAAAATCCCATATACTTGCGGCACTGGTCGCGAAAACAACACATACATATAGTAGGACTTTAAACACTATTTATAGTTGGGATTTTTCATCAATTGCATCTAACAACGCTGGGTCGGGCTCTGCTGCGGCACTTGGTCGCAGTAACGAAAACCCACATTAAGCCCTCAGTTACCGTTTCAGACTTCAGACCCAATTATGAATTACTTAACCGTGCTATGGTACACAAAGCTTGCCCACCCACTACTTACTTACTGTAGTGGCCGCTCGTACCCCAGTCGGTATTTAGCCTCATCAACACAGCCTCTCCAATGGGTCCGGTCGGCAGCATCTTCCTCATCCAGCCCCAGGCAGAACTTTAGTAGCCTATAAGGGCTGCAAGATATGACAATGGCACCTACATATATGAATAGAGGACGTTGAGACGAGTTCAATTAATATACCCAACTTTGTTGTCGATTTCCAAGAATTGACGGAAAAAAGATAGCCTGAAACCTAGTAAATACTCACAAAAAGGTTAGTTTTAGCAAATACCATGTTTTAATCACCCCACTCATTGAATCTCAAATTCGATTCTTGAACTAAATTTTGTTTCTTTTTTCTAGTTCCGGGACTTCCTCCTGTCCTACAATAAACTGTCAGAAATATGCTTTGCCGACTGCATTTGGGACTTTACTACTAGAAACGTAAAAAATCAAGAAGTAAGTTGCAAAAAATGCTTCTGGTTTCTTCTTTATTCTAGATTTCCAATGGTTTCTTTAATAAACTGGCCCTTGAGAACTTCAATTTGAAGGTAATCTCGTGCTGTAATTTCCTGATGAAATCATTCATCAGTCTTTTTATTCTAAATGTGAATCTTGGTCGGGAATTGATTATTATTATTTGTATAAAAATAAGAGAAATAATTTCTCATTCCTGCTAAAACAATTTATACAGGGTGGCACAAAAAAGCGGGAAATTTTGAAATAGCACTAACAAGGGTAGGGAAAATTAACTTTTAAAGTTTAAGGGTGAAAACATGAAGAAATATACTTGCCATTAACTGTTCTAACGAATGAATTTTAATTTTTGAAGACAATACCCTTTAGATGGTGACCCTTCGAACGTATGTATTTGTAGAAGTGTACTATGAGATTTCGCATTTGAGGTGAAGTCATTTTCATAACAGAGTTTATGTTAATACACGGATATTGAGAATCATTATTATTTCTACAAACGACTGTTGCACAATGCACAGCCACAATGTTACAGTTTGGAGTTTGGTGTGCTCGTTCAACACGAGGAATGATTGGATCTTACTTTTCTGAGGATGAGAGATAAAGAATTCATGTTTCTGAATGATCGTCATCTAAAGGATACTGTCTTTGAAGTTACTTTAATTGAACACTCAATGGCAAGAATTTCTCTTTACGTTTTCACCATTATACGTTGAAAGTTGATTCTTCTTATCTTCGTTAGTGTAATTCAGAAGATTCCATTATACCTATAATTATATGTAGGTGAATAAAGTTCACCTAGGTTTTTCAAGTTTTCTTTAATATATTTTAATAATTAATTGAACGAAATTCCTAATTAATGCCATATAATATGGCATTATATTATGATTTAACATAATATTATGATTTAACAGCAACTGTATAGTTGCAATGTCTCATTACCTTCCATCTTTAATATATTTGATACAATATTTCAGTTTAATTATTATGCAGAGTGATCAAGAAGTCCCCCCGCAGTGAAATATACATTTAATAGCTTGAAAACAAGTTATTTATTAAACAATTAGTATTAAAAATTTACCTAAATATTAATTACAGAAAATTATTTCATTCTTTGTTGTTGATCACTACATAATTCAATTTGTCTACCGTTCCTAAGCAGAACACAATATTATATTACACCACCACCTATCTACTGCAGAGAGACTTTATGATCACTCTGTGCAGTACTTCTTTTTCTATAGTGAAATTTGTTGCCTCATGTTCAACAACTCAATAAATTTTCATGTAATAGTATTTTCTAATATTGTTTCAGGATAAATGTGTAATAAATTGTGCTGAAAAGTACATGAAAATGAATCAACGAATTTCGCAACGTTTCCACGAGTTTCAAATGGTGGCTAACGAGAATATGATGGCTCAAAAGAGTACTTAGTTGATTCCAATGTATTATATTAAAAATACTGTAATTAAGATTTTGTAAATAATAAGTGTGATCATATTATATTGTTGATTGGAGAATAAACTACTAGGTACTGGTTTTGTTAATTCAATTTAACTTTGGTGAATTTAATTTGCTGCCATTTATTTTTTTGTTTTTGAGTATGAAAGTGGTGTCTTGTATCCTTCAGGCTAATTGCATAAAGATTTTGTTCTGTTAAAAACTTGAAACCATCCGTTTATGATGATGGCTACTAAATTGATGCTTAATTCAAATGTCAATGAAATGGATGTAGAGAACGATATAATACTAAGAGATAAAAACATAATATTAATTGTATTATATCAATTATATTATTAATTCTATTCTGTATATTTATCATCTATTTTAAAATCCAGTTTTTTCGTAACTCACATGGGCAAACGACAAACCAAATAAAAATTGTAGTTCCGCCACCCAAGTTTCCTTATAAGGAACTAGCGATAGGAACAAAACATGATTCTAAGATAGAATTTATTTTAGATCATACAGATATCATTAGTACCTATTATCAAAGACAATACTACTAGGTACTTAGTTTTACTATACAGTTAAATTGTCTTCGGTACTTCGGTATTATGTTGCTAGTGGTTATAAAGTGTTTTCATCCTTTTAAGATACGAGTAAAGACATCTATTGTTCAAGACCTAATAATATGTCATTCAATATTACTACATATTAATAGGCCTGCTTACATTTCATATCTTTTTTTTCTTCTATTTACGTTCAGTATTAACGTTTTATACATCATTACCTATCCTACTCTTCCATCCTCTGGAAGCCATTAAATAAAAGGATCAAATCAATAATAGTTCATTGTTTCTTTTCTATTAAAGTGATTGCCGTACTGTACTGAATTGATCTACAACAGGTAGGTTTTCCTTTTGCAACTGCGCAGCCGATTTCGGCAGCGGATAGTCAGAATAGCAACGAATTGAAGCTTGAAATATACAACTTGAAAGTATACAAGAATAACCATAATAAAATAGAAACAATTTAGTACGAATATAGTTAATTCACTGAACTTTTTAATATACGAGTAGGTACAATTTTTGGTTTGAAAAAGTTGTTATTTTGACTATCCACAGTCGGTTGCGCAGTCGCTAAAGCGTAAACCTACCTTAATACAGCCTTGTTTTAAAAAGTTACTGGAATATTTTCGATATTTTTCAAGAATGATTGGTGGATTATGGATTGAAAACATGCATCTCATTCGTAATTTCGCTTCATTCCCCCATCAATTGTTCACTCTTCTCTCACTTGTGCGCTAGTATCGCAAAACGTTTTCATTTCTCAGTCTCACAGCTGTTTGTGTACTAACCTAACCTATTAACTGGAAGGCGTTCTCGGTGGTCTCGTCTCTTGGTTATTTTGTTTTGACTAATAATTATTTAAAATATGTAGGATTATGTTCTAAAGTTTTACTTTCTCCATTTGAATTTACGAAATTGTAGTATGCACATCACATTAAATTTGTATCATTGTTCATTTAATTAGCCTATCTTATTCATGTCATACTAAATCTCGGTGTTATTTCACAACGGAAAATTATGAATCGATGGTTCGTGCTAACTGAACGTGAGAAAATTTACAGTCCACGTTCTCAGTTTACTGACAATACTGTTGTAATTGGAAATAATATGATGAATTGTGAGGTAAGTGTATGTTTGACAATGTTACAATACTATAGCATAACATGATTCTACACAGCTCACTTCACATGAGACAGGACCTTGATAATATCATTCCCGCCGGATATGTAATTGTATTTACAGTGAGTATTTAGTGGAAGGTTTTACACGAAGGTGGAAGATAACATTTTAATCAGTAGTCGATAGTTAATCGGTAGGAAAACTCACGATATAATAATTGTGTAGATGCCTAGGCCAGCTGCTGAAGTCAGAATATTCTGTCTAATTTTTAATAATTCAAATTATATATATCAATGTTAACTTAGAAGCGAACAACAACCCAACCGCAGCACTTTGGGCTCCGCAAATATTTATGATGATAAAATTTCAAAATCATGTGAGAGATCTTAGTCCAATTGATTATGAGAGGAGATCACGTTATGGCTTATATTTAATCTTTATAATGGGTGTGTTTGGAGAAGCCGTAGCCGTATTGGTTTATGGCTGATCTGATAAGTCAAAAATCTTGGTTCAATTCCAGTTGACATTTTATTCTAGATAATTATTTCACTCGGGCTTTCGGAGTACGTTACAAGCCGTTGGTCCCGGCTGCCCAAAGAGCAGTAGTCTCATCGATTAGCCTACATGAGAAAAATTCATCTCATCAGATTGTCCTCACACTAGACAAGATTTCATGTGGGGATCGCCCTTAAAAATAAGTTTAAAAGCATCTTCTTTTGCAGTCATATAATATAGTATTGGAAGGATTTTTTGTGAGGGTGATGCTCACATGAGCTATGAGCTTGAACGTGGGTAATGAGAGATGACTACATTTTAAGCCGTCGGAACCGACGGCTTACTTCTCCGAAAGACGGGAGTGGTCGTCTGTGGTCAAAATCTGTTGTAGTCAACTGGGATCCAGCCATGATTCTTTGTATTATCAGACCGGTGATTAGCCATCTCGGCTAACAACCATTTTATGCATTAGACTAATGGATACCTTTCATTTTTCTAGGAACAGAGCAAGGAAGAGAAGTATCCTGAACTTCCTTCTTGTTTAATGGTTCAGGAATGGACTTACACGATGCGCCGCTCGATGCAGGAAATAGTTCCTGATCTCTTCCTTGGGCCTTACTCATCAGCTGTGAAATCGAAACTCGATGTACTCCAAGCCACTGGCATAACACACATCATCTGCATCAGGCACCGTCTGGAAGCTCATTACATAAGGCCCAATTTCCCAGATAAATTCAGGTTTGCTTCAACTATTTCTCTTGTTAGTTCTTCATGCAACTTGAAGATGTACTTTGTAGGTGTAACCAACCTTTTTACATTAATATTTATTACATTAGTTGTTCCAAATTTCTATACAGGGTGTCTCAAAAAGTAGAGACTCCAGTACTGCCATGGTATTTTACAAGCCGAAACAAACAGAAAATGTGATTGGCATAATGCCGAATTCTCCTTAGTTTACCTGTAATCCGCCATTTGGTTTTTTCAAAAGTTTGCAAATTATCTCGTTAATGGATCAACATTTTCTTGTGAAATTTGGTAGGCTGACTAGTAGGTATGTCAGTATGTGGGCTACAAAATAGTAATATTGGATTTTTCAAATAATTCAATTTTCTAAAATGCCGACTGACTGAAATTTTCAATTTGAGTTTACTGGAGAAATTGTAGGTTTTGAAAATTTAGAAAAATGTAGAGCTTTTCATTCTGTAGAAAATGATACCCAATTTTGTTAAATCAGCAGTTATGTCAATGTCCGAATTGCTAGTCTTCCATGTACTGGATTATTACGCTTGAAATCGTGAGCGTTGGCAAGAAATCGCCATATCTCACTTATTTATTATCGGATTTTACAAAATTAGTTATTATTTTCTTCCTAATGAAAAGCACTACATTTTTGTAATGGTACACATTTTTGTAAAACCTACAATTTTTCCAGTAATCTCAATTGAGATTTCAGTCATCCCCATTTTAGAAAATTGAATTCTAAGAAAAATTCAACATTACTATTTTGTAGACCACATGCTTACTAGACAGCCTAACAAATTTCACAAAAAAATGTTGATCAATTAACGAGATAATTTGCGAACTTTTGAAGAAACAAAATGTCGGATTACAGGAAAACTGAGGATAATTCGGCATTAAGCCAATGACATTTTCTGTTTGTTTCGGCCTGTAGAATACCGTGGTAGTACTGGAGACACTAATTTTGGGACACCCTGTATAGAAGACATCCTCATTGAAAAGAGAAAGTTCCAGATTAATGCAGTAAATCCTCAATAAGTAGAAACGTTTGGTCAAAGCAGAAAAATCTAGCTATCGAGGAAGTTGATAAATAAAGTAATTATTAAGAATCGAGTTTCATAGGGATTAGAATGACCATGTTTCAATGAATTCGACTTGTTATTGTTGGATGTTTTCACTGTACAATTTTTCCTATTCAATATTTCAGGCATATAGATATATTATTTAATATAGATACTATAGAGGAAGAATGCCTTAAACCTTGTATAGCAGGATGCATTTAATTTGGCGGTTGGCGATCAGTAAACAGCTGATGTTACGCAGCTCTGACACAATACACTCTTTAAAAATTTAAACTTTTATTCATGAGCAAGTCCTAGACGCGTTGACAAACTTTAGTGTCGACACCATGTACTAAGGGCTCTCTATGCTGCTAACCCACTAACCTTTCTAGACAAACGTTTGTTGATGCTACGGTAGCCACCCGTTTTAGTCTAGGACTTGGCTAAATCCCGAGCTCATGAACCGGCCCTAAATGTCTTTAAGACTTTGAATAGTCTTTGGATTATTGTGTCAAACAGCTATACTACTTCTAACCGTTCTTTCTAACTGATTTATAATGTAATATTAATATATTTTCCAGGTACCTTGTATTGGATATAGCAGACTCACCTATGGAGAATATAATTCCGCACTTCAGCAAAGTCAGATCGTTCATTGATGACTGCTTCCACAATTTTGGCAAATGCTTAGTGCATGGAAATGCAGGAATATCTCGCAGTGCTGCCTTCGTTCTTGGCTATATTATGCAGAAATATGGACTGACATTAAAGTAAGTATTCTATCCTATTTAAGCTTTTTCTGGTTTTGCATAATTCAAACAATATCTTTTTTCTGAAGGCGATGCTCACTTGAGCTCTGTGCGTGTGTAATGGGAGGGTGATGATGGGAGATGACGACTATAACAAGATTATTTTAAATTGTCAGAAAACAGCTGATTTATGTACGATCCCGGCTGCCGAAAAAAAAGTATAGCAGGATTATTTTAAATTTTCAGAAAACAGCTGATTTAACGTCAGTAAACGAGCGTACATAAATCAGCTGTTTTCTGAAAATTTAAAATAATCCTGCTATACTTTTTTTTCGGCAGCCGGGATCGACGGCTCAACGTCTCCTCCAAAAGACGGGAGTGGCCGTCTGTTGTCATAAACAACAGGAAGTCTGATCCCACTAGACGTCAAATCTAGAAAAACTGTTGTAGTCAACAGGAATCGAAGCTCTGTATTATCAGACCAATGACAAGCCACCTCAGCTAGATAGCCACTCAAATCCTTCCTTTACCGTACGCTTCCTTAGTATGTATGTGAATTTAAATAAATGAATTATGATATTTGAAATACTTGTAATATAAATAATATATTTTGTAATATTTTCTTGAGTTGATAATTATTTTCCTATGTTATTTCAGGAGGGCGTTCCAGCTTGTTCAATCGAGGAGATTCTGCATAAATCCCAACGAAGGGTTTCTCGCACAACTCATCGAGTTTGAGCCGATCTACAGAGCGCAAAGGATATTTGAAAATAGTGGACAAAATTCTGAAATATTTAGGAACAAGAGGCCATTGGACTGTTGACACAATCAATAGCTTGTTGAGTGATCTCACTACTAAATCAAGCTTATTTTGGAATTTGAAAGTTTCAAGTGTTGAAAACTGAATTTTGTAAAGTGAATACTAGTGTTTTAGTAGACTATCAGTCAGTTTATGTATTTATTTTTGTGTATTGTACATAATTTGTTACCAGTTTTTTTCCTATTGTAAGAATATTTTTAATTCTACATCATATTTATATTCATTTCTTAATCGTCATCAATGTAAGGAATTCTAATTGCTTATATGTAGTTCTAAAGAAGTTTGTAGTTCATTATCGAAGCTTTAAACATGATTTTATTATTTATAAAGAAAATTATTTATGGTCTAGAAAATCTTTTCATATAAATGCGAACAAAAAATTGTTACTGTGGTTTTCTTGATGATTATCAACTATTCAAAATTATATTTCTTGATAATTTAAACTGGCTCCCAGATATTTTTAAATAAATTTAAAGCAGAGCAAAGAATTAGCTCATAATAAAATAATATTAGAAGCAATTTATAAAAAATCAAATGAGTAATTATTTCTGGAAGTAGTTTAAGTATCTCCTTTCATCTTTTTCCGCTGATTGGATTTACACTAGATGAAAGAATTAATTTTAAGTGTGAGTAGTTACTTGCATTATTGTGTGCCAACTTTTTTCATGAGAAAATGGCTCATCCAGGTTGACGTTCCAGGCTCATCCTGGTTCACATTATAGGCTAGGAATGCATGAAATTTAGAACTATGAACACAGTAGATTACACTCATTATTGTCATTGAATATTTATTACAACTTGAAACTTTTTACATTTTAGAACTTTATTACAAAACTATACAATAATAAGTGAAAAAATCCAAAGATTAACAACAAATAACAGACTTTTGTAATCCTGTGGTGCCTTTCAAAAATTGGATAGCATATATTTATAATTCACCCACAATAGGCTATTCAGATGAATTTCGTAATTAAGTTACTTTCAAACCCTTTTTTTATCAACCATACATCACAATGTAAAATTGGATAGTGTACTTCATCTGTGTTTGATACCTTACTAGCCATCTCTTATCCTAGAGATGGGCATCTATTATCACATTAATATTACATCCCTATTATCACATCCTGTCATAATAGATTTAATAGGGAATGAGGTGATAGTAGTTCGAAAGTGGCTTGCGAAACGCAAGTTGAGTTCCTATGTCCACACTTGGTCGATTTTTTGTGCTGCTTAGCATGCGGCCATTGCTTAAGCATTATGCAGAATGCTGTGCAGCTCACAAAAATCGACCAAGTGTGGACATAGGGGGGAATAGCTTTATTTTCAACAAAAAATGATTAAAAATATGAATATTAGTTAGCTGTTGGAACCTTGTTTACTGAAGTGTTCAGAGAAAATTTCAGAAATTCGTTGCCTTATCTGCATTGCTTCATTGATAGGCATACTGCACAAAACTGGAACAAAAGATGCAAGAAAGGAGCTGTGACCATACTGGTCTGAATCCTCAGCATCATCCTCTTCCTTTTTAATCCTTTTCCGCTGTCTGCACGATTCTTTGCCATTTCGTGATAAAGACTGGCCTGGAGATTTCCTATTGAGTACACTACGAGTATTAGAAATCTTTCTCGGAAATATGTTTCTTGCTTTTTTAGTGCCACTTTCATCACAATAACCAGTTGAATTATTTAAAATTTCACTAATGTCAGGTGTACATAGCGAAGAATCCGGATTCTCATCATCTGAAGGCTGCGCATTTTTTAGTCCCTTGCTAATCGGCAGAAGGAACTGCAATTGATCAAAAAACACATACTTTTTCCTATTTGTGTTGTATTTCGGAAACAGTACTGTCGCCTTGTAACTTCTTACAAAAGCATCCCTGATGAACCTCCATTTCTTCATCAAATCCACAACTGAAAATAAGACAACATTTTTAGAATAATGAAATAATTCTAAAAATTATTCAGGCACAGTGGTGGATCCAGGGGCAACCCCAGAAATTAATCCTGGATCCGCCCCTGTTCAGTCATAGAAATTCAATTTGAAATTTTTCAAATAAAATGTATCTGGCTACCGTAGATCTCACCCACCTTCCAGCTATTCAATAATAAAACCTTCCAACAGTTGGCTAATATAACCCCATTTATTGCTACCTCCAATATTTTCAAAAACAGTTATATTTTTTGTATAAAGCAAATCTATTCCAATGCACAAAAGCAAAATAAATATGTCTGAATTCTGAATCTATCTATTGAATGCAGACGTCTTGGGGAATCTAATTTATGGTACAGTAGCGTCATTTCACCAAAACCTTGGGGGGGGGTAAACACGGGGGGGGGGGTGTTTGCCGGATAAAATGCTCATTATTGTACATTAGCTAGTACAGAATATTTTCTGTAACCCAGGAATCAGGAGGGGGGGCGTCATTTGGGGAGGGCAGGGGGGGGCATTTGCCCTCCCCAAATGACGCCCCTGTATGGTAATGATTTCCCAAACACATCCAATATTTCCTACGTAATCGCAATATTTTCATTTCCCAATATTTTCATCTACATAACAGACAATAAATTTCTTGATTGATTAAAAAATTCTTAATTTTTAATGTTTTCATTTTTTTAACTTAGCCTAATTGTTTTTAAGCAAAATCATTATCCTCTCAGTTTGGCAGGTCTCAGTTGTTAAAAAAAATAATAAACTTATTTTTCAAAATTTGGTTTCTGGAGGTCTCTGCTATGAAATTCTGAATAATCCTTGACAGGACAATTTGGCGCAGTATTTATAGGTTATGTACCCAACTACATGAACGTTGACCCAACTGTCTGTCCACTGACATCAAGGATCAATCAGGATTTACACTTTATTCATTACGAAAAACATATTAATTGAAAACAATTATGTTCTCAATGATAATAGTAATTATAGCATTCAACTTACCGGTGTCAAATTTTTCTCCATCATCAAGAGTTTCCCAATCATCGAACATTGCATTTCCGATTTCATACCAGCTTTTTTGCTTCAATTCTTTATTATAATAGTCTTTATTGTAAGTATTATAGACAATGGGGCGAAGCTCAACTTCCTTTATGAATTTCTCCGTATCAAACATTTTCAGTAAGTTTGATAAGAATCAACCAAAAAGCTGCACAACTTCGCATTTGACGTTTGTGTATTGATATAATATATTTGATATTGGTGTTTATTTTTGTTTGTCGACTCGACCCTCGACTTAGTCGTTCATCGAGACTCGTTCGCAAGTACATCCCGCCAACGTTCAAATCAGAGTAAAACTGTCTTGAAGAGAATGTTAATTTGTCACGGCTTGGAAACCTTGAAATGCAAGTTTAATTCGTTTATTCTTACTAGATGAATCAAATATTACCTAACTAGTTTGGTAATAAATTGCCGGAATACTAATACAGACAGAAAAATGATAGTTTTCTAGATATTTTTTATGAGAAAATTGAATTGAATAAATAACAAGTTTGAATTTACCGCCATAAACGAAGATTCTGACATCTGGAACTGAAATAAACAATGTCAGCTGATTGAAAATGTCGTTGGTTGATAAATCTGATAAGCGTACATTTGAATTTTTGGCGGCAATTCGGTGCAACACATGGAGGTAAGAATACATTTCTTTCCTCCTTGGTGAAACGAAAGAGTCCAGTGTATCTCTTCGTCGCTCCTGGTTGCCTGGTAGAATTTTCGTGTACAGAACTATTAGCGCTGGAAGCAACTTTTATTTTTTAGACAGATTTGCTCGAGACCAAGGATTAAAAATCGAAGTTAAAGTCGATAATCGAAAATTTGGCAGGAATTTTATCCATTCGTGTATTGTTGGTTGCCTATCCTGGATGAAATGAAGGCGCTCACATCTAATTTACGTGGCGGGCTGTTTGAATATTACCAAACTGCAACCGACTGGAAAAACTCAACTGATTTATATTATATTTATCCAATTCTGTTGGTTTTGTCAATTTATACATTTTCAGCCTAAATATCACCATTGAGAGGACTGGAATGATTGAAAATCATTAGCAAATCAACCGAATTAGATAATTTTCTATAAAAATTTAAATTTATTTATTTATTCCAAATTCTGCAGCAGGAGCTGTATTCTGCCCACAATTAATTCATATTCGTCAAGGTTGAATAAATGAACGGTTTCTCTTGTAAATATTTTTATTTCAAATAGACAAATAAATTCATGGGTATGGGTACAAGTACATAATAAAACATCACTTAATACACTCATAGAAAGCATTACAGTAAGAAATGAGAAACAATTGATTACACAATACAAGAAAAACGTAAGACACAAATAAATTATTATTAATTTGACCACCAATTTCCTACACGATTTCTTTTCAATCCAATTCACTTTATTGCCGAAAAAGGAAAACAAAGAATTCACTCCTACATGTGCAAAATAAAGATGAAATTGACATATTATATTGCATGTATACAATATATACAAGCAGGGATAATTTAATTTGGCGAAAAACAATTGTTTTGGCAATCAGTAAACAGTTTCACGCAGCTTTGACACAATAATTCATATGCTTAAGAGTGTTAAAAACCCTTGAAGTCTTTAAGAAGGCTTTTCAAAGAATACCTTTTGAAAAGACCATTTCAATAATCTGCGAGATTCAGCATTTTGTGAGTTGAGTATTGTGATGCTGATCGCCGAAACAGCTGTTTTTCGCCAAATTAAATCAGTCCTGCTATGGATTACATTATTCCCTACTTAATCCAGTAGATATACACTTTTTACCTGGAAAATATTCCGAAGTCTATGAAATTTTCACATGATGTCTGGGGGTACTCTGGGATGTATATCCTGAGTTTTCCCCCTCCAGTACCCTGTGCTAACTTCCAGAGGGGCCAAAAACTTCAACATTTTCGGTATTTCCTATGTTTTTCGTGTATATCTTGTAATTAAGCATATTTTGTGTACCATTGTGCATTACAAAGTTGTAGAGCATAAAATTTGCTAAATTTTGGTTACTACCTTATCTGTGGCTGCAGGTTCCTTCTTTCGTCATGAGAGCTAACTGATAGCGGGAAAAGAATTTGAACTCAGTCGATATTTTTGTCGGTGGCAAATTCAAACGTTCAGAGAATTATTCAGATAATTACAATTTTCCTGCGCTTTCTATGAAGTTTCAGGTATCAGAAGAACCAAGAAGACGTATAATAATGACAACAGATGATTCCTAGGCTTAAGCCGAATTTGATTGACTGAAGGTTACCATTATGAATGTACTAATAGTTCTTATTGTACAATTTGGGATCAAGTAGAAGAAATGCAAATGTTGATTGCATTTATAGAAATACTAGAAAGTATTGGTTTTAATTAAAAAAACAAAATAATTGAAAGTGTTCAAATATTTAACTTTACATTTCCGGTTTAGTATTCGATTTGACCTTCGCTACGGTCACGGTCTTCTGAAACAGAACAAATCAGAAAACAATAAAAAAAAAATTAAAATATAATATAATAGATGGAGACAAACGGAAAATTCAACACATGTATAAAAATTATTTGTACGTATCATATCTGATTTCTATCTAGTATTTGTTATTCCAGTAAATAAGTAGAAAATAAAAACCATTGTTATTGAACCAGTAATAATCAGTGAGACATGAATGGAGGTGTACAAACTCGTTACAAATTGGGTGAGTGAAGGAGTCTGGATACGATATAATTTTCTATCCAAAAGAATAATAAAAATAAATAGGTATCTTGTTCAATATATTTTACTTCTAGTACAAAACTCTCAACATTCGATAAGACATGAAAAGTATTTTAAGAAGCTCTTTAATGGATCAAAAAATTGATAGTTTTGCCTATTTTACGACTTTAGTAATACGCTATTGTGAAAACAATTCATAATTAATAGACTGAGAAGATCGTTGACAAAGGTCAGAAAAACGCATCTAGTGAATTTGAAATTGGAAATAATTATTATTCAATTAATTTTATTTACTGTGACCAATCGTAGAGAGTTTTATAGGTCAGAAAAACTTTTCAAAGAACGTTGAAAAACGTCTCAAAGACTAGGAAGCAATAATTTATATTTTTCTTATAAAGTCTATATTTTTTTAACGTTCAATAATTTTTTGTTAAAAAACTGTGAACAATCTAGTACCGGTAACCCGGGGCGAAGTCGATCAGTATGGGTGAAGTTGATCACACCTGATTTTTTCAAATAAACTGCTTTTCACCCTTACAATGAACACTATAAAAAGTAGGAAAAAATATATATCTATGAAGGATATAATTCTCTTTGAACTTTATTTACTAAAATTATAATTAATCCCCCTATGGATGCTGGAAAAAATTCCAAAGAAAAATGAAATTGATAATTGATCGAAATCACCTCATGTGTGGAGTGAAGTCGATTTTACACTGTATTACATGGCTGATCAACTTCGCCCCACTATATGGGGTGAAGTCGATCAACAAAAAAAAATAAGGATTGTTTAAAATGTTAAAAATTATGTTCAAACTGTAATAATAAGAACAAAACTGATAGAATCAATCCTATTTTTTTTAGAATTTTATTAGGGCTTCTAAAGCAAATTTATCACAAAAAACCGTAATTTTTGATCAACTTCGCCCCGGTTTACGGTACTGTTATTCATAGCAACTGAATAATTGCTTCAACTCTTACCTGAAGTATTAGTAAGTATGGTTGAATTGCAACTATCAGTGTCAAGTAAGTCCTTTCTTGTTCTGATCAACGAAGATTCTCCTTCACAAAAATCATCCTGAGTCCTTCCTGGTTCGTGTTCTGAGGAAACAGTTGAACTGAAAAATGTTTTCAATGCCTCCTCGATAGTTTGTTCCCCAGTCGCTGGACCAATTTCCTTCAGATCAGGTACATCAACTACAGTCCCCGATTTCCCAGTGAATCGATCAGAATCGAATTTTGATTTAATTCTATCATCTTTCTCCACCAAGTTTTCATCACTTTTGTCTTGATCACGTTTTGCATGCACTTGACGATCTTTTCGTTTTCTTATCAGGCGAAAAAGGGAACAGGAATCAAGTTCTTGTAGTTTTTCAATCGCTACCTCCGAGTCCACTGACTCATCTGAAACAATTTCCATGGAACTACTTTCAGGTTTCATAGGCAAAAGTTGTGGATTATCGAAGATTTTATTACTCCCTCCACTAACAGTATTGTAAAAACTCTGAGTGGGTATATTTTTAGAAGAATAGTTTTTGGAGCTACTCATAGTTGCAAGATTTAAAACGGAAGATGCCATCCGCAGAGATATTTCACTATCACTTCGTCTCAAACGCTCACTGTGTTTCAAAAACTGAGCATCAAAATTCTCTTGCGATCTTTTGAATTTCATTCTAGCTTCCATTTTCTCTTTTTTCAACTCGTCCATAATATTCTCAACTACATTAGTGAAACTTTTGGAAGCAGTTACTCTAGTTTGGGAAAGTGATTTTGATTTGAATTTGAACACTGTTCTCGATTCTCTCTTCATATCGAGGCGTATATTTGTGCAAGAATCTACACTCTGAGACCCACTATGATCGGATGATGATCGTTGCACATTTTTGACGCTCATTTCACCGTCACTCTTCTGCACATTCGGGTAGGATCGCTTCATTGTCAACTTTTTCACACCATAAGGTCCACATCTTAAGCAACCAGACATTTTTATCTCACCAAAGCTGCAAGAACAAATGGCTGCCTCCAGTGCAACTTCGCCTTCAGACAATTCCTGAAATTTGAGGAAAAATTAATCATTTTTTGCTCAGTAGTCATCTTATCAATACAATATTGTAAGCTCTACAGCCTCTACACAGACTCTACGAAGTGAACAGTGCCATCAATTTCCTAAACAATAATCTCAAGTTGAGTTTGAATGTACGCAAAATCAGATTCAATTAATTTGACGCTTGGCATTAGATAGATAGAGAGATATTATTCCTTGACGTTCCTGATGGCCGTAGAGTCCGATGGCAAAGAAAAAATATCTCTCATCTCTCTATCTACCTATCTAATGCCAAGCGTCAAATTAAATGAATCTGATCATATGTGCCGTATTTTTGTATCATCAACAACAAAATACAAGATAATGTATGCCGTCTTGTTTAATACCTCTCTAGACTCATAAAATAATAATTTAACTATAATATGCAACTAGATATTAAATACAATATACTTTTATATTTTATATACTATACTACAATATGCGACACCTACTAGTCTGAAAAAATACTATTATATTGGCATTGTTATTCCAGTATTTTAGTAGTTAAATCTGTACATAATTCTGTGGTTTAGTGATAGAGTAGGAACTAGAGAAAACATAGCGCCAAACCAGGCTCTGGAAAAAAATAAATATATTTTCTATTCTACATAGGCTAGTTTAGATTAACATTAAAATTTGAGAGAGAACAGTTTTGGGCTAAGCCTGTTGCTCTCTTCCAAATCACATTGTCATGATTTGTATATTAATAAATGACTGAATAAATTTCATCAATTAATTTGTTAGTTAGCTCTAATATTAATGTTCTAATGTTCAATTGGAAAACTTCTTCCTTAGTTTATATTGCACAAACTTAAATATGAATTGCATAAATTTCAATAAATATGAATCGTAAATAACTGGAGTAGAATATTACTATATAGCCTACTTTGATCATTTGAGTTATTGCAGGTAGAATGGAAGTTCATGATAATTATTGTAGATTGTTTTCATAAGTTAATAAATAACATATCTTGTTTAGAAGTTCACAATAGAATTCTAATTCGATTTCTCTTCTTGATATTTATTTATAAAGCGTATGGTTTTTAATAATATGGTGACCCGATTAGGGTTGTTCCACTTCACCAACATAACCAATTATCCATTGAATGGGAACATGGTGTAAGTTTGTTTTCACTTAGAAAACAGACACTAGAATTTAAAAAAAGTACTTTTTGATTTTATAAAGTTCAAAAATATAACACTATTCTCTTCTTGATAGAATTCATATAACAATATTGTGTATACTGAATTCTGTATAAACAAAGCTCACTAATTAATTTTAGTAAATCGAGAATAAATATTGATACGATATGTACAACTTACAGATAGTGACTTTTCCTCACTGGCAGACAAACGTGGAATTGAGACCAAAGAAGAAGACTGTGAACTGGATGATTGCGTTCTATATTTTCTCTGTAAGAAACGCTGATTTGTTGTTGAAGTATCCACTGATTGCTTGTAATTGTTCTCAGCACCACCTCGATTTATGTGAAGTATCTTGTTGATTTCATCAGCCAATGATGTCTTCTGGACGACTTGATTTTCCTTTGATTGGTGAATGTTTTCCGTTGGTTTCATGAATTCAAAATCAGTTTGGCATTCGGAGGATCTGATTTGGTCCATTTTACAAGAGATGCCGACGTGTTTTTCAGATGTGGAAGGACCTTTAGCGCTCAACTTTTCCAGGACAACACCAACAGTTGAGCTCAGAGTTGATTCCAAGCCCTCAACACGTTGTCTTAGCTCAGCTAAATCGTGAGATTTTGTTTCCCAGTCAACTGGTTGTTGAAAAACTATTTGAGACACTTCTTGATCAACTACTCCAGCAACTCCTTGGGATTCTTTCAACTTGCCATCATTGAAAACTTTACTTCTTCCAGTGGGCATTTCAACATTTTCTACAGTAGGTTCAGTATTTACAGCTTTACTGATTTTTTGTTCAAAACCCCTAGAAACCCCAGAATTAATACTGCTCTTCACTCTGCAATCCAACCCATTAGAAGATTTTGGAGAGCTCGGAGCCCCATCACGATCTTTATTCAGCTCCAGGATGACTTTGAACTCTTGATTTTCGAAATTGGAGGTCATCGTAATTTTATTCTGTAGTTGTTCCATTGCTTCAGGGATCGATAAGTGGAAAGAAGTGTGTGGCATAGTATTATTAGTAAACATTTTATCATATTGTGCTTCTTTATTCATTATTTCGCATGAATTTATTTTTCGACCACTGTCCCCATCCACAGCAGTTATACCCACTGAGTCGCGTATTTCTGCAGTGGTGTTGCTTCTAGCTGACGATAGTGGAATCAAATAATTATTACCATTAGTGTTCTTGACGGCAGCAAAATCTTCGGAATTCAAATCAAACTTGCCATCATTTTGAAGAATTTCTGAAGATACTGAGGATGAAATGGTAACTGTATTATTCCTGTCAACTTCATTATCTTTGATCACATTGAAGGTTTTGGATCCACCACTTGCTTCTTCCTCCCGGACAGAATTCTGTTTATCTCCAATCTCACACATTGCAGCATCATGCTTTTTGGTTTCCTGGTTTGGTTCATTATCAATATTTTCTTTTGAAGGGAATGATAACTTCAACCCATCAAGTGTATTTTCATTCAATCTGAGATGTTCTCCGCAATCTTTTTCGACCATTGAAACCTTTGAAGGTGATTTTGCTTTCACATAAGTGCCTCCTTCACTGGAATCTTCTGATTTTGAAGATCTATTATCATTATTTTTCACCTCTGATACAACCGACGATGATGTTGATGAAGAAGAAAGTGAATCTTTGGTGGAATGTCGTGATTCAACTTCTATTAACTCTTGATGGGGATTTTCTTCAAGAACAGCAGCATCTTTGCCTGAAAATATAAAAATGGAATTAATTGAGGAGTAATGTAATGAATTCCGTTCTCATATGAATAGTTTTTGGAGCTTCAACATCAGTTCTATGTTGGCGTGGTATACATATTTGGTCATCAAATATCAAATAAGTACCAAATAAGTGTACCACGCTTCGCCACTAAGCACCAGGGGTCTGTTTCAAAAACAATTAGGAGTCAAAATGGCAAAATGACGAACTCACGATAAAAAGACATATTTATCAGCTTTAGTAACTCAGAGATATTCCAGAGTTAATTCCTAGAAGAGATAATTTCCTTTCCTCTCCTTTCCTGTTTCCATAGTATCATGGAGATTTTATGGATCAAAAATCTTCAAGTTTTATTCAATATTTGTAAATTATAACAATAAACAATATTTTTAAAATTGAAAAATTTAAATAAAAAAATCCATAATTACTATGAGATACAACAACTGATCTTAGTTCGACATTGGTCTGTTTAAATTGGTCTGTTCATAAACTTCGCCTGTTTAGTGTAAGTTCGCCACTTTCCTGTTTTACAAGACTTCCAAAGTTTATGAAACAGACCGGATTTGAATTTTATTCTCACTAATCATTAATGTATTAATCAGAAAGTGAAGAATTGAATATATGATAAAATGGTATTTGTGTAATGTACCTTTGTTGACAGATAATTCATCCTGATCAATTTCCCAATCGTCCTCATAGCTCTCATCATCTTGCTCCTGGAAAAATCGAAAAACAAATTTAGTATTCAATATCAATATTATAGGCACATACAGAATTCAAAATCAATTTATTTCCCGAATATTTACAAGTGAAATAGATGACACATTCGTTAAAAATATAATATTCAAGGAATCCCCCTGCAAGAACAAAACAAAATTGATTAAGACTTAAGACTACTAACTAGACTTATCGTTTTCTTATTGATTTCTACTCAAATTATTCCCCGTTGAAAATATTCATAATTAATCTGTACCCAACTATCATTATTTCAGCCAGATTTTGCTGAAAAGTGTTTGTTTAAATTTTGAGATTTATTGATTTTTATCAACAATTGCAAGTTGTAATAGAGAATAGGTATAGAATACAATAGAAATAAACTTTATTGAACAAAACAAAAATTACAACAGTTCTCTCTCAAACAAGAAACATTAGAAAGTAAAATTTAAAAAAGAAAAAGTTCTACTAGATTCTGTAAAACCTGAAATGAAAGTTTATAGGCAATTTAACGGAGTTATTTTAGTCCCAGCAAAAAAGTGTGTTTTTCAGCCTCAATCTTTTGTACTTTACCCTTTGCCCCAATTTTCTCCTAAACTATTGGAGATACAGTTCTATGACAGGTTTTATTAGATTTTTCAGCTCATTTTACATAAAACTTATCTAATAAACAAACTCAATTAACGCCCTAAAATTTCCAGTGTAAGTTAATTTCACAGAGGACCTGAATAATTTCAGGTGAAATCAGTATGAGAAGTTTAGCAGATTCCTCCTGAAACACCCTGTATAGTGTGTTAAATAAATAATATCTTATACAGAGTGATCATGGTGTCAGGAATGTTTATAAAATTCATTTGTACATTAGTTGTACAGAATATTTTCCTCCTAAATCACATTTGTAGTGGTGTTAATAAATAATATCTTATACAGAGTGATCATAAAGTCTCTTCGCAGTAGCTTCATGGTGGTATATAGTGTTCTGGCTAGAAACATTACAGAGATTGAATTGTGTAGTTGATTCTTCAGGTAAATTTTAATAACCTGTTCAATAAACAACTTGTGATTGAGTGTTTTACTGTATATTTCACTACGGAGGGACTTTTGGATCACTCTATTATCTCAAATTAATTTCATAAGAATTTTTCACCTTTTCAGATTTGTCAGACTCATTACTTGATTTTTCTCGATCAGTTTCTGATCGATGACTGGCTGATGGTTCTGTTTCTTCATCGACTGTCTCTAGTCTAATTATCTCATTTCCTTCATTGTCATTTTGCGCCAAAGAGAGAGTTATAATTTCTTGGACAGTGTTTTGTTCAACACTTGAATCATCAGTATGCTGCGATTCAATGTCAATATTATTTCTGGACAACTTTTGCTCATCATACTCATCCACCTGGAAAAATAAAAGTCAAGTTGATAACTAAGTACAGTATATTTTTATAGTATGAACTCTATGCAGAAATACCTACTACACTATCAAGAAATGCTGGTTTTTTACGAAATTCTTTGGCATAGAAAAGAGAAACAGAAGATTTTTCGAAGGAACCAAATCATTCACAGTATCAGTACAATAGAAGATAAACTGGGAAGCTATCTTTAAGATCTTCAAGAGCAGGTAACAAAATGATACGGTAAGACAAAACAGAACACAACTCAACACAAAAAACGAAACTAAACAGTATGATAAATAACTAAATTATATAATAAATAGGTAGGCTAATAGGGAATGCAATTTGGATTTTTCATTGAAGTGATCATGAGGTCAAGTCACGAACACTCAAGACTGCTCTTCGATGGGTGACCGTCACAAAAATAAGGAGAGGTGGAACCTATCTGTAAGGGTCTCACCACCAATAAAAATCTATACTAGTGTTTTTTTCAATGGTATTTCAATTTACTATGTTATATAATTGTTCAATAAATTAATTATTGGTCGAAGAAAACTAGGTAGATATTATTGTCAACTCCACTACTTTATCTTTATATCAAAAGGGAATTAACAACATTCATCTGTTTTTATTCTGTTAGGGAGTACCACAATATCAATAGAAATTCTAAAGTTATCATTGTCATAATAGTAATAATTATTGATCGATACATATTAATAATTCAATCAGTCTCTTAATTAGTATTATTAATTATAGAAAATGAATTCAGATTATTTTTGTATTCTATATGATTGTACAAATGAGTGAAAACTACAAGAAACATTCTTTTTATCTTGACAAAATTTGTACAACAAAGATTGATGTTGTGGAATCTTCCCATAATAGCAAAGACAATTTAACTACTTTAATATTCAACTACAGTTAGTCTGTGATAATATAAAACACTTATATTTCAATTGGCGGATGGCGAATTTTTTACAAAAGCAAAAGCAAAACACTTTTTGAAATTGTCAAACTCCATTTTAATAAAGTGTATTGAAGTGGAGTTTGAAAATTTCAAAAAGTAATTTTCTATTCTTTTTATCTTACCAATTTTTCGCTGTCAACCACCGGAGCTTGGTTAAATTCTATTCCATCAGTTTCCAATGTAGAAGATTTTGCTGGCCCTTTGGGTACATCAACATCTTCTGTAATACATTTCCTGAAATACATACCATACAAGAAGTTTAAAAAATCTTATAACATAAAATCTCATATTTCTTTAAAAATTGACAGGAAGGATTGAAAAATATTCTTAGTATTTTCAAATTTACAAATCTCCAATAACATATAGGTTATAGACCTCCAAAAACCACTAGGCTATTATAATGTCAGTCATGATGGACTGAAATCAAGAATAAAATTTGGGAAATGCAGTTTCCATCTATTATTACTTAATTGGAAACACCACTTTCTGGAGTTACTGTTCTAAAAATACAAAAGCCAAGTTGCTAGGACTAAAATAATCAAAATGTTTCTAGCCTACAACTAATTTTTGAGAATACAATTCTTATGGAATTCTAGTTATCATTTCGAGCTAGTCATCTTGATTGTGAATGAAAAAAACAAAAATCAACATATGAATGATAATTAGTTTGTTAAATTACATTGATTCTCTCAGGTAATGCCTTTTTAAACTCTTTAAAAAGAACCGTACCAAATTTTATTTACTATTGCCCGGTTTTTCAGTCGTTCAATAAACTTATTGAATCAATAACTTTTTTTTGCATTTGAAAACACATCATTATTGATTCAATAGTGCTATTGGATCCATAAACTGTCTATTGAGCGACTGAAAAACCGGGCATATGAGTACCTGGTAAATTCTGAAAATAAACATTAATTTTATCTGTTATTTTTATACAGCAAAATTTAAAATTGCTATTTTTATAGTAAAATGTTTTACCTTTCAATATCAAACGATGAATTTTGTATGCCTTTCTCAGTTGTCTTTGAAGAACATTCAGCATTCATAATAGATTCAGCACCAAATATTTCTGAAATCGTTTTATTTGGTGAATGAAGTTTCTTGTTCAACTTATAAAGCGTGTTAATGCGCTTGAAACGCAAAAGATCTTCATCAGATCCACTCTGTGTTCCAATGATTTTTGAAGATCTATCAGCTTCCTCAGTGTAATTCTCCGGGAGAACAGAGTTTTCCATTGAAGGCCTGTTACAGATTTGACTTTTTTCAAAGAATCCTTGATTGGTTCCTGGTTGATCGCGACTCAGAAAACCTGATGAGTCCTGGGCAAAATTTCTTTCTAATTGAACCTCTTTACTGGATCTGTGTATGTTTTCCGTTTCTTTATTTCTATTCGATACTGTTCTTCTATCTTGTAAAACGACTTCATTGAAATATCGATTTCTCTTAACCTCTGTAAATGTTTTCTTCCTCATTGGCAAGTTATTTTCTGAGGTTTCAATCTTTTTCATAGTGTTTGACTTGGAGATTGGTCTCGATTGAGTTGTAGGAAACCTACCAAATCGGTTTTTATTCCTCTCGGTAGCAAAATCCCTTCCTAAACCTCTAGTAGAACTGAAACTAAACTTCGTAGTTGAGGTCTTTTTAGCTGCATTTCCCCCTCTGGCTTTGAATTGTGAAGAATCTTTGCGACAATCTGAAAAAATTGATGTTTCAATTTATTCATAATTAATAAGGTAGTAATAATGATTATAAATTATATTCATGATTATAAGGTATTGTATTCAATATTAAGCTATTCATGAGAAATAATTTGTAAGGTATTATTGTACAGATAAAGAAATAATTAAATAGATGATTTTTTCAAGCACTTTATAAACGAGTACCTATTTTCAACTATAAAGAAAGTGGATCTACACTCGCAATGATTGATAGTTTGCGAATTTGCGATATTAATCGGTTAAAATTAATTAAATGAAGGTGTTATTTAATAGCCAACTTTCATTCATGAACTATTCATGTTCATTGTTCAGAGCTTATAAATTCCTGGACCTGGAGATCTACGACTAACAAAAAATAATAACATTCCGAGGCTCAAGAGGTATGCTTATGAATTCTGCCTCAAGTAGATTAACAAAGAAACATCCAATATTACTTACTAGAAAATCAACTATTGATCAAAACTTATCAGTAGGGAATTTTATTGGAACAATGAAAAATATAATGGATTAATAAATAAGTATTATTGAGTTATTGATTGTTTTGAACAATAAAAGAGATTATTAATTTAGTAGTAAGTTATGAGAATTACTAAAAATAGCAATCATTAATATCTTCAACTTCATTTCAAATAATTAATAGACTTCCATCTAATGGACTCACCTTCTTCTAATTCATTGTTCATTTCAAGAATTCTTGAATATAATGTATAATATACTGTATACCCTGGGTATATATTTATACATGGGGCATAATATTATACATTGGGTATAATCAATTCTCACATCACAAGACTTCTTAAAAGAGCAAATAACATGAGACAAAATCAATTCAAGTTTCAAAATTTCTAATTTATTCTCATTCTGATTTTTTAATATGAAGAATTAACAAGAAAATTAATATATTATTAAATTGAACACTGCTTTCAGAAATGTCGTAGAATTGTTTCATAATGAAATAATAACACAATGTATCAAGTTTTGGTATTAATAAAACTACTTAAGTAGAAAAATACAATATATTGTGTTATTTATTATTTCATTAATATATTATTGTTGAAAAACAATATTTCAAATCTAAGATAATCATACCTTCTCTGGAAAGCAATTCACAAAAAATATTGCTTAAATCTATCGTTATAATCACTTTGATAAAGAATAATATATTGTTCGATGTTCTGAAGAATTTATTAGTGTTTAGAAAACTGTAAAATACCTATTCAAATGTATTCATCCCGATTATTTGAAATGGCTTGAAATAATTGCTGAAATTTGACTTCTGACCTGCATTGCTTCTTGTAGTGGCATACTGTACAGTACTGGAGCAAAAGAGCTGAGAAAAGTCCCATGTCCATATTCATCTGGATTTTCATTTTCCTTCTCAACTATTTCTCTCTTTTGCTTGTTTGTATCTTGTATCTTATTGTATCTTGTTTGTTTCTTGAGGTTTGTATCCATTGAATCCCCAATGGTACTCAGCTGCTGATTTTTCTTCTCCAGTAGAACCTTATCCGTGAATATGTCATTTTGATTCAATACTTTTTTACGTGTAATAATTAATGCTTTGCGAGCTAATATTGGTTTCACTGGTTTAGGTGCGGACATTGAATTTGATTCAAAAACACGTAAAATATTTTTGTTTGGAGTATGGGTGGGTGTTACATTTGACTCATTCACATATTCACCAACTGGCGTAGGATTCTGAGTAGTTGATGAATCGTCATCATTATCAAGAACAATTACATTGTAAGAGTCTGTGGATGAATTTAATTCGTTTCTGGAATTCTCTCCAATATCAGTGGCTCCACTTGCAGCATTTTCAATGACGGCTGATGATTTAATTTCTTGTATGTTGGTTGAAGTTTTGATGTAAGGCTGGAGAAATAGCATCTGTTCAAGTGGCAGTGAATTGATTGAAAATATATTTCTTGAGGACATCTTGATGCTTGACCCCTCTGAAGACAACTGCTGATGCTCGCAAAAAGCGTTTTTGATATCTTTCCACTTCATCAATAGTTCTTCAACTGCAAAAAAATCAAAACTTTATTATTTGAAACAGAACAGGGGAGACCCTGGGGCTCTTCTATAAAATTTTAGGAGTCCTGTAAACAGGGAAAAGGCGGATACACACTAGACATTGATAGCACGGCGTACTTTGAGACAATTCATCATCAATTTATAACACATTATCTTATTTTAAATTTGATTAATTAATTGATTTTAATCAATTTACTCATTTGATTTAATTCAATTAATAATTAATTTGATTGATTACATTTAAATTATGAATTTTATAAAGTGAATTATTTATTTCTATTACGTTGTATCTGTATAATGTTCTTTTGTCTACATTTTAAGTAACTTCTCATATTTTTTGTCAAAATAAAAATTATTTGATTTGATATATTCTAGTGTGTGTTAGACTTTTATATGTTTTACATAACGTCTGAAATTTTTTGAAACAACCACCAGAAATCTTACTAATACATGAATATCTTATATCCAATGTGGCCACCACACGATGATAAGTATGCATGCATACAATGGCATCATGGGAATTAAATTCCCATTTAATTGTATTGCATATGTCATCCACACGATGACAAGTATGCATGAATACTTGTTATGATGTGGTTGAGCCCTTAAGCTGCAAATAACTTGATCAACATACAAGAGAAATCAGACATGAATTAAGTTATATGGTACGGTACCTGATAAATTCATTTTTTCCGTGAAGGTAATTAACAAAACCAGGTTACATAGTGCGAGCTAGCACGGGAGTTACTGCACTGCCGCTACTTGCACTGTGTGACCGCATCATACGAGGTACTTTCAAGAGCAAGTGGGCCAGTAACTGGTACCCAGTTAATAAAGTCCTTCTCTTCCCTTAATTCACTCAAGTTCACGCAAGCGGTAGTAGTCTACATAATTATACTAAAGTAAATAGCCCACATTAGGTAATACATACACTAAATAATCACCCTAATTTCATCCCATCAATCAACTCGTACTTGTGTGACGTGGCGAGGTAAGGGCTGGGTTTCACAATTCTAGTAGACGTTCTACTTACTGCTGGAGGCAGTTTACCAGAAGCCTATCTACCTATAAACCAGTAACCTGCCTCCAGTAAGCAAAACGTCAACTATAATCGTGAAAACCAGCCATAAGTCAGGCTACTGTCATACGAGTGAACGACTGAACATGCAAGTTGATGTCCACAGTCTGGTAAGCAACTCGTTTAGGTACTGTGCTTTACGATGAGTTTCTACAATCAAATTTTCTATCCAATTCTATTAAAAATAATTCTGCAATAAAAAACGCACATGCAATTTCATTCTCACAATATTTTTGTCTCAACTACGATGCTTTTCAAGCTGCAGGCTATGAAGCTTTAAGTGGGTTTTCCTTACTACTACTACTACTATTATAGTGGGGATTTTTCATCAATTGCATCTGGCAACGCTGGGTCGGGCTCCGCTGCGGCACTCGGTCGCAGTAACGAAAACCCACCTTAAGCTTCATAGCCTACAGCTTGAAAAGCATCGTAGTTGAGACAAGACGCTGGGTCGGGCTCCGCTGCGGCACTCGGTCGCAGTAACGAAAACCCACCTTTTTTTGGTCGAGACAAAAATCGTGCGACAAATATTGAATTTAGAAACCCAACCTTACCTTAATTTTGGGTACTAAGAAAATATTGTACAATATAATTATACTGTAATAAGTTATTGATTACTAACCTCTTTCGAATTTTTCATCATCATTGGTAGCCTCCCAATCCAAAAACAGAGCGTTCGCAATGTCATACCAGCACTTGGCTTTCAAATTATTGTTTGAGTATTCTTGATGCTGAGTATCATAAAGAATGGGACGCGATTTTATTTCGTCGATAAACTTTCCGATATCAAACATTTTGAGCGAGATCGCAACAAAATTAGACGCGATTATTCGAATCCACGAACGCGATGAATGAAAGCTAGGTACCAACAGACGACGTAGAAAAGCTTCCGCCGATTGAGAAACCTGGACGACTTGATTGTTGAAAAAATTATAAAAAATTTGATTCAAAGCATTAAATAAAAAACATATTTATTGGAAGAAATTAAATCAATTAATCAACCAAGCATTATTTATTATAATAATAACCAAAAATGTATATTATTATATTGAACAAGCATCCATCATGCTCTGCAGCAGAAACTCGAAAGTGAGTATCTAGATAACGCCACATGCGCTTGAAAAAATCGCTATGCCTGCGGAATCTATTTTTTAAATTCTCTCGTGATAATTTTGAAGGATCTGATTAGATTTTGTTATTAAAGATTTATTTGCACAAAAGTATGTAATAAGATGAAATTGTAACGTAGTAAATGTTATATTACGTGGAAAACCCATTTTATTTAATTGGCCTCAAATTTTGTAGATCGATGTTTGGAAAGATTCCAGATAGATCTTTACATCTTCGATTGGACCATAATAAATTTGAAAAATTAAAATAAAGAATTAAAATTAAATTATATTTTAACAAGGTCAACAGCATTGAATTGCTTCTGAATGAAATGTTTCAACCTCTCCCAGTGGCGGATCCAAGGGGGCAAGTGGGGGCTCAAGTGGAGTAGACAGTGTTGAGTCACAGAATAGAAGAGATTCTATCCTACTCTGTGGTTGAGTGTTCCGACCTAATATTATTCCGACCAAAAATTCCCCAATCGCCAAATTAATATTATATTGAAAAATAAATTCTGTGGTGTCCTACAGACCCCAGTGTGTCTGTTAACTCAAATCGATCAAGTGAGAAGCAATAAACCAAGACAAGCACAAACCAATGAAACACAACCAAATTCAAGGATAAACCAGTTGCACAAACCAATGAAACACAGCCAAATTCAAGGATAAACCAGTTGCCCAATTTATACATTCCCGATTTCTCTGAGTGTAGCTCGGTCCCCAGAAATTTGAACATAATTTTAAGTTATATGAATCAGCATGTAGTACCCCGAGTAAGTCAGGTTCCAAAATCATGTTGATTCTCCAAACTAACAGATTTTAATAATTATTCTTAACCATTGTACAATGAAGACATTGCGTTTGCGTTTCACTGAGCGAGAGGTAACAACTGAAAAAGCAATTTTTTCTTAATAATGTTCTATGATTGGATTCAGATTCGTCTCAAATACACAATACATTTTAGAATATGATTATTATCAACAGTAAGCATTCAAACTAAGTCCTTAATTGATCAACAAAAAACTACTTAGAAGTAAGACGTGCAGGATTTTTGTTAGTGAAAAGCTATAGGCCTATGTAGTTCACTTTAAAAGCTATATAAAGTGATACCAGAAACAATCAGAATACTCATGTGTTGAATAATGGATTTTGTTAGTGAAAAGCTATATGTAGTTCACTTTAAAAGCTATATAAAGTGATACCAGAAACAATCAGAATACTCATGTGTTGCAGAATTACATTGATTTTTCAATAACGGTCTGGAGTAAAAACTACATGTATTAAAGCATAGCCCCTCTAAATTATTGTAGTTTAGAGGAGGCTATGATTAAAGCCGTTTTTGCTAAGAATTATTTTTTTGTGATTTTCCTATATCAGAAGTTCTGGCATCATAAATTTACTCTTTTTTCTCTACCTATTATAACTGATCATCCTCACCTTACTATACTAATAAGAAGGCGGGATTAGATAAAAAATATTTCCTATTTCAATAAATAGCCTAATAGTACATAATTAGTAGTTCCAGGGAGAAAGAAATTCTTATAATTGTGTTGAAAATTGGAAAAATAATAGGAGGAAAATTATTTTTTTACGAGCAGCGCACTTCTCATAGTCTACAGTGAAACAATAATTTTTGTTGGAAAAATAAAATATATTTTTAAAATCATTGTTAAAAATTATAGCCTAGTGGTGATTAAAAGTTAAAATTGAAAAAAGTATAGTACATGCATGATTATTAAAAATATGAAAGAAAAGGTGGAATAGAAGTTGAATATAATATAGTGGTAGTAGGTGTAGAAATATTATATTCGTGCATGATAATTTAATAATCAAATTCAGCAATTCCTTATGAGAGAAAATTGTAAGTTGATTTCATGATTGACATACCTAGACGGTTATTTTGAGGTGGTTTATTCACACAAGCTGGAGTCTTTGGCTGATGTGACTTCATATCTTCTTTAACTATTGTCTTCAATGGAACCTCCTCCTTGATGGCGTCTTCAAGATCATTCACCAAATGATGTATGATCTCCTCAATCTGTGAATAGTGGTCTTCTGAGGGATAAGTTCTGAGTTCCAGTTCTTCCCAGAGAAGTTCAGCAACAGCTTTCATCCTATAAGACAGAGGAGGCTGCACATCTCTGCTGCGACCGCACTGCACATACTCATTCATCTGATTATTGTATAGGCGAGAGATGTTGAAACTTAACTCTTGCAGCGTTTCTTTAAGCTGCTTCTGAATTTTGGTGTTATTCTGTGTGGTATTTAACTTGTTTGCATACGTTCGTACAGCATTGTACAAATGTTCTTGTATTTCATTATTACTTACACCTTCTACAAGCTGTTTATCAACAACTTTTGTATTCAAAGACTTCGAAGTATGAGGGTGTAATAATTCAGCACGTTCTAAATCTCCTTCAAGCCTCTCTACACCAGAATGTTCATCATTGTACTTCTTCACAACCGCTACATTATTTTTGACAACAGGATCTTTTCTAGAAGGACAAACAATTATTTCTCTCTCAGTCTCTACATGAACAACTTCTTTCAACAGCACATTCTTGTTCTTCTCATTAGACACAGAAAACTTGCTCACAGCTGGAATGTGAACTGTTGGACCGGACTGTATACTAAGTTCTGAACGAATGTCAACGCCAGGTAGGAGTGCTGTTTTCAGGCGGCTAAGCTTGGACTTGCTTGGCTGGTGAATTTCTGATTGACTCTTTGAGGAATCTTGACTCACAACTCGATGTACAGCTGCATTTGGTTTGAAAGTACAGTGCATTCCCACATTCTTATTACCAGCTGAACCCATTCTCAATCTCATACCTTCACCCTGCTCAATTTCACAGGAACTATCCAATCTCGCAGAAGATCCATACCGACTCTGTGACCTTGTATTAGTAACCAACTGTGGTACTTCATTTTCTATAAATTCTTCAGGAGATCTATCACACCCTTCAAAAGGGAAAAAATCCAAATTCGTTGTAATTCTAGCACCTGAATCATGTGATTCAAATGAGTTATCATGTCTCACCAATCTATCGCTCCATCTACAATCATTCTTGCTACTTTGTGGAGAAACAAGCTTTTCTACAAAATCTCGATTATCTTTTCGTACCTCTGACAAGCCTCTATTAGAATTTCCTGAATCTAATTGATGAATATTTTTGGATATTTTCTTACATTCATTCGAATCTCCATGAAATTGTTGACTGTTCTTCATTGGGAATTGCTTTTCAAAGTAATGAGTATTACCTGTTTTAAATTGTTGTCCATCATTGTCAATAAATATCTTTCTGATTACTTGATTTTGTGATGAATTTTTTGAGTTTTTGTGATTTGATGGGGAATTCAGAGGCTTCGAGCAGCAAACGCAAGTCTTCTCCAAAGTGTTCAATGAGGACTGTTGTTCAACTGATTCTGGTGCTAGATTATGTGTGGTTTCATGATGAGCGATTAATTTTCTATCATTCCTTGAAGTTGAATCCTGGAAAAACAACAAATTTGCTTTGATTTTTGAGCAACTAGGACAATTTATTTATTTATTCATACATAGAAATTCATTATATCCAAACTGTTACTTAGATCAATTCAATTCAATTTATTTCTCACAATTTCAACAATACATTATACCATATTAATATATACTATGATACTCATTATTCAAACCATCTAACTTATCATCTATAACATAACATATGTAATTCATATAGTAAAACTTAATTTTCTTATAAACATGTACCTCACTTTTAATACTTTGTGAGAGATCACGAATTTTATTGACATCAGTAGCCTATCTTTTAACCCTTTCCATTGAAAAAATACAATGAACAACTAGTGAAGTTGAAATAAAATTCTTGATGAATAATAATAATTGATTAAATAATATTATGGTATACTGCAAAATTCAACTAAATCGATTTTTCCACATGTATGAGCTCCGACCTGGACAATGCTCTTCAAAATATGAAAGTATAGTGATTAATTTTTCTAATGTAAGAAATTAGCAAATGCATTAATAGCCTAATATGTTTATCTTCATGGGAAACTACTTCAAATTGATAATTTTAACCAACTACTTCTAATCCAGCAAATAATCTTGCCTTTATTGCAATATGATAATGATTTTTTGGCATATTTTATTCAATTTGATAGATGACATTTTACATTTTCCTCACTACACTAAGCACAGTGATATTCATTTAATTTGACGCTTGGCTTTAGATGAATAATTATGTAGATAAAGAGATATTATTTCTTTGCCATAGTACAGCAACGTCACGAAATTATATCTCTCTACAGTCTCTATCTATCTATCTAATGCCAAGAGTCAAATTAAATGAATGACACTGTACATGAATAATGAATGTATGAATTATTGTCAAAAGTATAGTTTCTTGTTTAGACTGCATACTTCAAACTGCCATATTAGTATTATTTGTTAAAACCTCTGTTTTCAAGACATGTAGCCATGTTCCATTGTAGTTCAAAACAGAACTCCTTTGTTGCTTTGGTACATAATATATTTATAATACTATAATAATCATCCTTTCGCTAATGATAATCATGAATTTAATTTACAAATAAATGTTCTTGTCTTGAAAATAGGCTAATTCTATTGAATCAAACGTCGAAAGCGTTTGATAAACTCTTCATTAGGTGCTTGAAGTATGCTATAAATCTAGTAAACAAAGTAATTCATTTAATAACACCATAGACTAACTATATGGTTAGTCTATGATAAAACTCAATGAACAGTAAATAAACTCAACATTAATTTTCAAGTTTAGTACGCCTATCACATTTCATTTTTAACCAGCATGATCATTTCCATTGTACGTTCTTACCTTAAAGACGTTTTGAGTTTCTCCAGGATTATTATGGCCACTGTAAAAAACCAAAATAATATTTTAAATTACTTGATACCTGTATGTCAATGATGCAATAATTCACATGGAAAATTAGGTAAATTGGTCTAATCCCGGATCGGATAAAAAATTGATAAAAAGTTACAAATTTGAAAAAAATTCACAAAGAATGATCAAGTTACCAAACGTCAACAAATCCATTCTTAAACAGCCTTACCAATATGCTGTTAATTTCAATCAAGTCAATCAATAAAATCTAAATCAAGTTGTTTTTTGAAACTTTTGAAAAATTGGCTATAGTGTCTTTTTTTCTTGATGATATTAACATTACAACTGATATTATTACAACTTAATATCTTTTGATATTATAAACAAAATTATTGATTTGAACTAAGATTTTCCTATCTAAAAATGAGGGTTCTATAAAAGGTTGAAATTAGAGTATTGCTCAACTTTTTGATGTAGTATTAAATTTCTGGGAAAAAAAAATTTAATTCTAGTACATTATGATTTTTTTATACTTGCGCAAACGTCACGGAGTGCGAGAGTTTTTAATAGTGCTAGAACCAAAATGAAGATATATTTTAATTTAGGTTTTTTTCATTTTCAAGTTAACCACGGATGGATTTGTTGACTTTTGGTAACCTGATCATTCTTTGTGAAATTTTTCCAGATTTTTCCTATCTTTAAGAAAGGATTTATAAAAATAAGCCTCATACACTAAATAAACTGAAAATTAACATATTACCAATATTAATGTAGGCGTAATTGACAAAGTGTCGACAAACGTGATAAAACGAATACGTGCTTTTATTAATAAACAAGGAAGCCACTTTGAACATATGTAATAAGGCATAAGATGTAGGAAATAAGTACATATAGCAGTATATAAGTTTCTTTGTATATGAAAGTTGTAACAATAACCAATGAATAATATCAAATAAAATACAATGATTCAAAACTTTTTGATGTGCGCGACTTAATGAACGCACTGTATTTGGGGTTGTGACAACTTCAAGTATTTCAATTCAAGTTTTGTATTAAATTTTGAACCAGTAAAAGAACTGCCAATTGTATGTAAAAATCAAAATATATAGTTGAATATTGTAGTTGCTAAGTGAAACTCATAAATAGTCTATTGCTAATTGAATGTTCTATTAGAAAGTTTTATTAGATTATATGTGAAGTGAAGTACCTTCCTGGGGGAAGAGTACATATGAATTTATCAATTTGGAAATCAGGAATTTTAATGATTACCTAAATTCACCATCGATCCTTATGGCTGCCTCAGCTTGTAATTTGAGAATATCCAGTTCACTTTGCATTATTTGCTTTCTGATGGCTTGCATCGCTCGATCAATTTCTTCCATTTTGGACTGTCTTGCGGTCGATTTGGCTTCATTTAGAGTTTTGGCTGAGTCTTTAAGAGAGTTTGCTTGATAAATGGATTTGGGCAGGATTTTCAAATTCGATTTTCCATTTTTAGGATCAGACAGCCTTGGAGTGTCATTCGGAGAAACAGCAAGAAGGTCGTCGGAGGAGAATTCTCGAAAATCTGATAACTGTAGGTAATTGCTGTTTCCTATGACTGCTGGGACCTGACAATACGAAGAAAAAACATTGTAAAAATACAACATAAATAATTTATTTCACTGCAGGAAAAAATACAATTATTCAAACTTAATATTAGAGAAAATCAAAAGAATTCAAAGTAATATACTTTAAAGGTAATATAAACATAGTATATGATTGAAAATAAGGCAGTGCGATCACATCCCTATTATTAATTGCATAATGTGTGGATCTTTACAGAAGAAAAGTTATATAAAGTGGAAGACATTCAGGAAAATTGAATAAATGATTGTGATATAAAAGCTTACAGTATTTCAGGTTTTTTCGTCTATGGTTTTTTCATGAACCAACTAATGGCTGGATTTCACGATATCCCAGTGGACGTTCAGGTTACTGGAGGCAGGTTGGTCATATGATATTCCACTCTATACAAACAAATAGGGCAATGCACACCAGTCAGTCCACTGGAATCGTGAAATCCAGCCATAACGAGAAGTAAGAAAGTTTTGAGCACATGGATTTTGTGCCACATAGGAGCAAATACTATTATTAAATACTGGAATATTTCATCAGTGCGAGCATTGTATCTAAAATATCTCCTCAAAAGATAAAAAAATCAAAATATTATTCCATACTTACTAGATAATTATCAATTGGATATTGGCCCTTATTCTTGGAGTCCGTGTTGTTTTCCATGGTATGCATAATCGAATCTCTTCCAATTTTTCTGGATGGGTTCACTATAGGCCTGTTTCTATTTATGAGTTCAATCCCATCCTCCCTTTTTTCATCATGTTTTCTGTAAAAAAAACATAAATAAATATTTGAATTATAAAATAAAATCACTTTTCTTTTTAAATGAATATAACAGATAAATAATAATTAGATTTTTCTAGTTTATGAAATTGAAGTCAGTTAATTTTACTAAAAATAATAAAGCTCAATTAAATTTATTTACTGTATTTATTTTTCATACATGAATTTATTTTTTTCATTTATTAATCAATTGTTTAATATTAGTGAATTTATTAATTATTAATTTTCTTTATGCAAGGTGTATCAGTAACGTCAAGAAATAATATCTCTCTATCTATCTAATGCCAAGTGTCAAATTAAATGAATCTGATTATATATTTTATATTTAAATTGTAATATGTTCTGTACATGTAAAATTGTATATGCATTTTATTATGTAAATTGTATAGTGGATGAATTATCTTATCACTTTCAACATAGTAAAAAGCTGTAATGATTTGTAATAACAACAATTGATTGATTCCAGTCCAGATGCCTTAGCAAAGAGAACGAGCTATAGTAGAACTTTTTTAATTTAGAGAATGACTGTTATTTAACGTTTCCATGGTAACGGATGACGTCATGCTCCAAAATAAGGCTCTATAAAGTTTTTAAGATGTTTATAAAGCCTCTATAAAGTGATTAGTGTCCTACTCAGGAGGACGCTATGTTTATGATGTGATGGACTATGTGATATTATTTCACGATACAGCTGAGTATAAAATCACGCATTACCATGGAAACGTTAAATAGCAGTCATTTACCATCCGCCAAATTAAAAAAAGTTCTTACTCTAAAAACTTTAAATAACATTCAATCATCATCCGCAGAATTAAAAAAAATCGATAGCAAAATGTAACTACTCTAAAGTGTTTATACAGACCTTCCTAGGCTGGTGCAAACGCGAAGTAGTGAAAATAAGTTTATGAGTTCTGTAATGGTAGTAGGCCTAGCACAGGAAACTGGCCAGACTATGACGTGGGAAGTCCCACCATCTGTACATCGTTTGAAAATCGTTAGACCCTAAAAACCTGTCGAGTAGTTGGTGCAAATAGCCTACAGTATGACCATCTGCACTTACTGGAAGGTTGTAAAATAATTATTCGAAAGGAAATGCAAGACAGCGTGGGTCGGTCTGGTCTGGCCTACGGATTTATTGGTGTCGACAAAAGTTCTTTCACAGATATCTGCCTATAGATTTTTTCCGACTGAGGAGTAGAATTTCTTAGCAGTGGAAATTGTAATTCAGTATTCGAAAATCCGAAGGTGATAACATATCAATAATCTTGAGTTAAAATATCAAATAACACGGTAACGGTACCAGGAAGAATCTTAAAAGAGAATAATTAAAGAAGTAGTGGTTCTAGACTTCAAAAACGGGGGAAGTGCAAGGCTTACGGCTGAAGTACCAAATTATGGGAGAGGACACTTAGCTGGGGAAGGAGGGTTAGTAAGTCAATATAGACCTTCAATAGGAGTCAGTAGTAGCCCATAATATCTTTTGATTTTGAATAACCACTTTGTAAAGTACAGTGCTAGACCAATACAGTGCTAAAACCATATTAAAAAATGTTCCCATTAAGACTGGAAAAGCCACTGAATAAAGTTGAATTACATACAATTTTTAGGGAAGATTCATCTCATCAAAGTTATTAATACTGTGACGGAAGGTAATGTGGCGGTCGTTCCACCTTTGTGGAAGCCATTTATTTTTTTCAATTTTCAATTCATTAAATTTCTTCAATTTATTTTCTAATGATATAGTAAAATAATTTAGCAAATTTGTGGAAGGTATCCAGACTCAGTCAAGACCTCTATCGGACACAATTAACTTTTATACAATTGGTCGATAGTCATTTCAGATAATATCATTATCATAGCCACATTCGAAAAATTAAATCTACAACGATTTGTAAACAATTGCCCAATTTCCTTGAAACACTTTTTCATGAATAACAACCAGCAGTCTTCTATTTATAGACTGCTATTTTATGCTAAGTTAGACTGCTAGTCGTCAATTTAGGGAAGCGGTTGTCCCAGTGGTAGCAGGCGAGTCTAATCAGTGAGACTACCACTCCTGTTGTAACGGTGACCGGCTACTCTAATTAATACAATTTATGAGCTTCAAAATCGCTTCCTAGTGGTTCGGAACCCACCTAAAGCTGTAGGTCCATTCATCTCTCATCATCATCCTTCCCATTACCCACGCACAAGCCTAGAGCTTATGGGGGCATCATCACCAGCAAATTACCTCATGTTAAAAGTGACTCAGTAAAAGCAGTTTGTGATGGAAACAAAAATTGGAGCGTTCTATCTTCTCTGACAAATTTCGAGGAATTTCCTTGCGGGTTCGTTGAAAAATCTCACCTAGGCGTCATGGTTGCGATCACATGTTACAAATAGAAGAGAAGAGAAAAGAAGAGCTCTCACGCTTGACAAGCTAGCCTTGCGTCACGTCAAGCCACCACGTAGGATCACATGCTTTCTGCACGCTTTCCTTACCCCCACTCTACCCCACATTTCGTCATCATAACGAAGATGAAATCAGGCACTGAGGGTTGTTCTTGGGGTGGTTTTAAGGGAAACTGAATAGGAGCAGGGAGGGAGGGCAGAGGGGAGGGAAGGGCTTTGTCAAGGGCTCGCTGGAGTCCCGGGCTAACAACGATCGATAACAGGGAAATCCTGGATGTTCACCGTTGTTGGGAAGAGGAGGAGGAGGGAGAAGATGATAGAAGAAGAGAATGGTGGAATGCGGAAATAGGCTGTGATTTGCGACAGTTCACACTTCCAGTGTCAAACTGCTGATTGTTGACAAAATCCATCACACATGCTGGACGGAAAACGACATGTATCTGATTCCCGCTTCACGGAAAATTAGTATCCTTGGACATCCTTTTACAAAAATGGAAATTTATAAGTTTAAACTTCGCCGTCTTATGTAGATAAATGGCAATCATATTATCATCATCATATTGTATATCATTATACTCATATTCAATTCTTCAATGATTGATTATCTTTGCATAAAATAGGAACATCCACTATTGTAGGCCGAAGCGAGTAGTCAACTGTAATTCTTCTTTTGGTCAAGATTTATATTTTTCTGAAGTAGATTGAATAAAAAGACTGCTAAATAATATATAGAGTTTATATCCATAGTTTGCTTGATAGTTTATGCAACTAGGGCTTAACAAATTGCTGTTTGGCCATCGAACCTTCAAGCTCGGGATTTCCATCTAGTACGCAATATCTACTCCAAAACATAAAGAAATAACACTGCAAAACTACGATATTTTACACGGTGAAAATATCCGATATTACGATACAAATTTTAATTAGATCTCAATAGGTTATTTTGGGCAAAGGAGCTATACTGTATAGAGAGCCACTTAACCAAGAGTAATCGAAAAACGTTTGTCGATGCTACAGGGGTAATTGTTTTAGTCTGATGGACGGCTAAACCGAGCTCATGAACCAACCCTTGGATCTAGTTTGATAATGGTGTAACAAGTCTCCTGTGTTGTAGAATTTCGAACCTTCATCGATATTTCCATCGACATTGTAATATCGATGGGGGCTCAAAACATCGACCCTCAGAAAAATATCGCTGAACTATCGATATTTTCACAGTAGTAGAAACTATCGATAACAGATATTTCAAAAGATTTCAAATTTGTAAATCACGGTATCTTACGACTTATTTTCAAATTGTCTTACTTAAAGCACTTGTGCCAAGTTTGAAAAATAAAAATTATTTCAGTCTGAGCAGTAGTGTTTGGAGTCGTAAATTTTCATTGACTTTCCCTTTACATTTATTGGTAAAACATCTTCTATTGCAAAGCGAATATATCGATATTCGATAAAAACAACTTGATGACTTTCAACCTGGGCAAAATAATTGTATCTCATGATATTATGTGGATTTCAATGCAAAACGACTGCTATTTATTTCTTTCCAAAATTGGGTAAGCTTTATTGGTTTCTGAAGTAATCCAATTGGTCTTTTTAATCAATATGGATACTTTTTATCTGTAACAATATCCTCATATTACTACACAAAAGCTGAGAAGACTTGTCAACTTTGAGTTGATTACCGCAATGAAAAGTAACAGCCTAATCAAAAATCATAGAAACAAAGTACAATTATTAATATTAAATAGATATTTAACTTGTGTTCCTGAAAGCAGGAAATAATAACATTCCTAATTTGAGAAGAGTTTGATTGATTGATACTGATACTCTCACTTGAAATCTATAAAAATAATTCAAAAAGTCTCAGTCTCAATCTAGAATCATGGATCTTGTGGTCAGAGATAGGAAGCTCTCTCTGCTATAGGACCTGGAACACGATGGAGCGAGCAGGATTGCCAAACTTGCTGAAGGTGCATCGTAAAAGTCGAAGTGATCAATACATGACAATGCCAATAAAACTCCAGGAATCATAAAACCCTTCTGAACCCTGTCATGAGCTTAGAGACCTCTACCGCTACGATAAAAAATCTCCTGACAGTAGAGATCTTAGAATGGTAGCCATCTAGCCAACAATGTGCTGCAACATGGATTGAACATGGAAGATGGCTGAAAACATTAGATTGCATAAAAACTATAATTCAAAAAAGGAAGAAGAAAAGCATAATAATATTCCTTAAAATTAAAAAAAAAACAAAAATCAATCAAAATCCATTATCATCAGTCCATTTTATAAAGATTGGATGAATATATGGAAACTTATCATTAGGGCTAGGTTTCAATAAATCAGTGCATGAAAACTTCAGTTCAGAAGCATACTATTCATTGATTTATAACATTCTTCGAAAATGCATTATACTGTATTTTATAAAAATTGGATGAGTTTATGGAAAATTTCCTACAGGGCAATAAAAAATCAATAAATCAGTGAGTTATTTCAAATAGTTAATTAATAAAAATAAATTAAAATAAATAAATTAATACATAAAATAAATTGAATTTGAATGAGTTAATTCAAATAGCTTCGATTTGTATTGGATTATTTATTTTTAAACTTACCAACATTCCTACTATTTTTAAACTAAAAATATACCTACTTTAAAGTTGATTTACATTCGCTACTACTTTTAAGTGGCATTAAATTGAACTTTATATGGCGGTTGCTTGATGGTTCTCCCTCCTCTTTACTGTTTTATCCTTATTCTTAAACATTTATACCTATTTTTCATTTTTTATTCATTTTCTTCATGAAGAAATCACCTGGAAATCCGCTAGTCTCTATTCTTGAATTCATTATCTTTAATACAGTAACTGGATTTATTCATTATTATATATTGTTATGGATTTATAATAAGTTTAATAAGGATTTATAAGTTTCAATTTTATTGGAAAACATCATTCAACTGAGTTACACTTTATCTTATCATGATTACTTCTTCACTTGGAAAAATATATAGGCCATTATAGCATATAATTTTGTTTTATAAACCTATATAGGCTTCCCGTAACTCACCCCTACCACAGAAAAGGCTTCACTTGGCGTGTAGTCTAAGTGTGCACCGTTTAGTCAAGAGACAAGGCATAGAACAGTTAGTCACGTTTGGTCACAGCTAAATTATTGCACTCCAGTTTGCCTTGTGAAGCGGCGCACCGGTGCAATGTCTCAAGTCGGTTTCAGGTATCATCAACATGGAGAATACTGTGACCGCTGATCTTCTGGGGTAATCTTACTTGATATACTAACACGTACTGACGTGTAGTCTTCGTAGGAGTATTCCTGTAAAAGTAATGATAAGACGAAAAGTTTGTTATTAAATAAAATTTTATTGTGAAACTTCATTTATTGTGGAATAAAGGAATATTCAATTCGATTTGTAATGACTTTGATCCAGAACTTTTCCCAGTGTCAACAAGTAAATCGATAAAATCAATCACTTTTCGAGAAGTACTGTATGCTAGTTGACAAAGGCAGCTGTTCAGCTTCCATCTGATCGGCACGCGCAAGCACCTGCACGAGCAAAACCGCCCCCGGATTTTGACCCGGACACTAGCTGTTTGTCCCTTTGTACTCCCCCCCCCCCAACAACCCCCCGCCTTAGGCAACCCCAAGGGCTTTTACGTCACAATTCAGGTTATTGAGTAAGGTTCAGGCTGCTGGGGGTTGTGAAAGGAAGGAGCATGAGCATCGCTGTGCCCAGATGTACCCACACAAAAGTAATACGACGCATGCGCGAGATTATCGATCCTTTACTATCTCATACCACGAGGCTGTGGGGGGGGAGGGGTTGTTTCCACCAGCATCCCTCTAATGGAATCAACGCGCCCTTGCGACACAAACAACGCTTGTTTCGACCGGTTTGATGACGAAATAATTTGCGTGAATATATGAAAGATGCCTATACTTTGATTTAAACTGCTTTAGGACCGGCCTAGAGAGATCCACCACTAAGGCCAAGCGGGTCTCAATCCTAAAGCAGTTTTTATCAGGGTATAAATTCTATTGTGTTCCAGGTGTCATCTACAGTTGGTAAAATATTTTTATTTGCTAGGGATGATGCCCACATAAGCTCTAAGCTTGTGCTTGGGTAATGGGAAGGATGATGATGAGATATGAATGGACCTACAGCTTTAGGTGGGTTCCGAACCACCGGGAAGCGATTTTGAAGCTCATAAATTTTTGTATTTAGAGGAGCCGGTCACCGATACAACGGGAGTGGTAGGCGCTGTCTCTTATCTAATCTCACCGATTAGCCTCGCCTCTGCCACTGGGACCAACCCGCTTCCCTTATCTATATCTATCAATTGCGCCTGAGTTACCTAATATGTAGGCATATCAGGATATAATAATAATAATTCCGTGTAACCAGGCTGCCTCAGGTCTGGTGTCAGAGTTTTCAGGTCACTCCTGATCAGTTCAGGGTCTCTGACGTGACTTAACGACTGTAGGCATATCAGGATGTGAAAATATATTAAAGAATAACGTTTAAGAGGAATAAATTATGATTACACTCAACAATAAATCGATGAAAAATATAATATAGGCCTATGTAAAACTTAACACCAACAGAGGGGGGAAGGAGGGGGATGCTCACATTTCCTAGTCTACCCCCCTTGCTCCTCGCTTACCAAGTTCTAGTTACTGACTGAGTGAGAAAGTGTTCATGTATTGAACACTTCTTCTTCCATTTTTCTTTTTCTTCTTTTTCTTCTTCTTCTTCTTCTTCTTCTTCTTCTTCTTCTTCTTCTTCTTCTTCTTCTTCCCTTCTTCTTCTTCTTCCACTTTTCTTCTTTTCTTCTTCTTCTTCTTCTTCTTCTTCTTCTTCTTCTCCTTTTTCTTATCTTTCTTTTCCTCTTCTTCCTTTGTGAGATAGAAGAGTTGATGAATAATTGGTACTTCGGTACTTGGTACATAAAATGGTACTTCGAAAATATCTTTGAAACCTAAGAAATGATTTTTTCAGCTTATTTGACGTACAGTAGAGTATTTGTACAATATTGTGATAACTCTTTGAATTTTTAGTTGGAATAGTTGTTATTTTCACATATACTAAATTTGTTTACACAAGGTGTACAATTATTGGTTAGTGATCTCACTAAACAAAGTACGAGTATTTGGTAGCCTACTCGAGCACACGATTAGCTCTTAATTCACCATTTTTGATTGGCAACAATCTTCGTGCAACATCGAGAACTGAGATGAAACAATCATTAGTTTTTATAATTTATGTGTTCTCATTCATAAAGTGTTGAAGGCTCCATGTGAGAAATAATGGTGGCAACAATTATTGAAAATTTGGTTTTTTCATCTCCTGCCATTCTCTGTTTCCAAGACCTTTCCCCTATTTCTTGGACATTTATTTTTTTACACTTCGCCGTTTCATGTAGATACATCACAATCGGTTCGTCATTATCATTTTGCTTCACATCTTCACATTGAATAATTTACAGTATTAGTTTATGTGGTTTTGTCAAAAAATTCGTTGTAATTAAAAAAAAATGAAAAACTCGTTGATTTTACTATTACAGTCTAGATTTCAAGCCGATATATTTTAATGTAACTTATATGAATAAAGTAAATAATCTAATTTAATCCGTCACTCAAATTCCGTTCAGATGTGTTGTCCTCGCATTATGACGCAAACCGCTTTGTTAGGGAGCTCAGGTAATCCTCCGCTTCTACGCTAGAGCTTCACAATCACAACGACGTAACATACGCTCACAACATAAGCTCTAATACACAGCTGTAGTGAAGCAATACTCAACGCTGGTCTGCGTCACAACGCAGAAAGGACAACAAACTCCATCAATATAAAACAATAATTGATAGCTGAACCAAGAACTTACCAACAACCTCGAAGAGGGAAACCCGAAGGAGGGGGCTTATCCCCTCACCTTACCATTATTTTTTCTACTTCTCCTGCAAGCATGTCGAAAGTATTTTTCACAGAAAATGAATAGTTTGAAGAATCAATCTCCTATATAATAATTACATATAACTGTAAATTCTTTTCACTTTGCATGAGTCATGTATATTACGTATGTTTTTGTATATTGTTGTATGAGTTATATATGTATTTTTGCATGGATATGTATTTTGCTTAATTATTCATTGAATAATTAATCCTTTTTCATTTAATCATTTATTATCATTAACCATTAATAATAATAGTTAATCATAATGACGTAATCATTCAATAGGTAAGTCATTTGAGTATCTATTCCAATTTTGTATAAATGACAGTACTTTACAATATTTTGTCAATTTTTATTAGTTTTAGTTGAAGAAATATGTAATTTATTCATACATCATTTATTTATTTTTTTCAATTATTTAGCCATTTATTTAACTATCTATCCATTCATGTATTTGTTTATAAGGAGTTTGATGGAATAAGGGCGTCAAGTCCAATCCGCCCTTACATCAAACACATATTTGGAATCGCCATGTTTTAAGCTATATCCCCACAAAGTTTCATAAAGAAAGCTCAACTCTTGGCTTTGTTACAGTTGATATGAAAGTCATTTTACTTTTTTAGTTACAGCAGGATTCATTTAATTTGGCGATTACCAGCTGATTTTGCGATCAGTATCACAATACTTAACCTACAAATGCTGAATCTCGCAGATTATTGAAAAGGTCTTTTAAAAAGGTATTCTTTGAAAGGTCTTCTTTAAAATGGTCTTTTAAAGACTTTTAGGGCCGGTTCATGAGCTAGGTATTTAGCTTAGTCCTAGACTAAAACGGGTGGCTACCGTAGCATAGACAAACGTTTTTCTCGACAGGTTAGTGGGTTAGCAGCATAGAGAGCCCTTAGTACATAGTATCGAGGCTAACGTTTGTCGATGCTACGGTGGCCACCCGTTTTAGTCTAGGACTTAACTAAATCCCGAGCTCATGAACCGGCCCTAAAAGTCTTCAAAACTTTTAAATCTTTGGATTATTGTGTCAAAGCTGCATAAAATCAGTTGTTTACTGATCGCCAAATCAGCTGGTTTTCGACAAATTAATTGATTCTGCTATACAGTACATCAAATCTTTGAATCAGTTTTTCTCAAAATCATGGTTTTTTAATTCCACCCTTATTCCATCAAACTCCTCAATTATTCATTCATGAATTTTTTGTTAATAATTTGCAATTTCTATCGTGACCATAACACATTATCTACTACGCCATATCTCGCCACCTCCTGCTCTATTCACAGTACCTTGAATTAATATTGTTTTTCCAAGATCAATGTTGAATAGATGACGTAATGCGATGCGTTGCACAACAACAGATCAATGCCAGTGTCTCATCCACATTACACACTACTAGCACCAGAGAGGAGGTACGTGCTAGAAAGCACTGAATGGTAGCTGACGCACGCACGCGTGCAAGCGTCCAACTCGCGATCGATGGAGTGCATCCCCGGGAAACAGAGACAGCTGCCGAGAGAGAGAGAAGAGAGAGAGAGTATGACTGAGTGGAATCAAGCCACATCAATGGTGAACTACCCCCCATCATACCTCCTTCGATCCCTCGAGTCTCCAGCCAATCAATACCACACACAGGTGATGGGCGGGTTGCCTACCCTGCCCCTAACAGTTCACCCCTTCGGAAATTCCAGAAAAAGTGTAGTGAGCTCTCCCCTGTTCGTGGGAGGGAAGGGGTTTTGAGGGGGCTGCGCAGCGTCACTGGGTTACAACAGGCAGGGCACGCTTACAGTGTTGCCGTACTTGGCCCCTCAACCATAGTGGGCCGTCAAATTCACACGTACACCTTGCTCAGCAACTATAGACTAACAATTTTTAATAATTTTTGGTTGAAAATGAAGTTATTCTCCCCCTTTGTCAACATTTGGTCGATTTTTGTGTGCAGCAAAGCATGCTGCATATGCTTAAGCATTGGTAGCATAATGTGTATAGAAAATCGACCAAGTGTGGACATAGGGAATGATGTACCACATTACTGTCTTTTAAAACTAAGAAAATATCAAATTATCAATCCTCTAGGATGCAACGCATGGTAATTGTGGAACATAATGGTAATTGTGGCAATAATGGTAGTGTGGAACAATAAGCATTGGTAGCATGCTGTGCAGCACACAAAAACGACTAAGAGCCGGTTCATGAGCTCGGGATTTAGCCAAGTTCTAGACGTCCTAGACTAAAACACGTTTGTCTCGACAGGTTAATGGGTTAGCAGCATAGCAGAAATTGTGGAATAATAATTCCGCTATTATGCAGCCATATGATGCAACTATTACCGAATTGAATGATTGAATTATTTCTCATCTCCCATTCGAATGACATGGTTTTATTTTTAGTATTAAGCATTAGATACAAATTAATCAAGGTATGTAGAGAGACATAATCTACTAACCTAGCAAATTAATAAGGGGAATAAGAAGCCAAAGGAACGGTCCAAGAGCAGAAAATTTTCATTTTGTAATGAAATAGCCTACTTTTTTCTGTAAGAACACAGTGGAATGAAACATATATTATTCAAAGGAAAGGTGTAGGCTGTCAACTTGACCTTTTATAAATTCTGTGAGAGATGAATGAAACCCCCATATTTTCATTGAAATTCGGTGATTCTGCATTTCAAATTTGAAACTTCAAGAATAAAAACGTATTAATTGGGTTTTACAAGTCTAAATTTAAGTATAATAAAGTAGTTCAACAATATTATCAAGCCAAATAATTTATCGATTATTATGCAACTGTAACCTGGTTTTCTTGCCATGAATTTCCTTGTTTAGAAGCATTGCATATTTCCTTGAATGTTTGAATTATCGGAAAGATACAATCTATCAAATACTGCGGTGGCTTTTTTCTGAGCAGTAAAAAGCTTTAGCTATAAATCTTTTCCCCATTCTAATATCTACTGGCGACCTGTTCTACTGCGTGGATCCCGATTCAATGGTAAAATATCGGGGTACCGAGCTCTGCTCGAGGGTAGGCCTACAAAGGCACAGGAATGGAAATTTTAAAGGAAAAAAAGGAATGAAATTGAACAATTTTTAAACTATTCAGCCATCAGTGTTATGCACAGATTCATCATTGTACGGTAAAAAATTTAATCTCGGCTTTCGAGATATTATGAATAAGCGAGTTTGAATGCATATCATTTGAAAAATCGCACATGTGGTAAAATAATTTTGCTTCATATATACATAGTAGTAGTAGTAGTAGTAGTAATAATAATAGTAATAATACTTCATTATTTTCATTGGAGAAAAATATTTTCAAAGCTATTATTAGATGTATTATGTAAATAATAATATGTTGCTAAAACTATTTTAGGTCAGGTGTTAAGATGAACTCTTGACGATTTTTCAAAGCTTTTCTCTCGCTAAAACAGATCACATGGCTAACTTTTTCCTCAAATTTTAAAATAACAATACAATATGGAATATTTCGAAAGTGAGTTTAAAATTGGCGACGCTTTTAATTTATCACAGATAAATTAAAATCAGAAAAGAATAGGTTGCAGTTTCAACATGTTGATATTTTCTCAATTCTAGTAATGGAACTGGTTTTACCAACATCAAGAACCGACGGAAAATTGTTTCTGTCAGGAATGAAGATTCTCTGTCACTGTCTCAGCAGCTGAAATAATAATCTTGTCTCACCTCACAATTGCACTGCTCTTAGCTTTCTCATTTACAAAAACAGTGGAAATTTCTTACAGATTTCAGCTGATTCTTAAAGGATGATTTTTATAGTATTTAGGTCCTTTTAGCGAGTTATCAGGGATGAGATGGCCGAGAAACTAATTTTTATAAAATACTTTTTATATTCCAAATTTCGTCAAAATCATTAGAGCTGTTTTCGAGATCCGTTGGACATACAAACATATAAACATATATATAATATAAAAACATAATATAAACATACAGAAATTGCTCGCTTAATATAATAGGACAGTTATTATTTTTGTATTATGAAATTACAATTACGATTCCTTGACTTGGAATGAATGGAATTAGATATTGAATTTTGAACTATTCAATTATCAGTAGGAAGACAGATAGTTTCAAGTACGACAGAACTCTACAGTAAATTATGACGAAATAACAAATAAGAATGTATTTTGAAATAAAGATACTAGGGTCTCAATTCGCGGTTTGAGCACTGGAAGCGGGAAGAAAAATATTATTTAAGTAATTTTATTGGAGAAAGAAAAATTTCAAAGCTAGGAATAGATGTATTATGTAAGAAGACTCATTCGGCTAAAACTTGAAATGGGAATAATTGAAGAGTGTTTTCAAAGCTTTTCTCTCGCTTATCCAGCCTATTTTTTCCTCAAAAGCCCTCCAATCATTCAGAAATATATCTGGGAGGAAAGTGAGTTTAAAATTGGCGACGCTAACTTATCACAATCACGTTTTAATGAGTGGGTTGCAGTTTTCAACAAGTTGAAACTTTTCAACAGACTGGAGCAGTTTCAGAAATAGCAGTTTCTTTTTAAAGGAATGAAGATTCTATTATTATCAGTGAAACAATAATTTTGTTTCTCATTTCTTCAATTTGCAATGCATTTAGCTTCCACAAATAAAAAGAGTGTGTGGGCTGACTTACAGATTTCAAGTAAAGACTTTGACAATGATTTTTTATAGTATTGAGAGAGTTTTTCCGGAGTCCATCAATTGAAATGGCCTGAGAAAGGGTAATTTAACATATTTTAGCTCAAAATACTTTTTATATTGATAAATTAGACTATTAATGAATAAACAATACCTAGACTTTACAATAAAAAAATCCTTAATTTCATTTCTTCAATATTCAAACGATATTAATTCAAAACATTTAATCCCAAGACCTCTACTGTATATCTGTAGAAAAAATTACGTCAAATATGGTATGTGTACAAATCAACATTATTATTGTAAATGAGGCTATTCTATTACATAGATTGTATTACCAACGCTATCTATCGGAGGAAAAACTAAACAAATAAGCTGTTAGTCTTTAATGCTGGACTCCCATTGGCCACCTTTTGCCGATGTGAAAAGAGGGAGTGGGAGGTATCATCCAATCACAGAGCTTCTACGTAAGCTCAGTGAATTCTGCCATTTTGTTTTCAAAGGCATCCATTTTCTTGGTCTTGACAAGCGTATCACAATAATTACTTCAAAAAGTATGACGAGGGAAATTATTTTTGAAAACATTTTTTTCAAATTCATTTGATATCGGAAATCTCTGACAAAACATGTGCTCTATTTAGTTTTGAAGAAGAATTCAGTCTGCAATTTAGTTGAAGTATGGAAAATTAAAAGAATAAATTACTGTTGAACGCTATTTATGCAGTTAGAATTTTTAATTTTTAATTGAGATATTTTTAAACTTTCATTGCATTTCATTGCTTTCATGCATTCATTGCATTGGCTTCGTGTCCTTTGAATATTAAAAATGTGGGCCTTTATTAAAAAATATTGGGCACCCCCTAACTTCAACAATTAAGCTTCATCATATGAAAGTCCTTTCACAAAATCCCCCCACAAATAAAATTCTAGATCCGCCATTGATCTAGATAATAACTCACAACTTCTATTTCAAGTAGTGCAATTCCCTAACTTCAACAATTAAGCTTCATCATATGAAAGTTTTTCACAAAATAACTCCCCCCCCATAAATAAAATTCTAGATCTGCCACTGATCTAAATAATAACTCATAACTTCTATTTCAAGTAGTGTGAACACCGGTTAGTCACAGCACACCGATGCAATGACTAATCGGTGTGTGCTGCTTCATAGGTCTTAATAAGAAGGAAATAAGAAACAGGTGTCAACCCAAAATTTCTGTTTCATAATTTTTTGAATTGATCCAGTCTAAAATATTTCACAATTATGATCAAAAATCTGAACTAAATACACCTTGATTCCGCAACTATCATCTTCATAGTATTCTTTTAAACAAAAATGTGACTCACACGATCATTGAAACCCTACGCATCTTATCTGAGTGTGACTGTTGCTGGCTGAGCTTCTATGCGATGACGAGCTGAAACTTTTCCAAAAACAGTTGCGAGCGCTATTTTTGAACTCGAAATAAATAGAAAAAAGAGAGATGAAGATAGAGGATAGTGGAAGAAAGGAATTGGCGGTAGCTGCAATTACGTAGTTCGTGGATCTGGCGCCAAACACAAAAAAATGAAAAATAGTTTTGCTACATGGTGAGTGAGTGGATGAAGCTGTGGGCGAAGAACTGTAAATTTGCCAGCGATCGGGAAATGTTGCAGCTCTCCTGTCCTGTAGCTGTACCTGTGATCACGCTACATCTATTTCACCAAACCCAGCTCTCAGTTCTCTTCTAGAACCTTTCTATTCCCAAAATAAAGTTTGGATTGAGTATTTGAAAGGTGATTCACACGGGGCGAAAGGGTAAAAACAGAAAAACTTGATAATAACGGATTAACAAGAGCTGAGGGTAGTCTGGAATACACTTTTTATTATCATTAATGAAAATTAGCTCTTATTTTATTTATGCTTATGGCTTTTTTGGCGGAGAGACCCTTTCGGGTGTTCCGCCTCGCCGAATCCAGTTTTCCCTAATGTGAAATATGGAAAACATTATAGGTTAAGTCCAACAGTAGTGAATTGATTTCTCATCTTGGCCTAATATTCTCTGTGAATATTCTTAAAATTTTATAAAAAAAATTCAACAAAAGCCATAAGACGAAGGAGCTTATAGGTGTATTGTGTTTTAGGTTTCTGCCGACTGATCCAATATAATTTGACGCTTGGCGATCAGTAAACAGCTGATGTTACGCAGCTTCGACACAACAATCCAAAGACTTTTTAAAGTCTTAAAGACCTTTAAAGTCTTTAAAAGACCTTTTTAAAGAAGACATTTTTAAAAGACCTTTTGAAAGTCTTTGCAATAATCTGCGAGATTCAGCATTATTTGTAGGTTAAGTATTGTGTCAAAGCTGCGTAACATCAGCTGTTTACTGATCGCCAAGCGTCAAATTAAATGAATATATTTTTTTTTATTCTTCTTATTCTTCTCCTTTTTCTTCAACTTCTTCTTCTTCTTCTTCTTCTTCTTCTTCTTCTTCTTCTTCTTCTTCTCTCCTCTTCTTCTTTCTTCTTCTTCTTCTTTCTTCTTTTCTTCTTCTCCGTTCCTCCTCTTCCTTCTTCTTCTTCTCTTCTTCTTCCTTTTCTTCTTCTTCTTCCTCTTCTTCCTACTAAGGGCCGGTTCATGAGCCCGGGATTTAGCCAAGTCCTAGACTAAAACGGGTGGCTACCATAGCAACGACAAACGTTTCTCTCGACAGGTTAGTGGTTTAGCAGCATAGAGAGCCCTCAGTACATAGTGTCGAGGCTAACGTTTGTCGATGCTACGGTGGCCACCCGTTTTAGTCTAGAACTTGGCTAAATCCCGAGCTCATGAACCGGCCCTTATAGTTTCCAATCATGCATTTTCTGCCAGAACTCTCACGACCTGTATTATATTTTGGAGCTTATTTATACAACAAAGTCAATCCTTGCCAGTAAGGGAGGGGCGTTCTTATTTTGTCAGCGCAAGCTCGTCTATGACAGTGGCGTTTTTGGCAGAATGCCTTTCTGGCAATGACAGTGGCATGCCACTAGGGGCAGCTTTGCTAGATCGCACAGAAATAGCAGCGTCTCTGTGAGATCACACTGCTACTGCTAGTCGACGCGGCTATTCCGCTTTTATTTCCGCGGGCTAGCAGACACAACGCGCGTTGGGAGAGTATTTGAACGCGATTAGGCCGACTTCCAACAAACTACAACCGCCGTTGGCTATCCAATTACTAACTACTTTTTCTTCTTCTTCTTCCTCCTCTCTTCTTCTTTCTCTCTTCTTCTACTATTTCTTCCTCACTTCTTCTTCTTTTTCCTCTCTTCTTCTTCCTCTCTTCTTCTTCTTCTTCTTCTTCTTCTTCCTCTCTTCTTCTTCTTCTTCTTCCTCTCTTCTTTTCTTCTTCTCTTCTTCTTCTTCTCTTCTCTCTTCTTCTTCTTCTTCTTCTTCCTCTCTTCTTCTTCTTCTTCTTCTTTTCTTCTTCTTCCTCTTCTACTCTTCCTTCTTCTTCTTCTTATTTCTCCTCTCTTCTTCTTCTTCTCTTCTTCTTCTTCTCTTCTTCTACTCTTTCTTCCTCTTCTTCTTCTTCTACTTCTTCTTCTCTCTTCTTCTTCTTCCTCTCTTCTTTTCTTCTACTTCTTCCTCCTCTCTTCTTCTTCTCCTTCCTCTTTATCTTCTTCTTCTTCTCTTTTCTTCTTCTTCTTCTTCTTCCTCTCTTCTTCTTCTACTTCTTTCTCCTCTCTTCTTCTCCTACTTCTTCTTCTCTCTTGTTATTCTTCTACTTCCTCTTCTCTTCTTCTTCTTCTTCTTCCTCCTCTCTTCTTCTTCTTCTTCCTCTCTCTTCTTCTTCTCCTTACTCTCTTCTTCTTCTTCTGCTTCTTCCTCTCCCTCTCTTCTTCTTCTTCGTACCTGGTGCGCCATTTTTTAGCGTCTATTTAGACTGGCCACCACACATAAGAGTTGACAGATTAATGCTAGCAGAGATGATCCATTCATCTATTTGATAATAGAAATCCGTTATGTAAATTCTAGAATTAATCATCAATATAATGTACTCAATCATCAAAATAATTTAAAATCATAATGCTTAAACGTTTCTTACCTTGAATCATCCTTTATGAAAGTCTGCTCCTTTTCTTTTCTGAAACACGAATAGATAACATTTAAATTCAACCCTCTTGCTTCCCCACACTATTAAACATTTATGTCGCAATTTTTTGAAATTTTAAAATTGTTACACATTTATTGTTTTCAATTAAACTATACACAAGTCATCTACTATTTAATCTATCCACCTGATTTATATAACTTTATTAATGTCGCATTTCCAACTCATTCACTTTTTCATATGGAAGTGGCTCACCTACAAACTCAAATATAATTTTGTCATGTATTCTAATTTTAATACACAGGGTGGCGAAAACTGATAAACACTGATTTAAAGAAAATACTGAATTAATTTATTCTTACAAACAACACATTACTTAGCTTGAAATATTTTTTTGACTAATGAAAATTATTCATTTATACTGTTTTGGAGACAATGCATGCTTCATGGATTTTCAAAATTTGAACGTGATTTTCTAAAATAAGTAGATTCTCTAATTCTCATATCAAGTCCTAAACTGTGAGCCTTTCCTACCAATTTCACTTTTTTATGTGGAAGAGGCTGACCTTCAATTAACATAATTTTCTTATCCATTGGTCAGCTCAAATAAAAATGTTTTCTATGACATGCATTCAAGATTTTAAAAATTCAAACTTGATTAAGCAAAGTAGGTGAATTCTCTCATCTTCCAGACATATCACATGAATTGATACAAGAAGGAACAATAAATTAGTAAATATCTATTTCTATCTATAATAGAAAAACAATTAATCTATCACAGGACGAGTAGCCTATAAGTGAAAGATGGTGTGGTGTAAGATGTTGCTGTTTCAGAGTCCACGTGGTATGAGTCACACACCCACACCATATTATGAATCATGAAACGTAGATGTTCTCCCTCTACTTGGCCCCATCCCAAATTCAATCGAGGTAACAGTTGCACCTTAAAAATAGACGAAACTAAAAATCAGTGGTCCGATTCCAAAACTGCCAAGCAAAAGCGATCTTTGGCTCTGGTCTGAATCCACTTGATGCAAAGACTGTTTTAAATTTAAGTACTTTTATTAATCATCCACTGGTAAGTTTCTAGTAGTGAATGGAGATGAATGCTGCAATTGAACTGATAAGACTGACTGAGCGCTCAAAACTGTCTAGCACGTCATTTCTGATAAGTTATTTTTATCAATAATCCTGATAGGTACAATTAGATTACCTAACCCAAGTAGGTAACTAGTAGTGGCGAAGCGTGGTATACTTATTTGGTCATCGCCGGGTATATATTCCTATAGGATATAACCAAATAAGTATACCACGCTTCGCCACGGGTAAGTAGATTACCTAATCCTAAGCAGGTAAGTAGATTACCTAACCTAACAATATATACATTATCGAACCAGAATATTGATAATTTATACCGGTATATTGGAATGCTGATATATCAATGAAAATTTTCAACATTTAGGAATTTCCCCTGGAAAGTACCAAGAGATGACATCCTGTTGCATCAGAATCTAAATCCAATGATTAAAAATTGGTTTATTGTAAAATTCATCAACATAATGTGAGGAATAATAAATTTGAAATGATTGAGGGCAGTTATAGGCTACCTCATAGCATAGACTAACCAATTAAAGAGATTTGGATTATCTCTGATAATAGAAAAAAAGATTCTCAGTTTTGAAATAAAAACCCAAGTAGCTAGCAGCATTATAAAAATATATTTTTATCAACCTATGATCAGTTTGTATTCTTTGACGCAAATCAAGAAGGAAATGTTTTGAATTGACTAACTTTTAGGTTATGTTGATAAGAGATTTTTGGGGAAATTCTTCCCGCTAAACACGTTGAATTTTTTTTTACCAGTAAAATTTCAAAGAGATTGTATCAAGCAAAAGGCTATCTTTCAACAACAGCTACGTATCAAGTCAATGAATACAGGCTAAAAAAGTATTAAATTTGTCAACACGTGACTCTCCAAGTTCTTCTACCATACCTGCAAGGTTATGGATGAAAATTCTCTTCCTTTCTACTATTTTCAATTCTAAAAGATTCTTAAAACTTTCGCAAAAAGAAGATAAAGTCGAACACTGCTACCCTTGGTTAATGTTAAAATGATAGTAATTGAAAATCAGATTTTTAAAATATAAAATTAAGCAGAGTGGAGCACTCTATTGTATGGAAATGCGTGGCAGCATAGACTAACTAAAATTTGGATTTTCTCTGGTGGTAGTGGCAAAACACCTGATGTTTTTCTCACTGCTAATAAAACTGATATTCATTCAACTTGGCGGATGGCTAATGGCAAGATAGATAGACAGATATTATTTTTTGCCATCGGACTCTACGGTCATTAGCAACGTCAAGAAATAATATCTCTCTATCTATCTATCAAATGACAAGCGCCAAATTAAATGAATCTGATTCTACATGTGCTGATCACTCACACTCGATGGCTCTAATTCCAACAACAGTCAACAGAAACCAGAGAATCAAATTATTTTTTCAGATAATTAATCAGATAACATTTTATTCTTTATCTGCATATTTCATGTTTGGCATCAAGCCTTGGAATTTTTTCAGCACTATCATAACTCTTCGCAGAATTTTGGTGATGAGGCTGGACGCACACCGATGCAGAATTTCGGGGCGGAGAGGCAAAATGCAATTCTGGGCATGTGCAGTATTTGTATTTCAATGTACCTGTAGCTGTATTTCAATGGTAACACGCATACTCATGAAAACGGGGCAGAAATTGCTTTTTGCTTCGCAGCACTGATATGATATATTATGAAATGCTGGATCGGTTTGCTTCCAGCCTTGCTAAGGCAATCTCTTGTATGATGATGAGCCTTGGCACAGGGCTAATATAAGTTACAGGCTTATTGACTCCACGCAGAGTAAGTTTTTTTTAGATTTCTATCTCAATTTTATTTTTCCAGTCAAGTTAACTTCTGTCACTCAACAGAACTGTAGCATTGTCCAATTTGGATTCTACGGTGCTTTGTCATAACTAGACCTATTTCATAAAACTTTCAAGCCACGTAATATAGGAAAAAGGCGGACACACACTAGACTTTAAATGTTTAATTTTGTGTTTATTGCACTAGCTCACGACTAGTGTGTGACCTCCTTTTGAACTGTATTACAGGACTTTCAAGTTTTATAAAACATTTCATTAATTACTTATATCTTCTCCAGTTTGTGTCACACGATAGTTCTAAAAACCATTTAGACTAATAATTGGAAAATTTGAAGTGGACTATTTCAGCTCACTGAATATTGAATATAATAGTTTTTCAAGTATATGAGGCTTGAAAATTAATTTATCAGAGGAAAATGTTCGAGTTATTGGACGATTTTTAGCCTTAATTGAATCCATTATTGCTACAGGTTCTGTGCTACAACATTGAAAAAACCTTTAACACCAAAAATAACTTCTTTATTTTGTTTTCATTCGTTAATTCATGTCAAACTTTCAAAATAAAATTAGAGACTGCAAAATTCAAACAAAATCAGAGAAAATTGATCATAAAAGAAAGTATAATAGGAACAAACATTATCAACTACATAAAATGAAAAGAAATTAATTTGATAAATATACAATGAAAATAGGTAAGCTCATTTCAAATCTCCAGATTTGCTTATTCACAATAAAGCTGAAAACATTATATAACTGATAATAAAAATAAATATATGGCCTCTCTATCGTATAGAAAAATTTAAAATAAAGCTGAAAAAAATTGTTACACCCTTTTTACATGAATCAATATGAAAATTGTAAACGAAGAACTTTGATAAATATTTCTGGATTCCAAAGATTTGCAACATAATGTTGATATATACTCATGAATAAAGTTGAAATATTAATTTATTTCTCGTACTCATTAATCTGGGAAAATAAACACTACTGCATAAAAACAGATATTTTTATATTTTTACAATCACAATTTATCCAACCATCCATAAAAAACATTGTAATCTATATTATGGTACACATCAAACTTACATTTAATTTACGATTACTGTTTGATTCTCAATTATTTGCAAGAATTTCATTTTTTATAAGTAAATACTGGTATCTCCAATTGCCATTCGTTCAATAAAAAAGTACATAATTTCAAATAAGAATTTCTACACATCAAAGGTCTCAATACACAATGATACTTAGTTGGTTGAAAAATTGATGAAAACATGGTGTTATAAATTTTCGATGACTTTGAATTTTATTCAAGTGATAGATAACTGAACCGATGAAAAACTTTCCTCGTATTCGAAATAATGAGGATCGCCAATTTGTTTCACGTCTTTAGCCGTTGAATTCGGTACCTCACTTAGCATTCAGAAATTTTTTGACTAGAAAAATTAACGCTCAACGTCACCAAATTTCATTCCACATATAAAAATACTTCTCACTAAGATAGAAAACTAACTTTATTTTCTATGAAGGTGGTTCAATTCCAAGTAGAAATAATTTCTTATATTTAATATGGATACCATTACAATCAACACCATTCCTCCACTTTTTCCCAACACTGAGCGCAATCCCCATTCACATTCGCTATATTATTGGTTTTCCTCGAACAATTTGAATGTTTATTTCGAATAAATTTATTAGCAAACTTATAACTACAAGGCTATAGTGCCTCCACATACATTTTTTTAATTTTTCAACCAACTTAATAAAATTAGTTGTGTGTATGTTGTCTCTATAACTATGACGGTTTTCAATTCGTGTAGTTTGGTAAATATTGAGTGCAATTTCACGAAAGATTTGTGAATATTTTAAAAATAAATTTCAAATAATTTAAAAAGAACAAGGTTTGAAACTGTTTATAATATTAAAAATGTACGACCAACATTTGTTTAAAAATGAAAACTCTTGTACAATGGATCAGAAATAGCGGTGTATGTACTACAGTAATTGGTTGATGAGTTATTTTGAATAACTATTTCAATGATTGACATCACAAATTACCCAATCCGTAATTATTTCTCCAATATTATCAAACACATATAAAAATGTAAAACCAGTTCAATAAATATTGATATACTGTAGGCCAATATCAATATTTTTTGTTTTAATCAACATTCATCTCTAAGATCACAGTATAATCAGTCAGTCGTCTACATAAAAAGAAACTTAATAAAATATTGAAATCGTTATAATAAAAATACTATTGATAATCTATATTCAATAACAAATAGTCAACTTTACTGTCAACATAACTATTTTTATAAGCAATAATATACAAAGTTCTGAATGAGATATTTTTCCCTGAATTAAAATGGGGCATTGTGCTAGTTCTTATTCAACTGCTTGTTTCAAATAGTTTTCATAAATTATTACAATTGTTTTGTAGTTTGGGAAATAGAAAACTTGTTTATTTCTGACATAATCTGAAACCAATAACTAACAATACTGATTTTATTACCGTATTAATTATACACTAGCGGGATGGCATTACATTATTTACTGGTAAATATATTACTAAATGTTCGCATGCATGCTCCTACAATAAAATCTTTCACTCAGTAGGCTATTTTCTGTCAGATGAAAAAAAAAGATAATTGAAAGCAATAAGTCCCCTCTAATCTTTTTTTTAATGAAGGTACTATACTTAAATAATGATATTATATAAAAAATGTTGGGAGTTCTAAAAACCATGGGAATCAGAAAGTTAAAGTGATTTGAATAATAACCGTAATTCATTCAAGTTTAGCATTCGCATCATAGAAAACTGAAAGGACAGATAAAAGAATTAACTTACTTGGATTACCGACATGGTATTTTCAAAAGATAACTTTACAATTTGGTGAAATAAATCCAAAAGGTATCCAAGGACTCCAGTTCTAAGGTTTAGAAAATTTACCATTTTCATTTGAAATTTACGTTGACCCATGCTACACTAATATACTGTTACTACACATTCGGGTTTTTGCACAATGGATTAATCTATTCTTTTGGACCAGCCTAACAACACATTTCAGTATCAACTACGAAGCAATTTCACGTTTATCATATTCATAGAAATCGATATTGTATAAAATTTGAACTATAGATCAAATTATAATTTCGAAAGAGAAAAGATAGCAGACAATCGCGTTTTTTGTAGAAAATTGTACCTTTGCAGCTAGCAATAATCATCGCCACGCGAAAAATTTCCAAAATTGAAAACATTCGACAATATAACCGTGTATTCTCCTAATCGAAATAAAATTTACATCTATGACTCAATTTCACATTAATAATTATTTACACATAACGTATGCAATATTTTGTCTATTCTACAGGGCAATATTATTTATGAATGATATTTGTGGTAGCGGTAATAGTTTCCACATTTTTGTAATTTCATTCCAATATTGTACGCGCTAATACAAAACAATAAAGTTATTATTTTTTAAAAGCAAGACAATTCATGGTCATTTGATTTTAGAAATAGAACTGTGCCAACAACAAAATGGAAAACTTAGAATTTTTCATACGATTAATCCTAAATTCTATAATCTAAATTGTACCTGATAATGGTTATATCTACTTTAGTGACATACTCTGTTTTGTTTCTCTCCTACCAAAAATACTATCAAGCAGGAGAAATGTACAATAACGTTCTATATAATATTTACATATTTACAGACGTCCAAGACGGTTTTTAGACTATTCTATATAATTTTATCGAAATATTATATTTCATAGTAAATGAGTGACTTACAAATAACAATATTGAAAATTTCAATTTGCACTGTGAGTTGATTATATTATATTACTTCTTAGAATCTAATAACGTTCTTAAATGTATAATCGATAATATTTTCAACCTATTATATATAAAATGGGCTGTCGTAAGTTATATCGATTTTATTGATAAACGCAGCCAACTAATACATATGCGACGTACAAGGAAACTGCAGAAACCGTTCATTTGTTGAATTTTAACGATTAATTATATTTATATTCAACAAATATGTTAATAAGTAATTAATAATAAGTTGATTGACAATTCTCTAAGCACACCAGCGAGTTTTGGAGTTCCTTTTTAAAATTATTCCCTGGGACGATTTATTTTTAAGCAATCGTTGAAGAAAATAAATCGTCCTTAGCCTGAGAAAAGGCATTTGAAAAAATAAAAATATATATACTGTAATGTATATATTAAAAAATATGTACTCGATTGAATACTGCAGATATGTTGTAATAGAAAATGTGTAAGGTTGATTCTATTGGATATCAAAAGGAGTAATTCGGTTGAAGGAGTTGGATTGGGAAAATTGAACCATAATTTATTATTTGAATGACACGAGATGAACGAAGTTTAGAAAGATCATTGGTGTATTATGTTAGAATGGAGTGTTGTGCTCCAATTGTACTCCATAATAAATGTTGAAGATGCTCTATTACTACATTAAAAATTGAGAGATTTCAATTTTACATGTTAAGAAACATCAGAAGTATAAAAATGGCATCACTAATATAGAGTTATAAACTATGTTCTGTAAGAAAACTGAAATCGAATACCACATTTTTTAATGACATTTCCAACCGGGAATGAATATTACTATTATGAACCGTGGTAGAAGTAGAAAAATTATAACCCTGAGCTGCTTAGTTTCACAGATTCTTTGGTTAGATGAAGTAGCTGAAAAGATATAAATTCAAGGAATAGGTGGACAATTGAATGTTTTAAGAAGTTGTAAAGGAAGATTTTCTATTTAATTCTAGTTAATGAGTAAAGAGCATGAGTTATCACGGTATAATAGAGTATTAGTAATGAATTAGACTTCAAGTCTACTGGATTTGACTAAAGGTTATTTCTATAAAATTATTCCATGTTTATTGGAGAGCTTTAAAGAATATCAGACATGCCAAAAAGCATTTTTCTTTCTTTCTGATAAAAGTGAGAAAGTTTGGAACTACTAAAATTGAAATGGTCTCCAGGAAACAGGAATATCTTGTAGTAATGGGATTGTCTTGATCTGTTTTCAAACTCTACGTTTTCAAGATATGGAGAAAAATTATTTTCTACCCTTCACAGATTGAATAAATTCAATAAAAAGAAAACACTATATATTTTTCTCTTCAACCAGGTATGGGGTTTAACTATAGTGATGTGAATGGTTATATTGATACTTAACAGTATTCGAAGCCAATAGGAATAACCTGAACGTGAATATTGGATTTATAAATTGAAATAAAGTGCAATCACTACAAAATCTTCACTAAAAAGACAAATATTCATCCTAGTGATATTACAGCACCATTGAATGAACTAGGTTCATCTATATTAAAGGACAAGAACATCAAAATATATATATTATTATACTAATCAGAATAATGTTTTTCACCTGACAGTAAGAGAAGAAATTGGAAATAATTTATTTTGGGGCTCTCTCAAATGGGGAAAACTCTCGAGAAAATCAAGTAAAAACAACAAAATATGGAGAGTATTGTTTGGACAATACTATTTTCAAGTCACATACAGAATTTAAACGATCTTCTGTACAAAAAATACGAATTATACGACAGAATTAAAAGAAAAGAAAAAGTCTTCGTAAATGTACAGAGATATTCGAAACAGAAACCATTTCAAATGGAATGAACAAAAGTTGAAATTCCATAACTGGAAGATAGATACAGTAAGAAGAGTTTAGAATATAATAATAGACACTCAAAAACAAGACTTAGAATTTCAATAAAAATAATAATTGAAAATAAAAACGCTTCTATAATACAATCTATTTGCGAATTTACAATAATACAATAATCGGGAACAACAGCTACTAATAATTTGTACATATTCTTTTCAATTAAATCGAGTTGTGTTGTTCAACACATTTTATGAACTGGTAAAAGGGTCGTACCGTACTGCATTATACACGAGTAACAGCGTGTGTTTTATATTACAATCTTGTACCCGAGTACGACTCGATATTATTTATAGACTGAGAATAGACTCAGTTGGTGGGATTTCAACTTTCAACCCGACAATAGACTTTTCAGTGACAAACGACAAAACCTGTACACACCATGGGATCGCCTTACCAATATTTCCATGACATTGCGTTAGCCATAACTTAACAATAGCGGTCGATGGCTATTTACAGAACCGAGTTTGTTCTGTAGTAACAAGGCCAGGGAGGCCGGAGGGATTCAAAGAGGGATTTCACTCCCTCCTTACGTTTCTCGCTCCTTTTTCACTTTGAAATCTTCGCCGAGAATTGTCGCTATTTCACCCTGCATGAACGCCCAAGGAACGCTTGAGTTGGCCAGTGGACATTTCTCACCGCTTGGACAGTACACCTGCACAAAACAACATCGAATTCTGTTAGAAAAACACTCCACATCCAAAAGATTCCTAAATTTGAATTGTAAATTGTAGTTAATTTGTAATTGTAAATATTAATTCCTAAATTGGACAAAGTACAAAATTGATACCTATATAGTTGAATTTTCAATTTCAATGCAGTCTATATTCAATCTGATAACATATTGATCAATAAATAAATCATCAATCTATTAAACTTATACACTGATTTTTAAAAATATTTGAACTTGGAAAATTGAAATTGATTCATTTATCAATGTTTTTTCTCAAAATTTCTGATTTGTAAAATTTAATAGATTCATTTATAGATATGAAATCATTGAATACAAGTAGGTTTGACGTAGACAATATCTGAAGGAGATAAACAGATTTAAATGCTTCAAATTGTGATAATTTCAACTCTATAATGAGATAATACAGATTACTTGGCACACTTCACATGTGCCCATCTTTCTGTCTTAAGTGTACCCTAAGTGTTTATCTAAGTGTATTATTAAAGTGTTTATCTAAGTGTATAGAATCTAACTGTATTCTATCTAGACTGATTCAAGCATCATGATCTATTGAAATGAAGCACTTCAATCGTGCCTATCAACAATAATACATCCTTATAGGCTTGAATAAACTTAATAAATAGTGGCAAGTTGAGTAAACATCTCTCCATGTAGCATTAGTCATAGTTGAGTCACATGTGCGATTTGAGAGGCCTTTTGGGTAGTCAACGCTCGTTAAAGAGTTACAGCAGTACTCTTTGACTTTATTCGAGTTGATTATTCTTTCAACGCAAGATTGGAGAGTGTCCAATTAACTTTTTTATTTGCATAATAATTCTGAGTTCATCTTAGGCAATGCATACTGCACTATTCTATGCTAACTCAGATATAAGATGAAGTAAGTATCCTAGATTATAATTCACATTCAATTCCACTCTCCACCAGTACCGTAGAGGAGACACTACACTTTGAAGTTATAACAATTCCTCAATTACTCACTTTTTAATCCAAGTATGATTCTATTTTTCATCAAGTTTTGCCGAATGAATTTATACTGATGCAAATGAATGGAAAATGTGTTCATCTTGAATTTTTGAAATTTTTTTCTTGAATTACCAATATTAACTATCAATCATTCAATGAAATAATTTTTCCTCTACCTCTACTATTAAAAATAGAATCAAAATACCCTTGGAATCAAATACCGTAATAGAAGTAGGTCCTTCATTATATAAATTACTTCTTTATTCCTTGATTTGATTAGAAAACATATGAACGAGTTCCTGTATGACTTTGTACAATGTCCTGTATTCTAAAAGTATTCTATTTATTATTTAATTCTCTTTTCATTCTAGTTAATATTTTTTTTTTAATTTCAATAAATATTTTATGTATTTTCAATTCTTTAATTTGTTGTTTTGTAATTTTATAGTGATGACTTGAACATTTAAAATTGTATTTAGTATCTATCCTAAATTCAATTGTCTTCTTCTTCTTTACTTCAAGGATTAGGTCTATTGAATAACCTGTTCCGGTACCCATCTTTTCCTCGGCCTTCCTACATTTCTCAACCCAGTTGGTGTATATTCAATTGTGATTATTACTACTGTATTATTGAAGAATTACACAACGTGTCAAGGAGAGTTATAAGGGAAAACCTTTCGTCTCCATGTTTGTAAAATAAATAGTTATTATATTTATTGCAAATAAGAATTATTTATCATTATATTATATTATTTATCAATTATTAATCAAAAATGAGTTATTTTGTAATTGTGTGTAAATTAAAAAATAATAAAATAAATTATACCTCACGGGACTAACATATTCAGTTTTTCTTTCTAGGAAATATTTGCTTTTACTGAGTTTTTTTTTTTTTGAGCAATAAAGATTGTATTCAGTGGCTGGTAGACACTTGCCTCTGATCCTGCTCCCTGCCGCTTGATGCTATCCCTCGAACAGGGAAAACAGAACTTGTGATGTGGGACGGAGGGGCACTGCACGAAGTGCGTGTCTTCAAGTCTCTCCTGGCAAAGTGTGCACTTGAGCGTGGTCTGCGGCACGGCTGACGAGGCGGTTCCGCCCCCTGCGGTTCCCGTGCCGCCTCCGGGGGCCGTTTGCGGGGCGCCCCCTGCCTCCAGGGGCTCGCTGCCTTGCGGAGTGCCGCCTCCGCTCACCGCTCCACCGCCTCCTCCACCTCCTTCGCTCGACGTCACCGTTGTTGAGCTGACGTGCCGACTGCCGCTGGATCGACGACCGCTTGATGAACCTTAAAAAAGACAAAATTTATTAATGAAAGAAATAATATCATAAAATTATTAATAAATGAGATAATTGAACATGAAATTATTTATAAAGGAAATAATTCAACATCACTCGTATAATTCAACACATTATTAAGGACCCCATAGGGTTCTTAATGCGATCGTACTGGTGTCCGTAATAAATTCATTATTGATGATTTGAAATTATTCATTATGTTTACTATTTATTACAATAGCCTATTCTAATTTTATGAAAGTAATCCAAATATTGAAACCAATTGCAGAAAATAGCTATATATTTTACTACTTGAGCAATTCTTGAAAGTACTGTCCTGTTTTTTCTTTAATCTGTACACTACAATATCGGGCTATTGGATACTCCGTTGTATTGGTTTATTGTACTTTAATAACGATACAATACAGTATTCAATAAATTCGTTTTTAAAATTAGTTGATTGTGATGTATGTATTTCGAAGGAAATGGGGAAATTGCAATTATTCAATTGCTATTAAATCATTGGGGAGTCCGATCCCACTAGACGTCAAATCTGCGAACAAGTAGAAACCAATCTGAAAAACAAACAATTCAAATACAGTAATAATTAATAGAACGAAAATCCTAATTAATTGTTTGTCAATAGCTCAACAGCCCTATGTGGGCTTAGGCCTAACAAAATCCTAATTAATAATGCTAGAAAATACTCTGAAAACTTTACAGCAGCAATCATCGAATTTCCTTCTAGCTATCATTCTAATATAAGTCTATATTCGTCTTCAATATAAGTCTTCAGAGTATTTTATAGCATTATTAATTAGGAATTTCGTTCTATCAATTACTATGTATGTCTTTCTTTTATTATTAATCTTGTTTTTTTTACCAAAGACCCACTACAGACTACCCACTTGCAGGGCGGTCCAAAGTTTAAAATTATCTTATTCTTATTCAAAAGTGTGACATCCAATGGTCACACTTTGATTATACAATCTCGGTAGTCAGAGAGTGTATAGTAACAGTGTGGACATTACATGTCACACTTTTGATTGGTTAGCTCGGACAAATCCACCATACTTTTGCCAATTCCTATAAGATTAGCATTGAAATTAAACGCAAATCATAATGTTATGTTGAGTGATTCACTTCTAACCTACAATTTGCTTTTGCCAGTGTTGGTTTTCATCATTTTAACACAATACCAAGAGTAGAGAGACAATTTTTAATATTAGAAAAATTATTTTCGATGTTGTTTCTCTTGAAATAAGTTTGAAAAATGAGTGAATGGGTTAATGTTTGCCCGTAATCCCATATAAAATTCAAATGTTAGACAATAGTATGCCGTCGGCGGGGAAAACAAATTATCTCCACATACTGTTATGGAGAGCTTCACACAAATGGCCACACTGTTACTATACACTCTCTGCAGTAAGAACTAAACAATTCTATTAATAGAATTAGTCAATACTATTGTATTTATCATTAGTCTATTTATAGCAGGATCCATTTAACTTGACATAAAACATATGATCGACGAGCATATGATCACAATACTTAACCTACAAATGCTGAATCTCACAGATTATTGAAAAGGTCTTTTAAAAAGTTATTCTTTGAAAGGTCTTCTTTGAAAAGGTCTTTTAAAGACTTTAAAGTTCTTTAAGACTTTCAAGCCTTTTGATTATTGTGTCGAGATCACTGTTTCATTCTCATTTCGTTCTGCGCATGCGTCCTGTGTTCGGAATCAATTGTCAATTAATATTAATAATATACCGGTACTTTAATTATTACTGGAACAGCTGATTTCTGACAAGTTAATTGGATCCTGCTATAGTATTTATCAATACTATTGTACTGTATTGATGCTCACCTGACGAGTTGGGCGAATGCTGCGATCCGCGAGACGCCGACCGCGGGCCGGCAGCGGCGCCCCCTGGCGGACTGCCGCCCGTGCTTCGCGGCGAGCCGGGCGGAATGTTGTCGGCGACCGACATGAGGGCGGCCATGGGCGACTGGCCCGGCTGCCCCCCTCCCGACACACCCCCGTTGCTCGCCTGCTGCTGGTCGGGCGGAGACCCTGTTCTGGGGCCCAAGGGCGACGCCGCCCCCCCACCGCCACCTACCGCTCCCGTTCCGTTGCTCAGCGAAGCGCCTGGATAACCTGGGGAACCAGAAATAACAAAAATATAGTCAATTCCTTAAGTAAATAAGTAAAAAAGAAGTTTTCAAGAGAAAACGTTAAACTTAAGTTAAAATACATAAGTAATTCATTAAAATAAAATTATTTCCAAGCTTAATGCGATTTCAATTATGAATACAGGGACGCTTGCATTATCAAAAATAATGAATTCAAAAACTTATTGTGTCATCAGTATTCTTAGCGTTAAACTGTAAGTAAATATTCAATGTGGATATCAATTATTATCAATATTATTTAATTATAGACAAATGTCATATTTTATACACTATTTCCTCCATACAGAACTTAATGCTACTGGATTATTGATACAGTAATTTGAAAATCATAAATTGAATTATAGTATGATATTGATAATGGATCATCCATTATAAATTAAATTAATGGATGGGAAATAATGTGATGAATGATGAAAAATATCTAAAGTAGGGACATCTTATAACAAATAATCTAAAAGTATTTATTTTCAATCGTCAAAAATGTCAATACATTGACAAATACTGTACATCCAAATGAAATAGAATCTTTTATTCATACTGCGACGTTCTTTTCAAAAATTAAAAACTGCACTAAAACAAATACTGTACGGTATATTTTATTATCTATTCAGAAGTAGCATTGAGCGATGTATTGTCATTAAAATTCCGCTTTCTCAAAGCATAGACAGATTCTCATTGATTGAGTGGAAAGCCAAATTAGTACCGTATGAGAATAGCCAATAAAACGATGAATAATAATTTGATACGTCAATCGCTTTTTCAAGAATGACAAATGAATTACCTATTCAAGAAGTAATGCTCTATTGTCTCTTCCAACGTGGATATTGAAGAAAAATAGGAATCAATCATTGAAAGGCATTTCTAATCAATCTTACACGCGCAATTAATTTTCAAGGTCGTCTTGAATTGATCGGAGACGTGGAAAAATCAACGCGATACAAATCGATACGTCGATTAGTCACCCATTTGCAATTTATACCATAAAATATTTCAATTACAAGTAGCATTCCTGTGTTTACGGCACAGCCATTAATCAGTTATGTTTTACTTCAATTACCCAGTAATAAAAGACAGATTGACAACAGTTAATTGGAAAATACCGAGTTTCTTTTCGTGTTTGTAGTTTTCAATTTTACAGCATACTACCTTACTGACACCCATTTTACAAACACCATTTTTCATATTGTTGATTTTGCCAACCTTTCATATTTTTCCAATTCATATTTTAGGACTATCATGTTCAAAGTAGACACTATTTCAACAAGAAGTGGTTATCAGACTCTTCTTGACACTTGACTTGAGTCTCCTCCCATTACACATTTCATTCCTGAAATCAAGTACGGTATAGTTTGTTCATGACAAACAAAACTGATAAATTTGAAATTCATTAGAAGAAACTATAATTAGAAACAACTAAAAGTTGTAAAGAGTAGAAATTAGGGCTAACAACCATCATTATCACATCCTATTTTCACTTCGAATTTGACCTCCACCTCCACATCAGGAGCACATTAATGCAAGGTGATGTGGCAAGGCGATGCTTGAAAAATATTATAGCGAATTGATCAATACAAGTTTTCATTGAGTTGACATGTGAAGAAAACCTTGAAATGATTCCCAACCGTGGTATATTTTCAAAATCCAAAATCCCTTTATCCTGGGAACGGGAAGGGTGCCAATGTTATTCATTCAATCTTTCAATTCCTCCTGTCTCACTGTCTGAGCGTTCCTAGACACCACTACCTGAACAACAACGTATCAAGGTATAGCGAAACTGTAGTATTTGTAGAAACCAGGTAGAAAAGGTGTAGGGAACAGCCGCTACGTTCTTGGGCACTATACGCTTTTCTAAAAATAGCTCTGCTAAACGGGCGATTCCTTCCTTGGCCAAGCAAATACAAAACGCAGCAGCAGAAGCCGAAAGGAAAGGTGAGGTGGAGGAGGAATAGGAAGGAGTGTGAGGTCTAGCGCCCCGTGTCATATGGGGATATGCACTCGCCTCAGAAGCACCTATGGGGATGTCCTCATATGGACGTAGCCGTTTTTTACTCGCTGGAATCGTTAATATTTAGCTTCTGGAGATATAATAAACTCATTTTTATCAGAAAAATAATCTCATAAGTGTTTTTTCAGACGATTTTGAGTTGGGGTAACAAACCGCCAGGGCACGCTGAAAGCAGTTTTATCTCAGCAAAGAGAAAATGGTCCACATATGGGGAGATGAGCTGTGATTGGCTCATTTGAATTCCACAGAGAATAATTGTGTGTCAATGGTCACTTGTGAGACTGCGAACTGGCAACTAGCGCCTCGCGCGTGCCATCTTACAGTCTCATAACTCCTAGCGTCCAGGTCGGGTTTTGTGTCTGTCCTAATATGCTTTATAACTTTGAAGACCTATTTCGAGACCGATATTGAAAGATTTTGATAATGAGGGTTTCGTGGGATTGATTCGATTTTGGCTGAAACCGTCAGGAAAAATCAGACTCCTTTTTTTAAACCGCGAAAACCTTATTTTTGTGAAATATTAAATTTTATTTTATTGCTTAAAATTGAAGAGGAAGGATTCTTTACAGGTTTGCATTGTTGTTTTTATTTTGGGCGATTGCCAGGTACAGGGGAAGGTAAAAATGAACTTTCTATTCTTTGCGATATTTGAAAAATTTCAAATGCCAATCGATTCAGTTTTTCAAGGAGATTTTTTCGTTTTTGAACTCTTCTCTATTTTGAATAGATACAGGGTGGTGCGCGAAATAGTGGTCAATTATTGAGAATCTGAGTCTAAAGGAAAATTTCAGTTTTCTCGACCGGAAATGGTAAAAGAAAGTGAGTAGATGACGTTTTTGAAACTTGAACTTTTCGGGTGATTAGGGTAAGTGCGTCTAGGGTGAAAATTCTCGACTTTTAAATATTCGAATTTTGGAAAATTCTTTTTCCGTGTATAGAGCTTCAGCTGATTGAGATGGTATGTAGGAAACGTTTTCGGATGAAAATTTGAGCCGCCATATTGGAAAAAGGCCTCTTCTATATAAATTATTGATTAAAAATTTTTTGAAAGTTTTTTGTACTTTATCACTTTTAGGTGAAATTGCTACATTTGAATTAGATTATGAAAAATCACGTTTCTCGGTTCAAAATGGCGGAATCTAGAGGGGGTTTGATAGGGGTAAATCAAAATATTGATATTTTCGAAAAATGAATTTTGCATCGGATACGGCTCCAAAAACTGTGTTGAACACTGTTTGATTTAATTCTTTAAAATCACGCGAAAAAGAGTTAGGGTTGAAAATCTATTTTTCATGAAAGTCTAGGGCACAGTGTAAAATAAACTTTATTGTTTGATGCAAATTTCGACTTTTCTGAAGGGATGAGGTGAGCAGTGATTTACTCGTTATGAAGATGCAAAGAAAGCCAAGAACTGTTTTCTGGGTACGGTATATTATATAGCACCCTAAGTCACTAGAGGAAACAATGTTCAAAAAGGCTTGAAATTAGGAAAATTCAATGATCAAAAGCCTGTAAAACATGGTAAAATCTTAAAATGGGCGAGCGAAGCAGTATGTGGGTCACTGTGACTCACTAGTTGGAACCAGGGGCGCAGCTAATTAAAAACAAGCGTCACACTTTTTAATGTTGGATACCCAAATATAGTTGTAATAGTTATAGGTTTTATTGGAAAATAAATAATTATTTATCTAAAAGAATATATAATCATACACCATACAACTATCCTATGATTAATGTTAGCCTCAAATGGTCAGCTGTTCGGACATCGAACTTTCTGACAAAAACGTTTTTAGTGAGTGGTAAAACCCCAAGTTCAAACTAAAAATTGGTTCAATCGACGTTGGAGAAACCGGCCCTAATAATGCTAGCCATTGCTGTACTCTCAACTATCCAACTTGATAGTAAGAGTTCATCCGATTTTGAATACAAACAAATACCACAAATCATTCTCATTATTCTCATTATGCCACATATCTCATTAAATTTTCTGCATTTGTCAATTTAAATAATTTATAGACAAATTGAAAATTTTCAAACAATAATCACAGCTTCCAAGTCTTCCATGTGATACCTGTTGTTAAGCCTGTGGGAGCAAAGCTCAACAGCTATTCAATTATTTTAAAACAGCACTACAGCACAAACAGCACTAACTCATGAACATACAACATTTTCAAATTTACCATTTTCTAACCATTGTACGGACCCAACGGGGTGCGGAGGGTGTAATCACCTGCAGGCGCCGCAAAGCGCGAGTAAACAATTGTATTTTACAAAACAAATATGGTAGCCTACAGCTATCTAGTTGAATTGAAACTGGATGGTAAGAAAACAGGTAAGTTTTATTTTTATAAGCCTCAAATCTTGTACAATATTTAAAAAACATTACTTATCTTTTATCTCTAATTTTGAAGAATTCAAAGCAATTTGAAAATACTTTTGAAGACTTATTAAGTCTCATTAAAGATTCCACAAGATTTCAATAGATTTTACACTTGTTTGAAAAATCTGCATGGAGTATTTTGGTTGTATCGATCATAGTTTTTTCAAATATAGTTGTTAAATATTTATCTAACGTAGCATCAGAATCCTGACGTATGATAACCCTATCCCGGAGGTGGAAGGCTAGGAGTTAACTGAAGGAGGATAACACAATTCTAATATAATTATGATACAAAAGGTCGAATATTACTACTACTAAAGGTGACAATTGAGTTAGTCCCATATTGGGCGGAGGTTGGATATGTCATTTCTCCTACCAGATTTGAATATAGGAGTAACCCTGCCAATTTTCCATCTGGAGGAATACCGAGGATCTCAGGACAGATCAAAAATGATCTTCGCGGAGAGACCCAAAATTTTAGCACAACCCTTACATGAAGAAATATTATCTGGTCCACAGCCAGTACAAAGTCTCAAATCACCTATTGCTGCAATTATGGCTCTCAAATCAACAAAACTGATTGAGAGAGAAGGTACATTCAGTCTACTGTCTAGGTTCACCTCATTGTCAACATCAACTGCGACTCATCAGAAAATACTGAAGAAAATACTGAGCAAAACCATTAGGCAAATCATGAAGTCCAAAGATCTGATCACCCCAATGCATACCCTCCTGTGTAGAACTGTTGGCTCTTCTTGCATTGACAAATCCCCAGAAGCTCTTAGCATCGCTCTTAATATTAGTCTCAACCTATCTAAATAATTATGATATTCATGAGCAATAAATTGCTTAACCTGACTTCGCAATCTTTTGAATTGCTCATTGTGATATAGAGAGAAGTGCTGCTTCATAGCGCATCTGTCCATCCTCTTCAACAGCCGAATTATTTCAGCATTGAACCAAGGTTGATACTTAGTACCCCAGGCCTGACCATCCTCTTTGGAATACAATTGTCAAAGCACTCATAAATGAAGGTATAAAATAAATCCACAGCCTCATCTACTTTACTTAAATTATCCATAAGCCCCCAGCGATAGGCTCTCAACTGATAATAAAGCAGGAGATAGTCAGCCCTCCTAAAGTCAAACAGTTCAATGCAATTCAACTGAGAATTATCAGTGGACCATACCTGTACTGTGACAACAAGAGAAGGATAATGAGCGTCCTCAGGAACCAGGGAACAATCACTTTGCTCAACCCTGATATCAACATTAGAAAATACTAGGCCCAGAATACGATCATTACAATTAAGAACTGAGTTACAGAGAGCCAGATCATAGAAGCCTACAAAAGAAGCCAGTTTCCTAGCAGAAGGAGGCCCAATTCAAACGATATCTATCATTATTAATCTCAGGTAGGTTGACTTCGTAGATTTACGTATCCTATGAGCATACTTCCCAGTACATATATATTATATAAACTATAAATTATAAACAGCTATAATTCCCTATAAACTGTACATCAATATTAATATTTGCCAAAAAAAGAACATTTTACAAAATTAAATATTTACATACAAAATAAATACTAAAATAAATATTGAAAATTAGGTAAGATAGAGTGAAAAATTATCTGATTTCAAAATATCCCTTGTCCTGTTTCATTGATCATAAAACAAATAGCTTGAATAAAATAAAATCTTAGTAATAAACATCATAATATTATTATTAGAAACAAAAATCCAAAAAGCTATAATATACGATTCTATGCAATAATTCATGCATTCATATCAGTTGGACTGCCACATCTAATAATTCCTCCCAATAAAATTCGTAACCTTTACCACTGTAAATTAATCCTGTCAATTGTAAACATAATTTTTGTCATTTTAATAATTCATCCACAGTCTAATAATTTTTAATCAATAATTATAATTATAAATTATAATTTCGTCAATTTTTAATAAATCATAATCACTATCCCTCTAATATTTTTACACCTCATTCAAGGTCTCAACTTTCTTATAATTTTCAGTTTGTGGTACACAATATCTATGATTAGTTAGTGTTGATTTCAAGGATATTATTTACAAATAAAGAATAATCTAATCTAAACTTTCTTGCCTTTTCGCCGCAAATTTCTTAATTATGCTATCAAAAGAAATCATTTAAACCCTTTCGTGTTCAATTGAGATGATAATCAGTTTTGTGAGTATTTTCTGTTGCATAGCATTCCTCAAATAGGTTTTCATGAGCTTCAATTCTCTGAAACTCCTCTCTCCAGTTGCTACAGACACTGGAAAAGTAACAAAAATTCAAATATGTTAGGGTAAAATATCCTTCTCTCATTATCCCCATAATTCATCTCTCATATCCCTTAATTCCCCTCTAATATCCTCATTATTCCTTCTTTCATAGCCTCATAATTCTTTCTTCCATCGCCTCATAATTCCTTCTCTAATGTCCCCATTATTCCCGCCTCTCATATCCCCATAATTACTTCTCTCATATCCCCATAATTCCCTTCTCTCATATCCCATAATTCCCTTCTCTCGTATCCCCATGATTCCCTCCCTCATATCTCCATGATTCCGTTCTCCCATATCCCCATAGATCCATACTCTTATGTCAGCATCATTCCTTCTCTCATATCCCCATAAATTTCTCTCTTGACGACCGTTATATCCCATACGGCCAAAAAATATTGAAATTTCAAACGCAAAATTCGCGAGAGGGAAGAGCATCTGATTCCTCATATTTTTTGTTCAATATTCTCTCCTTTAAACTTCGATAAGTGGTTTAATAAGCGAGTTCCTAAGTGACCCAGGGATCCAATATCGCCATAAAAGTACGCGGCGCTAGACAGAGAGAGAGAGGAGAGAGAGACGTCAAAGAAACAAAAAGTGAGAAAGGTGAGAGAGAGGTGGAATGAGTTGAGGTAATGGGAAATGGAAAGAGAAGAAATGTAGGTCGTAATTTTTTTGCGAACAAAAGAAGATGTTGGTTTCTGCCAACACAGAAATGGAGGGAAAGGGCGCTGAGAAGAAGGAAAGAAAAAGAGAAATTGTGCTTGAAAGTCAAGAAAGAAAAGAAAGCGATGACTAAAGAAGATGAGGGTTGAGAAAATGAAGACAATGATTAATGAATTCGATTAAAAAATTTCTTGGTTATACAAATACATACATTAAGCATAATGATTGAAAATTACAGTTAATAAACTTTAGAGTACCTTAAGCATAATAATTGAACATAGATAATAATATTAAGCATGTAACAGAAAAACCTCAGTGCATCCCTCTTTAGGCTAAACCTGTGTTGAGGGATGTCTCGCTCTCTAATTGAGTCAACAATTATAATACAATAACAATTTTGAGGTATCAAACAATAAAGTAAATCTTATACAATAATCAGTGTGCTTTTCACAAGATGGGATTATGAATCTTTAACAATAAATTAACCAGAAAAAAGTAAGTAATAAAAAAAAAAAAAACAAGCCTAGATTTGAATGAAGACAGCAAAAAAATTGTAAATAATATCACACCTATATTAACGTTTTTCTTCATAGAAGCGATTAAGTCTATCCTTAAACAAATTATAACTGGATGCATCTGATATATCTGATTGCAGTTTATTGAAAAGTCGTGGTCCCTTAGCAAAAGCATGTAAGGAGGCCACTCTACTTCTTGTGAAGGGTTCTTTCAATTTATTAGCAAGATTTCGACGAGTGGAATATACATGTTCATCCATAACTGGAAACTCTGAACGTCTTAAATACACAAACTTCAAAGATTTATTTCAAATACGGTACCAACACTAAAAACGCCAAATTCTCTATACAATACTTCGGTTGGATATCTTATGGGTCTCTTTAAACATATTTTTAAAAAAAAATTGAACTGCAAAATTGAACTCCCACAACTTCCCCAGGATACAATACCATAGCAGATAATTGACTGTATCAGTGCCAAGAATACCATTCTTAATTGATAGATAGGAAGGACATTCCTTAATTGGACGAATTTATAAATTAATTTTCTAAGTTTTGAACAGATGTATGAAATGTGCGAGCTCCACCGTAAATGTACATCCAGTACTACACCTAAATATTTTATTTCATTTTCTTTCTCTAATGTAGGACATCCACAGCTGTAGTATGGACTGGCACAATTTATATTATGTGATACCAGTTTACAGTCAGTATTATCTGGAGGCAATCCAGAGGACGACAAAGAAAAGGGAAGAAATCTAGTTTTTTTAATATTCAAATGTAGAAGACTATTCTTTAACCAGGACTTGATAACATCAAAGCATTTATTAGCTCTCTGGAAAGTGATTGGCCAAGTTTCCCCCCAAACTATAGCAACTGTGTCATCCTCAAAAGAGTACAAGGAGCAATTCCCTAGATTTATATTTAATAAATCATTTATGTATATTAAGAACAAAACTGGCCCAAGCACTGTTCCTTGTGGAACTCCAATACACACATTTACTAATACACTTGCCTTGTTATCAAGCCTAACTTTTTATATGATACTATTTAAATAAGATTCAAGGTATGAGAATGGAATACCTCTTATGACTATTGCTTCCAGTTTACCCAATAGAATTCTATGGTCAACTGTGTCAAATGCTTTTGTAGATCCAGAAATATTCCTAAGCATTTGTCCCCATTATCTAATTTGCTCAAAATTTCTCTTGTTACTCTAAAAATTGCATCGGATGTACTCATACCCTTTCGAAATCCATATTGATTACTGAACAAAATGTTGTGTTTTTCCAAGTAGGATACCAGCCTCGACTTTACACTTTTCAATTACTTTGGATATACTTGAGAGTAGGAGATAGGACGATAGTTACCAAGTTCAGTCCTACTACCACCCTTATAGAGAGGAATAACTGTAGCTATTTTCATTTCATCTGGAAAATACCCCTGTTGGAAGCAAAGATTTATAATATGCTTCAACGGGTCACATATTGCTGAAGAATTTTCTATCAGACATTTTGAATAGATTCCATCTACTCCCGGAGCAGTACCTTTTTTAAGCCCCAATATGTTATTTCTCACCTCACAGGCCGTAGCTGGATAAAGAAAAACGACCTACAAAATGATCTATCGACCTTATACTGGATATGATTTGGATTTGAACCTGTCTCTTTGACCCTATTCGAAATTTTCTGTCCAACATCAATGAAAAATTTATTAAACTCTTCAGCCATTTGTTCACTTTCAGTGGATTTTACTACTCTACCATCAGGTATATTAATTTCTTGAATAACATTTTGGTCTCGAGATTTGGAATCAGTAGCATCATTTATAGTTTTCCACACCTTTTCAAGTCCTTACCGCAATTTACGAACTCATTTCTAAAGAAAATCTCCTTTGCAGAACGTATCAGTGCCTTCAAAATAGTGTTGTATTTCTTATAATAACGAACATTAATTGTGTTGAACGGCTGCTCCCTTATTTTAAGTGACATATTATTCCTTTTCCTGATACATTTCAATAACCCTTTAGTTATCCAAGGTTTCAATCGTTTCTTTCTATTACTACTTTTATGCTTCGAAGATGAACACGAATTAAAACATCTACTATTTTATCATAGAATCTGCTAAAAGCTACTTTAGAATCCTTTTCATAATAGACTCCATCCCATGACACTTCATTAATTTTAATTTTAAACAGGTGGTCGTCAAAAAATAAACAATCATACTGTACAGGCTTCTTATTAGGCTCTAAACTACTATTTTTTATAAACTGAATTCGCCCATAATAGCTTCATGATCTGTTATAGAACAATTGTATATAGCTGGGTTCAATGTACATATCTTAGATTTGAGAAACAGATGATCAATACATGATTCACGATATAATGAATGTCTAGTGCAACCGTGTAAATAATTAGTATAACCATATTCCAAAAGCATATTCAAGTATTTATGACGTATTTGAGTTAGACCATTACACAAAATATCAATATTTGTATCTCAATCAAGATTTTGTTTTCATAACAAGTTGTTTGACTAAGGAATATCTCCAAATCATCCAAAAAGCCAAAGCGTCGGTATCATTGGGTGATCTATACAATGCTGTACAGCAAACTCTACGTCTCCATATGTTATTTAAAAATTTAGGAATTAGTATTACCAATATTTAAATCCAGAATATCTAATTTTATTCCATGTTTAACATAAATTACTATTCCATCAGATTTATTAAATTTTGTTGGTTTCACAACCTTATTATAATTGCTCAACTCGAAACCAGAATCTTGTGATAGCCACGTCTCAGTGAGAACTATTAAATCATATTGCGCATCAACACTAGATAAAAATAAACACAATTCATCGAAGTTCTTATTAATACTTCTTATGTTCAAATGAAAAACTTTTAACGATATTGAATGAAAAACGTTGAAATCTCGTTTAAATTTTTAAATTAATTGTTTCACATCTGTCTATAAGATCAAGATCCTCTACTAAATCGCAAATTTCCATTGAAAATTAAAATAGAAATATTAGCTGAATAGAAAAACCCAGTTTTGGTTTAAACCTAGATTTTCTTGAGGTCCATCACGTTTTCACTTGTATGGGCTTCTCACCTTTATCTCCTTTCTCACAAGAATCTTACCATCTCTTATCCAAAACGACCGATGTATCCGCTTTTTCTGGGTCCACAAGTTTTTCGTTTCTCTGAACAGTTCCATTGTGGTGGGGGCCAGATGCTGATTAGCTACACACGCGACCTTCAACAAAGAGACCGACACAGCCGTGTCAATGAAAATCCACACCCCGCCAAGTATAACTTCACTAGCAGCTTGTTTGAAATCAGCCCAGCCAGCCCCTCTTTGTCTTGTTGTCTCCCGAACAGATTTTTGAAGACAATCAGCTTGATTGCTCTTTTTCCCCGAGATGGTAGTCTCCTTCTTAGCAGGCCACTCAGACCATTCGAAACAACAGGACTTTTAATAACAGAAGAAAGTTTGTTGAGAAACTTCAAACACCGATTCATTTTTGTTTCTGGAATACCCGTTACAACAACACTGTCTTTGCGCGTATGTCCCTGCATTTCTCACTTCGCTTTTCAATTTTTCATTTTCTTGTTTAAGTGTCATGACTTCCTTATTTAATTTATTAACATCCTCCATATGTTTTTAGTAGTTCGTTTTTGAAAGAATCCGAACTCATTGGACATAAGATTCTATAGAATGTTTCACTGATTGGAAATCTTCTTTGAATGTGGGTGACAGTTCAAGAACTTATTATTCCCTTAACTACACGTCCAATAGCCGCAACATATCCAACACAAGAAAGCGATTGTTTATCGGCACTGCCGGCAGTAGACAATGCTTGCACTGACCAACGCCGCACTAACCAGTTGACGCCGCACTATCCAAACATGACCCAACCCCGAACCTGTCTTACAGGCAGAAGTACTGCCTCACTTCGCTCACCTATTATCAACCGACATTTTTTCAAAATTCGATTCTTTAATCAGTTCACACAAAAAATGACATGCTTTGTGGCTTACCAAGTCATTTATGTTATAAAAATCCTGCTCTGAACATCCGAATTACACTTCAGTACAAATCATTATTGACCCGACAAAACTGATAACAAGTAGAGGCGCACAATTCACGATGTTTACTCGACCACGTGAGTGCCCTAGAGGCGAACTGATGATATAATGCACTTTGATATCGGTCAACATTATTCATAGCACTGATAAGTACCAGTACCAAGTCAAGGTTTATGTGGAGCTTCTACAAACCTAAATCAGTAGAAAAAGCACTTTGATAATGCACTTGTATATTCATGACACTGATAAGTACCTGTACCAAGTCAAGGCTTATCAACCAAGTACAAAGATAAGGCTGTAACGGACTGTACTATATGTTTGTCATTGAAGCAACTCAGCCCTAAGTGGGCTCACCACCAACCAGCTGGTTGCCAGTTTCATATCACTTATTTGAATCAGCAGGTTGAATTATCATATAAAAAGAACTGTAACGTGACAATGTTTACCAAACTGGAATAAACATCTCTCAACCATGACGCTAGTGACTTCGCAGGCACAGTGTAATGAGACAAAGTCACTGCTGGATATCGTTGTGTTGTGCAGCTATGTAATTACCAATGCAACAATTTAATATGCCTCCAAATAATAGGGAGTGACTGACTAGCCTTACTAACGATTAGCCAGGCCCCCAATATTGATCGTACTATATAGTACGATCAATTTGCTATGGTACCAGAACCAGAGAGAATAACAGTGGAATTTTATTAGATGTAAAATAGAAGTGGAATTCTTCTACAACTTACTCTGACACGGTCTGACAATGAATTACCTCATTACTGCGTTTTAAAATAATGAAAGTGCATAATAATTCATCCACTATGACGATCCATATTAATTCATAATATTGTATAGTGGATGAAATCTTTCAACTTTGAACATGGTAATGAGTATTTGTTATGAGTGTAATGACAATAATTCATTTCCAGTCCAGATGCCACGTTTAACGAGCTATACTGAACCAGGTGTTGACACGTTTTCTTGCTGGAGGATTTGATCATTAATTCTGTGGTTCTGAAAGACATCAAAACTAGGTCATAAAACATCAACCGTAAAAGTCAAAACCCCATCTGAATAATTAGCTCCTGGGCTGACAATTTGTTTTTTATTTAGCAAGAATCAGGGCACCAAAGAAAGGAGATTTGGGCTAGAACCTAGAAGTGCAAAGAATTGGAAAAATCAACTGGGGGTACAGATGCAACATGCTATTCTGTTCTGTGGGACTTGGGACAGTAGCCTATTACTGTATACTGTATTCCTATATTCTATATCCTATATTCAATATACTCCTATATACTGTAGGAATTATGTACAGCATGATGTGCACCCCACATTGTAGTGGTTTCTAACAGGCTTAGCACACAGACGACGGAGTTTCGAGAAGACAATGACGTCATTAACCGCTTTTGAATCACTGAATACTATGATTACACTGTATGCCACTTTTATACTGTGTTGAAAAATGAATGTGCATCTACTTCTTATTTGGATTCATGGATTGAAAGATCTTTGTACTTCACTTTGTATTGGATCACTTTCTACTGTACACTCACTCGCAGCAAATATACACAGGTCGAAATTCACGAAATATGTGGTAATTTGGTCAATAAAGATCGAAAATAAATTAAAATTTGAATTAAGTTCCAGAAAATAAATTATACTTTACGAGTTTAACCTGTGCAGCACAAAGCGCCGCTTGCTTGCTCAGTACTGTATCGTTTGAGAATACAGTATCATTGCAAAATACTTGTATCAGTGTAAGTTTCCTCTAGATTTCACATCAAATCTCGCAGTGGTGGAAGCACAGTAGTAAGGAATGCGCCAAAAGTTTTTTAATATTATTAACGATTTATTAACATAATTATAATTATCGTCAGCTATGACAGTTTCAAATGCTTCGTTTTCACATTCGATGATTAATTTAAAATAATTTAATTTAATGTATAATTTGAAATACAGTACTGTATTTAAATAAGTATCCAATTCAAGAATACATTTCAATTTTGAAAAGTGTTTCGAATTGAAGCCGAAAGGAAACGACATTATCAACTGCCCTATCATAGCAGTGTAATCAAGGAGGGATGTGGTGTGTATGGATATCGCAAGTGACACACTTCCTTCCCTTGTTTACCATGAGAGAAATTGTTCCGTGATAGAAAAAAGCCACAGAGGATGCTACTTATCAAATTTCGAACACAATAATTGACAGTTGAATTGCATCACTTTATAAATTGGTGATTAACGGATAGCAGCTAGAATAATTTTTGCTAGCAACATCCGTGATTCAAGATAATAACACCAAAGACAATTTAACTACTTATAATTACACATTCAACTACTAATAGTTAAATTGTCTTTGATAACAGCAAAGACAATTAGAATACTTAATAATAATAGTTTCCTATCGTCTTTGATAACAGTCTTGTACTCATTCACTGATTTACTATCATTGCTCTATTAAGTATTATCAAAGACGATAGGAAACTATTAGTATACTATAAGTTACTATTAGTATACTATATATATACTATATTATAATACTATAAGTATTCTAATTGTCTTTGGTATTATTGTTATGCTATTATTTAAAATGATGAAGGCTTGTAGATAAGCTTGAAAATGAAAAGATTTACCTAAAAGTTCACATAATTTTAAAAACATCGTTTTCTAAAAACAAACACCGTTTGTTATTTTTGCCCAATTCAATACGATGCAGCTTTTTTACTTAGACAACTTAAAAATAAATCCAAAACGAATATAAGCTTATTCAGGTATACGGTTACGTAAGATAACAGAATAGAATTTCCAAGTTGAAAACTGATTTCTGTTAGATAATACTGTACTGTGTAGTATTAAAAACTAATTGATCTGAAAACATTTATAGAGCAAGTGGTACGATCATCATCTACTTCTGTTTTGTATACTACTTGAATGAATGAATGAATTTATTTACCAAAAGGATAGTTACAAAATGAAATAAGCTACCGCACTAAAACTTATAGTAAAGAAAAAAAAAGCTAGGTACCACATTCATGATATAAATGAAGCCTTTGCAAAAGGTACATATCATGACAATCTACTTTTCAATACCACGAGGGGCATATAAATCTTGAGGAAGTCTTGTGATTTCTCACTTTCATCTGAGTATTTTCTCAATGTAATAGCCAATAAACGGGCTAGAAAAGAGAAACAGATGTCGAAGCTGTGGTGGTTCCCCACCAGGAAAATTGCCCAAAAAAGTGGCTTATAATTGGAAGCTTTGAGTGAAGTTTCTTGGCAGCAAATCTCTGGGTTAGCAGCTGTCTCTTCCAAACTGCGCCTCTACAGGAAGGCGAGGAGCAAGGAATTGGAGATTATAGCCTACCAATTTTCAATAAAAAATAAATTGCAACAACTGTATAAAAGCTTCAGCGAAACACCGACAGATGGCATGTGCCACGCAACCAGGCGCCTCCACCAAATATGGAGTGGTAGTAAATAACTCAGTTCGTCCTGTATCGTGAGCCCCCCTACCTCCCCAAAGAGTGCCCCCCTTCAAGACTCTACTACGCCAACAATCGACGGCGATGCCATACAAATCGACGTCGCTGTGACGTCACAGGCCATGTTGCCAAGTTGTGCCTCCTCCAACGTTGCAAGCGTACAGCGCGACGCAGCGTGGAGCTGAAAGGGAGTTTCCGTCTCTTTTTCTCTTGTCGTTTTATTTCTATGCAGACATGCCTTTTTTATTGCGTTTCACCGCATAACATTCGCACACGCAAACCGAACTCACACACCGCACTATGCACTCTCACCGACGCACAAGGGCATTCACACGCACGTCGTCTAAATATGATTGGCTAAGCGTCTAGACTAGAAACGCCCTTGTGACCCCAAATTCAGCAACGGCGGCAACTTGTTGACAACAACATTGTCTTGTCAAAACCATAAAAAATTGTCTACAGTGGTGACATCTGTCTTGTGGCCACAAGAATCTTTTAGTGCAGACCAATTCAGTCTCAACTGTACCGTTGCATACGCATAGTTGTAAATTGAAGTAATTATGGTTTTATAATATTTGAACACAAACTATGAAGGGTCGATTACATGGGGCGAGTGTACTAGCTACTAGCCGGCTAGTAACTCGCTGGCGAGTGTGCTAGTTGATGATTACACGCACCGCCGTTCTACTCGCTCACTCTCCAACTAGTTTTGTTTTGTTAAACTAATCAATCATATGGTGCCTCAACACGATTACCAATTATTTCATATATGTTTATGGAAATTGTATGTTTTATGTTCTGCAGGGTCTGAGAACGGGTTTTTGAGAGAGGTGAAGTACGCTGATGAAAACATTGAATGACTGGATGATTTTTTACTGCGGTGATGCTTTTGCTGCCCAGCTTTTGCTAGGGCGTGGGCATTGAATATTATACTGTATATAATTATAAAGGATATATATTCTATGGCGGGGGTGATGTGGAGACCGATGGTGAGAGATAAATGGATGACTTCAGATAGGTTCCGAAACACCAGGAAGCGATTTTTATTCTCATAAATTTTAATCAGCGGAGAAGGCCTTGAAAGTGGCACCCTTACATTGGGAGTAGCAGGTGCACGTCTCTTATCTAATCAGAGCGAATATATACCGGCATGACCACGAAGCCAACCGCTTGCCTGAATTTAAATTGGCAATTTCACAAAACTATTATATTCTTAAATTATAAGAAAAAGGAAAATGTATTCTTCATTCGTATATCAATCAATAGGACCACTGTATTTTAGTTGAATGGCTATCATCAACGATAAAATGGAAGTTCATATATGTCATTCATCAGTCCTTTCATCCTTTCAGCCTAATAACTTTACAAAGAAGCATAGAAATATATTTCCAATCGACAGAAGGGAAGGGTTGTTTCTAAAATTCTCTATTCTAATGTCATTGCTCATTTTGCTAGCTTATTGGAGCTACAGAATAGATACCGTAGGATTTATACCATCTTGCAATTTACAATAATTGAACTCATCTTTTACTCTTGTAGTGAATTTTCACCAATTTTCTCAATTTAATTGGCCAATCCAACCAAGTTTCTCCTAAACTTCACTGTTAACCTCCACCAAATTTGAAAACTGAAAATTATTTCTCTGAACTTAATACTATTTTGGAATGAGATAAGACTACCTCAACATTTCAATATAATAATTAATGGGCCCTATGTTAAATTTTAATATATTGATAACATTTTCTGTAAAATAGTAGTAGGTAGTGAAGGTTTTAACTTTTAAGGCAATTTTAAGGTATTGTATTTAACTTTAATTTTGTATTGTATTTCAACTTTTAAGGTATTGTGTTTACCAGAGTTTGATAACAGTGCAACAATTAAGAGCAGTATCTCTCTATTTTAATAAATACTGTACGTGATTGTGACAACTCTCAAGTTTTTTTTTGGTCAATGTATTGATAATAATATTTATGAGTGCTGAAATAAGAACCAAAACACTCTCTTCCGATTTTTGATTACCTTTGACGTCGAAAACAGAAGTGTATTGATAAGATTGCGCTTATCTGGTTTCCACGTTTTTCTCATTACGACAAGGTCGAATAGAGTTCAAAATGGCATTCGAGTTTTATTTCACTTCTGATTTACGACTGCTTATCTCAAGTGTCAGCTTATTATCGCCAACCAGTCTGTAGTACTTACAGTATTTTCTTATGAATACTTGTCCATTCATCCTGTGTTTATTTACGCAGTTATAACAAGTGGGTGTCATTATCAACTTCATTCACCAGAGTACTAGTTTTGAAATATGGTACGAAAAAGATAAGTTCTGAGTTGAAGGATTGTGCTAGGTTCTATCTAATCAGCTTGATGTGCTCATTCTATTTTTGTAGATACAAGCCTACACAATTAAAAAATTTCTTTATTCTATTTTTGTATAAGTCTACACCATTAAAAAGTTTCTTTATTATTTATCAAAGAACAGAAAAAAATAAAATTATTTCATGGCTGACGAGGTGTTATCGTTGGCAATAAAGTGAGGATTGAAATTTTTCTCAAGAACAGTATTCTATTAGAAAAATATGTAATTGTACATTTCGAAGCAAAATTTTTCAAGTCTGATGAATTGTAAAATCTTTATTGAACAGCTGATTGGACGTTTTCAATCAATGCAGAGCTCGATTATAACTATATAGGTACTGTAGTCAAATAGTGAATGGAGTTTATTTTCGATGGATGAAATATATGAGATGACAATTATTGAAAAAACACCAAATCCTTCCCTATCTTATCAGTATAGCAGGATTATTTCAACTTGTCAGAAAACAGCTGATTTAACGTCAGTAAACGAGCGTACATCAATCAGCTGTTTTCTGACAATTTAAAATAATCCTGCTATACTTTCCATCAGCATACTCATTCATACAGACCCCTGACACTCTTTTGTCTGCTTCTGGTCCTATAATAATAGCGTTGTCTGTCATAAGGCAATACCGTGGAGCAGATGGGACAAGTCCAGGGTAGAAATATAGAGGGAGAGACCAGCAGAAGATACAATATTGTAAAAAGGGGAAGGATTCGTAACAGCTGACTTGATAGTACATGCCATTTCAGACAACAATAACCATACAGTAACTTATTATGAATGTTAGAACTAGAATAGATTAATTTACATCCACTAAATGCATTTCAATGTATATCAATTCCATAGTAATTTCAAATCTGATGAGTTTGTACCAATTATAAAATTCAATATGAATTGAAATATAAAATAAGAAATTGAATATATTAGAGGGGTTTCACTGGAAATATAATTCAACAGGCAATCTGATTGGAAAATCATATTTTTTAGTTCTACTTCAACGGTAATTGAACATTTTAAGAATTCATTGAAACTTGTTAGCTAACTCTTTCAAGACTCGCCGTTTAGAAGCACAAAACATCCCTACAAAATTTTCCAGACAAAAACTGTAGCAGATGAAGACATAGTGATTTTTTCGTATATTCTAGGAAACCAGAAAAGAAAGTGAAAGTCTTTTCTTTGCTTTTCGACCCCTCAGAGGTCAATGGATCAATGGAAATCTGGAACCCAACACATAAAAATTGTACAGTACAAAAGTTCGCTTGTTTCTTGTTTCTAGAAAAGCATTGAAAAGGAGAGGCCCTGAACTATTTCAAAGACTTTTGACTTTGTACTAGAGAACTACAACCCGTTACCTGGAATTTCAGGTCCAGACTGAATAGAAGCGACGCACAATGAAAGAGTAGTGGAAGAATGAGACAGGAAAAGAAAGTGTTCAGCCATTGAATATAATAATATATCCTAATATATATCCTTTATATCCTATAGGCTATATAATCAATGCTGGAACCAAGAACTCTACAATAAAACATCCCAATGAGTTTTTTCTTTTTTTTCTGAGGGTGATAGGGGTGATGATGAGAGATGACGACTATTTTAGGCAGTCGGGACCGACGGCTTATCGTCTCCTACGAAAGACGGGAGTGGCTGTTTTTGTCAAAATCCGTTCCCTCAACAACTGTATTCAATCTTGGAACGTATTACGTCTCCACACGCTTACAAAATAAACAAATTATAGTTTCATGAGAGTGATGAAAATTTTTCCTGAGTTATATTATAATTTTACATTATAGTTTCCTGAAAATCTAGCGTAGAAAATCTAGAGGGAAAGAATAGTAGTTGGTGATTCATGTTCTGGTAAAAAAAAACTCTTGAGAAAGAGAGAGATTGAACGAAGATGTAATGACAGCCGTAAAGAATAGGAGGAAACCGGTTTTCGGAAGTGGAATACCGAAAGAAAAATACATGTCACATTACGTAAACCGCCGACCGGCTGTGGTTAGGTTATCACCACTGACGTAGCATGCAGCTGAGCAACGTAACTACTGTATCAGCGGTGCCAACTTGGAAATTGAAAATTCAATGCTCCTTGAACAGAATGCTTAAAAATTTACGGTAATAGAATGATAAAGATGATAACTTTGATATGAAGAGGAGACTAGTGTTGATTAGACTCAGAGAGTATAGAAGAAGAATTCTTACTTGGTGTTGATTAGACTCAGCTCAGAGAGAAGAAGAATTCTTGGTGTTGATTAGAAGATAAATTCTAAGATAATACATTTAACTTATTTGGTGAGTCTATGATACAGCTTACAGAATTAGTTTCATTCTAAGTTTCTGAGTTTCATCTCTAAGCACTCTGCTCCAATCTTTCTAATAGCTACTCTTTTCTAATAGATCCTTCTGACTCAATTTATTTCCATACTATCACAAATAATTATGAAATTTATGAGTTGTAATCAGCATAAATTATTCTGAGATCGCTGTGAATTTTCTATACTCTATTTTCTGTGAATTTAGAATCGAGCAAAACAAAACTCTACAACCAGCAGATTTGTTCACCTTACTACTCCAATTTTTTGCAACAAGTCTCCTTGAAAAACTTCTTATTGAAACCATAATTAACTTGAAAATATTTATGAAACTACTGTATATTTTCGTATGTAGCCCATCTCTTGATCTCTCACAATTCCAAAAGTGATGTCCTAGTCTCTAGAGCTACAGTAGATTTACACCCTTTCTTTGGCGAGATCAGCACTCCTCTGGATCTTTCATGACACCTACCAACTACTTCCACTTCAAATTTCTCTCAATTAGAATTTATTACTCTCCAACTTCTAGTATCCTCATTCTTTGCATGCCAGCACAGAAAAGACACTATATTCGTTAGTCAATGATGCCAGCTTTGCAACTTGCACGAACAGAAAGTTCTGCAATTGGCTACAGACAGGGGGCGCAGCCCAGAACCGGTTTCGCCGTCGGCGGCAGCTCAAGAAAATAAAAAAAAGACGAGTCCTAAATCGGAAACGAACAACCGCAGCGGCTAAACGCAACAGCAAGTACTCCAGTGCACGTAAAAATAGCTGTGACGCCGATAACCGGTTCCTACCGTGATTGTGAACCTGTTCCAAGAGAAAAAGCCGGTTACGGGAGGAGTAGCACCGCGCCGCGCCCGTCCAAGAATTTCACCCGGCAAACCAGAACGGGGAACGGACAGCCTCAGAACCGGATAATAATTAGAAGAACTGTTAAACAGGAACTAGGCACGTGATGGCCTTTCTAGGAGGAGAGTCTGTCTGGAGGAAAGTTATGAAGGAGGATAACTAGGAATTTATTTGCCAGAAGGCCAAAGAAGAGACAGCTGTTCAGAATGCATGCCTCAAATTTATTTAAGAGAAACATGGGTTCAGCAGACCGCAGGCGTAAAACAGGTAAACCTTGTCGACTACAATAATTGATCTGTTGATGAAAATACTGTATCTAGATGAGTTCTCAAGATTAGGCGTAAGAAAATAGTAGAGGGAGGGATGATGAGAGATAATGCATAGGTAGAGAGGTAGAGCATTTATTGCGTTGTAATATTCATGTTATTTTTCATTTTTTGCAATAAACTATTTGATTTGATTCAAGCAATGTGTAATTGAAAGGTCCAACAGCCATAAAACTGTCCCTTTCCAATTTGTAAAGTCAAATCTGAATTGCTTTGAGTTTCAATTTGAAAGAACAAAACAGCAGCTAGTAAAGCTGAAGTAAAGCTAGAACGTTAATGTGTATTGCAAGATTCATGAAGCAACTAAAAGTTGTAAGAGATAGAGAGGGTAAATCCTGGTAGGGTTGGAATTAAGCACGTTAAAAATCTATTATTGTGTATCAAGTAATTATTTTGATGATAACATTTGAAAGTTTTGAGATACAGTAACAATTACAAATACAGTTGAGAGAAGAAAATTCAATCTGAACTCAATATTCACTTCAGGAAGTAGTGTGAAAGTGAGGAAAGACAATTTAGATAGGTATTTTATAGATAGGCATTTTAGATAATAGACAATCTATCATTTTAGGTTCACACCGATGCAATGACTAATCGGTGTGTTTATAAGCAATAGACAATCTATCATTTACATTGAATCAAGAACAGTAGCAAAATAAAAAACAATTATTTCAGTCATGAAATAGATGGAAGAGACAGAGACCACTTTACTGGAGGCAAAGGTCTGTCCTGAAGGTCCACGAAAACGAAACTACCTACGTAGAAGAACCTGGTGTACTCATGCGCTACACAAACTGTGTGACGTCACAAAGGGGTTCTGGAGTATATCGATTTACCGTCTGGCTACGTCAAAAGGGTGGATGCCCGCACGCGTAATCACGCCATCACATGTCCAATGATAAATAAACACCACGGTGACATATTTAGGAAGGGTTCAAATAGGGTATGCTACTGCAGTATAGCATGTTCACTTTGCTATGGCATCAGGACTGAAAATGAATTACATTACAACTCATCACAGTTTTTCACAATAGTTGAAATGTTGAAGATTGTATCCAATACTCAGAATTGATATACGACTGCATCATAGTTTCATAGTGGATGAATTATCTACTTTCATCATTGTAAGAAGCTGTTGAGAGGTAGGCTAATTTATTGTCAATCTGCAGGAGCGCCATTTCTCCAAACTGTTGTGGGGGGGGAAATACCAGGGAGTATGGGGAGGATATGGAATACCCCCCATGAAAAGGGGGTCCGGGGGTTTCCCCAGGAAAGTTTTTGAAATATTACGTTTAAAAATGTAATTTTAAGCTTCATTTTGTCTATCCAAAGTCAGTAACATTATTGATAGGCCTACTATTTCAGATTATTTATCCGATCTTTGGGAGGCCCTAGGCCCCCCAAATGGCGCCCCTGTCAGTCATGTGCCTTACTGTGTAATTGAAAACTGAAACACTTCTGAAGAACTTGAAATGGAAATTGAATTGAAATCAAAGTACACTAGATTTTATTATTGACAGATTTCATGATTCAATGAATCGTGTTCTATTACAATATCTAAAAGGAAATTCCTTGGATAATTTAAGCTATCAATAATCTTATCAAGATTGCAGAGAAGCAATTGTTCGGATTTTATGCAATTTGGTATATCTTGCCACGGGATGGAATTTTTGTGGTGGTGTTCTTTAAATTAGATCTTTAAATTCTGCATCCAACGAGGTTAATACCATGGCCATCAGTTTTCTCTAGCCCTATAAATAGAAAAAACATTTTCCCAAATTCCCCAAGTTTTTCCAAATTTGTGAAATTCAGTGTTTTCCGGCAATGCACTGCACTTGATGAATTACCAGAATGCGTCGAATTTGGGCTCTTGCGACGGAGAAAAGTGACTCTTGATTTATTACAACCTACTTTTCATTGGAGTTCAAGAATTTCATATATTTAGAAAAGCTATTCCATAAGTGTATAAGGTCTATAATATTTCCTTGCTGTGATGATACCCACAAAAGCTCTTGTCTTGAGCGTGGGTAATGGGTAGGATGATGATAAGAGATAAATGGACCTGCAGCTTTAGGTGGGTTACGAACCGCCGAGAAGCGATTTTGATTTACCATGAAAGATTTTCAGCGGAAAAAGGCCTCGTACTGGAAAGTGGTCATAATAGGGGGTAGTAGCAAATGCACGTCTCTTATCTAATCTAGTGAATAGGAACCGGCACGGCCACGTACCCAACCGCTTCCCGTTATATACCGTAGTGAAATCATAATAATATTATCTATTTGATATTCAGTATTATATTTACTAATCTTTTGGTATTTACTGGTACTGTATATCTACTCTCTATTTATTTTCTAGTTGATCCATTTTATTTTGTCTTGTGTTTCAATTCCTTTGTACTGTTGTGCCCTGCTTTACCTTTCCTTAATGTATCAATTTTTTGCATTGTTTTTTTTTTGTTTTCGTTGATTTTTTTTTAGAATAAATCCTTCAATTTTGTAGTACTGTAGGCTAGCTAGGTATAAGTTTTCAATGAGGTATGTTTTGGCGTGAAGCTGAGAGCCTCTATATATTTCTTGTTCGTTATTATCTGTCGTTATCTGTGTACATTATAATTATTATGTTCCATTGATGAGGCATGTAGTGATGATGGTTGATGAAATTGTTGTACTTTAATTCATTCGATGTCTCGAGTACAATACGTTTATTTTGTATCCTGTCAATTTTTGAAATAAATAAGTTTCTGTCTGTCTGTCTGTTGTTTATATGCATGCATTATAGGATAATTTTAGTAAAAGATATTTTAGCGTAAAAACTCACCATTGGGCTTGAACGAAGTGGCAGTATCGAAAGATGGAGCCCTGATCGGCTGGTGCTTGGGTTCAGTCTTGAATGCGGCGGCGGCGCGGTCGAAAGGCACGGCCAGACTGACGGCGGGAAGCGACTCGCCGCGTGTCAGCGGGGGCCGGTTAGCCGCAGCGGCGTGCTCCTCGACGGTCATCATGCGTTTGGCCGGGCCGTCGGAGGCGGAAGCCGCATGCGGGTGGTGGGGGTGGTTGTCGTCGTCGTCTGCGGCGGAGGCGGACAGACCTCGCTTCAGGCCGATCGTCTGCGGCGGACGGCTTTGCGGCAGGTGGTGTGCGGCCAGATGCGACGGCAGCCGCACGGTGGTTCGCGACATGTCGTGATCCTCCGCATTGCGCGAGCCTCGCGGTGGAGGCGGTGTCGCGTATTCCGAGTGCAGTCCAGGACGGGAATGGTGCAGAGTCGCATATCCTAGATGCACGGGAGGTGCAGGTGCCTGTTGTGTGCCCTGTCGATGAGCAACCGGTGGAACTCCAACTATTTCCACGCCATTTTGTTCGCCCGACGTTGAATTGCCCCTATGCACCGCGGCCGCTTTATGGCTTTGAGAGCCTCCAGCCGCTGAACCTCCACCGCGACTCTCCTGAAACCCATGTGCCCTTTTCATTTGCCTAGCCGTCTCCAACACCAACTCTATCCTATCGGCGCCCTCATAATTCACACACCCCCGACAAACGGCTTCCGTGAAGTCGTGCAACATGGCCCACGGCATTCTGGGCAGATCGCACAGATAGCAGTGCTGACGCTTGCCCATTTGCATCACCGACATGTTCACCATTTACAACCACAACTCGCAATCACCACTCACACACTTTGTACGCTGCGCGTACGACGACCAACACCGCAAACAACACGATTCGATTCAATAGTAATTGCACACGACGACAATAAACACAAACCAACTAAACAACTTGGCGCAGAGTAGAAATTGCTCGGTGCTAACATTCCCTCTTCGGCCGAAAATAAACGCGTTCACTTTCTGTACTAACACTGTCTGCTACTACTAATCTAACTTTCAACAGCAACAGCACTACAGTAGTCGATACCGTGTAACCTCTCCTAACAACACACAACTGAATTCGAACGAGCACTGAGAAGCTGAGCTCAGACTGAGAACGCCACGATCGTCCTACGTGTGTGCCAGAGCCAGTGAGGGCAGAGCAGAGGATGCGCAGTGTACTCTCAACAAACCGGCGCACCGCTGCTTGCAAAGTCTGCCGCTAGGCACCAGCACATTACAGACCCCCTCTCCGATTCGCTATTTTCCGCTATCTTTTCCCGATAACCAACCCCATTTCCCATCACCCATCACACATGAATGAGTAACTTCAACTTGACTGGTAAAGTCAATGTGAATCATTTCCTCGTTTACATCAATCTGAAACATTACACAAATACAGTGCTAAGTTCACTTTTGCTAAGGCACCTGGACTGATAGTAAATTAACTTGTTACAGCTCTCTGCAAATATTAAATTGCATACTAATAATAGTCTCTGCGTACTAATATTGTATTGTGGTTACTATCCATTCTAAACAGGAGTACTGGAGTACACCAATATTGAATAATTATAATACATAACTAAATTTTCGAGATCTTGATGTAAAATCACGTAGTATCACGGTTCTTTTTGAAAATGAATTTACACAAAAACATAAAATTAATAATGGAGAAGGGAAAAGAAGTGAAAACATTAAAATAATAAGCCTTACAAACTACATTTCAAGATTGACGGGGAAGGTGAATAAATTTAAATAAAATTTTTAATTAAAATTTTTAAATACAATTTTGAATTTTCAATAACAGATTCAGCTATACACATAAATTAGATGAATACATTTTATAATAGGCCGCTCGATCGGATCATAATGTGAAATACATATTTGATAAATATGTAAAAACTGTATATTTATAGATGTAAATACTGTACAGGTGGAGCTTAATTTCAGGAGATAGGAAATTTCAGGAATAGAGGCCAAAAAATCTAATTTTGTAAAGATAAATTCCACTATATTCATCTTTTTAAAAAATATATTACAAAATAGTGCAACCAAAAATGAACCAACACCTGCAGATGTTAAAAACGACTACGGCCATTCAAGTGATTCACGATCAAAATCAAACGTTGTGATATTTTCTCTGAGCAGCTAAGTATTATCAAAAAACTAAGATAGTAAAAAAAAAATTCTAGAAGATGGATGTAAAACAACCAACCTCAAGCCACAAACAATCTCAACATAAATGTTCTCATTCGTTTTCTTATGAGTTGTCTCGAAAAATATTGTTTTATTTATGATTCTCCTCTTATCATTCTCAGCCATAGATTACATTCCACATCAATATTACTCGCTCTAAGGCTAGGCGTACACCGGTTAGTCAAGACAAGACAAGACAAGGTTAGTCACGTTTAGTCACAGTAATTCACATAGTTGCTTATGAAGCAGCACACTGATGCAATGACTAATCGGTGTGTGTTGCTTCATAAGCAACTATGTGAAGTACTGTGACTAAACGTGACTAATCTCGTCTTGTCTTGTCTTGACTAACCGGTGTACGCCTAGCCTTACTCAACACGTTTCTCAATGATTATTTTGTAACAATTCAGTTTTCATTAACATGGTTTGAAGGTGATCCCATTGCTTCAATTGCTTTATTAGGATGTTTAATTTAAATTATATGCGAATAATGAATAATTTATTCATTGACAGAAGCCTATCATTAGGTTCAATTGGGAGCCGCAACTTGGCAAACTAGTTCTTTAATCAGCTTATCAACCGACGGCACCTGACTTCTGATTGCGATTTGCGAAAGCCAACTGGCTGATTGGAGCAGGCCGTAATCCGTCAATGATTGGATCCGGTTTTCAAGAGAACTTCGCCACGTCGCGTCACTGTAACAGCCAGCAGGTCTGCTACATCAAATATCAGATGCGGCAGATCAGGCAGATGTCTGCTGCAAAAAATGCAGCTGCTGTTGCTTCTCTATTTGTGCGTCAGACAATCTAGAACCACCAGCAGGAACCGGTACAGTAGCAGTTACATAAGAAAAGTTTTTAGCTGATTCAAATTTGCAACCATGTTTAAAATACAATATAATACTATTGTTTCAACACTGGATAGCGTACATGCAATTCAGAATTTATGTAAATAACATAAATGTTACTCACTGGACTGTAAAGGTGATAACATTTATGCGGTTATTACAGTAGACTGAATTTGAGACCGCATGCAGTCGTCAATTCTAGTGTTGAAACAATAGTGTTAACTTCGCAGTTCGTTATGCATCCCAAAAAAATTCAGAACTGACAATATAATAATCTATGAAGGAGAGTACTGGTATTATCATGTATGAAGACAACTTTCCCGCTTGGTTAATAAGTGTACTTATCATGTGCAAGAGAAATATTTTAAGAATTAATTTTTGAAAACTGCAATTTTTGCTTTTAAGGCCGTATTTTTATGAACGTTCCTTACTCAAATGAATGACTTACTCAAGTAAATGTCGGTATTTAATCTTATATAGTAGCTCAGCCATTAACAATAATTGATAATTTTGATATCTCAAATATGAATTCTTGTAAATATTAGTTAACTCACATAATACCCAGAAAGTAACAATACTTTAAAATTGATTGAAATCTCTACCAAGTCGCATTTTAATTGATGTTAGAAATTCTTTTATCGCTACTAACTTGAGTAAGTCATTCGCTTAACTAAATATGTCTTCATAAATATGTCTTCGGAAACATACGATTAATTTTTACATAACAATATTGTTCATTGTCAATCATCAGGAAACATTGTAGCTTTCACATTTTCGTGTTAAATGAATAGTTTTCCAACATAATTTCTATCTTGAAAAGTATCGATGTTTCATTATTTTCATTCAAAACTTCTGACACAGTGTCTGGTGATTTGTTTGTTTTTTCATTATTTTCATTCACATTCAACTTCAAGTACAGTACAGTGATATTCATTTAATTTGACGCTTGGCATTAGATACTCCTAGATACATAGAGAGATATTATATTATTTCTTTGTCATCGTACTCTACGGTCATCAGCAACGTCGAAAAATTATATATCTCTATCTATCTATCTATTTAATGCCAAGTGTCAAATGAAATGAATGTCACTGTCCTCAATTGTTTTTCCCAACCACAAAAAGGTACCGTATCTAATTATTATTTACATCGGTTGATGCTTTATTTACGGAAAAAACAACAATGTACTAACTTAATCTTGTTTCCTCATTTATTTTCTATTCCCATGTATTTTTGACAATGAATCTTGAATTTATTAAAAATCTTAAAATATTAAAAAAATTTTCCCAGAACAAATTCTGGCATTGCACTTGTACTGATTTTTCATGAAAATTGTAAGCTGATTTCACTATCACATTTCTCACTTCTATTTCCTTGAATTTGCCATTAATACAATATTCGCTGTGTGCACGTAGGTGGTGGGGATAATAAAATCGACACCTGCGCTCACGCGGAATTTTAGTAAACAAGAAAAAGTTAAGATTAACATGGAAAGGATAGGGGAATAAGCGAAAAAAATGAGTAACAAAGTGTGTTGTGTGTAAATTGTAAATAAATAAAGGATACAATAGTAATGTTAAAATTCTACACTTTTCTATTTCCAAACATAAAATGATTCAACGAAGAAGATGGTTACAGCTTTGAATAAATATTGAGTGAAATAAACATAACCTTGTGCATTTATTTATTAATGGCAGACGTGACACCTATTCCAGTCTGTTACTGAATGTGATTGCATATGAATAAGATTTTATATGTTTGATAATCATCCAATTTCAATAAATATTATGTAGGCCTATCCATATTTGTTTTATACTGAAATTTTAGACTCGATTTTTTGAACTTGATTTGATAACTTGAGTTGTTGAACACGGTATCGTATGTGGATTCAGGAAGTTACCACCGGTACGGGCTTATTTCATGCCAAACTATTTATTTCAGAAATGAAAGAGCCAGGGTAAAGATTTGTATTTATTGGAACTTATATTGTAGTAATTTACTAGTCCATATATATACTGCGCTATATCAAACACCAGAAAAGAGCATACCGGTAAACTCTATTGATAGTGTCATCACATTTTATTTTCGGCGTACCCCGCTTTACTGGAGTACAAAGCTGTTATCCACGGAAGTTTTCGTCTGCAGACAATCATAACACGCGAACGCGTGAAACATAACCTTTAAAGTTTCGTTTTAAATCTTGAATAAAACATTATAATAATGTTTAAGAACATGCGATATGTTAATTTTATAATTCTAAATATAATTCCACAATCGATAAGTAGGAAAAATAGCGAAAGAGAATTCTATTTCAATTATAAACTAACTTACGTACATAAGCCTATCCTTCCCCATGTTAATCTTCCCTCGTAGATTCATACGATTATCCGCCAGAGCGCAACACGGTAGATGCACACAGCGAATACATGAAATGAAATTTTTCACTCAAATAACATATAGGCGTTGCCTGCAAAACCGAAGTTTGAGTGCTGACAACGAGTATTGAAAACAAAAATACAATACATAAAGCAATGAAAAAATAAATGATATACTTATTTGGTGGTACACTTTTCCTATAGGAAATATACCCAGCAATGACCAAATAAGTATACCACGCTTCGCCACTAATGATATATATAATGTGAATAAATATAATCGATTCGTTTCATCTCTTTCTCATTGATGATCGGTCTCACTCACACGCCTACCGACCGAACACCCATTTCTTCTCGTTAGGTGCAGCCAAATTGCCAGCTGTCATCGCACCCTCCATTTATCTCATCCTCGGCCACCTTCCGTCCCCAGATCCCATCCCATCCCATCCTTATCTCTACTGATCGTCAAGGACGTTCACATTTGACCTCCGCGCCACTCGCCAAGGTCAAAACAATCATCTGTTTGTGGAAGCAGCTGGTGCGGAACGTACTTCAACACCCCCCTCAGGCCTCATCATGATTCTACGTCATTCACCATTGTTCTTCTGTGATAATTCGGCAGGGTTGGGCCAGGTGCGTTTGGCTAACATATCTAAAATTTAGAATATCTAAATTTCAGACTAGTTTTCAGGCGGTTCAGAGGAAGGCGGTTTATTGACTACGAATGACAAGAAGGATATTAACGTTTCCATTATATCTCTATCTACGTTTTCGATATCTCTCTATAGCAGGATCTTTTTAACTTGTCAGAAAACATATGATTGACTAGTAATATCACAATACTTAACCTACAAATGCTGAATCTCGCAGATTATTGAAAAGGTCTTTTAAAAAGTTATTCTTTAAAAGGTCATCTTTAAAAAGGTCTTTTAAAGACTTTAAAGGTTTTTAAGACTTTTAAGCCTGTTGATTATTGTGTCGAAATCACTGTTTAATTATTACCGAAACAGCTGATTTCTGACAAGTTAAAAGGATCCTATATCTATCTATCTAATGCCAAATTAAATGAATCTGATTATAGAATCGATTTTCTTTGATCTCAGGATACCAACATTATTCTCAAATACGCAGATCACATACAGTACCGTGGCGAAGCGTGGTATACTTATTTGGTCATATTTCCTATAGGAAATATACCCGGCGATGACCAAATAAGGGTCCAAAAATAATTTGGTCATATTTCCTATAGGAAATATACCCGGCGATGACCAAAAAAGTATACCACGCTTCGCCACTAATACAGTACCCGTCTGTTGGATTGTTCAATATGGAGCGACACCATCACCATACAAAGGAAGTAAGGAAGTGAGTTTCCATGGCAACGAAACGTTTTGTCTCGGGTAAGGTCGTCGTTGCCAAGACGTTGTTGGCCTAAGTCCTCGTAGCAAAAACGAAGCTCGAGATTTCACGAAGAAAGGCTGTAAGCAGAAAATGAGGGAACGTGAGAGGAGGGGGAGAGGAAATGAAGTTGTTTATGATTTTTTCAGCAGGCAACCACCGCGTTTCTCAAGTGTCCCTTTTTTAATTCCTTTTCGTTTCTCGCTTTTCTGCAAAGAAAAAAGTTGAAAGTCCCCACTTGAGAGTGTGGTTGGTTGTTGAGAGTCAAACAGGGCTGTTGATGCTGAAGCATAGAGCTGACACTTGAAGATGAGATTTATTCTCTAATTGAATTTCTAACTGTGCTCTGGAAAGGGGGTTCACAAAGCTATTTGAATACAGAATAGGATACTAGCACTCAAAGGAATAATGTACAAACGGTTCTGATTGAAGCTATGTATTCGACTGTATTCAGCTATGTAGACTGTATTCACTGTGTGAAGCTATGTAGTCATTGAACTAGCGATAAATTCCATAAATAAAATTATATTTGGAAAATATTTATCCAAAATATCGCAATAACTTTTAAAAACAAGGCTATGATTTGATGTTTAGATCACTTCAGTAGTCATTTTAAGAACATTTTTATTAGTTTAGCAAAGTCCACCAGAAATCTTGTCACCAGGAATCTTGGTGGGGGGGGGGTCAAGATATGTGAGTTTACTAGTAAGGCTAATTTTATGCATGCGATTTCGTACAGAAGTTTGTAAAATGGGTATTATCTGTTTCATACCACATTCAACTTGCTATTTTACTATAATGTGATACAATACAGATTCGAATACACTGAAAATTGCATTAGCTAGACAGGTCCATGGTTTTGTATAATGTACTTTTATTTGGGCTTTTTGGTATGGAATATGGAATAACGTAATTTGAAAAAGATTCGTACTTTGCCGCTTTGATGTAATATTTTCGCTGGTATGAACATGGGGGGCAGAATACATGCATTGTCCCACAGAGTAATTATTGGAGGGGGGGGGCAGAAAGTGCCTTGGCGTCACTTCCTCATTTTAATAATTTAAAATGTAATAGTCATATTAATATTGCATAGTGGGTGAAACATCAAACATTTAAAGTAAGGTAAAAAGCCGTAATAATAATATTTTCTTGAATATTTTCTATCTTCATAAGCAGCAATAAGTTGTAATGACAAATTCATGTCCATTCCAAATGCCTTAGCAAAGTGAAAGAGCTATAACCAGGACTGCACTTCTTGAACTACAAAAATGAGTCAGTCGTTACCCTCAATGCTATTTGCGTGGTCTGATTCACTGCCGTGCTTCTTTCAGCCTCATCAGCATGCGTCATGTAACATGGAGGTTGCCTCACAACAGGCTTCCAGACACATTATGTAACGTGATTGTACTATTGGACTGATGAATATTCATTCATCATCAAATCCTCTCTGTTCCTAATCGAGTTGGCATAAATTTCCGTCCACGTCTATTATGAAAGCAGCCAGTTCTCCATTACTTTTTTTCGGCCGTCTGCTTTCTCCTGTCAGGGAAATGCACCTCCACGAGGGGCCTTTCCCCTCCCCCCCCCCACCGGACGCCGTTTCCACCTACGTCACAGCCGCGTAACCAGAGCGGCAACGTCGCAGTGACGTCACATCCCTGCGGCGCGCGGGAATCGGGCAGATCGGCAACATCGGACTCGGTTACGTCACAGAGGAGTCTTCCGTCCTCTGGGAGAGAGCCAAACAGCTCTCTGATTCCAAGGTTAGTTGAAGCGTTCGTTCGTTCCCGAAATCCATTCGCTTCAAAAGAGTTGAGAGCAAAGAACACCGTCTATTAAAATACTATTATAAGCTCAGCTGGATATGCTCCTTGTGTTATTCACCCAAGGTTTCCCTGTTGAGCAGTTTCCAAATAGAATGGCCGGTCCCACCATCAGAAATCTTTTATTTTTGAGCATAATTCACAAATAAAATTCCTAAAATAAATTTAATTGAATCCAAATAATACTTATTTATTTTAGTTTCATCATATTCATATTTATTAACTTCAGGACACCATTTCTCTTTAATGATCCCGAAAACTTTATTAATTTGATTTTTAAGCATCTTGTTCACAGGAAACTGTTCGCAAAAACTCTTGTATCCAATAAGAAATTTGTAACATAAGTTTACTGTACTATGTAAATGTGAAGTTCATTACATTTTGTTTCTCAGTGAGACTTGAGAGACTCGAATTTGGTTGATCAATCACTATTTTGGATAGGTGGAAGTTCAATGATATTGCTTGCAAATGTACATGAGCGTAATTCCAGTTGTTCTACTACACTGCAACATTCTTTTTCACTTGCAACTGAATTATTGCAGTGAAAAACATCTATCCAGCAAAACATAGCATGCTATACTATGTAATTCTTAATTTATTGTACTGTTTTCTTCGCTCCTGAGGGAGCTGAATATAGGATACTGATATTAATTTATAAACTAATAGCACAGATAAGGTAGTAATTTACTACCACAGATTACTACCTTATCTGTGCTAATAGGCATTTGTGTACAGAGTACTGTGTTTAGCTCTCACTTTTCTGTATATTAGTGTATAGCTTGATGCATACTTTAGCCCCTTGATTTCAAAAGTTTTCATGATTGTCCATCAATCTCTATATCTTCTGAAAAAGTGTGTTATCCATACTACTTAAATTAAATTTCCAACCCAAATATCTATTATTCCAAGGGAACTGAATGAATGAATAACTTTAATTAATAAAAAATAATAATAACTACAATTGGTTGCTTACAAACTAAGGCCCATATGCATTATCTTCGTTCAAACTAAGTTTTACAAATATAAGTTTAAATTTAGTTTAAACTGTGGGTTTTCAGTTTAAACCATATTGAAATCGTAGATTTATAGTTGAAACTACGTTTTGTTAGAATCAATTCAAACGAAGATTCCAATTCTACTGGTCACCCGCTTCTCTTATCAAAACCATTATCCTTACTGACTGTTTGAACTGGAAGAAATCGAATATCAAGGCCAAAACATTCGGGCCTGCTTTGCTAGGGCTGGAAACGCCAGTAACAACCGACAAAATTTCTTGGCCTTGGTTCGAATCCCCCCCTCCTTTATCGCAATGGAGCCAGCCATGACTTGCCCCTTGCCCCCTCCCGCTGGAAGCTACAATACTGAATTGCCCTTTGTCTCAAATTCCCCCTCGATTTGGCAATCCTCTTCTGGTTCCTCCCAAACCAACCAGCATTGCACCTGTCTTGTTTTGAGAGGTACAAAAAGTAAATAGAGAGGAAATGCTCGTGAAAAAAGAGAATGCCAAAGAGCTGGAGGAGAGAGAGAGAAGAAAGAGAGGGGGTGAGAGAGAAGCAACAAAGAGAGAAAGGATAAGATTGGATTTGAAAAAAGAATGAGAAATAAAACTGTGTATTGGGCTGTGGGGAAAATAAGAATTGATTGACTTTGAAGTCTCTTCTGTATTTGAAACGTGACGAATGTCACAGTATTGCTCTGGGGAATTGGTTGGCTGTCCCTCCTTTTCATTCGAAAAATTGGACGATTTTCAATAAGATTACATTCCGAATTCCTCGAAACTATCAGAGATGGTAATGAAGAACTCATGACATTTCGGAACTCTTCCTATTCCTTAAACTTGATAAATTGAAAGTTTTTAATTTTAGTGTGATTTTAGAAAATACTCCAATAATCTTATATGAAATTGAGAGTTAATAATCGTATAGATCGAATTCAAAGAGTGAATAAGAGAAAATAAAATTAAACTTGATAAAATGAAAGTTTTTAATTTTAGTGTGATTTTCAGAAAATACTCCAATAATCTTAGACGAAATTGAGAGTTAATAATCGTGTAGAGATCGAATTCAAAGAGTGAATGAGAGAATCGGCAAGAGTTACATGTATTATAATAATCCAACTTTCAATAGTTGTGAGATAAGTCAAAGTTGAGTTACGTCATAGTTGACGGATGAGGATAAGTCATAGTTGGTTAATTTCAAACTTACAATTCCAATCAATTGTACGAATTCATAAACTGAATTAAAGCATTACCAAGAGTTTAAATAGCCTAGTTTTAGGGTTATAAAAAATGCTGATGACGTAGAACAACTTCAAAAATCTACAGAGCCGTCTGATTGGCCAACAAGCTGAACAGACGCCATTTTACATTTCGACCAATCAGAAGCTAGCAGCTCGTCAACTCCAGTTGGGCTTTCAGGTGTCATGTGACATCTTCGTACAGCTGGCTCTGACTGGTTAAAATCGTGAAATGGCGACTGTTTATCCCATTGGCTCGTCGGCCATTTCATCACAGTTTCAATTTTTATTGAATTTCAATCTCACCAATTGAGTTAAATCTTATTGAATTTCAACAATGTTCTTCATCTTCCTCTTCTTCTTCTTCTTCTTCTTCTTCTTCTTCCGTCTTCTTCTTCTTCTTCTTCTTACGTCTTCTTCTTTATTCTTCCTCCTCTTCTTCTTCTTCTTCCTTCTTCTTCTTCTTCTTCTCCTCCTCCTCTTCCTTCTTCTTTTCTTCTTCTTCTTCTTCTTCTTCTTCTTCTTCTTCTTCTTCTTCTTCTTCTTCTCCTCCTCCTTCTTCTTCTTCCTTCTTCTTCTTCTTCTTCTTCTTCTTCTTCTTCTTCTTCTTTTCTTCTTCTTCCTAATTCTTCTTCTTCCTCTCCTCTTCTTCTTCTTATCTTGCTTGCCTTATTTTTCTTCGTCTTATTCCTCTTGTCATCCATCCTTTTCCACCTCTTTTTCCTCCTCCTCCTCTTCTTCTTCTTCTTCTTCTTCTTCTTCTTCTTCTTCTTCTTCTTCTTCTTCTTCTTCTTCTTCTTCTTCTTCTTCTTCTTCTAGCTTAGTGTTAGTTTATTGTACTATCTGTACTATCTCACCAATTGAGTTAAATCTTGTTGCATTTCAATCACATCAAATGAATTTAATCTTATTGAATTTAATTTGTACGATTTCATTGAATCACAAGCACATATATGATGAATGCCTTTCGATGAATGTTGGTTCTACAAAATACAGTAATCTAATCTGCAATATTAGAAGAGAGAGCTCTTTATAAGTGTCGCACTCACACAGTGGAGTACTGTACGTTGCTGCGCCTAAAATTAGTTTGACAGCGAATAGTCTGGCAAATAACAATAATCTGTGTCTGCACTTCAATTCAGACACCAGTTATTAGTCAGCGACTGGTCTCAAAATAGTTGATTACACTGGCCCAGCTCATTTCAGCCTCTAACTTTGCTGGCAGAAGGCTGAAAATTAGAACTGCTGACATCGGATTGGTCTACTGCCCGATTATCGGCATTCTTTGTTGTCAGAAACTGCCTTTAGCTAGCCCTGACACCATGCAAGTTTGGACACCACGTTGGAATTTCGGTCAACGTATTATTTGATTTCGAGTTTTTTACCTCCGAATTTTTAAGCAGGTTATGGATGAATCTTGAGTCCCAGTAACTTTAATAGGAATAAAATATATATAAAGTTGTATTTTCTATTTTTATTTGTGGGGAGAAAATTTACAAGACAGAACACAACCTTTCACACCAATTAGCAGACTGTGATTACACAGTCTCAGTATCACGAACCAGCAGAAGGATTTTAACCTTGTTCTCTGGAGTAAGTTCTCAGTCTCAGTATGTTCTCAGTCAAACTGAAACATTTTGGGTTTAAACAAGTGAATTAAGAAATTAATAGGATGGGTATTGTATGTATGCAGTTTAGCTATCCGAATATTGATAAGTATGTGAATTCTCAACTGTATTAAGAAAACAAAAACCAATGTGAAGTTGGAGCAATCATACAATGAAATGACTATAATTTTTTACCAATATTTTCTCACCAAAAAAGAGAAGTTAGACCTCTCTTACACTCTACCCTTCAATAGGATGCTAACTCATCAACTAAATACGAAAATCAGATTTATCAAATAATCTTAACCAATGCCCAATCAACTACAAACCAAAATATCTCTCAATTTACAATGATAGCGAACTAGAGTGAATCAATGGTATAGTATACAAACAATAAAACGAATATAGGCTAATCATCTTGATAAAATTGTGTAGTTGAATGAACAATTTTGAACTTCATTTCAAATTAATGACATTTTTTCAATTTTGAATTATAAATACTGTGTCATAGATCAATTGGAATAAGGATTCGCGTCAGAGGCTTCCGGGAAAACACTCAGGATTACCTACGGTCTAACGACAGACTTTCACAGGAATTATCCTTGGAGTCATGCCTCTGATGGGAAACTACCAACTACCTCAATGTTATTAATATGTGAGACTATCATATGACGATCACAGGAATCATCCTTGGAGTCATGCCTCTGCTGGGAAACTACCTCAACGTTATTAATATGTGAGACTATCATATGACGACATACGGGCTAACTAGTGTCACAGGAATCCTGCTTACGTCAGATAAACCTAACGGACACCCGTATCATAGGAAAAACACGTTTGAAGAGTGTGGATGATCAAAAAACTATGCTTCCCGTTCTACTGACTGGTTGAACCCGTATCTTGTGCAGTGCTTGGCCACCCCAAGCGAGTTTCTCACATGACAATTGCATCGTGACCTTGGGAAGGATGATGCTGGTTTTTGGGCGAATGAAAATCAGGCTATGAAACCTGTTAGTGATCAGGTTGATCAGATCTGCTGTTCTGAGAACAGGTGATTCATTCATGTGGTGCGCTTCTTATCACCCTAAAAAGCAAACTAGAACTCTTCGAATCGCCCTCCATGTGACTACAAGGACGAACCGGTCAGTCTCAATATAGAACAACAATAGTTTTTTTTCAATGTTCAAGTAAGGGGCAAAATAGGAAGACGTTTTCTGAGCTTTGTTGTCCACTGCAATTCCTGTAATTCCAGATATTCAAAACGTCAACAACAACAAAGTTTTCGCAGGCTGTTTTGTTCCCACTACAAGGAAGGAAGAAACTGGATTTACGGTTCCTGTATGCAATAAGGCGAATGCAATGCGAAAACCTATATCTACATCACAACCTAAGAATCTACATACATATTGCGGAATGGATAGTAGAGGCTGGATTGGTTTTTGATTCAGTTTTTTTCCTTGGGAAAGAATTCTTGAGAGCCATGAGAAATGAGATGCAGCTACAAGTTATTGGTTTCACATGTGGAGAAAGATCATTGAATCAGAACACTGGTTTTTTACGGGGGAGGGATACTTTTTGTTTCAATGGAGACGATTTTACGGAACAAGTGATCGGTATTACTGAATCAAAAATGATGTTATCTTTAATGTTTTCAAATTTTAATATCTTAAAATTTTTCAATTGGTAATTATTTGGAGAGTCTGGTCTCACAAGGTGTGAGAAATAACTGATTGATAAATTGAAAAGGACTTCAATAAATAAATGACAGAGTTTTTTGCTTCAAAATTATGGATATGGAGTACCAAAAATCCAAGATTCAACAGCATTTGTTGCTTGGGTTCAATTAAACTGGGAAAAAGGATTAATATTATCAGTTAATTAGAGAATTCCAGTAAATTATAAGGATTGATGCTTGAATTATCAACTGTAAGTATGTCGATGATAGAAACAACCACTATCCACTCACCACAATAATTAGATTAACAGAAGTGTCATTGCACTCATGGGGAATATAAGAAAAGAATAATCAAGACCACATTTCGAGCTTTCGATATCATAAGAAAATTAAGGGATTTCACTCGCTAAAAATTTGGAATTCTATCTCTTCTACGCTACATGCCAATGAGGTAATAGAACTTATATTTTATTTTATTCTCTCATAAACTGACGAATTTGCTGTTGAAAAAAGTAATTTCATGATTCTTCATAAATGGATATTTTAATTTACACTTGCAATAAGACTATCGAGTGACAAGCCTGGTTGCCTGGGGCCTGTTGCATGAGAAAATACAAGCTAGTAATACTAGTTGTCACTATGGTAACTTGCCATCTGACAAGTAGTATTACTAGTTTGTATTTTCTCATGCAATAGGCCCCTGGTAGTAATTAATGATTAATAATTCCAATAAATCAATCCACCAAGGGCGTAGCTAGGATTTTATTTTGGGGGGTGCTGAAATAGGCAGGAAGGTTATAAAGATGTAATAGTTTCATGGGATAAAAAAGCGAGCAAGAGACAAAATTACAACAAATGTCAATTTCGGGGGGTGCTGAAGCCCTTTAGCACCCCCCTGGCTACGCCCTTGCAATCCACCACAAATTTATGATAATTGTTCTGGGCATGTGATGAACTAAATTGACTAATTCCCATAAAAAACTGTAATCTTTTTATAGAAATAATTTCAAGTGTTTCGTTTTTGAGTGAAAAATTGTGACTTTGAAAGGTATGGATCATAACCTAAATTTTGGACTTTTTTCTAAATTAGAAGTACAGTTTTGGGCTTAAGCCTGTTGAACCTTTCATTTAGTATTATGTGTACATTACTGAATAAATAAATAAATAATAACTCACTATAGTAATTTTATAATCAACGTATACCTCTTTTGACTTAAGTGTACTCTTAACATAAGTGAGGTTGAGTTATTTGCTGCCATTCTTCCATATATAATACGGAAAATCAAGTAAAGGAAATTAGAGCAGTAGACATGCATGCATAGTGTAAAAATGACATAATAATAGTTTGAGATAACCATCAATCATTAGAATGTGTAACGACAGATGCATAGTGTAGTGGTAACCGGTTACTATTAATAAAATAACAGTTGCCTTGACAAGTTCCTTGCCAGCGTACCGTTATTATTATGGAGCAGAACAGGGGAAGGCATGCTGTACTGCGTAGCTGTGTTAATAATGTAGGTCAGGCTCATTTGGTGACGTCACATGACCCTAGACCTATCTCCTTGGCAAGCTGCTGCGGTTTTTTGCATTTTTTTCGTCGGTCGTTGCCGATCTCACGTCTTGGAAACGACTTCACATTGTTCAACTAACTATTATAGATCAAACCATTTAGCTCCTATTTATACCTGTCCTTTTTTCAAGATTACGACTTGAAGACTCCAGGAGGGAGTATAAGACAAGTCAATTCAGCAATACAAATAAGGTTATTAGGCATACATCGAAATAAGTTAGCGTCAATATAAGACAAGAGTTGAAGACAGTCATTATCATATTTCACATGGTTGCCAGGGTGTAGCAGCACACACACCGATTAGTCATGCATCGGACGACTGTGAGCTGCTTCTATAGCAGCTACTATATGAATAACTGTGACTAAACGTGACTAATCTCGTCTTGTCTTGACTAACCGGTGTACGCCTAGCCTAAAATAATACCATTCTATACACAACTAGTCGTTAGGCAAGTCAAGTCAATAACATCTACAATATTTAGCCACAACTATTTTTAGACTAATTGTCATTCTCAAGATCGGTTACCATTCTTCTGAAACAGCAACCTCGATTGTCAGACCCAGCAAAATTATTGCCGCAAATCTGTGCCAGACCCAAAGAAACAAGTAGTGCGGTATCATTGCGTATTTCAGAAGTCACTACTACAGTTTATGCAACTCGGTTTTTCATGTTCAATTAAACTTATTGAATCAAGAACTTTTTTGGCATTTTCTAAAAGGTAGAACACATGGTTATTGAAGAACCTCAAATAGTAGCATTGATCCATTTGGATATTGTATTATCGATACACAGCAAATTTCACACACAACATATGGGTCATAATTGATGAAAAAGAAAAGTCCATGTGTCTAAATGCAACACTGGAAACAGGTGGACAGTGTAGACAGCTTTAGGTAATATTGGACCATTTGTTTACTATGAGGCTCACCCACACGATCATACTGTGATCCAACAAGTGGTACAGTTATCTCACTCTACAAATACTACATTCATGATGTATCAAGGTCTGTGTGTACGAGCGATAAACTCAAGCAGATTCCGACTGAAAACCGGCGCTTCAATCTTTTTCTCAACATAGTGTGTGCAATTAATACGATTCAGGTACTTTTCAAAACTACATCTGGTATCTTATAGAACACAACAATCTGTATAAATGTATGATACCGTTTATCCTTCCCAATTACATTACTACTAATTCTTGTTACTATTGATTACACCCTGTAGTCAGTGACATTGCACTCATCGAAAACTGTAGTCATAAATGAAGCCAGTAAGAGTATGCGACAGCTTTCGTCTCCTCAAGTTACAGCCATTGTCAGGGCCATGGAGTGGTCGGACATCTGGTTACCCAGATAAACATAGCTTGGTTGCCGCCCAAGATCGGTTCTAAAGTGATGGTCAAGTGGGCGATTGATAACTGTTTGCAGCGGCCAGGGCAGGTTCTTCAGTAATTCAGTTGAAACGCATCTGGTTTGAGCATATAGAACATAATACATGGATATATTTCTACGGTTGAGAGACGCCCCAGTTAGAACAACCTGTCCCACTCGCAAGCGACCAAAGAAAGTCGCCGTCGCTTCTAGCCGCACCCGACGACCTGTTGAACTACAAAATGCTAAAAGCGCAGAATCGCTTTCTAGTACTTTTTGGTGTCAAGGTCTCTTTATGAAGAGAGAAGAAGTTAAAGGCCTTTTTAAGAAGGATTAGCAATGAAGAAGAAGAAGAAGAAGAAGATTTTCTTGGAGGAGGAAGAAGATGATGAAGATACCCTGAAGAGAGGGAGGAGGAAAGTCGTCAAGAAGAAGAAGAGAAATAAAGCCGTCTACGTGCAACAGACTTTCGGTCACCATAACTTTCCTGTAAAGTGCAAGACCAATTGAAGAGGAAGAGGAGGAGAAGAAGAAGACGAAGAAGAAGAAGAAGAAGAAGGAACAAGAGGGAGGAAGAAGAAGATTTTAGATTTAGATCCTCTAGATTGACGCTATTTCTATCTACATAGACTAGAAGAATATGAATTGTCGCTTAAATTAGATTGGCAATAAGGAAGAAGAAGGAGGAGGAGGGAAGAAGAGAAGAGAAGAAGGAAGAAGAAGGAAAGAAGAAGAAGTGAGGAAAGAAGAAGAAGAAGAGAGAAGAAGAAGATTTCTAGAAGGAGAAGAAGAGAGAGGAAGAAGAAGAATCCCTTCAAGAAGAGGAGGAGGATAGAAGAAGAGATGAGGAAGTTAAAGAAGACCAAGAAGGAAGATCACAATAAGAAGAAGAAGAAGAAATAACAGAGGAGGAAGAAGAAGAAGAAATAATAAAGAATAAAAGAAAGAAGAAGAAGAAGAAGAAAACTGAATTGGAAATAAAGAAGAAGCCATTTTGGAAGAAGAAGAAGAAGAAGATATGTTATTTTGTAAGAAGAAGGTTACTCTTTAATTAAAGAAGAAGATATGAATTTCTGAAAGAAAGAATAAAGAACAAGAAGAAGAAGAAGAACAGAAATGTGTTTCAGAAAGAGAAAGAGTGAGGGAGATTAATTGATTGGCTGCCTTTATTTATTTCCTAGGAGCGCGATGCTAGGGCAAAGCTGACCATCCCTTCAATTCTCCTATACAATTCTTAACTATAATAATCTTCAAGACTTTAAAGCTAAACGCTATCAACAAATTATTTGAAAGAGAGAAAAAAATTGTTTGATTAATTGGGGGGGGAGTTAGGTCTCCAATTCCTCTCTGCCATACAACCCTTTACAATAGAGAGAGAAAGAAAGAGATAAGATAAGATTTCTTTATTCTTGTGAATAACAAAATATAACTGCTTAGATTCTAGCTACTTCGTCTCTTCCTTATTCTTCCTATTCAAATCATTATAACCCTACTTGTAGGCTCCAAGCAAATCACAATCTTGATATTCCCAAAAATTAATCTTGAACTATTTGCAGATGTATACTGTATTTTCCACCTTGTCTCTATACTTATGAAAAAAGTCCCATCAGCATCTCGACTTTGAAGCATGTTAAGCTTATGTAACCGTTGGCAGGCTACCTATACAGCCATACAATTATTTCCTCAAATGCATGCCCTACGAATACGAATTTACTTGGCAAGAGTTATCATTCCCAACGGCATCCCTTGTGAGACGGTCTTCCTTTCAGTGGGAGACTAACCTTCCCCCTACCCAACAACATCACTTGAATTCCTTTTCTTCGGCTTTACTTTTCCAACTTCGGGCTTTGTCCGTTCCTTGCATATACAATCAGAACAGGTCCGTAATATGGACGGAATACGAAAACGAGTCAACCCAAAAAAAGTAGGTAAGTCTTGTTGTTTGGGGGAGGGGGAAAGACGTGGGTCTTTCCCCCAACCAACGTCTTCTTTGACCCCTCTCACCCCCTCCAAATCCTCCCCAGGACCCCTAAAACCTCCATTTTCATGCAGGGAATCACAGCAGCCTCCGCGTCTAGGGACTGTAACCTCTACTCAGTATGCATTGAATAAGGGTGCCGAAATGGACTCAACGGAAATGGCGCGCGATTCAAATCTCACTTTTCTCGTTGCTTCGAGCTGAAAAGATGGTTCCTCGCCACAAGGTCCTTTTCTTGTTCTATCTCCATCATTTTATTCAGTTTTCTCTCTGGAAAAGTACTCCGATTAAACGGGAAAACCTTTTTTAATAGTCAGTATCAATGCCAGCTATTGATTCTACATTTTTTCAGTTCAATTAGACGGTTCTCGTTGGATTTGAATCTAAATTTATCCATTCAATCAGGATGGGTGGATACAGACTCATTGGGTTTTCATATAACATCATTGTTATTCATCATTATTGCTGTTCATAACGCAATATTGTTGTTTCCATGATTTCAAAACTACCTAAAGAATTATTAATCTAAAACAAAGGTGATCAAAATCTTGAATATATAGGGACTAAAATAGCTATTTGGAGAATAAGTTACTGTGAATTTGTTTTTGACTCAAGAAGTTGAGTGTAGAATGTACGATTCTTAATTATTTCATTTCTTCTATCACTAACAAACGTGATAAATCATAGTGATTTCTGTTGTAAGTCTTGGGATAGAAACAATTTTTAGCGTGTAACGATTAAAGGGGAATACCATTCTTTATTATTCACTATCAATAGATTGATTCTAAAAGAATGTATTTTTCATTCAGACGTTGTCTAATGTCTAAAACCTCTGTCTCAACATTATTATAAAATTTATAAATCATAGTGACAACAAAGACAATTCAACTACTTAGTTAATATTGTCTTTGGTGGCAATCAATGAGAGTAATAAAATTCTTATTGAAGATATCGATCAATAATTAATAAAAAAATGATAAAATACGAGAGTTGAATAGGATAACATATAAATTATACATATTGTTTATATCAGTCAATTAAGAAGGAGAAAAAATTATTAATAATAAAAACTATAATTATTTCATAGAGAATGAAATACTGAAACAATAATTATTACAAAAGTTCAATATCATCAAAAGATCAATAAGGAAAAATTAAAGATGTAACATTTATTTATTTATCAATGGAATATCCATTAATTATCAATATCCAACCAATTGTTGAATTCCCAACAATTTTCAACCATCTGCCATTCATAGACAGTCAGAGGCAATGAGAATATTTTTGTTCAAGCGTAATGCCAAATCTACATCAAATTCTCGCATCACAATCAGAGAGAAAGATCATTGACCTCAGCTGTGGAGGCACTCTACTCTTGAAGAGGTGAGTACTTTACAACTACCAGTTCAACCTACTACCAATACTAAAAAGTCATCATGGTTGTTTCGCAGCTTTCAACCAATACCGTTGACCGTAGAAGGACCATCGGCAAGCACCGAACACTCCCAAAAAAATATTTTCGTCTCTGAGTACCGCTATGAAACTGCTTCGATAGCTGCTTTGCTTGCTGGGCCAGCATTCTTTGCAATATGACTGATAGCTCGGTTGAATAATTTCATTTCTGCGGATTTCTGGTTTTGCAAGGAAGTACCAGAGAGTAGGCTATAGAAGCTGAACTTCTACTTCTATAGAAATGCTTTTATGAACTTTTGATTCCACTTCACATGTTAGTTTTCACTGCAGTTCGTAAATGGATCAAGAAATCATCATCTTCAACGTTTTTCTTTTATAGAGCTTCTATAGACTAGTACTTCTATACTTCTTTCAAAAAGAACTTCTACTTCTCAGGTGAAACCAGAGACTACAGAAGTAGATCTTTCATAGATCTATCTATTTATATTTGATCATTTGATCAAGAGCTCACCGTAATAAACTAATCCATTGATTATCGAACAGAATGATCACTTCACTGCAATTCAAAATTCAATAATAAGGTGAAAAAATGTTCCTTTAATTGAAATTCAATATTCAATAATAAGGTGAACAAAATAATCCCTTCACTGCACTTCAATAATCAATAATAAAGTTAGGTTATCTTATTAGGTTACCTTATTATTAACACTATTTTAAAAACACTTTAAATAGTAATAACTTGATTTCCACTTACATGGTGACGATCGTTTCATTCTGGTGTAGGACATCATCAGACTCCTGAATTAGATTGACACAAGACTCAGATGGTGTCCGATGATGTCCTACACCGTTATGAAACGATCGTCACTATGTAAGTAATTTCTACTTGAAAGTGTTTTTAAAATAGTGTTAATAATAAGGTGAACAAAATGACCCCTTCACTGCAATTTAATATTAAATAATTAGGAGCATGAGTTATAGCATAGAGAAGCGATACTCTCCAGATATTCTAATCTGTTCTCTGTGGTTATAAGGCGATAACTTTGCCGTTTTCATCGATCATCTCAGTAGGTTCGAGTCGAGGATTCCGTAATGTACTTCTTCTTTGTTTAAGCATCCGGGATCAGTGGTTGTTCTAGGCTGAGAGCAGGCCGGATACGGATAGAAGAACACACAGACGAAACGGATCTACTGGGAACGCGGTCCCATTGTGGCATTGTTCACCCTCTAATTAAGTTTGATGAGCCTCCAGGTCATACCACAGGCGTATCTCCAGCAATACAACTCCAAACTTGCTGGAAGAAAACGGGTATCGGACTCAAGTAATAAGGAATATGGCTCCAAATTTTCAAAGCCGATTTAAATTATTATTTTTCAGACTATATTTTTAGAAAAATTCAAGAGAGAAACAGTTTCAAGTCAAGCCTTTGTTCTCTCCCATATCATCTTGCCATGATTTGTGTATTAGTAGATAAATAAATGAATAAATATGATTTGAAATTGTAGAACATGAGATATAAGAGAAGACTTGAAATATTGACAACAGATTAATAGCTACAAATTTGAATACTGCAAAAAAATTCCTCAAATCGAACCCAAATCTGGTATTCATTAAATCTTTCCACTCAAAGAATCTTCTGTATAAGGTTCATTTTAATTAAATTTAGATAATATAAAGATGGAAGGTAATGAGACATTCAACTATACAGATTTGCTGTTTATTGTGGTTCATCAATTTCCTTATTAATGTTGATTTGCAGAAACAGAACTTCAATATTTATGGTAATATTCAATTAATTGATGATTTAACAGCATATGTTGCAATGTCTCATTACCTTCCATCTGAATAACATTCATTAATATGAATCATATTGAACAAATTTATTAATATTAATGATATTTTATATAAAATATTAATATTAATCATATTGATTTGATTAGTAGAACATGATATGGAGATGTAGAGAAGGAGAGATAATAATAATAAATTATTGTCGATAAACCAAGGTGATTGGGGCTCATTTTTTTGTTTTGAATCAGTATAATAACAACAAAATAGCAAAAAAATGTTCAAGAAGATAAAAGTATAAACATAGAGAAGCTATACTCTCTACTATACTCTATATACTCACTCTCTTACTAATCTGTTCTCTGTCTGTGGTATAAACAAGCCTTGACCACACATGAAGGAATGAAAAATTAATGTATTCATAAGGGATGTTACTAAATGTAAACCAAAACATATTTTTATAAACGGATATCGGCCTTTATCAGCGCCTTGCCTTGAATTTAAATGTGAATAGTAAAATTTTTATTCTATTCAATCCTCAAAGTGGCACTTATGATTGTGGTGACCTTATGATTTAGTGTGTAATTGTGTAGTGCGATAAGGTTTGTCGCAATGCAGGATTTTGCAAGCGGAGGTCAATTGCACCTTGTAAGGTGAGCTGGATGTGTGCAATAATGTTATCGCAGTGACAAGTCGAAGGTAGATAAACACCGCGTGTGGGGTGGACCGATGTGCAGTGGGCGAGGCGACAATTCCACAAGAATTAGCGTCGGCACCCATGTCTACACTACCTGTGTCAACACGTCTAATTCGCTTTGTGGGTGTCACTAAACACGGGAACACTGGGAGCAGGGATCACTGGGAGCAGGGATCACTGGGGGCAGGGATCACTGGGGGCAGGGATAATTGGGGGCGAGAGGTAGAGTAGTACGTATCTGTGGGGACTCTTGTTTGACCCCCCGGGGGTCTGTTTCATAAAACGCACAAGTTCTGAAATGCAGGTGGAATGTCCAACTCACACTGTCCATGACATTTTATACAGAGTGTTTCTAGAATAGACCGACTATAGCAGGATCCTTTTAACTTGCCAGAAAACATATGTTTTACTCGGCCACCAGTACAATACTTAACCTACAAATGCTGAATCTCGCAGATTATTGAAAAGCTCTTTTAAAAAGTTATTCTTTGGAAGGTCTTCTTTAAAAAGGTCTTTTAAAGACTTTAAAGGTCTTTAAGACTTTTAAGCCTTTTGATTATTGTGTCTTAATCACTGTTTAATTATTACCGATACAGCTGATTTCTGACAAGTTAAAAGGATCGTGCTATAACTTCGTGAGCGGTTTCCTGACATTGAAATTAAGAAAAAAGTTCCAGTAAAGATGGGTCCTGAAATGCTTTGTTTCCCCCTAGTCACCATTTGTTTTTCACTTTTTATTTATTTTTCTCCAGAATGGTTTGACTAATTTTGTTGAAATTTGGCATGGTTTAGGCCAAGATGACGGTCTGATTGAAGCAACCTTATCTGACGAAATATTTCAAAATGGTGGGCATTTGAAATTTTAAATTGAAATAACTCGAAAACTTGTTGCCCGCCATTTTAAAATATTTCGTCAGATAAGGTTGCTTCATTTCTTTTATACCCGAGTATGATATGACAAAGTCAGATGAGAGAGCGTGGTGACATTATTTCGGCCTCCCCCTCCCCTTCCGCTTAAACTCCTCCAGTCAGTCCATAGTGATGTCACTCCCGCTCTGCAGCTCTTTATTACCTCTTTCGTGCCAATAACCCAGCTATGGCGTGCCTTGCCTCCTGACCTTGAATATCTCTGTGCAGCCGTAACAGCAATCATCATTGCTGGCTGTATCCTTATTCTTCTTCTACGTCCTGTTTTTCTTCTTATTCTTCTTATTTTCTGTGGACTTACTCCGTCTCACAAAGGTCTTCTTCCTGCATTTTCTTCTTCTTCTTTATATTCTACTACTTCTTCTTCCGTCTTCTTCTTCTTTTTTTCTTCTTCCTTCTTCTTTATTCTTCTTCCTCCTCTTTTCCTTACCATGCTTCTTCTTCCTCCTCTTCTTCTTCTTCGTCTACTTCTTCTTCTTCTTCTTCTTTCTTTTTCTTCTTCCGTGTTCTTCTTTCTTCTTCTTCCTCCTCTTTTCCTTCCCATGCTTCTTCTCCTTCCTCCTACTCTTCTTCTACTTCTTGTCCTTATTCTTTCTCCTCCTCCTCCTCTCCATCTTCTTCCTCATGCTTTTCTTCTTCTTCTCCTCCTCCTCCGCCTCCTTCTTCTTCTTCTTCTCTTTGTTTTCCTTCTTCGTCTTCTTTTTCCATTTCCTTCTTCCTAATTCTTCTTCTTCCTCCTACTACTCTTCTTCTTCTTCTTCTTCTTCTTCTTCTTCTCTATTGTCTCTCACAAGAATTTCAACAGCCTCCTCCTGGTCCCCTTCCTGTCCCTCTGTCTCCATCTTGCTTGGCTTATTTTTCTTCGTCTTCTTCCTCTTGTCATCCATCCTTTTCCACCTCCTGTTTCCTCCTCCTCCTTCTTCTTCCTGTTTTTATTCCTATTCATCCTCTTCTTCTTCCTATTCATCCTCTTCTTCTTCTTCTTCCGCTTCTTCTCATTTGTCCCGTCTGCTCGCACGGAGTTCCGTCGTCACGCCTTCAAGTCACGTTCTCCGCCATTGCGGTCTGACCTTTTATTTCTATCGCGTCATCATCTTCTCTCTCCCTCTCTCTCCTTTTTTCTCCAACTACGTGTTTTCTCAGCGTCATGCCTTTTTTTTCTAACGATTTTCCTCGAGTTAACTGTTTGGCCGACTATAAAATCTGAGAGCGACTTCAATGAGCGAACGACCAATGCTGGGTCTGAAAATGTGATTGCAAGAGGGTCCTTCAAATAGCTTTCAGGATTGGGATTTTATCATGTCTTTGAAGAGACATGACTCTTGTTCACTTCACTCAGGCATCTGGACTGGAAATAAATAACATTGTTATCACAACTCCAAAATGTCCCGATTTTTGGGAAAGATGTCCCGATTTAAAAAAAATGTCCCGATTTTTGGGGAAAATGTCTCAATTTTTTGGAAAAAAGTCCCGATTTTTGGAAAAAATTCCCGATTTTTGGAAAAAATGTCCCGATTTTGAGGGAAAATGTCCCGTTTTTTGGAAAAAATGTACCGATTTGTGACAACTTAAACAACTTGTTCAAAGTGAATAAGATCTCATCCTCTATAGAATATTAATATGATTGCATCATAGAGAATGAATTAAATTCGAGGATGAGTCGAATCCCACACACATATCTTCAGTCTCAGTTAAGTCACTGTTCAGTCAGGCCCAGTGTTCTGTGATTGGTCCGACGCTATCCACGCATGCACAGAACGAGCTGAACAGAAAAGTAACTAAGATTGAACTTATATGTGTGAATCGACATTTATAAGTTTTTAATAAATCTGTAATGATTAATTCATTGTCCAGAGCCTTAGCACCTGAAACAGACCTCAGGTTCAATTTCAATCATTTTCAATTGCAATATTTTACTCTCAATGTCAAGAATGAAGTTGCATACAATGATGAGCCTGAAGCATCAAAATTGTGCTTAGTGATTTCAATTTAGTGAGATTTAAAATCAAATGAAATGAATACACACGTGGCCAAAGCAAGCTGTAGTAGAAAAATTAATCTCAAAACATTTTCAGTCTCTCCTGGTTTAACGGAAACTGTCCAAGGTTGAACGTCATTCCTGTGAACCGGCTTAAAATTTCTCTGTTGAAAAAATATTAAAAAATACTCCAATGTATTTATTATCATTCCCAGTCGAAACCGACTAGCAGCTTCAAAAAATCCTGAATGTAATTTGATTAGGAGTCGCTGAATATTCAGATTGGAATATCCTTTTAGAGGCATATAATTAATGAGTGATAGGCGCTGCTCTCGATCAAACTCACTTATTTTGTTCTAAAGTATTTTCCATTTACGTAGGCTTACATCCTGTTTCACGCTGAAAGACCAAGTTTTAAATTTTCCAGGTTAATGAATACGTGTATGTACTTACAAGATCTAAATCGTGGGAACCTATAAAACTTTGTTTAGATTACTAATTTAATTCGCTGTAATATGTACTTTTCTTATGGCTCATTATCTCTCTGCTATTAACGAACCCTAAAATAGTAATACCTGATGATTCCTTCCCTTGCAAATTTACGTGTGAATGTTAAGGCTAGGCGTACACCGGTTAGTCAAGACAAGACAAGACGAGATTAGTCACGTTTAGTCACAGTAATTCTCATAGCTGCTTATGAAGCAGCACACACCGATGCAATGACTAATCGGTGTGTGTTGCTTCATAATCAACTATGTGAAGTACTGTGACTAAACGTGACTAATCTCGTCTTGTCTTGTCTTGACTAACCGGTGTACGCCTAGCCTTAGAAAAAATAAAGAATCTATGAAGATCATGGTTGGAATTTATTCCAGTTTGAGTCAGTCTAGAGTTCAGGTATTTCCTTCAAATTCAATCCTATTCACTTTGATTTCTATTGAACTAAATAAAGAACTTCTCTTAATTTTGGATTATAATGAAGTTCACTTAATCATAAACGAGAATGTTGTAACAAAAATTCATATGTATTGGAAAAAATGAATTCTTATTCGCAACCAAAATGTATTTTTCTATTTTTCCATAAAGCAATCTTGTTAAAAAAAATAACAGCTCAGTTTCGCAACCAAAATGTATTTTTCTATTTTTTCAGAAAGCAATTTTGTTGAAAATCAATAAGAGCTCAGTTTCTGGCAAGTTAAACGTGCAGTCTGCTGTTATAAAATTCAGTTGAGAATTCAAAAGCACGAATTCATTTTCAGAGAGAATAGATATGGAAATTATTATTACTATTCTGTGCTGTTGTACAGGCGTAACGTTGTTTGTACATGGAGAGAATATTCAATCCACCTGAGTGCATTAATACTCAGAACTCAGAACTGACCTTCACTGTTGAATACGATTTCAAGGCGTGAAAAACTAATATTTCTGTTGTCATATTTGTTTCACAAATTAGCATCGACGTATCTGCTTTTAGAGCTCGTAACGATTTTTTCAAAGAAATAGCTTTGGATTATGAATTGTGCAAATACTATTTTGCTGTAGAACTTTCCCTATTGATAAACCCTGCTGGATAAACTTGTCTTTATTTTATTCGCCTCACTTTTATTCCTTAAATTCACAGTATGTTGTTTAAATTTAAAATTCTAAGAGTATTCCTCCATACTCAGGGTATACTGTATTGAGGAAAAGTATTATACTGAGTAATATGTGAAGCAATATTATCTTCATTTCAGAATTATTTTGTCTAATATCACAGGAAACAGACTTAGGCTAGGCGTGCACCGATTAGTCATTCCATAAGTGTGTGCTGCTTCATAAGCAACTATGTGAAGTACTGTGACTAAACGTGACTAATCTCGTCTTGTCTTGACTAACCGGTGTAAGCCTAGCCTAATAGTAGACTAAGGCATACGTACCGCAGAGAGTATGCCTTCTCTATGCTAATATTCAATGGATATTTTTCCAATTCGGAAAAGTTGAGGGAATTTAGGACTTGATAACATATAGTTAAAATGATAATACAGTTCATAGACTAAACTATACTCTGTTACTTCCCAGTTAAAAAAGGAAAGAAATACTGCACTAAAATACACCACTAAAGGAAACAAATGCTCGCGATTACAATGATGAACTTCTGAGACTGGAGTTCTGGAGAGTAATCTAGTTTTTTATAAGTTTTTTAATTAGAGCAGGAAATTTCACATTGGATTTATTTTACGGCTTGAAACCTTTGGATAAATGAGTGTTTTCTGTTATACTAGATGATAAATCATTAACATAATTCCTAATTACAGTACAAGTTACAATAATAGTTACAATACGTTTTTCACGATTATGAAAAAAATGAGAGTAGGACTATAACTTACTCAACTATTCAAAATTAACTCACACTGAATTTTTCCTTCACCCCCTATCATGATTATCCTGTTGTAAAATGCCTCCACCAACATCAACAGAAAGCCTATAACAATCTTTCTTGTGTGGGCTACCCCAGCACCTGATAGTAGGTATTCTCAACTTCCGTTTACAATCCAACCTTGACAGATAATAAATACCTATAAAATAAGCCACACTCCCCAACTAGACTTATCAAAACTTCGATAAGGTTTCAGGAAAACTTGTTGAATATATCTGTGGTTTCTTTGTCGTTTCATTGATACAGCATGACTAAATTGTGGCTGTCGTTTTAGATTGTTAGTTGTTATCATATATCCTGTAAACCGTTTTTAAATACGGTAGTTGTAAAACTCATGATAATCAGTCAGAAAGTTTAAGGGCTATCTACTACTTACACAATTATGACAACATTATGATAATGCCGTATCTTGACCATAAAACACACACGTGTATACTGAGTATACTCAACTGGATTACCTAATTTTAAATTTTCTTCCAAATCATTCCCCTTTAATATTTTCCCCCAGTGCCTTCCTATTCATCCCTACTCTATTGCCTATTCTTTTCCATTGTTGATTGATCTAGTTCACTTTTATTCTTTTCTGTTATTCCTATTGAATACAACTGAATAATACCAAATACAATTAGAATACTTAGTAGTTTCCTATCCTAATAGTTTCCTATCGTCTTTGATAATACTCTTTCATCTAGCTTCAATAAGGAAGCGCAAGAGTAAATCCTGCTTCAAATTCCCTTCTTCACAATCTTTCACTCAATTCTAAACTTCTTTGTACTCTATTACTACATAGAAGAAAGATTTCTATTTAGTAATTGAGTAAAAAGACAAAAAGTTGTCACAACCATAAATCTATCAAAATATTTAGATTCAGGTAACGTTTGTTACACCATTATCAATTTTGGTAAACTGAGACAAAATCGAATAGCAGCAGAATATGATTATACTATGGAGACTGTGGAGCGAGCGCTACGATTGGTAGTTGAATGGCCTATCAAGGTGAACGCCTGCCATTGGCCTACACAAGCCACTCCCACAGTGGGCGGTTCATACACACGCCATCAGAAACAAACACAGTTATGAAAATTAATAAATATTTACAAGTATCATGTGAACGAAACTGAATTGTCTAAAATTATAAAACAGTGTTGAATACAAGAGAACAACAAAAATATTCAAACTTGGACCAAAATCATGACGAAACTAAATTAGAGTTGTTATGCTGGCTAAAATGAATCTGATGTTCCCTAATATGTAATCCTTCACTACCATAATATTATTATCAAAATAGAATTTTTGGAATTAAATATTCATCAAAATTCGAGAGAAAAACAGTTTTGGGCTGAGCCTGATGTTTTTCTCCCAGACCATATTGCTGTGATTTGTTTTTGTATCAATAAAAAATAAGATATACGGACTTCAACCTTCAGTGGTTTTTTCTTAGGAAACAGAGTATTTTTGAAGCTATACATTATATTGGTCTTTTATATTATACTTGGAATATTATTGTAGGATTCATTTAATTTGGTGCTTGGCGATCAGTAAACAGCTGATGTTACGCAGCTTTGACACAATACTTAACCTACAGATGCTGAATTTTGCAGATTATTCAAAGACTTTGAAAAGGTATCCTTTAAAAAGTTCTTTTGAAGATTTTAAAGGTCTTTAAGACTTTAAAAAGTCTTAGCATTATTGTGTCAAAGCTGCGTAACATCAACTGTTTGTTTACCGATCGCCATGCATCAAATGAAATGAATCCTACTGTATATTGAGTCTTATATTTAATGAAGACTCTCTATGAAGTTTCAGTCTGATGTCTGTTATAAGGCTAGGCGTACACCGGTTAGTCAAGACAAGACAAGACGAGATTAGTCACGTTAGGCACAGTACTTCACAGAATTGCTTATGAAGCAACACACACCGATTAGTCAGTGCATCGAAGTGTGCTGCTTCATAAGCAGCTATGTGAATTACTGTGACTAAACGTGACTAATTTCGTCTTGTCTTGTCTTGACTAACCGGTGTACGGCTAGCCTTAGGCCGAACATATTTCAAACGAAGTTCAAGGGTACTGGCATGACTCAGCAAAAGTTTGTGTAATCAGTGTGGGCTATGCAATCCATCTTGCCCTGTCTTATCAGGCGTCTTTGCTGCAGAGGTGACCAAATTGATTGAAGGCCCATGACTAAATAGACTCTGTTGAATTTCCCACACACCAATGAATAAATTAGATACACCTTCACACGTAGTTCAAGAGATGATTCGTTTTCTTCTCATTACTTACTTGACAGTTCAGACATTGGTGGTTAGCTGAGATTGAAGGACCTCACAAGCTTGACAGAAACTCGTTTTATGATATGCCTAAGCTTCTTTTAACATTCACTTTTCAAGTCAAATATTAGAATAATTGTACTGCTTCAAGCTTTATTACAAAAAAATGTAATTGTTAATATTTTAATCAAGAGATAAATGAATTAATAAATGGAAATCAATGATTTTGTTCCTTCAACCAGAGATAACATATAGATATAAACATAAACAGATATATGGTTAGTCTATAAAAATAGATATAAAGATATAAACTTATACAGATATCTTATATAACTTATAAACTTATATAATATAAGATATTAAGATATACACATAAATAGATATAAGGTTAGTTTATGCTCCAACTCAAAATTGAGCAAGATTAAAGTCCGTGGCGAAGCGTGGTATGCTTATTTGGTCATCGCCGGGTATATTTCCTATAGGATAATGTGGCGATGACTAAATACCACGCCTCGCTACTGAATTTTTAGAGTGGAATCATTCCATTGTTATCAATTACTTTTTATAATTTAATTTTTGTATTTCTCAAACGATATAGCCCTAATCAAACCGTTAAATACAAAAATCCATTCCTGGTTAATTTTTTTGTGCTACACAACATGGTACCATATGCAGCATGCATATACCAAGTGTGAACATATAATATTCAATATATGTATTATAAATGTTATTAAATGCAATATTGGAAGTCGTATTTGTAGTTGTTCATTCATGCTTGTTTAGTAATACCAAAGACAATTAGAATACTTATTAAAGATAATAGTTTCCTATCGTCTTTGGTAATACGGATTTAGAACTGATTGGAAGGTTATATATTATAAATATAACTCTTGGAACATAGACAATTCTCCATGAAAAATTGTTATTATCTATTCATCAAAATCCATCTTGATGAAGCGCATTGATGCGAGAAACTACTTCCCAAAATAAAACAAAACTTAGCGCAGTGAGGGGTTCATGGACAAGAATTCTTAGATTCTGAGAACAAGTGACGAGTTGTTATTTCCAGGCTATTTCGATCCTTTCAAAGAAACTGACAAATAGATGTTATGATTAGATGGTTAAACCATGTTCAGATTTGAGAAAGTACATCTGAAAACCAATGCTCTTTTTATTTTCATCTCTAAGTTTGACAACTTATTGTAAAGAGTGCTCAACTTATCTTTAGATTGGTCCTATCACCTCCCATTCCCATTGTGGCTCTTATCAGTAATAATACTTTCTTGAATATTTATTTGAAAAATGTTTTTTCAATTTTCTTTTATAAAGAAAACTCAATGCCTTCCATGTCGAATGAAAACTGACAACTCAATAGAACCTGATTTTCAATGAAGTAGCTCTCCTCCATTTAGAATGTTTTTTGCTAATTAATAGATGGTCTTTGAGCGCCTTCAGTAATGTCTATTTCGGTCCGTCAAAGTATGAAATGAAAAAGTAATTGAATATCGATTCATGGAGAAGTACATTCAAGAGCCATCATTACTGACTTTATGAAGGGTGCGAATAGTCAATGAGGATGAATAAGAAGACTCGAAGTTATAACCACATAAGTCATAACCACAAATTTATTAAAATATCGAGATACTGGTTTCTGTTGTCACAACACTATCAACCTCTGGTTGACTAAAATAAAAGTAAAGAAATATCTTTTCTGAATAGAAAACTAATGAGCAGCAGAATATATACTACAGAGCGAGTGATGCGATTGGTAGTTGAATGACCAATCAAGGTGAACGACTGCCATTGGCTTAGGCAAGCCACTCCCACAGTGGGCTGTTCATACAAACGTCACAGCAATGGCGGATCGAACAACAAACATGGCAATAAAAATCAACTACATTCAACTTCCAATCGTAACTCTCCCTTGATAGTAAATATTTCGGTTGCTATACCGTTGTCAATCTCTATTCAACCAAAAAAGTACATAAGTAAAGAGTACCAGAATATTCTTACTATGAGAAGACTAGCACTACGGATTTTTATACACTTTCACATGCTCTATAATACGAGAAGATTCAGTTAATTTGACGCTTGGCATTAGATAGATAGAGAGATATTATTTCTTTGCCATTGCACTTTACGGTCATCAGAAACGGCAAGAAATAATATCTCTTTACCTATCTATCTAATGCCAAGCGTCAAATTAAATGAATCTGATTACTTGACGTAAACGATTTGAAAAAAAAAAACACATCTGTAACATGTAATACTTGTAACATGTTATTCACTCAAATGATTCTCAACGTACGGAATTGAAAAATCCCAATGACTAGAGAGAAGACAAGAATAAGAAGACATCTAAAAGAAAATTAGTGAGTGGTTATTTAAGAAATCCTCAGTGGAAGGAGGTGGGAAGGTGACGAGGAGAATATGTAGAAAAGGACGAGAAGGTAGAGGAGGAGGAGGAGGAGGAGGAGGAGGATGAGGGAGAGGAAGAGAAGGAGGAGGAAGAGGATTAGGAGAAGTAGAAGGAAGTTAATGGGGAGGAGGAGGTGTAGGGCGTAGGTGTAGGAAAAGGAGGAGGAGGAGGAGTAGGAGGAGGAGGAGGAGGAGGAATGGAAGAGGAGGTGAAGGAAGAGGGTAGGAGAAGGTCGAGGAGGATGATGAGGATGAGGGAAGATGAGGAGAAGTAAGAGGAGGAGGGAGGAGGAAGAGGAGGAGGATGAGGAAGAGGATGAGGAGAAGTACGAGGAGGAGGAGTAGTATGAGGAGGAGGTGTAGGAAAGGAGGAGGAGGAGGAGGAGGAGGTCAAGAAAGAAGCAGTAGGAAGCAGCAGGAGGAGGAGAAGAGGAGGAGGAATGGGAGAGGTGGTGAAGAATGAGGAGGAATAGGAGAGGTGGAGGAGGATGATGAGGAGGAGGAGGAGGAGGAGGAGGAGGAGGAGGTGTCAGGAAGAGATGGAGGAGTAGTAGTAGTAGTAGGAGGAGGAGAAGGAGGAGGAGGATGTGAATTTCGTGACTGCGTTTTTCGCTGTTCGGAGGGCGCTAATCGTCACGACACGAGCATTCTCGTGATGGCACACGAAAAATAAAAGATTCGGCAGTCGAAAAGGAACAGCGGAACAGTAAGATCGTGGGAGACACTGATAATCGAGTTGGAAAAACGGAACTCTTGCCAGCTCATGATCCTTAGCTGAAATCCTACCCAACAGAAAGTACCTACCACACACATACGAGGAGACAAAAGTTCACTTGACACAAAGACATTATAGCTTTGAGTGATATTGTATAGTCCTTGCATGAAAATTGTTATTTTAACACTGTTCTTCGGTATTTTTTTTTTGCTGCGAATGATGCCCCACATAAGTGTTTTACTTACGTAAAATAATTATTATTTACTTATCGTTATTTTAGTGGCAATTATATTATTTTGATGCATACTTTTTAATTTGTACTTCATTGTTCATTTATTTTCACGTGAAATATTGTACTTTTATGTGTTTGTATATATTTTTACGGAATAAATTCAATTCAATTTACTTGTGCGAGTGTAATGAGGTTGTCACGATACAAATTCTGGCAACCAAATAAAGCCTCAATAAAATATTGTCAATGACCACTAAATGCTGGTATTATAATAGATAGCATAATTAACGGTAAGCTGACCTAATTTAGCAGTACTCAATATTGATAAAATAATGATAACAAGGAAGCAAGCTCCGACTCACCACCAAAAATCTCTGACTCATATCACATTGTATATTTATTTGTATTCTTTGATGTTAATTTATGTAATTGAAAAATCCAAATCTTGAAGATGGCCATAACCTTCATCCAAAAATACCAAAACACACCACTGCCTATATGGATCATCTACTGAAAGATGTCAATGCCAATAAAATCATTGGAAAAATTATGATTCATCCATTATTTATAAAATGTATAAATACTTAAGCCACATATGTTACTATTAAATAATGCATATTTTTATTTGTACTCACCAAAAATATCATCCCAAGCCGGTGAAATGATGTATATACAGGTCTCATGTCTTCGGTGGTTTCACGAACATAGCAATATATTTTGGAAATATTTGTTGTATATGAGATTATACTATTTTAGGAGTCAGTTATTTTATAGCATAAAATATTTGGATGCATATTAATTTAGCAATAAACTTTCAGTTCACCTTTTGAATTTGGCAGTGGAGTTGAAAAGTAAAGAATATTTTAAAGGCATCTTCCAAAAATAAAAATAAAAATTGAAAGATTTTAATGTCCTATATGTTATTTTGTATTATATATAATATATCGCATATTATTTAAGTGGTTTTTGTAGCTAAATGTTGGAACTACTTTGTGCATTGTACTGACGTCAAAAAACACGGCATTAAATTGACCAATCACAGCCCAGCATTTCATTAAAAATTCTAGAATGTTCTATTGAAAGTCTGTTTCCTTGAATTTTAGCAAGGGTAATTCTCTTCCGTTTGAGACTCCTTAGAGAGCAGTTGCTTTTGAGCCCATGAGTGCAGTTTAATTATTTTCAAATGTAATCAGTTTCAATTTCAATTTAAATGTTTTCTAACTGCGATATATTGAGCTGTGGCAATATATAATTGTTTAAATTCATATAAAGTCGCGAAAATATTATAACCCATGGTCAGAGCCAAGCAGTATCGTGAGATGACACACGGAATCCAATCTACCCATGAGATGGCTGCCTAAACCAGGATACGGTAACCGACGTCAAAGCATCGCCAATACTGTGGGTGATCCGTTTTATTAATCCTTTGGCCAAAGGCGCGAAAAGCCTCTTTTAAAGTGAAATAGTGGGAAAAATTATCATACTGCGTGGCATAGAAACATGAGCTCATGGTCTAGTAGTTAAGACTTTCATAATTTTAGAGATTTTGTAATATCTTATTTGCCAGGCAAAATACCCACACCACGCTCTACCGAAGATATAAATCTTGTAACAAGCTATTTATTGTTATTAATAATTATTAACGAAACTTGTAAAATTCATTTAATTGTTCAAGTTGTGTGTTCTAAAGGAACAGGAGAATATACTCCAAGTTTTCACCTAATTACTGGGTTTTCTAGTCGTTCTTGTACCTGTCTTGGCAATCCCAATTGATACATTAAATTTATTTAATTTACGAAAATATCAGTATCCTGGATGAGCCCTTGCAAGGCCAAATTTTGACATGCCCAGTCACGTAAGGAGTATGCTTAGCCAATTGTGTTACGTAAGTGGATTGAGATCTTGTCTTTGATGCGTGACTATATTCCATCACATAGCTCTCCCTTATCTTGTGACACATTTGACTATATTTGCTTGATCCTGACGTCACGGGACATACAACATAAAAATAATAGCGTTATACATGACCCACAACATAGTAATGTTACACATGATAACGTGGGGCTGTTACCCAGTAATGTTACATGGGGGCCTGAAGGAGATATACAAAATTTCTTTATTAAGAAAGCCAAAATTTGAACTCAGAAATCACAGAGTTGATGGTTGAAAACTTTTGAAATTGAAAATATACCTTATGGAAGGGGCAGGCTTTAATAGAGTAATTAATTAATTGGAATATTGAGTTGATTATTAAATTATTCCTGAGGAGACGTCGAGGAAGAGTAGGCTCAGATATGTCGCCAACAAGTTGAAGAGATATACGCACCTATTGCTATGAATCACACTCTGTGATCATTTGAATAATTATTTTAGGTAGCCTAACAAGAAAGCTAGCTTATTTAACCTTGAAATTAAAGCTTTAAAGGTACCAAAATATTATTAGTTTACCAAGAGCATTAAGGTCTTGGGGGCTTATTAATTTGTTAATTAATCGATTAATTTAAGCAAAATCCCAGAATTGATCTCATAGGCAAGATATTAGGAGTATTAATTGTTTATTTATTGTTTATCTGTGATAGTGTGAAAATCGCCAGATTATTAATGAGCATTGAATATAGGGCTATTTATTAATAGTTACCATATATAAAAATTTATTTACTGGTAATTACCAGATATCTATTGATTTAACTATCATTGCATGTTTATTTTGTGCATGTTTATTTGTAATAAGTCTTGGAAAATTTATTGTCTCACTGTATATATCACTTATCACTTAATTCTTTCGGTCAACATTTCACTGCACTTGAGTCACTATCGCACTCGCGCCGCATTCATTTCACGCCGCGCCTACACCCTTCACGCCGCGTTCACACCATCGGACCGCGACATCCTTGGATTTCACCACTAGCCCAGCTGTCCAAATCCTAACTCACCATCATGGAGAACCTTTCAGCCAACTCATCTGTGTCCTACATGGAGCTGGGAGACAACAACACTTTGCGGTGACCACACCTAACCTGAGGCAACAAACAACACTGATGAGACAGCGCCCAGGAGCGAGACGCAGGAAGTATCACTAGCGCCAACTTCGACCCTGAAAATCTTCGTCAGCTGTCTTCCACCCGCCTGGAACCAGAGGTCGTCCCGACGGAAGTGCCTCAGCGTACACCGTCACATACCACTGTCAACCCCACACAACTCGCCAGATGAACTGAGTCCGCTGACTTCCAGATTAATGAATGACACTCCAACCGATTTGGTCACCCTCATGCTCAAAATAAGTAATGACCTCAAAGATTCCCAAGAGAAACTGATCAAAGATTCCTACGAGAAACTGGGTAATCGACTGGTTAGTCAAATGGAGAAGATGGATAGTCGAATGGAGAAGTGGGATAAGAAATTGAAAGAGGACATGGAAGAAATGAATAATCAAATAGAAAAAATGGACGGAGGATCGAGAGGAGAGACCAGAGACATCAAGGGAGAAATGAAGGAAAAGAGAAAGCAGTTAGATGACACTGTGTATGCCCCAACCAAGGAGTGGATGATATGCAGATGAATTTGAGGAAGGAACCTGAAAATCTTGAAAAACAAACCAAAACCGACATACAACAGGCAGTAGAGAAACCGAAGACAGAGTGTGTCACCACCTACAGGGATTTGGAAAAGCAAATTAGAGATTCCACCCAGCCACTAGAAAAATCTGTACAGAAATCAACACTCAACTAAGCCTAACTAACACATCTCTAAATACCACCCAAATCCAAGTTGAAAGTCTAGTAACCGACATACAACAGGCAGTAGAGACACAGAAGACAGAGTGTGTCATCACCTACCAGAATTTGGAAAAGCTGATTAGAGATTCCACCCAGCCACTAGAAAAATCTGTACAGGAAGTTAACACTCAACTAAGTCTAACAGACACATCACCAAATACCACTTTTAATACAGATAAAGATAATAACCCACCACCTTCTACTAGTACGCCATCAAATACAAATGGAAAGCCAAATAATCCATCAGGTAAAATTCCAGCGGTGACCATCAGCAAGACTAGGAGGAGAAAACTTATAAGACTCTGACGGTTCAAATTCCGGCAGCCCAGAGCAAAGCTAAACGGCAGTCCAGCAAAATAAACAGTAAAGTGTATCACAACTCAGGCTTTCATCGGAAGCATGCTCGATATAAAAAGTCGACAGTTTTCGAGCATTCTGCATGTTTTCATCGGCGGCACACTCGCTTCAAGCCCGCCATAAAGCCAAGAGATTGTAAAAAACATGCTCGATATAAAAAGCCGACAGCTTTCGAGCATTCTGCAAGTTTTCATCCGCGGCATACTCGCTTCAAGCCCGCCATAAAGTCAAGAGATTGTAAAATTTGGACACCAAAACCTAACCTCTCTCAAGACGTTGATCGAATACCCACAACCAACCGGCCAACATAACCTAAATCGCCCACATCTGGTATACGAAAGGTTAGTAAAAGCAGCTTCAGGACCCTGAAAACACTTCGTCTATTTGGTACGAGAACCTCGCCAACATTAAACCCTACTATAGAGAATGAACAATATCATTCCTAAGAACCACATGCTTCCGGTTTGGAGATAAACGAAAAAAGTGATTTTTCTACAACAGGATTCAAACTAACATGAGCCAGAAATCGTCCCAAGGATGTACTACGACGCCTGACCGTATTAATTACGCAAAATAAGTGATATTGAACTTTTTGGAAAAAATACACAGTTCTGTTAATAAAATAATTGATGGCCAACGATTGCCATATTTTCTGATCAAACCAAACAGAATCCTAACGGTAAATTATTACCAACTTCAAATATTAATTGGAATTTACCTTCTTTTCCAAGACTTACTATGTTATTATATCATATATTTGTTAGTATTAGTAAATATCTGAATTTTTGTTAGCTTCTCTGAAGTCATACGTTATGCACATAACCAAAAACACATATGTTATGATGTCTACTTGTGTGCGTAGACGATATATTGTACACATACGATAGGCCAATGCCACACAAATCAAACAGCATGTATATATTCCATACTTCACAGCTGTGAAAGTTTATAATCAAATTGTTATAATGTAGCCAGTATTATTAAGTAAATTTTGTTAAAACTAAGATTAACACATATTTTGATATTATTATTGAATGTTTATTTATTTGTAACCATAAGTGTTTGCATGGCAGTGAATTTTGAGTCAAGTGGTGAAACCACAGATTACGATTGTGAGCCCTAGGCCAATAACTTTGTCAATCGATAAAACAAGTCGGCACCCATTTAAGATACCTGCTATTTCATTCAGATCAGTTACCAGAGTTATTACGAATCTATCTATGTAAATTGTTTGAGAGCCTTATTTATGTCATTTATTGTCTAGCAGAACTTATGAGTTTGAATTGTATTGTATTTTCGAGTGTCATCTGAGATAACCTCACATACCTTTTGTGCATCAGCGCTTGTAGAGATTCCTTCGGCACCTGGCATACTCTTTGGTTTGACATGTCGTCATCATAGTATTGTTTAGCCGCCAACTTTTGAATTCTCATATAGCTCTTTTAGATGTATTATCCTTGCTCTACTTTTTCTCAGCTAAATGCTTGATTTTTTGTGTAAATCACTGCCATGATTAGATGTTACGCTTCTGTAAATCTTATGAGTAGTTAGCGCAGAATATATCCTTACCGAATTCGAGTCGGAAGGTAAGCTAACATGAGACAGTTGTGTTCACATATTTTTAGAGCCTTCTTTATGTTATGTGAGATCTTAGAAAATTTGCCTCGTTCTCTTTGTATAGTTATACAAACTCGCTCTATCTGCAGCTTATTAAAAGCTTATTCATTCGCTCATTTATATAACTATAGGGGCTTCTGTCACGATACAAATTCTGGCAACCAAATAAAGCCTCAATAAAATATTGTCAATGACCACTAAATGCTGGTATTATAATAGATAGCATAATTAACGGTAAGCTGACCTAATTTAGCAGTACTCAATATTGATAAAATAATGATAACAAGGAAGCAAGCTCCGACTCACCACCAAAAATCTCTGACTCATATCACATTGTATATTTATTTGTATTCTTTGATGTTAATTTATGTAATTGAAAAATCCAAATCTTGAAGATGGCCATAACCTTCATCCGAAAATACCAAAACACACCACTGCCTATATGGATCATCTACTGAAAGATGTCAATGCCAATAAAATCATTGGAAAAATTATGATTCATCCATTATTTATAAAATGTATAAATACTTAAGCCACATATGTTAACTTGCTATTAAATAATGCATATTATTATTTGTACTCACCAAAAGTATCATCCCAAGCCGGTGAAATGATGTATATGCAGGTCTCATGTCTTCGGTGGTTTCACGAACATAGCAATATATTTTGGAAATATTTGTTGTATATGAGATTATACTATTTTAGGAGTCAGTTATTTTATAGCATAAAATATTTGGATGCATATTAATTTAGCAATAAACTTTCAGTTCACCTTTTGAATTTGGCAGTGGAGTTGAAAAGTAAAGAATATTTTTAAAGGCATCTTCCAAAAATAAAAATAAAAATTGAAAAGATTTTAATGTCCTATATGTTATTTTGTATTATATATAATATATCGCATATTATTTAAGTGGTTATTGTAGCTAAATGTTGGAACTACTTTGTGCATTGTACTGACGTCAAAAAACACGGCATTAAATTGACCAATCACAGCCCAGCATTTCATTAAAAATTCTAGAATGTTCTATTGAAAAGTCTGTTTCCTTGAATTTTAGCAAGGGTAATTCTCTTCCGTTTGAGACTCCTTAGAGAGCAGTTGCTTTTGAGCAGTTTAATTATTTTCAAATGTAATCAGTTTTCAATTTCAATTTAAATGTTTTCTAACTGTGATATATTGAGCTGTGGCAATATATAATTGTTTAAATTCATATAAAGTCGCGAAAATATTATAACCCATGGTCCAGAGCCAAGCAGTATCGTGAGATGACACACGGAATCAATCTACCCATGAGATGGCTGCCTAAACCAGGATACGGTAACCGACGTCAAAGCATCGCCAATGTGATCCGTTTATTAATCCTTTGGCCAAAGGCGCGAAAAGCCTCTTTTAAAGTGAAATAGTGGGAAAAATTATCATACTGCGTGAAGCATAGAAACATGAGCTCATGGTCTAGTAGTTAAGACTTTCATAATTTTAGAGATTTTGTAATATCTTATTTGCCAGGCAAAATACCCACACCCACGAAGATATAAATTTTGTAACAAGCTATTTATTGTTATTAATAATTATTAACGAAACTTGTAAAATTCATTTAATTGTTCAAGTTGTGTGTTCTAAAGGAACAGGAGAATATACTCCAAGTTTTTCACCTAATTACTGGGTTTTCTAGTCGTTCTTGCACCTGTCTTGGCAATCCCAATTGATACATTAAATTTATTTAATTTACGAAAATATCAGTATCCTGGATGAAAATTTTGACATGCCCAGTCACGTAAGGGTGTGTTACGTAAGTGGATTGAGATCTTGTCTTTGATGCGTGACTATATTCCATCACTCTCCCTTATCTTGTGACACATTTGACTATATTTGCTTGATCCTGACGTCACGGGACATACAACATAAAAATAATAGCGTTACACATGACCCACAACATAGTAATGTTACAAGGTGAAGGATGATTCTGTGAAAAAGTGCCAGACGGAACGGGAATTGAACGCGAGAGAAGCGATATTGTAGTGATATTTTGTAGTATCTCCTACGGCCTACGGTATAAGATAAAGGATAGTTTATCGTTCATTTTCATTCTTCATTCTGAACTTCCAGTCTTTCTAATTTTTATTCAAAATATTCTATGGGATTCTCGTTTAAGTGGCTGCCAATCTTTCAATCAATAATACATCTTCAATAGTACTGAATGATGGGGAATCTGAGGTTCGAATTAAACACTCTTCAAGGTCTCATATTACAAGCGACAAGCGAAAAAAGTTTACTATTCAATGTTAATAAAATGTTGAATATTCAATGTTAAAAGTTCACTATTCATTAAAAACATGACTATTCAAAGTCATTTCTAATCAGAAGCGCCTAAACAGAGATAATAGAGTAATAAAATAATGAAAGAAATAGGGCCGGTTCATGAGCTCGGGATTTAGCCAAGTCCTAGACTAAAACGGGTGGCTACCGTAGCATCGACAAACGTTTGTCTCGAATGGTTAGTGGGTTAGCAGCATAGAGAGCCCTTAGTACATAGTGTCGAGGCTAAGGTTTGTCGATGCTACGGTGGCCACCCGTTTTAGTCTAGGACTTAGCTAAATCCCGAGCTCATGAACCGGCCCTAACAAGATCAATATTGATAGATCAGTATTTCGGTAAAAATAAATCTGTCCAAAATAAAGACTATCCAAACAAGTTTCAATGTACAGAAAACCCAATTGAAGTTTTGCTCTATTTTTAGTAGCCCGTCAGTATTCGATTATCGCAGCGTTATCTTGTGGGAATATTGCGCCAAGGACTTTGAACCTTCCTAGGCAGCGGCAGCAGCTAATTCACGTCAAAATTCTGCCAAAAGATAATGAAATAACAATGTTGTACAATCAGTGTTAACGCCTTGGCAGCCACAGGGGCGGGGGGCCGGCCGTATAATAACAATAATAAAGACAAGGTTGATAGACGGTTGGTGTTATCGTGGTGTTATCTGACAGAGCGGCGATTTATTGGCGTGGTAAAACATGGCTTGGCAGTTCCTATGCAACACTATCGATCACGTGACACGTCGACACTCGATCAGCTGACTACAGAGCCGAACAGTGTTGGACTTTGGGTTTGTTGTGATTGTGTTGCGAGTACATTTTTTTCCACCAACCATTCACATCTAATTACGATGCACTGTTCATGTTGTAACTGATAACAGTGCTGCTTACGTATACGATAAGGTTTTACGGCTCGTTTAAAGCATGGAGGAAAGTGTTCTCTGCAATAATTCTGATATGAACGAGTGATAATTATTATTATTAGTTGACGGTGTCGAAAAACGTCTCCAAATGTAAGAATTGAATACAGTACTATAGTTGTAAAAGAATTGCTTTAGCCGGAGAGAAGAGATTCAGTTGACGGCTGCTACATTGCTGCCCATGATGCGTTCTATATATTTTTACCTCTATTGAATCAATCAAACAAAATTAATAGAAAATAGAAACAGGCAGTCGCCCAAAACTTCTTCAATTGCTAAATTTAGTTAATAATCATTCTAAAGATTCATCACATATCTTGAACTAGCAGGTCCCCCGTGCTTCGCTACGAGGTTTCAGAAAACCTACGAGGTTTATTGCATTATAAGTATTAGAATGATAGTTCAGGGTACAGAGAGTGTATAGTCACAATGTGGCCATTTGTGTGAAGCACTCCATAAAAATAAGTGGAGATCATATTTTTTCCCGCCGCCGCCATACTTTTGAATTTTGATATGGGATTACAGGCAAACATAAACCCATTCACTCATTTGTCAAGAGATAAACAAGACTAACTTTTCTACCATTAAAAATAGTCTCTCTACTCTTGGTATTGCTTTAAAAACTCAAAATGATGAAAACTAATACAGGCAAAGGCAAAATGTAGGTCAGAAGTGAATTTTATATCATAACATGTGATCAGCTTTTCATTCCAATGCAAATCTTATGGGAATTGGCAAAAGTATGGCGGATTTGTCGGAGCAAACCAATCAAAAGTATGACATGTAATGTCCACACTGTGACTATACACTCTGTAGTTCAGGGTAAGGGTAGTATAGACCAAGGTTAGTAGTATACTTTCATTTAAAATATTTATTAAAATTAAGAAGAGAAGACGTTTTTTTGCTCTGTATTTTGTACTTGCTTGAATGAATTTGAATATAAATATAGGTCTATCACTAGAGAAATTTAGTAAATTAAGAATCAATCTAGAATAACTTCTTGATTGAATATTATTCATCTTCCGAACCTATCTATCAACAGAGTAGTGATAGCATTACAAAGAAATGATCAGGGTTAGAGAGGTGACCTATCTTCCGGGGTATTATCATGGAGAAAGCATAGCGCATCAGAACATCGGTTATGTTCATTCTTATACTTGGCGCTATGCTTTCTCTACGGTATTATTGTCTGTCATTTGTTCTAGGTGGGGGTGAAAGGTACTCTTTAGGGTTTCCTCCCTAATTGGAGGGCGTTAAGGCTTTTTTCAGCTGAGAAAAATTAGTTGTAATAGTATTTGATCGACATTATAATCCTGTTTTAATCAAAATAGCCAAAAAAAATTATTTGTCGGTTTTAAAAGCAAATGACAATACCATGTTATAAAATCTTCATCTACTGTAATCTCTATTACATATTGTAATATCCATTATCTATATCTTTACTATAAATATAATAGATTTCGATGAAGGTGCATGAAAGAGTTAGGGGAATTAACGGATGTTTCCTCTAGTTCTAGTAGAACGAATTTTCTCTCTAAAGAGAATACGGAAATAGATGAAAATTATCTACATCATTGAACTTGAAGCGAAGAATTTTAAAAGGAGGAACCTGCTTATTGGTGTACGAATAGCCAAATTTCACAGCTAAAAGAAATGTAAATTTTGGAAGTTGAGAGAGAGCCTAATACCTAGAGGCAAGAGTAAACTTTACCTCAGTCTGATGATGTCCATCAACAGGACGAAACAATGTGAGTTTGATGTTTTCTACTTTTATGAATCCAGTCTCGGGGAAAAATATAGGAAATATTGGGAAAAAATATATTTCCAGGTTCATAAAAGAAGACAATTGCGTCGAATATGTCCCAGAAAAATCACTCTACTCCCACATGATAGATTTTCGTTATCAGCAGACCCATAAACTATCAAGGAGTTGTGAAATAATTGTGTAACCTTATCTCAATGAAAAGCAATTGTTTAATAAGTCTAACAATGAGTGTTCTAAAATTATTTGAGCAGCACAATCAAATACGAGAGGCATAATCAAACTCAATAAAGATTTGACTTCTGCTTTGAACTGTCAGCGGATAAAAATATACATGAACACATACATGTGTGGTGCGTGTATGTGTGAAAGAGAAGAGAGAAAGAGAGAGTGATAATATGTGTTGACGTGTATCAGAAAGCATGCACAATAAAAATCAAAGATAAAATGACATAATAGTAATGAAGGATTGGTTTATCGATAAAGTTAGCCTACAATAACAGGATAAAAATGGGTACAGAGTGCGTTTGGAAAGTTTCCATAAAAGTGGCCAACACGAATTGACAGCATGCTTCTCGATACTATTGTTGATAAAATCGCCTGTTGAAAAATGAGCGCGTGCTTCAGCATGATAAACAAACAGATACAGCATGACACAAATAGTAACGATATTATTATTTCTATTTTAAGTAGCTGTTGAACGATATCGTGGAACGAAACATGGGATGAAATGTATCAATTTATAGGAGAGAAACTGGATCTGAAATGGAAAAGAACAGTTCAAATTGATGAAAAAATCAAAGCATTCAGATTTGTGATAATGGAACAACATAAAATTCAAAATCCCAGAATTTTTGAGTACAGATGATTTTCAAATAGGATACAACATGGTATTAATGAGTGAAATAACATTACTTTTCTACTGGTATAGGCTGATAAATGAATATTGTGAATTACTGTGACTAAACGTGACTAAACTGTATCTGAATGAGTGAAATAACATTACTTTTCTACTGGTATAGGCTGATAAATGAATATTGTGAATTACTGTGACTAAACGTGACTAACCTTGTCTTGTCTTGACTAATCGGTGTACGTCTAGCTTAACTACTGCGAAATAATTTAAAGAACCCTACTATTATAATTTTTGTAAAATTTGGAAAGGTTAAGTGAATCTGTTTCTTCTCATTCTTCAATACAGACAGTTCTTCAATAAGAAGGTGCTACAAAGTTCCAACGAGTGAAAGAAAAACAAAATGGGATCAAGTTTCAGTATCCACATAGATAGCAAGATAGCCCTGGAAATAAGATGACTGGTCAGAGTTATCTTTGGTAGATCTCAGTCATCTGGAAAATTTCAAGTCCACATTTGGTCACTCACCAGGTTCACACTAATGCACAAATACCTCGCACAAGCACTCGCACGCACACATGAGTCAAGGAAACCATTCAGATCGTACCCTCTACGATGTTTGGATTTTGCCTTGTTTATTAACAGAGAATGTTTTATTTCCTTTCTGTATTATTACTCGCCATTCAACTGTCTCCAGCGACAGATACATTGCCCAGACATCTTTGCCGAAACTGAATTCTTTGAACTGTGGAAATAAACACAGAGAAGAGTTTTGAAACAAGCGAAAGTTTCAAGCTGAAACATGGACGAAACCTCGGTATATAGTATATATAGAAGAATATAGAAGAAGATCTCTTTCAATATACCGTGGATAAAACAATACTGTATTCGTCTGTATTCTCGTTGTTCTAATACAGTTTGGTTGATTCACATTTAACAGCAAAGTATGAATAATATAATTAGTTTTTTGTGATGTATACCATTGCAATAATGCATTTTAAAATGTCCAACCTATTTCAAAACTGTATCGTTGAATTTTGAAAAGATTCTTCTTAGTCAATCATAGAAAACACAGAGATGAAATTAAACAGAATCGCACTCCAATTATATTGTGGATTGTTTCCCCTTGAATTTTTACCAAATAAAAGTTCACTTAAATTCAATTTCATAAGATTTTCAAGGCATTCTCAGGGGATAATCGATTATATTAAAAAGGTTTTGGCGCATTCCTTCCTACTGCAAGATTTGGTGTGAAATCTAAAAGGAAACTCACACTAATACAAGTATGTTTCAATGATACTGTATCCAAAACGATACAGTACTGAGCAAGCAAGCGGCGCTTTGTGTTGCACGAGGTAAAGTATTGCTGTGCGTAAGCAATGTGAACGCGCTTTTTTGTACTTATTGGTCTCATTATTCAACTAGAGACTGAACAATCTGAAAATTATTTTCTACATCTCTGCTCACATGAACAACCTTTAAAATACATCCGGATAGGGCTCGATGACTCCATATCTTTCATCAGCGTTCCAGAAAGGATTCCCACAACAAATGCATTTTCTTTAGATGGGTGGCTGAACTAATTGGAATAGCCGGGAATAAAGAACAATACCTTTCGGTATCTTCTTCTGCATATAATTATCAAACAAGTGTGGCAACAGGAACACCGCTCTACTGTGTAGAAGACCTGTCCGTGGAGCCACGCTCTAGCAAGCATGATCTCAAGGTCAAATTGAAAGATAATCATAGAGATCTAGATCTAGAGAGCAGTGGGTATGTTATCGTCCAAAAGTTTCTTTGTGGAATGTTGATGGCGCACACAGAATTTCCTTCTGGGGGGTGGGAGTTTCAGTTGCATATGAAAGCCTTACACTAACATTTTTCGGCTCTAAGGGGGTTTTCAAACCCCAAAACTCCCCCCTCGGTGCGCCACTGGATGGGCTACAATCGAAATAAGTTCGATTAGTTCAACATTTTAGTTGTTCAAGTTAGTACCATTAGTTACGTCACAGACGACTGACAAGAGACAGCACACGTAGTTTGTGAAAGACCTTTTTTCTCTGAGGGTGATGCCCGCATGTGCTCTAGGCTTGTGCGTGGGTAATGAGAGGGTTGATGATGAGAGAGATGACGACTGTTTTTAGGCAGTCGGGACCGACAGCTTTCCTCCGAAAGACGGGTTTTGATAGAACCCCAAATTTTGATTGTCTGTGATTATCTTCAGAGGAATATTGTGAAGTTACCTGAATTTATATTTCTCTAAGAAACATAACGCATACCTGTGTTGAGCTATATAGTTGAAAGTTGAAAACACCACCAAATAATGATATTATGAATGGGAACGTGTGGAGGTCCAGGAAGGTACTTGTATCAATTAAATTTTAATTGTCTGCGATTAACTTCACAAAATACTACTCCATCTTAACAGGAATATCGTGAAGTTATCTGAATCTATGTTTCTGTATGAAATATTACGCATGCCTCTGTTAAACTATAGTTGATAGTTGAAAACTCCATTTGATAATGATGTTAACAAAATACTCTCCATCTTAACAGGAATATTATAAAGGAATATTTTAAGGTTATCTGAATTTATATTTCTCTAAGAAACATAACGCATACCTGTGTTGAGCTATATAGTTGAAAGTTGAAAACTCCATCAAATTATGATGCTATGAATGGGAAAGTGTGGAGGTCCAGGAAGGTACTTGTATCAATTAAATTTTAATTGTCTGTGATTAACTTCACAAAACACTACTCCATCTTAACATGAATATTATGAAGGAATATTGAGAAGTTATCTGAATCTATGTTTCTGTATGAAACATAACGCATACCTATGTTGAAGGAGAGTTGAAAGTTTAAAACTCCATCTGATAATGATGTTAATAATGGTAACGTGTGAAGGTCGAGGAAGGTACTTGTATCAATTAATTTTTGATTGTCTGTGATTAACTTTACAAAATACTCTCCATCTTAACAGGAATATTGTGAAGTTATCTGAATCTGTTTCTGTATGAAACATTACGCATACCTCTGTTGAGCTATATAGGTGAAAGTTGAAAACTCCATCAAATAACGATGTTATGAATGGGAACGTGTGGAGGTCCAGGAAGGTACTTGTATCAATTAAATTTACAAAATACTACTCCATCTTAACAGGAATATTATGAAGGAATATTGTAAAGTTATCTGAATCTTTGTTTCTGTTGGAAACATAACGCATACCTCTGTTGTACTATAGTTGAAAGTTGAAAACTCCATCTGATAATGATTTTATGAATGGGAAGTTGTGGAGGTCCAGGAAGGTACTTGTATCAATTAAATTTTAATTGTCTGTGATTAACTTCACAAAACACTACTCCATCTTAACATGAATATTATGAAGGAATATTGAGAAGTTATCTGAATCTATGTTTCTGTATGAAACATAACGCATACCTATGTTGAACTATAGTTGAAAGTTGAAAACTCCATTTGATAATGATGTTATGAATGGGAACGTGCGGGGGACCAGATTAGTACGCGTATCGTCATCATCATCATCATCATCACATCAACAACAACGTTGCTTGCTCCTGGTGCCGACTGTTATTTGTACTGACTGAGCTGTCATTACTGCGCATGTGCATTGCATGACTTGCACTGATCGTGCGTGACTGTCTCGATTAGTCGATGCGTGACGTCACGTCACATGGCGTGTCCCACGCTAGCCATTATTTGAATAGGGTAATGGGTGGGAGGTTCAGTCTGTGTTGGGGCGTTATGGGACTCCAGTCAATCTATTTTATTAAATTTCTCGAAATGATTCAAGTGCATGTATAAATTATTTTTCAACACCGAAGGACATACAAGGAAAATGAAAGTTCGGACACGCAGGGGGCAGGGCAGTATTTATGAACGTTCCTTACTATTTATAAGATTATCTTATGTAAGGTGACTTGAGTGAGAAAATGATGAATTGCTGGAACTCACACTAAACTGACAGATCAACTGCAGTAAATCATACTGAAAGTTATAGTTCGAATAAAACTAGTTGTCCCTTGACCTGGTGCTCAAGAACCACGCACTAGAAACGTTTTTGTCAGAAAGTCCGATGTCCGAACAGCTGACCGTTTGATTCAATGTTAGCATCATTGAATAAAATGGTAAGCTGTTCGGACATCGGACTTTCTGACAAAAACGTTTCTAGTGTGTGGTTCTTGAACACCAGGCCAAGGGACAACTAGTTTTATTCGAACTATAGTCTAGTTTTACTCAATCTGTGACTATTTTCATGCGATTTTTTCTTGATAATATTGACAAATATTGAATAAAACTTGGAAAATGTTGATTCAAAAAATGTGCAGGATGAAAATGAATAATTAGCAAGAATTTATTAATAAGTTGGTAACTTTGCAGTAATCTCGACAATGATCTTCAAGATGAAAAAGTTCAACAAGTCTTCCTATATCTTTGATTAATATTAATCACACTTTTCACCCCGATAGTAGCCCAGCCCAAATAGCTACTATGAGAAACAAACATCGATTTCTGATGAAGTTGAGAAGAACAAGTTATGAGATTTGATTTTCTTGAAACATTTAACTGATAACGATTTTAATTAATGCAATTTTGTGAAAATCATTGAATATCGTAAATTCAAATCAAAAAAGTGGCAAGAAACCACTTATAAAAGATCATAGAAGTTACAAATACCCAATATAAGAATAACAAATAGGCAGTGGCTACGCGTCCGTCAACCGTACGCCGCTTAGACGTACGTCAAGAGAGTCATGTGACCAATGACGTCATGGGCACAAGCACAATGACGGGTTGACGGACGCCGAGATTTAGTATTTGTAGGTTAAGTTAGTTACGTATTGTGTCAAAACTGAGTAGGCTAACACAACATTCCTCTACATTTTAGAGGGTCTTGGCTAACATCAGAGCTGCTTTAATGATCGCATATTCGGTTTACCAGCAAGTTTTGTCGATACTTTGACAATTAGGCTACGCTTACACTAAAATTGGTAATCTCTTAATTTCCAGTTTATTTAGTGTATGAGACCTATTTTTTAAATCCTTTCTTCAAGATAGCCCCCTAGGAAAAAATCTGGAGGCTTAAATTGGGAGACCATAACCTGCCCTTGGGAAAATGACATAGTAAAGACTATGTCATTTGAACTATTCAGCTGAATAGTTGAATGAATTCATTCTCTTCTTTTCTTCTAATGAATGCTAATAAACTGTTGTAACTATCAAATTTCAGCCCTTCCGCATCCATAGCTAATAAACAACTGAGTTCGAGTTGACGTGTGCCAACTGCCAATACCTTATTCGTCCGTCAACCTACAGTAACCGTGACGTCATACCTTACTCGTCCATCAACCCACAGTAACCGTGACGTCATACATCACGTGACACTCTTGACGGACGTCTAAGCGGCGTACGGTTGACGGACGCGTAGCCACTACGTAACAAATAATAATGAAGGGCATTGGAGGAGATTTTGATCTCCAAATACTCATGTAGTAAAAAAAATATATATATTAAATTTTTGTAGTAGTAATTCATAAAAAACAAAAATAGAATTCAGGTAGAAAAATATCCTGAAGCTGTCAATGTGGGATCGAATCTATCTTTTCACGATGTTCTTTCATCGAGTTGAAACAAATTTCCCGACACTATAGCAATGTGTGGAAGACAGAAAGGGCCCGTGGCCCAATGAGGGATTTACCATTTGTCCAACATCTGCCCAAGAAGGGGTCCATCACAATTATGATTCAACCCTCATGACCACTTGGCTCCGACTTACTTTTCTCTTCAACTCTCTCCTGCTCTCTCTTGTTGCATCAAATCTCTTTCTTACATGTATTCCTTTCTCTCTTTCTCATTTTTGTCTGGCGCGTGCAAGATTACTACGTATTTTACAATACAATATAAGACGCCAAACATCTGCTTCGCTTTGCACATGTCTGTCTTTCTTCTTCTTCTTCTTCTTCTTCTTCTTCTTCTTCTTCTTCGTCTTGTCCTATCTCCGCCTTCACATCCTCTTCCTTTCTTTTTATCACCATTCAGCACCTCCACTTCCGACATTTTGTTTTGTGTTGATCTCTCCCTCTGCGTCTGGTTGTCATTGATTCAAAAATTTTCGAAGGTTTTTTATCAAGTTTGGGACCTACCTACAGGGGCTGGGTGGTATGCTACTGGGAGGGTTGAAGGGTACAGACTGGGGTCACCCACGAAAATGAAGAGTACTTTTACTATTCAATACTAGAACTACAAATAAATAGTGAAAAAATATTGAAAATCACTATTTGTAAGTTGAATAAGTTGACTTGTATTGGCAAAAAAGCAACAATTACACATCAGTCGATAGTCTTGAAACCGTGTTAATTTTATAATTTTTCAAATACTGTAAATAATTTTTGATTAGAAAAATATTACTGACATCGTCAATGCAAATGAGAAGACACCGATTTGAGACATGTTTTTAATTTCTGGTATAAACATACGTATTATAATGAGGCAGACTTGAGCGATCATCATTATTCTCGTCTATGCATTAATGGGCTGGATAAAAAAAATAATAAAGTGTGATGATTATTGATTGGATATGTAACAATTGAAGACATTTAATTGACTCAATTAAATTGATAATGACAGGAATAATGGGATAATTATTATTGTTAACGTTATATAGTTGGGTTATTTCCTGTTATTGTGCGATAATTGATACTTAGAATACACGTTACTGTGAATACTTAAAACAATGTTAAAATACAGGTTTGAGACTCGTTGAATAATAAATTTATAGCATAGAGAACTGTGAAAACACATAAACTATAAACTCATCATTATCTGCTGATTTGGTTATTCAACACTAGCTTATGACGTAAGGACGAAACACTCAATTGAAACTCACATTGACCAGTGTGTTCCAACAAAATATACTTAAGAAATTAATTTATCACTGATATCAGTCAGTGATTCACAAATAATTCCTATCTTGCGTAACAAGATTTGATTGATGGGTGCAATCTCAAAAAATCTTCCTATCAAGACAATTACTAGAAAATTATGTATTGCATCCAGCGACAACATAATACAAATTTGTTTTATGTGGTCGTTGATTGCACCATTAAAAACTTTTTTAGATAAGATTTCAATTGTTATTTGTCTGTTATCTTAGTTTAAATAATAGTACTACGTAGATTCAAGGTCAAATGATCTTAGTCTATATTGAATTGCATCGGGTGTTATTATTATTTGAACTTTCAATGTTTGAACTATTCTAACGTAAGTTGTGCACACAATGATATCAGCTTATCTCCGTTTGTGTGTAAATGATTAAACGTTTGACGTCACCAGCACTTATCTAGACTTGTGGCGCATTATTTGAATTGGAAGCACTATGCGATAAAGTAGTTTGGGCGAAAGAACGATGGAACCAGAATACAGAAATGTCTGCTGGATACAGAATAATTAACAAAGTGGCAAAAATAGCGAGCAAATCGATGGGTGACGAGGCAATTATCGCCATTAATGTTGATGGAGCCAATTATTGGCAAAGCACGTGCCGACTTTTATAAAAGCCGAAAATAAACTGTGCTCAGAAAAAAGAAAAGTGACAAAGTGAAAAATGGCACATGCGGGAGAAATTTGACAACAAAGTGACACAATACCAATTTTAGAAGGGAAAATTAGAAGGAAATAGCAGAAAGAAAGATTTTTGGAGAATTTTGAGTGTAAATAAATCAAGGGTGCTAAAATAAGACATAATAAGCAACAGTTATCATATTATATTGTAAGTTGTTATTATTAAGCAACAGTTATCACCGTATTGGGAAAAATAAGGCGCAGGAGGTACATAAGATTGAAGAAATGTAGGTATTCTGTTAGGATTTCTCATACATTTGACTAATCCTGTATGAAATTCCATTTCAATTTAATATTCTACATTTTCAATTTAAAATTTTCATTTATTGAAAATTTGACCACTTAGAATCGTCACAACGATTCCTACCTGATTAATATAATGACTGGTCTACATGTCAAATTGTGATATCATTTTGTGGTCAATAAAAATAATATTCTATTTTATTCTACCGCTTGATCATACTTGTTTTTTGTATATTAAACAATCAGAGGGAGTTGAGTTTACCTAATTTCTCATAAAATAAAACGATGAATTTTGTACGTTGTGTATTGTTTGTGATTATTAATTTATTGAAAAATAAAAATGTATTCCTTTATTGAAATATACCCAAACATAATAAGAGAAGAGTACCCTGCTGTAAAGTGTTCTAAACCCTTCAACAAGAGACGAGTGAGCTACGTATACAGGAGAACTCCGTTCACAGATTTTGTCAAATTTATTCAGATGGATTTTGTTGTGTCCGCTTGATTTTGAAAACTCGCGGCTTTCCACAGATTCCTAATGGCCGACCAACATTGGTTTTCTATTGGTCAGCTCGAGCGCGCGCTGCGTGTTGCTCCGGTGACACAGTTCGCTAGGCTGACACGCAACGGTGATCGCTGCCGGATGCAACGCGTTGCCTCTCGACTGCACGCTCCGTTGCACGTGGCCAAGTCAGGCCGTGAAGTCTCCGGGACAAGTGTAGCGTGGCGGGAAAATGAACAAGAAAGGTTCACATTGCGGAAAACTATATAGGCTACAACAAAGAGTGAACAGGAGTTTCTTCCCATCGCGATTGAGAGCTGAGAGCTCTTTGGAAGGAAGTTGCAAGAGTAAAGAGGAAGTTCCATGAGTAAGAGGAAGTTCCAAGCCCTAGTTCCATCACCAAGTTCTATGAGCTACTGAAGAAGTCCCCAAATGACATCAGTTTGGAACCTCTCAGTCCTGAAAGTCGATCATAGTCCTGGATCAAAGCTCACAATCATGTGGTTAAGTAACAAACATTCAAGACCGCTCTCGGATGGGTGACCGACACAAAAAAGACACAAAAAATTGTGCAATGAGGCGAGGTGGAACCTACGTGTAAGGGTCTCCCCACCAATAAAAAAGCTCACAATCTCAATAATAATCTTTAGAGATGAAGATTGGGAATTATTATTGAAGATTGGGAGATATTATAGGCTATGGTAATTACAGCTTTACCAGCACAACAAAAATAGCGTCTCAGAGGATTTGAATTAAATTATTCATGAAATAATAATCATTTGTCTCACATGATTATTTGAGTAAAGTGTGTAACCATGCTCTCCTACAATCTCAACACCTATGGTCTTTCATTCTTAGTTCTAATATTTGTTTTAGACCTTCCACAATTTAAAGTCTTGAAGCTTTTGTTGATGATAGTTTAAGCTTTAAGATTTCTGTGAACAATAAAAATATTGGAATGCATGATTTTGTAATAAAATTTAGTGATTGGGGAACTTTCTGGATACACAATGTACAGAGATGCACAGTAAGCTTATTCATAAAATGTTCAGGGAGTATTATTGTACGCATCGTTTGCAGTTCTTAATCATCATCATCATCATCATCATCATCATCATCATCATCATCATCATCATCATTATCTTTCAGTCAAGGATTAGGCATTTGCCTGTTCCGACTCACATTAGCCTAATACGTTAATTTCGGTAATTTCTATTTCAACTTTTCTTTATTTTTTTAATTATTTTGGATTCATTATTCTCTTATTACTCATTATTCTCAATAGAATAGCTTTAGCCAAGAAGTAGACAAGTAATAATAAATAAATAAGTGAATTCAATACGTCTGAATAATTAATAATATACGAATAATTAATTCACTTATTTACTTATTATCACTCGTCTACTTCACGCCAAAAGCTATTCTATTGCAGCGCCAACTCTATATACAGTACTTTGTAAAAATAAAGGAAAGGGTTATGAGTTCAGATAAATGTTAGTGGCGAAGCGTGGTATACTTATTTGGTCATCGCCGGGAACTATAGGAAATATACCCGGCGATGACCAAATAAGTATACCACGCTTCGCCACGGATAAATGTATCTACAGTACCATCAGTACCCTATTACGTCATCCATATGATTTGAGTGCTCAACACCATGAGCTCTCATCACCGCGATAGATTTCCAGGGCAAGCCGTCTCCAGTTTTTCAGTTCTCCAGTGGCGGAGAGCCTGCACTTTTTTCCCAGGATGCAACTGAGTCTAGAAATGGCGTGACTACTGGTTTGCAGTGACGTAGGCGATTCGCTCGAGCTGTCAGTTGGGAGACAATGTGGCCTGACTCAGTCAAGGATGTCGACGAAGAAGCGACTCTCAGGAGGCAAGGATACGGAGCGAGACTGAGTGGCGTGTCAAAGATGCAACGCCTGGTGGATGTGGTTGCAACCGGCCCGTGACGTAGCCTACTACTCTCCTAACATCTTCTCTCCTTCACGACCACTTTATTCCTTTTCCGTCTCTTTTCTTTTCCTGCGCTGTCCTCCTTTCCTTGCAAATTTCTTCTTCCCCATTTCTTTTACAACTCTTTCTCTTCTTCTGAAAAGCTACTGCATCTCTTTTTTCTCCTCACCTTGCATTAGTCAGTCTCCTCCAAGGTTATTAGATAGAAGATTGAACCATTCCTGAGGCTAGGCGTACACCGGTTAGTCAAGACAAGACGAGATTAGACACGTTCAGTCACAGTAATCAACACAACTGCTTATGAAGCAGCACACACCGATGCAATGACTAATCGGTGTGTGCTGCTTCATAAGCAGCTATGTGTACTATTGTGACTAAACGTGACTAATCTCGTCTTGTCTTGTCTTGACTAACCGGTGTACGCCTAGCCTAATGCTTTTTGAAGCCACAAGCTGTTGTAGTGGGGGCACTGATTCATTTGACGTCATTTTGATCATTTATTAGGCAGAGCTAAATGTTTACTGTATTTAGTTCAAGAATTCACCACTGTATAGTAGCACCAACAGGGTTCCAAACTTGAAATGGCTGCCGGTCAGCTGATAATTGGATACTGCGTTGTGATTGGTCGGCGGGAGGGGGATAGTCACGCCTACTTTCAACACTAGGCGTAGTTAATGGTGGCTGCAGTTAGTTCAAGAATTCACCGCTAGATAGTGGCATCAACAGGGTTCCAAACTTGAAATGGCTGCCGGTCAGCTGATAATTGGATACTGCGTTGTGATTGGTCGGCGGGAGGGGGATAGTCACGCCTACTTTCAACACTAGGCGTAGTTAATGGTGGCTGCAGTTAGTTCAAGAATTCACCGCTAGATAGTGGCACCAACAGGGTTCCAAACTTGAAATGGCTGCCGGTCAGCTGGTAATTGGATACTGCGTTGTGATTGGTCGGTGGGAGGGGGATAGTCACGCCTACTTTTAACACTGGGTGGAGCTAAATGATGGCTGTAGTTAGTTCAAGAACTCAACACTAGATTGTTCCAGTAGTTGGCTATTTGCAATTTAAATCTTTCAAATGTTTTTCTGCTATAGTTTGTTAAGACCAACTAAATAATATAAGCTAATTGAACAACATTGAATAGAGCATGACAATATTTCAATTCATGTGAAATCTCCAATTATAATCAATTTGTAATTTTAATAATTTGATCAATTTGAATCATAATCAATTGTTTATACAGTGGAATCCCGTTTTTATGTAGCTCAAGGGTCCAAGAAAAATTCTTTGTATTGGGGTATTTGTAGAGACTGAGTTGTAATATACACTACATTGAGTGTTTTATATACTTCAAGTGGGTATGAAATGAATATGTTAAATCAGAATTATTTGTATAACCGAGGTTCCACTGTACACCGATTAGTCATTGCATCATTGTGTGTGCTGCTTCATAAGCAGCTATGTGAATTACTGTGACTAAACGTGACTAATGTAGTCTTGTCTTGTCTTGACTAACCGGTGTACGCCTAGCCTAATTTGAAATAGGTAATCACTTGAACAAGATTATGAATTGACAAAATTTGAATTGTATGGAATGATTCAATAAAAAATTTGATGAGTAGTAATTCTTAAATACTACAAAATTGTTCCTATTTTAGATTCCAGTCTATTTTATTTCAGAATATGTCAAAACCCGGCAATTCAACTATACAACTAACAAGGCAAAACTCAAAATGAATGTTAGGACTAATCGGTTCAAACCCTACACAATGATGTACAGTTGCATTTCATGTGAGCTGCTTAGTGTTGTTTGTAGGAAAAAAGATAGAAAAAAAAAACACTTTTTGAGCTCCAGGCTTCTCCCAGTGGGACGTAGGTGGTTTACTGGTGGAGAATAATTATCGTAAATAAGTCCGAAGCAATAAACTAAGAACCCGTTTTTATTTTTGTCCGTTAAGATTGAAAGATCGCGTGTGGTGTGGTGTGTGTGTGCGCATTTAACTAATGTAATGGCCGGTACACCTCATACATTAGGTTAGGCTTTCTGCGGCTAAATTTAACATTTGTAGGGGTGTGTAAAAAATGAGCCAACCGCTTTAGAAATGACAAGTCGCGTTTATTTTGTGCGTGTGTAGGATCCGATTGGCTTTGTGAAGATTAGAGTAAGGTTCACTTCGTTCTAATAAAATAATAATAGGTGGGAGACATGCTCAAATCTAATGAATGGCGGATGGTGTCTGACGTAGCCTGTACTGGAGGGCAAATTTCTACAATAATTATTACGGTTTCGCGTGCGTAAATAGCATAAATACGTTTAGGCTATCCTGCTGAGAACGCTCGACTCATCGACCATGAAGCTCTCCACAATATTCAACATTTTTCTTTTAGTTCTCCTAACCATCGATACACCCTTCATTCACTATTTTCGATTGTATTGTATTCACAAGTTTGGTTTCTAACAATAAAAAACAAGTTATTTGTGTTTTATTCTAATAATTTTGTAATAATAGACTGAAACAGCCGCAGAATAACTGTCAAATTTAGCCTATTTATTTCAATTGTAAAATTTTGTAAAATGGCAATAAAAAATAAATTGTGTTTGAGAACGAAGAATAAATTATTAAGACCAGTATAACAGACAAACATTCCTTGCACTCTTATATATTATTAAAAATATGAGCAAAATAAGTAGTCGTCACTCGTTCATGAATAAGATTGCTTAAACTTCCAGATTTGAATTTCAAATCGTCACAATCACAGGTCTCTAAAACCCATTCAAGATTATAATATTCATTTTATTTGCAAGTGTTTTGAATTACTTCGGTACCCTATACAACTTATATGACTGACTTATGATTGTCGATGCATTCACTACAATAATATTACGGTAATTTGTATGAAATTTATTAAGAAAAATAGCGTACTAACTAAATTTGCAATAAAATTTCATGAAAGGATAAGGAGAAGTGTATTTAAGGTGTAGAATTAAGAGCATTTCAGAGCTATCATTTCCTTTTCCTTGAGTTTTTCACCAGAAAGTTTCAGGAAAGAGCGCACAGTGCCATCTGTTAGAAAACTTAGCTAACTAAACTCATTGTAGACCTAGTTGCTAGTTTCACCGCTAGATGGCAGAAGATTCATCGATTTGCTATACAGAGACTGCATTACAGAGACATCAGTCTGTAGATTTGCTACAATGACCATGGATAACAAAATAATTCGTTAAACTAGCATAATTTAGTATTACTGTTGTGTTATTCCCCATCTCACCATAAAATTTAACAATTTTCTGATTGAAAAGAAGGACTATTATAGTCTAATTGCAGCTTTGCAGTTGAGAGAATCAAGTTAATTCGAAAATTTAAATTTATTCCACTTCGAAACTTATCAAAAAGTGTTTTAGAGAGCAATTTATGTTTTCCACACAATGATTTGATTTTTGGACTGGCCAGTGCCCTATCCCCTATGTAGGAAATGATCTTGATCATTATAAATGATCGAAGTGAGTTAAAATTTTCTCTTGCGTTTTCACAGAAGTGCGAGCAGTAGAGGTGAATGAAGTTTAGTTGATTCAATTTCATCAGGGTGAATTATTATTGAGTTCAATTAATTTATCTAAAAAAAATTATATTTTTATTTATTAAATGTTTTCTGGTTAACTTATATTTACTGTTCTGACGGAGACATACTTGGAAATACCAGTTTACAAGGAAAAACAAGAGTAGAGGAACATGAATGGTAGGCGTATAATAGGCCAATCGAATAAAGATGATACACGAGAATGGAATTGGTGAAATTCCAGAAGAAAACACACTCAACTCAAAATAAGAGGAAAGGCCAATAAGGATAAGAATAATTTCAGTTTAGTTACGGGTAATGAGTTACCGTATTTCAAAGATAAATTTTATTGATTGAGAATGCATCAAGAAATGCAAAATGTTCCGTAATGTAGGCAACTGGTTTCATAACCGGCGTTAGTTCTCCCCTTTCACCACCAGCCTCCTTAGCTCAGTGGCAGAGCACTGGTCTCGTAAACCAGGGGTCGTGAGTTCAAACCTCACAGGAGGCAGAACTTTTTTGCAAGTGAATGCTGTTTTCGATGAGAAGTTTGGCAAGAGCTACAATACCTGTGGATTTCATTGACATTGTAATAGACTATTAATCTCTTTAAACATCTATTTTTTGTAAATTCCTACATTATTTTTACAATTATTTTTCGTAATTTATCTATTCAAAGTAGCTTACGGCACTTAGTTATCAAAACAGTGTTTATTAATGTAGATGTAGACAAAAAAATTGAAAAAAAACTTGTTGAAATTTATTGTCAAATTCCACTTTACGCGTGAAATTCCAATTTAAAGTGAAATTTGACAATTTCAACAATTTTCTTCAATTATGGAAACATTCCAAAACATCAACATTTGTTCTACGAATTTTAACATAGACAAAAAAATGATATAAAACAGTGATAGATGATGCATTGAGAATTGATCAGATCTTTACATATGGAAACAACAATTAAAACCAATGAAATATAATAAAAAATCCATTGAAAATCAAAACTTAAAAGAGAGATTCAGTATTCAAACCCTCATTTGTAATAATAAATAGTATATAGAAAAATACTGAATGAATCTATATAAATAGGCCTATTAATGGTATTTTTTTGTACGGCAAGTTTGTGCGAAAATGATTAAATTCATCATTAATAAAATGATTTATCCAATAATCATTTAGGAAAGGGGAATATAAAACTTTCAGAAGAGTTTTCAAAGTACGATAATGTCTAATTGATAATATCTTATCATATAGATATGATATCTAAAAATATATATCTAATATCTTAAAATATATTATATTTTAAATCTTACAGCTTTTTATTGCTGCCCACAACAAGTTTTGTTGTGGGACAGAGTTATTCATATGTGTATTGAATCTTCTAAAAAAAGTTGTCCTATTTTTGTTTGAATATTAATGCAAATTGCAAGACAGAATATTCAGACTAGTTCACTTTCCTAAGCAGACCTGGGTCGATATTTATGTCACATAAATATAGGCCTATTGAGAATACTCATCCAGTAGCGGTACCGTAAATACTTTTCAGAAGGGTGGGGGTGTTATCAACCTTTTTTAGGAGGGAGAAATACAACCTTGTTATATTGTAATACTTTTTTGGAGGAGTACGGACCAACCAAAACCGAACCAACCAAACCGACTCGAACCAAAAAAGTCGAGGATCAACTTTGAAGCAGTATATTGTCGAAATAAAATGGCGGAAGCCTTTCAGTAATCCACAGCTGTTGCCGGTCAGATGTTTGATAATTCTATTCTGTAGATTCAAGGAAGTGGGTAGCCTGCAATAAGTGTGTCTTGCTATCCACCCTATAGATGTACATTTCTGATATAAATATATATGTGTGACACTACCCTCAATCGAAATGTATAATGCACATGTCTTGTGCCATCACCGTCACTCCCCGGAAAGGGTCTTTCTATTGAGGGTACGGTCCTAAGAAGGGCCGGTCCTATTACTTTGGGTGTCGTAAGAAGAAAGTGGCTCGCTGAGAGGCTCACGCAATGACAGTTGCGCAAGTCACCAGTTTTAGAGCAGCAGCTGTTGCCTAGGGAGGGTGTCCTACCTCCTTGAACACTGTTCACTTGAAGCTATTATTCACTTCTCCCAAGTGTACCATGAACAAGGAACTAGGTTCACAAATTGGGATGGGGTGAATATTTTTTAATTTGAATTAGACAATTACGGTATTTGATAATAGAGGAGAGAATTTATTGATTTTGAAATGAATTTTTTGATAGATATTTTGTTTGTTCTATACTTTAATTTTTTTCAAGTTTGGATTACGTTGTGTTAATTACATTCAGTAAATCATTGGTCCCTTTACAAATAGAAAATATACAAAGGTTCGCTCCATTCATTGTAAAGGAGATTATTTTTTTCTCATTACTAAATTAGAATTTATTGAAACTTAAATTTGTTAATTTATTATTTGCACAAAGATTTGTTTTATTCAGTAAATGTTTTACAATTACTTGTTGATGTATTCAAGATTTTTTCTCATTACTAAATTAGACTTCATTATAAGTAATCAATTATTAATATTAACAAAATAAATTATAATTATTAAATAGTTATATGATAATTAATATAATAAATTGGTGTTTATTCAAGATTTTTGAACATCTCCATGTCTTTTTTTCCTGTTCAGGTCTACATCTACCATAATCATTCATTTAAAATTGAATGGGCTTATTTCAAAATTAATAAATTGTTGGAAATTCAAAAAAGTTGAAATTCAATACAGTGGTAAAAGAGATTACTAAATTCATAATAATATTTTGCATTAAGGGCTATTTGCAAGTGATATTGAAAATATTAATGATTTAGAATGGTGAAATTTTAACAATTCACTACATATTATTATGAGATTTTTTCAACAGAAATCAAATTTCAAATTAAAATAATCTTTATTCACGAAATTCAAATGTTATAGATTCACTTCCATTGAAATTACAAGAGTCCCTGTGAAGTATCAAGTTTGGTTTTAAATTAATCGGAAAAATTGAGTGATCTTTAAATATGAATTTCGGATTATATTAAATTTTCTGGATGCATTCATATTTGACATAAACGAGAACTATCAATCTTGAATTTTCTCATCAGACAGACATGTGGCATTGTTGATAGAATCTGTTCCACTTTCTGGTCTAATAGGTGGTACTTACTTATTCTATCAAGGTGATTATCAATAGCAGATAGTCGCATAAAATTTTGAAACCACTAAAACTTTTCAAGTTTAATTATTATATAAATAGAATTAATAATAGTAAAAATCATTGAATTTGAGTCAACCATGAAATTAATGAAAACTCACCTTTTTATATTTTAATGGCGTCCAAAATGTTAATGGTTGGAAATCAACCTAAAAAGTCCTGAAAATAGAATCAAAACAGCAAAAAAGAAACGGCCTGTTATTTAAAAATGAATTATTTTGTTTAAACGCCTCTCCAATGTCCCTGTGGATAAAATCAGTTGGAATTAAAAAGATTAAAAGATCAGGAATCCTGATACGACTTTGAAGTCTATTATACTCGTAGAACAAGCAATCTGGAGTTGAAATGAGCTTGAAATATGCATAAGTTGGAGGTAATTGTTAAATCTTGTCCTACCTTAATCCGCCAAGTTTCACCTCTGCGTTATGAGCTTTTTTGGAGAGAGACGCTGCAGCAGTTTTTGAAGAAGTTTCTCCAAGAGCTGTCACGTTTAGTTTTGGTCCAATGTGTTCCTCGACTGTAAAAGAGTGTTAATAAGTTAGAGAGAGGAAGAAAAATTTTGAAATATTCCTTTTTATAATATGATTACATATAATATATAGATATTGTTACATTGTTTATAAGTTGTGTTACTCGGCCCTCCCCACTATTGAAAGCCTTACGCTAAATAAATAATAATATAAGAAGAAGATACAATTAAACAAATTATTGTGTTTATAAAAATCATTTTGTATTATAAAATTCTAAGAGGCTTCTAATGGCTACTAATGGGGGGGGGGAGAAGTTACAAGCTACTATCGATTTTAAAGTCAGGGGAAATAGTTTTTCAGAACAGATCCTGAATATTTCCTCTTTTTTTAATGCTGCAGTGTGGTAGAATATTTACTCTTCAGTATATAAATTGCGATAAAATTTTATGAAGTTTCCATCCAAGCGCAAATTTTTATCACCAAAGATTACAAAACTTAAAAAAAATGTATTTTAAGTGCAAAAATCATAACAGGTTGTGAAATATGCTTCAATTTTTAAAGTGGAATTGTGGAACATCATTGAAAAATAATGAAATATGAGAGTACAAAAGAATAAAGAAGAGCAAAAAAGTATTGCCGAAACCCGGGATCGAACCAGGGACCTTTAGATCTTCAGTCTAACGCTCTCCCAACTGAGCTATTTCGGCTAGATGGTAGAAGGGATAGAAATTGCTGTACGTCAACATGGATATACGCTTTATCCACTAATATAGTTACCGTATATTTGACATTAGTGTGAAGCGGTCCATAACAGTGTGTTAGAACATTTTCTAATAATAATTCACATTATTTTAAATACAAAGCATAAGCTAATGTAGCTAGAGTTTGAAAGGGGTGTTCACAATGAAGAACTTCCCAGCTATGAAAAAAACAACACTTTCTTATACTGTATTGCAATGCAATAAAAGCAATCGTCTGACTATTTAATAAAGGTTTTTCAGAGGGCTATATAATTATTTTTAGTAATATTCTATAATATTTATTCATTTTTTGCGCCCCAAACAGGTAACTTGGGGCTTTTTGTATATATTTTTTGTTTCTCTTCTTGTATTTTTCCTTATAAGCTTACTTTAATTCTTTCATAATTTTTTTTTATGAGGTTGCTCAATTTTCAAATTAAGTAAACCAATAACTTCGTGCGAAACTTTTTTCCTGTTTCACAGAACTTCTTTATTTACAAACTTCTATTTCAACAATCCTAACATTTCTACCCAATATAGTATTCAGTATTCAAAGATATTCAAAGTTTTGCAATAACTATGAAAAGGATGATTATAAAATTAATGCTTGAACATCATAGATTGGAGAATAATGCCGAATTTTAATACAGTACTAATACACTGAAGTTGAAATAGTATTTTCGTAGTGGAAGGGTAAAAATAATACAAAAAATAGAAATATAGAATGGTTGCAAATTATTCATAATTAAAGTCTGCTTGTGTGGGACTTACAATCATGGTTTTCTTTGAAGACTGTCTAGTATTTAAAATAAGTACAGTATACCTATTCTCTATTATATTATACATGTATTGCTGTAGTCAATATTGAATGTATTACTGTAATAAGCAGTATTATATGTAATTGATATAATTTATATTAAATCGTATGATTGATTGATATAATATATTTATTGAAAATTGTACATGAATGTGAGACAGCAATGAAGAATAAAAATAAAAAAGTGATGAATAGATTAGCTCTCTCACTAAATAAAAAAGTAAACACTTTGGGTTTAGAAGAAAATGGTCTGGAATGGTTTTCCTGTATCTTTCACCCAATCCTTATACTGTACCAGCAATATGAATGATGATTATCAATTCAAATAATGGATCAATTCAAATAAGATATTATCTCAGCAATAATCAAATTGATTAAATAGTTGCTAAACAATTAATGTTTAGATTAACTTAATATTTTTAATGATTACAAATAAACAATTTAATTTTAAATTGAACAATTGTTTGATACTCCAATAGCATTAGATAATTTATATCTATGGAATTTCATCACCACCATAAAAACATAAGAATGAATACTTATTTTTTTTATGAATACATTTTAATCGAAGGAAAATGATCTCATTATTAAAAAAATAGTTTTCTTAATATCATGACTGATTGAAGTTTTCGGAGCACATATCCGAAAAATGATTTGATTTGCATAAGTCTAGACTTATCAAAAGGAGTATGATTCATTTATAAAATGTATTCGTATTACTGTACTTCGTATTGTAATTCGAAAAGTTGACGAAAAGTTTTTCTGAACTTGCAAGCCGATTGGTGGTGGCAATGTGTCAGAAACTTTTGTTTCAATAAATTATTCTGCTGTTGAAATAATTTTTATTAAATCAGAAAAGTAGGGCACACGTTGAGGAACTTCTCCTTTCCACATAAGATGTATGACTCTTGACTTTGTTATTTTTCTATTCTTTATAAACTTTGGTACAGTTTTCAATTCTTCCAATACCAGTTTTGTTACAAACTATTTTGTAACAAAATACAGAGTAGTTTAGTAGAATACAAATGTATAGAATTTACATTGATGTTTTATGAATGAATAGTTTAACGTAAGAAAATAACTACAATTAGTTGATTACAAACTATAGAGTTGCGTGGGGTGGTACACTTATGAAAAAACTATTAATAAAAAAACAAATTGTAGAAAGGCTGAAACCCGGTCCAGTCACCAGAAAGTAAATAATTATAGTCAGATTCATTTAATTTGACGCTTGGCATTAGATAAATAGATACCTAGAGAGATATTATTTCTTTGCCATCGTACTCTACGGTCATCAGCCACGTCAAGAAAAATATTCAAAATTTACATTCTAAAGTCAATGGGAATAATTTTAGTAAGTATTATAAATAAGGCTAGGCGTACACCGGTTAGCCAAGACAAGACAAGACGTTATTAGTCATGTTTAGTCACATTACTTCACATAGTTGCTTGTCAAATTAGTCAATGCATCATCAGTTGATTTATTATATTATATGATTCAACAGATTCGATTTATAATATATTTAACAATCCTGGATCAGGAAAACACAGTCTGGGGCCTGTTTAATAAAAGTTAGAAGTCACGTAATACAGGAAAAGGCGGCCGTACATTATTAGACTTACAAGTTAACTGCCTAATACGCATGTCTAGTGTATAACCGCCTTTTTTCTGTAATATAGGGCTTCTAAAACTTGCATGCATGATGAGCAGAATCAAACTTGAATATTGTTCCACAATCCTAGGAACTGAATCAGAAAATTGGAGATTTAAAGTTGATTTATTAGTAATATCCTGGATCAAAGGTTGTTCCACAATCATTGAGAAATACACAATATTTATCTCATTCTTTCATCTTAGTAAGGAAAACTTCCAACAAATTTCAGCCCAGTGTAAATTTCAATGCCTTATAAATAACACAAGAGTGAAATTGAAGAAGTGATTTTATTAAATTATTCATAACGATAATGTGTAACAGCAAGCAAAGATATAGCAGTTTGTTAGTTTCAAGACATGGAGTGTTTATAAAAAGGAAAAATTTTCTGATACACATTTGCGTAAGCAGATTCCAAGTGTATCACTTAACACAGAACAATAAAAGAACAGTTACAGCGGAGACCATAAATTCTATGTTGATAAGAAATGGAATGGTATCTGATTACAGCATGCATTGAGGCCTACATATTTTGATATGGATGCATTTAAGAGTCTAGATTTCGAGTGCATCAAATCAATTGAAACTTCTGTGCTGTTTGTGAACGAGACTTGATCTTACCATTATGTTTTTTTGTTTCAGGCTCCTCGTCTTTCCGAGTTCGCTCATGTAGATTTTCAAATGCCAACACACACCGATTCCATCTATCTTCATCGACAACTTGGTTTTGAGAGTTTTTATTCACTAAATTATCTTTTGATGTTTGGGATAACAGAAGGTTAAGCGTAGCAGTCGACTGGAACATATCTTCACTCAAGCCAATCAAACGTTGAAGAGGATGGGAGGGAACTACACTCTGAATACTAGTTTCTTTCTCGGTGTAATCGCTAGGATTGTAAGGTTTCAAAAGTCTTTCAGATTCACATTGTTGGAAATGTTCGTCAGTCCTATTTTTTGTTGAATCTTTGTGAGACACTTTCTTTTTTGTTGCGCTAATTTTTCGCGATTCATCTGCACGTGTGGTTCTTACATCTACCTTTTGATGTTTTTCAGGATTACTTTTCGATGAGGAGTTTTCTATGAAAGCAAGTTGATGTCCAACAGTATCTAGAACAAATGCTCCCTGCGTAGTAGTCTGAAAACATTTAAAATTTAGATAATTTTTTGGTAGAAGGCGATATTATAGTAGTTATCCATATTGATTGAAAATTCTTCACTACTTCAAAGTTTTGCTGTGACAAATACGATCCTTTTTATTCAAAATAGAGATAAGTTGGTAATATCTCAGTTAGTATGTTCTACTAACTGTCCCCAAGTTCTGGGACCTTATTCATGAACTTTCGTAAGTCCTGTAATACTGGCAAAGGCGGACAAACACTAGATGTATGAATTTATAACAAAATACATCGTTTTATCCATGAATAAATAATAATACATTAATAGCGTTTAGCTTCTTACTGAATTACAAGACTTCAAAATGTTTATGAAACAGAAATAATAATAAAATAATAATTAATAAATAATAATGGTGGTGGTGAAATAATAATTTCATGATTTAAAAATCAATTTAATATTATTTAAATATAATTTCATATGATCAATATTCAAGTATTTTTACAATACATTAGTCTGAAACAATGCTGGGATCATAAAAATATAACTGAAAGTTTATAGATTTCATAACTAGTAAACTGAATATACCTGGTCTATTGGTCTACAAGTTGTATTCCATTCAGCAAAGAGACTTCAGGGAATAATTATTTATTTATTTATCAATGGAGACAACGGGTCTCCAAATCTGTCTCCTTAATGGGGTTCATTAACCCCTCAAAAGGGGTTCATTATGTATTATTCAAGATTAAAGACTCCAGGAAACTTCGATCGATTCCAATTGTAATAAAGACTACTAAGAAATCATTGTAATGTAATAACACTACCATACAAATGAAGCCAAGTCTGAGATTAAGTGAACGAGAGTGAAAGATAAACTTAATTAGAAAGAGTTGAAAAATATTAATACTGTACTTGGATTATTTTCTTTCTTATATGGATTTTATTCCAGAATAAGGTAAAAAAAACAATACTTGACTTGGATTTCTGCCAAGGTGATGACAAAGAGAGATAACGTTCAAAATCTCAAGGACATATTGTTTGAGCTCAGGGTTGTAATATTCAAACAATTTCAGTTCATCACATGAATGGTGAGTATTATAAGAAATGGATCTATCAATAGACGAATTATTATATTTTTGAATTAATCAATAGGCTAAAATGGATGAAATTAGAATTTTTCGAAGATTCAAAACAAAGGGTCAAGATACTTCTAATAGAAGAACGGCCAGTAGAACGGAAATCCAATTAAATTCAACCCTTCTAATAGAACTTCAAATAGAAGAACGGCCAGTTGCACGGAAATCCAATTAAATTCAACCACCGTAAAATGCGTTGAAGTCCGATTTGATCATTGATTCTAGTTAGATGACGTCATTTCACAGGAAGCAGTTATTCAATTCTATTTTGGTGCAACTGGCCGAAAAACTATAGGCCTAATTAATTATTATCGAGAAATTCCATGTTAACAAGATCTCTTGAATAGTTATTTCTCTTCTAAGATTATAGACATTGAATTTAATCACCTCATCACTCTCTTTTTGGGGAGCTACAGCCGTTGATTTGGATTTGTTGGTCTCTGCTTCTTTGCTAATGGTTGGTTGCAGTCTGCTGCAGCTTGCTGCTTTTAACGCTGCTTCAGGCTGTTTCGGCGTCACAGTTCGTGCAGATTTCTTTCTACTGCAATTGAAATGAAATTACAAATGAATTATTGAGTTGAGTTGTGAACTTGCTAACTATTGAGTGGGTAGCTAAAGTTGTTTTCAATTAGAAACAGTATTTACTCCAGTGTTGAAGTACTAAATTTCATTACAAAACCTTTGTTAAGTTTTGTAAAGAAATTTAGTAGATTGTAATATAATATTACAGTATATGATCAATAATTAATACTTCAAGATATTGGATCAAGATTAATAATTAATTACTTGTAATTGTGTGGTTACGCCCTTAGGGTAGTTTCATTTTTAGCGTATCATGAGATATGTTTCAAGAAATTATCATTGCATTGTGAAGTCATGGTTTGTCGTAATTTTGACAAGTTCATTCATTCATTTATTTACTTGATTAAGAGTACAATAGACCTATCAAGAAAAGAAAAAACAGACTTTAGCCCAAAACTTCTGTTCTAAAATTTACTTATATTCCAAATGACTCAATCCAAAGTTAGAAGATGATATGTCAAGAGCATTTAATTTGAGATTACCTATATAAAAAAAGAGTGACGATTTTTCAAGACATTTTCCAACTCATTTACACTAAACTATAGGTAGGCTACATTTAAATATTCAATGATGAGTTAGTAATTGTAAATAGGATGGGAAATGATGAATCAGTCTAATTAGATTCATTTAATTTGACGCTTGACATTAGATAGATAGATGAAGATATTATTTCTTGGTGTTGCTGATAACCGAGAGTACGATGGAAAAGAAATAATATCTCTCTATTTATCTATCTATCTAATGCCAAGCGTCAAATTAAATAAATATGAATATAATTAATAATTCCAGGTTTAACTCACCTAATTTTAGCTTTGGTTGATGTTCGAAAGTTTTCTTCCACGGTACGTGTCTCCTCAGAAATAATCAAAGGCACGTTGATAGTACTCCCGTTAGTAGACGATATGTTTGAAGATGATGGCCTGCTGGTAGTTCTAGACACCGAAGAATTGATAGGCTTTGAGAATGTTGCAAAATGTCGTTTGATAGTGACTTGCGGTAGAGTAGAGATTTGTTCACAGAATAGAGTACTCTGAATCTTGACGCCTTCCTTGCGATTCATCATGATCTGGAAATAAAACGTATAAAATTAAACATCAATCACCTAATAGCAAATTACTTAACTTCGAATCGAATGAATAAAAATTTCCACTGAGAGGAAGCCTGAATTTAAATTACATGAACATAGAGTACCCTACGGTGTCTTAAACGATTCAGAATTGTGTAGGCTACTAATCAGTACAGACAGTACATTAAGTTAAAAACTTCTTAAAAGATCATCATACAACATATTAACGCTATTAAAATGGGGTTCAATTATCAATAATCTTCACAAACTACCGTATTCCATTTGTAATTGTAAAATAGGGAAGCTGACACATTTAATGATAATCAATTATCAATTATCTCAATAAACATTGGATCAAAATTATGAACTGAAATATTCTCAAATCGAAGATGAATTTAAAAGACATAAGATTTTCAAGTAGTGTAAATAACACATTAACTAATAAGGTACGGATAATTATTGATTCATTTAATTTGCATACTTTGGTTGAGCAAGTTAAAAAGATGTTCTTTTAAGAGCTAAGACATAAAAAGGACGTAGTCAAATCATCTTATCAAATTAAAGTTAACCCTTTTAATTACTTACCAGGTAGTCAGTATAAAACTCGAGTGTATTTTTAAATTATCAATCAAAATAATCGGGTTCATCTCACGTTTCAACATGTAAACAGTAATAAACCGAAACCGAACATAACCTAAAATCGTAACGGTTGCAAACAAAAGTTCACAGCTGGCGCACTACGCAGTGCGCAAAGCATTCCGCGCATGTGAAGAAGCGGGTAAATTTGAAAATATTAAGCCATTCAAGAAATTCTCTTTTTATTTTGAAGTTTGAAGCAATATTCAATTTGAAAAATGAAGAGATATTGGAAAAATTCAATGAGTATGAGAACTCATTTCTTACTCTAGAAAAATATTGTACAGTACGGTAACTTAATAATTAAAGGCTTTAATATAAATTTCATTAATAAGAAGTATTATTAAAAAAAGAGCGATCTAGTTACTTGAATACTGTACACTTCTTTTTAATAAAAAATTCAATCATTCATGATAAAAATTCTGGAAAGTTTTATCTACAGAGACTGCAGACTATAATAATACTTTCTCTGTTGTTTTATCAGACCTGAAGACTATTCAATAATTAAAGTGGAATTTATTGTTTCAGTGCATAGCATTATATATAAGTTGATTGTTTTTTTTTCCAACATTGGTGAACTGACTACAAAGTCTGTAAATCGTTCTGAATAATTGTAATCTAAAGAATTTTGAATTTCTCTGTTGTTTGAAGGTGATTCACAACTTACCTAAGTTTTGCACTATACTTAAGATAAGTTAGTAATGTATGCCTACTTACAGGAAGCAGTTTGCAGCTTTGAGCTGTATAATAATGGGAATGGGAAATAATATTTCCCATATTATAGACTGATAAGGAAAGGTTGAAAAATCACAAATAAGAGCCGCTACATAAATTTATTTGAAACCGAATAGAAATTGAAATATTGCTGAGGCACTTTTTTGGGCTAACATTTGATTCTCACAAAAATAATTTATAAGATGCGATGTAAGTAAATATTATTATAAGATGAGAATAGAATTTTTGTAGATGGCGGCTGGAGACTTCCCCTCTATGCTCAATTGATTCAGGTGCCATTCAGCAGCAATAATTCTAAACTATTCTATATTTCAAGAAAAAAGTCTGATTCGAAAAAATACATTGCCTTGTGCGAAACACAAGTAACCTCGAATCATGTACCGTACAATAATCTTCAATAGGAATAAAGAAAAGCGCTTTCAGCTAATAAGTATAATATGGTTTTGTTAAATTATCAAAATTAACTTATTTTCCTTTTGTAGATGATGTCTATGTGAACTTTAGACTTGTGCACTGCAGAGGTTGCTGGGAGAAATAATATTAGAAAACAGTTGGGGACCTACAACTTCAGTGAGTGACTCCTGAACCACTGGGAAGTCATTTTTAAAGGGTGTCCAACCAATCGTCACTTTCTATATCACAGATTTTGTCCAACACACACAAATTCTACGCTTGGAATTAAGAATATGAAATTAATATCTATCACAACATTCACATCGAAAATAGATTGTGAACCTGTCTCTTCATAAATTTAAAATAATTCAATCTAGGATAACTCAGGATAACTCAACTCAAGATCAGGTATATGTATATTTTTATCTTCGATGATTCAATTTTCTTATATGTCTAGTTAAATAGTATCCTTGGATACAATGAAATTTTCTCTTGGGATATACCGATTTAATAGAAAATCTGTTTGGAGTGAGAAAATAATCATTTCCAATGTTGATACTGGAGACTTTTCCACATAATTGGTTTATATGCTTTCAAGAAATATATTTCTTCTGTATAAAAATGATAATCTCACCCAAATAATACTCATTTCAAGTTATTCATCCTAGCATATAATAATTCAAATTGTATAAGTGAAGCGTCCCAAATTGAAGTCGCAGAATACATAAATCGAATTTTAATTGCTGTAATTTACAGATAGTAACATAGCCCCCTTTAAACTACAGTAGTTTAAAGGGGGCTATGATAGTAACCATTGCACTTTCCAGGCTAACCAATCATGTCATATCATAATAAAGTACAATTTATTTAATTTATTATTAATTAGATAAATCATATTATAACTAATTTAATTCATATTGTGTATTTCGAAGGCAATTTATCCCTTGACAGTAACCGATGGTCTATTAAGTCAATCAGTTGAATTGTAAAATTACTCTGAATGAATTTTTGAGTGGAATTCTCATTCTCGATATTAATATTTCGATTGTTGATGTTTACAAAGTCGACTATCAAAATCGATTGTCTGGTCGACCAGTCTGGTCAGTCGGGTGGGGCACATTTTCGGTTTGTTACCCCTTCCTATTTATTTTGGAAAGTGGCTGGAGTTTGAAGGGGCCGGCTGAAGTCAGCACAAAATAGAGCGCACAACACACTTTTCCGTCTTGTACAGCATTTTCACGCAGTAACCTGATACACTTCACTACCTCAACGTTGCAATAGCGATACAATTTAAAGCTTGACGTTGCAATTACGGTACAATATAAAACCATGTGTATCTTCATAGCCCCCTCTAAACTACATGGCCGCGGCCTTCAATGTGACAACCTAGCAATACCGGCTGGTTTCATTATAAAATCATACTTATAAAAAACACTACAAACACATAACTTATAAAACACATGACCGATTTGCATTGCTCATGCAAGCCGGTGCAGCGACGTTGTCACATTGAAGGCCGCGGTCATGTAGTTTAGAGGGGGCTATGGTATCTTGCATGAGATCATAATTTCCACCCATTATTCTTGTTTTTGTATTGTATTCTTTCAACACCTCCTTTGAATCTCACCCAGTTATAGAATGGAAAATATGAAAAATTGAAAGACATAGTGAATAGTCTTTTCAATAACCCAGATCCAGAACACCCATTCCCTATGCCCACACTTGGTCGATTTTTTGTGCTGCACAGAATGCTACCAGTATGCATAATTGTGCAGGTATGCAGCATGTTCCATTGCAGGTAGGTGTGCAGAGTGCAGCCATGCCAACAGTAACTGAAAAGTATACTATAACTAGGTGTCCCGGTGAACCAAATGTCGAACGATAATTATGTTTGATATAATTATTTATTAATGAAGGTGATATGTTATAGTAATAATGTACATAGCAATGTATATTGATTATTGAATGAAAAGACTCGAAGTTTACAACAAATTTATTTAGTAACCACAAAATTATTAAAATGATTGACAACGGTTTACACGAACGAACGGTGTAATAACTGAAACCGGTAGGAATCTCGTTATTTTAATAAAATTATGGATCTGAAAACTTAATTTACAAGACATCAGATGAATATTTTAACACGTGGTTAAAATTTTATCAGATGGGAAAGTAAATATTGAGGAAACGAAGGTCCAAAAAGGCCGTTTTCAGAAGAAAATCAGATAAAAGCTGAATTTTACACCATCGATAGAACACTACCAGAGGGTCATTTTTCCAAAAAATCCGGCTGGAGCTTTCCCCAGCCCCCAAAGTTCAAAATGTAGGTCATCACGGGAAATCGAATATCTCAGTAACCAATCATCGGACAGGATTGGTTCTTACATCATTTTGTCCAGTACATTATGGGCTACATTATTGATCCTATTCATTTTCACAATAAACTCAATAGTTTTCTTTAAAAAATATATATATGAAAACAAATTGGATTTTTTTACTTTGATTTTTCAATTTTTCCCATTTTACTTTTTTGTGTGTCATCTTACGGAAAAATTGTTTAAATAAAAGTTGTAGCCCATTTATTCGAATCCAGTGATGTATATGGTTATACATTTTGATCAAAGCGGCCGTTTTGGGAGGCATAGCCGACGCTGTTACGCCGCGGCCCAGCCCCCCTCGCCATAGTCGGTCGCTGCATTCCACATTTCAACTACTTTACAGTATGTATAGCGCTGAAAACGTTTAGTTTTATCGATTGTATCCTATGTTTTTTCATGTGCTGAATCCGAAATTTCATCTCTGAACCTCCTAAGTATAGTATTTTTCTAGATACAACCATAATGGCGGAAAATAATTTAACTTATTTATCTATATTTATAGTGCAGTTTTTACAAAACTTACTTTTTGTATAATCTTATTCATCTTTCGATGTCTTTTATAATCGAGAATCAGCATCAGAAACTATGAATATATGATTATAATATAGTATTATTATATATGTGAGATTTGAAATAGCGGCGGAAATAGCAAAATTATACATTCAACATTGTATAAAACTGGTACATAGTTTATTAATGCCTGTTAGATTTGGCAATATCCATGAACATGTGCATGAAATATTCTTCCTTCCCTCATACTATTATAGGTATAGTACACTATTTTGTGTGTTGACCAATTAAATAGCCGGTTTTCATCTCTCTTCAATTATAATTGCTTATATAAATAATTATTTATATAAGCATGAGAATAAATATAGTTAAAGGAATTGATACAGTACATGATCATTAAAATCGTGATGTGCTTGAGCGGACAATGCAGAATGCGTCGCTCGAGAAGGAGGGCATTTGATGGATGTAATTTTTAAAAACAAACATTAATAATTTTTTGTTAATAAACACCCCTTGTAACTACACGTTTTGCACTTTATTTCAATCCAATACCTTTGAAATTGACAGTTTGACAAGTATTTTAAAACCATCCAATCCATTTGCGCCATCTTGTATTATGTGAGATTTGAAATAGCGGCGGAAATAGCAAAATTATACATTTACCATTGTATAAAACTGGTACATAGTTTATTAATGCCTGTTAGATTTGGCAATATCCATGAACATGAGCATGAAATATTTTCCCTTCTCTCATACTATTATAGGTATAGTACACTATTTTGTGTGTTGACCAATTAATAAATAGCCGGTTTTCATCTCTCTTCAATTATTTATTTGTATAAGCATGAGAAAAAATATAGTTAAAGGAATTGATACAGTATGTTTTTGATGAACCATTTATATGAATAAGTTTTTATTGAACCATAACGAACTCTTCTTTGTTAAAGTGGTGAATCTATAATATCGAGCATCATTCAAAGCAGAATATTTTTGAAAATTATATGGTTGCAGAACGAAAGTCTCACCACCATTCATCAATTCCTCATTTTTTTAGTTGGCATCTCTGGATATCCATCGAATACAATTACTACATTTCTTCCGTACAGTTCATTTACAGATACACAATACTTTCTCAAGATTTCTCCATATGTGCCATTCTCCTGGTGACATTCTCTTTTCTATTCTATTCTATGTGCAGTTCTCCGGCTAAATCATATTATGTAGAAGAAACCCTCCATCCACAACATAATAGGGGTTATTGAAACTCATTTCAATTACTATGCTGTCTTCAAACATGTTCATTGCTGAAGATTTTGTGCCCTTTCTAAGAGAAACAACATTGAATATGGATTGTGGGAGAGATGAAAGCTCATAATATTCCAAATATGTTTTCAATTTCGTAAGACTATCACAGACACACAATATGCGATTAAATAGCTGTTGATAGTTGACAAAACTTCTTTTGATCGACATATAACTTTCTTTGATTGATTTTATGTCTTTACCATATCCTTCATGGGCAATGTGAGCTCTCCAAAAGTTTCCCTTTGATTCCTTCCATAGTTCTGAGACCTATTCGATAAGCCTGATCACAAGTAACCAATTCGACACAAACAAAACCAGAGGTTAATAAAACAAGCTCGCCAGAGTTGTGCAAATGGACAGGATTGATAAATAGATTGATCAATTTGACAGTTCAATGAAAGCACTTCTCTTCATTCACAGCATTACTGGGTGCAATACAACTACTTCTTTTTTTGGCATAGGAAAGTTAAAGTTTTAGTCTTCTGAAGTTCAGAATTTCAGAAAGTAGCTTAAAGACAGCTGCTCTAAAGAGGAATTGATGGATGCTGGTAAGAGATTCGTTCAGCAATTCTATAATATTAAAAAATTTTCTTCTTTGAATGAAGCCCGATATTATAGATTCACCACTTTAACAAGGAAGAGTTCATTAAAAACCAGTGAATTCAGTGAAATCATTTGCTCCAGACAACATCCTCCATCAAATTTCTTGTGCTTGTAAGCAGGATTGAGGAAACTATATTTTTTCTCATGCTTATATAAATAATTATTTATATAAGCAATTATAATTGAAGAGAGATGAAAACCGGCTATTTAATTGGTCAACACACAAAATAGTGTACTATACCTATAATAGTATGAGAGAAGGAAGAATATTTCATGCACATGTTCATGGATATTGCCAAATCTAACAGGCATTAATAAACTATGTACCAGTTTTATACAATGTTGAATGTATAATTTTGCTATTTCCGCCGCTATTTCAAATCTCACATATATAATAATACTATATTATAATCATATATTCATAGTTTCTGATGCTGATTCTCGATTATTAAAGACATCGAAAGATAAATAAGATTATACAAAAAGTAAGTTTTGTAAAAACTGCACTATAAATATAGATAAATAAGTTAAATTATTTTCCGCCATTATGGTTGTATCTAGAAAATACTATACTTAGGAGGTTCAGAGATGAAATTTCGGATTCAGCACATGAAAAACATAGGATACAATCGATAAAACTAAACGTTTTCAGCGCTATACATACTGTAAAGTAGTTGAAATGTGGAATGCAGCGATCGACTCTGGCGAGGGGGCTGGGCCGCGGCGTAACAGCGTCGGCTATGCCCCTCCCAAAACGGCTGCTTTGATCAAAATGTATAACCATATACATCACTGGATTCGGAATAAATGGGCTACAACTTTTATTTAAACAATTTTTCCGTAAGATGACACACAAAAAAGTAAATGGGAAAAATTGAAAATAAAAGCAAAAATCCAAATTTTTTATATTTATATTTTTTCAAGAAAACTATTGAGTTTATTGTGAAAATGAATAGGACCAATAATGTAGCCCATAATATACTGGACAAAATGATGTAAGAACCAATTCTGTCCGATGATTGGTTACTGAGATATTCGATTTCGTGATGACCTACATTTTAAAGCTCCAGCCGGATTTTTGGGACTTTTGGGAAAATGACCCTCTGGTAGTGTTCTATCGATGGTGTGAAATTCAGCTTTTATCTAATTTTCTTCAGGACGTTGGTTTTATAGCAATTGTAATATTAAGATAGACTTGTTTTATGACAATATTCAACTGTATTTATATCTGTTATGTACTGTGTTGAATAAACAATTGATTGATTGAGTCTAAATATCCATTCCCATCTTCATTCAATCAGTCAATGCCTGTTTATTGATGGTTTAGTCTCTTATTAGACTCTCACATCCTCATTCTGCAAAAATCGTCGACAACGTTGTTGCTTGCGCGAACAACAAAATTGAAATTGGAAATAGTTGTAGGACACAGTGTTGGTTGCTGAGGAGACGACGCAGTAAAACTCGAGCGCATGCTGCATTCAGGGCTGGCGGTTAGGGATGCTGCGTGTATCCCGGCTGTGCTGATCCGGCTCCATTATTGATCTGTCGAGAGGCGGCAAGAGGAAGGGGGCGGCGGAGAGGCGGTTGGAGGCGGTTGCTGAGAGTTAGCGGTCGCCCGCCCATCTGACAGTCTAAGCGCCGCAGCGCTCTAAGGTCTAACAGCTAGCTGCCTAGTGCTCCTTCCTCCCTTTTGCCGCCCCACACACACAACTGCTTGCCAAACGCGGTCGCCGTGCGGTCTGGAAACGAGCCGGTTGCGGTACTAGTGCGGGTCGTGTGACTGGAGAACGATCCCCATACGCGGCAGTGCTAATCGATTACAAACGTAACCCTTTCGGTAGTGACGATGACAGCCACAAGCTACTAAAGTAGCCTATTAAGTTTAGAATATTAGTATTCATGGGTGATAGTGGTCTACAACAACGGTATACTACTACATGCTATTACAGTATCAAGTTTAGAATTCTATCTATCTAGTATCTATAGTGATAGTGGTGATGATGGCAACCACAGTACCATACAAGCTACTACAGTATCAAGTTTAGAATTTTAGTACCCATGGTTGATAGTGGTCCACAGCAAAAGTATAACAACGGTATACTACTACATGCTATTACAGTATCAAGTTTAGAATTCTATCTATCTAGTATCTATAGTGATAGTGGTGACAATGGCAACCACAGTACCATACAAGCTACTACAGTATCAAGTTTAGAATTTTAGTACCCATGGTTGATAGTGGTCCACAACAAAAGTATACTACTACAAAATACTACAGTATCAAGTTTACAATCTTATTTATTTATTGACAGTGGTGATACAAAGTGGTATACAAAGCTACCACAGTAGGTAGCTTATCAAATTCAGAATCTTATTATCCATACCACCAATGGGTGATAGTGGTCTACAGCAACAGTATAGGCTACTACTACAAGATACCACAGTAACAAGTTTAGAATTCTATTTATTGATTGATAGTGGTGACAGTGGCAGCCACAGTATACAAGCTACTACAGTATCAAGTTTAGAATCTTAGCAACTATGCTAGCCATTGTTTTAGTGGTATCAGGACGTGTTTGTTATCCGTGTGTAATCTAGAGGAGAATACGCACCTATGGAGTCGCCGCTAACTAATAAGGAGCAGATTAATGTACAGCGATGATATTGTAAGGAATTGTTGAAACTACAATAGTTTTATAATATTCGATTAGGAGTCAGTGTAGAAATTTACAATACAATCACTATGTTGCTAACTATTTACATAATTGATGGGTAATTTATAGGTCTTAATATTGTAGGTAATAATATTCGGTAAGGAAATTGTTTTTGAATTAGAAAATACAATGACTAAGTTGCTATCTAAATAATAGAGATTTATCATTTTTTATATGGTATAATCTTATTTGAAAACATGAATTAAGTACCTACCTTACTAGTGTATAAATCCAATTTATAGATCTGCCAAATGTTTTAAACACAAACACATTGGATTCAATGGCTCAAAATTAAATCTTTCAAACAACAAAATAAATAGATTACAAAACAAAATCAAATTATTCACAAATGTGTGATTCCCTATTAATAGGAGACCCTGAGTGGGAACACTTCAATAAATTATTCTTAAACAATATGTACTCTCTGTAGTACAGTTTCTGTTTAAAATACACTCTGTATTTTTATATATGAATAATTAATTTATTGAATAATTAATAAAATAATTAGGAAAGAAGCATATAAGGCTAAAAATCGGCTCAAGCAATTCTTGCTGCTAAGTGGCAAAATAGATTATAAGATCTCAACGTGGTATTCTTCGAGAAATTTTTAGTTTCAATATCACTCTACATAAATTGTGATGTTTTATGAATTCTCTCAACTTGCTTTTTAGCAAGTGTGTCTATAACCTTACTGTGTATTGCAATTTTTCCAATACTTTCCCAAAATTAAAAAATTATTCCATTTTTTCAAATAAAAAATTAGTAAATTAATCTGTAGGCCTGCTCTCAATGGATTGCTATTAAGCTTGATGATACAGTGACATCCAGTAGTAAGCCGTTGGGGGAAAGTTGAATTAAATATGATGATTTCTTGCACAGGGGAGTTGAATTAACTAGTCATCACCCTACCATTAGATGTAATCACCTCATGGCATACCTAATCCCTCCCTGGCTGCAAATTAATCTGATTGGTATTTCTGATACGAATGCGTTGACATGTGATAGGCATTATTCTTGTTGATAATGATCGATCAATGAAACATTCGTTAGAATTTCGTTTATTGGAATTTCTTGGGAGGTTCAATTATTTATACGAGATTCCCAATATCATAATTATAATGTGGGGAATAAGAACAACTATGTTTGGTCCCACTAAAATAATATTGAGTTGATTCTTTTAACATAATGCATCATTTCCTAGAAAAAGGAAATTGGGTACTCTTAGTTAAACAAGCCAAAATTAAAACAAATATATAGAAAAATCTCAAATGTAAAAAGATGGATGTAAATTCTCAAATGCTCATTATGGATTATGAATCATTATATAAGTTTATCTTCAGCAGTGGTGGTAGTTAGAATTTTGTACAATGATATTATTTCTAGTTAATTTGGTGTTATTATCTCATTCTAAAATTTCTCATTATTATAAATTAAATTAATTATAATTAAAATTTCAATTTATCTCCACAAAGATTTCTGGAAACTACGTTTAATTTGAAAAAAATATATAGAAGAAAACATACACACACTTGCGTACGGTATGTTTTTTCTATGGTATAACTGATATGTACCGTATTCCATTAGGAACTGAAATATTCACAGAAAAGCGTATAGCTTCTCACAACTTTTTTCAAGATACTAGATAGTTTATTAATAATTATTCGTTATTGTCCATAACGGAACCATTGCAAGCACTGTCAATTTGCTATAGCTATAGCTAGGCATATCTGTATGTTCAAAATACATTTTGGCTCTTACAATTCCAATAAATATTTGTATTATAATATTCCAATAAATACAAATGAATTCCAATAATACAAATAAGTTTGTATTAAAATATTTCAATGAATATTGAAATATCTGTATTCAAATAAAAACAGGCCCGTTTGCACAGTATAAGTTGAACCAATAGTTTAAACCAAATCTGATTTTTTTTTTGGTTTAAACTAAAAATCCGTTTGCTCAGTATCAGTTTAAACTTCCATGTTAGTTGAAAAGTTCAGAATGTCTAACACAAAATAAAATAATTTCACATAGGGTACTTCAACATTCCAAATAAATCGCTCGTAACACGAGTTGGTTGTAGGAATCAAACAGGTGAATTGAGTTGTAGGGACAATGTGCCAATCTAGTTCTCACCCCATCCAATGCAGGGGTCCTACATCACGGCTTTGTATTATCAGCCAACGCCCCTAGTGATAGGACCGGTGTCCTAATAAAAAACTTGACCTAAATAATGTTGCGTGTAATCTGGAGGTTACAGGTATCCTTTTAACACATCATTGATTTGCCAACTTAATGGTCGCACTGGCCCACGGGGAGGAATTAATAACTCTACGCAATGATTCTTTTAAAAGTCAATTCATAAACCATCTACTAGTAATTTTTTCAACAGATGTTTCTACAGCTTATATCCAATTCACCAAAAAAGACATTCAAGTCAAACATTACAATGGCAACATTACATTTGGGAAGCGGTTGTCCCTATGGTAGCAGGCGGGTCTAATCGGTGAGATTAGATAAGAGACGGCGCCTACCACTCCTGTTGTAAAGGTGACCGGTTCCTCTAAATACAATTTATGAGCCTCAAAATCGCTTCCCGGTGGTTCGGAACCCACTTAAAGCTGTAGGTCCATTCACCTCTCATCATTATCCTTTCCATTACCCACGCACAAGCCTAGAGCTTATGTGGACATCATCCTTTGCAAAAAAACAATTTTAATAAATTTATAACGCCAACTTGATGGTAATGGTTTCTTGTCCACAGGGAAGAATTAATTACTATTGCACAGTGATATTTCATTGTTATGTACAGTCTTCTTATTAAAGTCAATTTAAATCCACCTATACAGGTATTTTCAACTATTTTTTACATATCTCATTCACAAAAGCACATTTAAATCATACTAGATAAGACCATAGAAGTTAGAGTTAAAATTCCAATAATCCCAAACTAATTTAGAGCAATTAGATAGGCTACAAATACTGGTGTAGGTATTTACAATTATTATTTTTAATAATTCAATACAAGCCTTGAACAATGATCATTGCATCGTCATCAATAATGATGATACTGTATATCCTAAGGACCGGATCTCTTGTAACTGTGATATTTTCCAACTTCCATTTATAACAAATTTTCACAATTTATTATTATTACAATTGATTTTTATATGCAGTTTGGACATGCTATCTATAGATAAAAACTATTTGAAAGCTTCCAATAACAGCGATATTTTTATTTTTACAATTGAATAAAATTAATTTAAAAGTGAACTGTAAGATAATTATGTCAAATTTGACAATAGGATAACTCCACAGTACATAAATATTGGGCTGTGATATACAGAATTAATTGGAGAAGCCACTCTCTTCATCCTATAGGCCGTACCTTATTTGTGATGAAATGTGCTACAGTACTCCCGAACACTCAACCCATCCTTGGAGATTATTTAATTAAAACTATCATAATTTAATCATTTTGACAAGTTATAAAAAATTTCCCTCTATATAAATTCCTGAAAAAGTTGTGAAACGAAAAATAAATACTTCTACTAGCAATTCTCTGTTAAGAATAATTACATATTCCATTTTATTGAAACTTGGCTACTGTTCTTTCTTTACAAGTGAGTAAAGTAATGACAAAATTTACTTTGGCAAGATCTCTGAAAGAAATTAAGAAGAAGCTCTTGTAACGAAGATGCTCATTGTTTAAAGCTCCTCCCTCCTCATCCGAGCTGGTCCTTTATGAGCGCCTGTTCTTTGGAGGGTTCAGAGCAGAAAAGAAGTCACTTAATGAGACTCTGTTTGCCGAGTACAACAAGGGGATGATTATGGCGACAATTCTTGGCTAGAACAAATGACAATTTGTTTATGTCTTGGCTCATGTTTAACTTACTGGAGACGGACTTGTCTGGAAAACGTAGTGGAGAGTCGGACTAGCCACTTATTTATGCCTTACTTATACAGGAAAATTGAGTTTTTAATTTAATAATGCTAGTAAAGTGATGTTGAGTAATGGGGTTGACCATAAAGAAATGATGAAGGGTTGAAAATGATAATGTGTTTGTACATTGTCAGCTATTTCTTGAAATTTTAGCTATATAGTTGAAGTACTTTAAAATGAAGTATGTAAAATTGAAATATTCATTCAAATATTAGATTTTTCAATTTCTTTTGTATTTAAAAAAATATTTTGAACAATTAATGCTTATCAGTTATCACATCAATAGCTTTGTTACTGCATCTGTACAAAGTTGAAATTGATAATAATTATTATAATTGTAATAATAATTGCTGTTGAGGTTGAGTGGTAGAGGGTACTCCCTATGCCTCTCCGCCTAATGAAGGAATTCTATGTCATTTTAAATATGCGGCAAGTTATTTAGTTATTCTAAGTTATTTTAAACCTTTGGCAATTCAGAAATTTACTCTTAACTTCTGAATATTGAAAATTATAAAAATTTACAACACAGTAGAAAATTTATACGGTACAGAACAGTACTTAATGGCAAAGAAATGACTTTATATCAAACGTGGTAGAGCTGTCCAGTAAATCTTGATTCAGATAATAGGCCTGTCTTTTAGTGATTATAAATATAAATGAAAATATTAATATATTTTAATAAAATTAATAGATTGGTTGATGGAAAAACAGCAGCAACGATTTTAATGTGGAATTATAGTTAGCAATCATAGTGATTTGGTATTGTATAAAAAATATTTTACAGGTATCAAGTATTATCCATCAAGAACTTATAACACCAAATATGGACTGGTTTAGTAATTAATAACTTTTCAAAAAAATAGTTACTGTATTTGAACTACAGAACTCTAATAATATTGAAATCAGTGACTGTTTTGAAGTTAGTGAGCCATAAATGGTTCATTTATTTGTCCAGTGGCTCAACAATCCTGACGTGTGAGAAATAGGTCCAAAAGAAGGAATAACAAATGATTGATGCCGAAAAAATGGAGGGTGAGATTGATGGAGGGGATAAGGAAGAGGAAGAAGAAAAAAGTGAGAAATTGCTAGTGACAGTCGAACGATATCGAAATTTAAATTGTGCGAGTTCAAAAGTAGGCAATCTCGAATCAAATTGTAGAAATAAACTTGGAAATAAAGACTTATTGCATTTTGTGGTATCAAGATTTATCTTGGAAAGTTTGTTATGTTTTATTATTCGTGAAACAACTTCATTTGCCATGATGAAATCATTATTAATAGTGAATATGTCAGGAGATTTATTATCAAAATCACTGATAACTCTACAATATCACTAACAGAAAGAAGTTGTGGAGTCTGAACAAAAAACATTGACTAAAACAATTCTACTATCGACAATAATAAGAGAGAAGATTATCAATTTGTATAATAACGTGTATTCGAATATAAGTCCAGAGAAAAATTCTTCCCTCTTTGGAGAAAAATCATTTGGTAAAATCTCCAATTTCTGTAAAAACAAAAGATTTTTGTAGATTTTTTGGTGAAGTGTGTGCGAGGATGTTCAACGTAATCACCTCTTCTAAGTTTCACTAGTTTTATGAAAATGTGCGCGGTAATGTGCGTTTCCGAACTAAGGTGATAACAGTGATAAAGTCGTGGACTGATCGTGATTGTGAATGATAGCTAGGTAGTTGAATTGCAATGTAGGATGCTGATATTATCCTAATGGAGACGATGGTGGACCGGTAGTGACCAGTGCTGCCAAATTAGACATGGTCGATCTCGGTGGATACGTCATCATTCTGGTTAAAACTAAGGATGACAAGATCAAACTCTATGGTGAGTAAACTGCATCCTGCAAGAATAATGCAAATAATAATATTATATTTATATAGAGAACCCTATCCATACCACATCTTTCAATCAATTTTATTTTTTTAGTCCAAGTAGGGAAAAGAATAAATTTTTCTTTTTGAGAATGATATAATTATGCATGAGCCTTGTGGTAGCTGAGTAAAAATTTAAAAATAATGTACGTCGTCATGTACATAATTGTCATGTATTCGTTTTTCTTTTTTTCTTCCTTTAATAATATTACTGTAATAGTATCCACCAAACTTCACACATATTTTTTAATTTTATCTCCATTCATTGTATTTTGTAAACTCCATCTTTTCCTTATGCAGTATAGTATGCGAAAGATGCTTTTCTTTTTATTCCTTTGCAGTTTTTCTGCAAATAATTTAATTAATAATAATAATAATAATTTTGATTTTAAATTAAGAAAGTAGAATCAATTGAAAATAATTATTAATCAATGAAAATTAGATTTAAAAATCAATTGAAATAATTTTCAAATGGAAATCAGGTGAAAAGCTATATGAACACCACAGTTTGCAATTGATCACGAAATGCCTTACTAAAACAATACATTGAGCGTTATCTCATCAAAATAAAAGCAGAAGAAATTGTACTATTTTTATTTATCAAAATAAAGCAGATGAAAATATATGAACACCAAGTTTGCCAAATTGATAACGATGCCCTTATCAAATATACATTGAATTGTATCTTATCAAAATATTTAAATGAAATTTCAATTATCAATTATATGAACAAATTTGGAGCAATGTGAAAGTTTTGAGCAAGAAATGCCATCCATGCTGATGTTATTGTGAGATCCAGACGCTCTCCTGTATAATCAGCGACTACTCTGCATCATTTGCCCTGGATGCTAGCCAATAAGCTTGGCATCTCTCCCATATCGAATAACTACCCCACTTCAGAGCTGGAGATGTGTGTTTCCCTTATCGTCACTAACATTGAATAGTAAATGGAGAATTACACTTGACGGTACAATAATATTTCTCAAATAAAAATTATGAATAATAAGTAATAATTACAGTAATAATTAAAACAAATAATAATGAATAGGCTAGTGGATGGAGGAAATATTTTGTTGTTCAAATCTGCTCTCAGAAGACATTGTAAAGATTGTTTTTTTTTTTTGTTGCTTCGAGTTGGAGTTCCATATAGTGTACCATACTTTTGAGATGTATCATAAATATGCATTGAATAAACTGCATAATCATTGAAACATCTTAATTATTGTTGAAATCAATCTCTCAAATTATACTGACAAAGAATCAGCCTGAAATGAAGTATCGTATGATTTTTAAAAACATTTATTTGTGAATAGAAAAAAAAACAGTTCATGTGCCAAAAATTTTATGGTTTGTTAAACATTCTGTTGGATATTTTAAGGTAAATTACACAACCTTTCGATGATATTAGATTTGAATAGAATAAATTTATTGGATTTATTTTATCATCTTCATTTTTAATAATTATTCATTTATTAATTTTTTTCATGTTGAGAGGATCAAAACTTACACTGTAATTTCATGTGAATAATCAAATATCATTGGAGATATAGGTAGCCTACTGAAGTAATTTTTAGAGCTTGAATTACCAATTTTTGTCTATCTCAGAAAATAATATACTACAAATTTTAACAAAAACACAGAATTATATAGGCCTACTACATTACGATATGACAACAGCAAAAACTACTCCGTGTAGAGAGGCAAGAGTTGAAATATTGAGTGAGACCAATTTACTCTTTTATTATTCATAGATTCACTAAGTTACCATTACAAATACTTCCTTTTAGTAAATACTTTGGTAACTTACTGTGTGATCTGATGTCCTTCTAATAAATCTAATAATAACAACCTTTTTACACTGCATGTGATCGCAGTTCACAATACATACAGAAAATTATTATCTGATGAAGCTTTCGTTTTCGGAATTACCAGGTATATGACAGTAATCAGTCATATGAATACCAAGAAATATTATCAGCAATAAAGACTATGAATCCATCAATCACTAAATCTGCATTATATATTTATAAATCTAAAGTATTCGAGATAAATATTAATAAAATAAAAATATGTCTTTTATTGGAGTAAATAATTATTTATTTCTGCACTGATTTTGGCATTTTTGGAAACTGTTTATTTAATTTGTTTAAATTTTAATTTGCAGGATCACCAGCAGATAAAGCTGACCTTGAGGTGGGAGATGAGATCTTGGAAGTCAACGGAAAGTCACTGGATGATGCAACCCACACGGAGGTCATATCTCACATACATCAAGTAAGTTCATCACTATTTAGAAAAAAATCATCGATAAGTACAATTCGCTAACTAATGTCTAACAATAGATATGAGCAATGAAGATCGGTATCCGTAACTTTTGCCTTGTTTTATTTTTTTCCAACTCAGATTGAGTATGACAATTGGTATGATTCAACATTTAACGATTTGCCTGTTGCAAATTCCCTTATCATAGCCAATTCTTTTCCTTTCTTCAAGAAAACTTCAGAAAATTTCTATGATACTCCTCCACTTATCCAATACATGTATCGCTATTTCTATATTCAACAGCTTCACTCATATCATTAAATATTATCATTATAATTTTTTGCAAACTGATCACATTAACTTGAATCAGTTAATTTCCAAGTAATAAGGACATAATTATAACTTATCGACTGAATGTTTTTTTTTCAGACGAAATCAGAAACTTTTTAAAATTATATTTTTATTACTACATAAATCTTATCCATTTAATACATGTATTATATGAGTCTTATTAAATAAGGGCCCATAGTGCTTACTTTTATCACATACGGATATTGATCCATTTCTTGTTATAAAATTAAGTACTATACAGTCAGGTAATGCGAATAATGTACTCCAGGTATATTTAATACATTCTAATTTTTAGCTTTTTGCAGCAAAGGACTCAATCCTTCAATTACAAAATAATTACCATGGTTATAATCTCCTTAAATGAAATCAAATTGTCATTATTCTGGTATGACTCAATATGATGAATAAAATGTAGGAAATGGAATTCCCTGCAATTATAATAAATGACTTTAACTATCTCAATTCTGTGGGATTTCCTTAACGTTTTGGTATATTTATTCCTAGGCTATTATTTTTCTTTTGATAATATAAATTTCTATGAACTAAAACTCAGTCCCTTGTCAAAAAATAATAGAGTTCAAGTGTTGAAAGAGAAGTACGGTAGCCTATTAATCTTGCCTTTATTAGTCGTTTATAAAATGACTCATCAGGGGCCTGTTTCCTGTATTACAGTGAAAAGGAGGATATAAATTAATTTATTAAATAGTATGCAAAGCTGTTCATGTCTAGTGTGCATCCTTTACCCTGAATTTATAGGACTTTTAAATTTCCAAAAACCGATTCTGGATCAGTTATGAAAATTTAATATTCTAGCTGAATAGGAATATGTGTGACCACAAATTTAAATATGAATTATTGAAACGGCAGAAAGAATATTCTGAAAAATCTAAAGAATTTAAAAATTAGAAAGAATTCTAGAAATTCTGAAAACATCAAATCAGGGGCCTGTTCTTAAAACTTTAGAAGCACAGTAATACAGGAAAAAGGTGGATATTCAAAAATTGTTATCACACTGAGATAGATTTATAAGACCATCTGCCCTTCTCCTCTATTTCAGGACTTCTATTTTTTATAAAACAGGCTCCATATAAAATTTGATAGAATAAAAATTTATCATTGATGATGTCTAGGGTTTTTATGTCCATACTTCAGCTGCAAATGTTTTCCAAAATGTTATTTAACTTCAAATTTCTTTACACTTTCCATTAAAGTGTTGAATTATGCTAAAATGTTTTTTCTCCATTTTTTATGCAAAAAATAATCCTTTATCCATAAAATAATTAATTCTTGAGGCAATGATCATGGATCAGTCTTCACAGACAGTTCAATGAATGGATTTAATTTGTATCCTGGATAAAGGAAAAAGAACCTCTTTCTTAGCGGAGATCTGAGATAGAAATAAGAGAAGTCAAAAAATAATAAAGGTTTGTTAGGCAGGTGAGAAGATTGATGGTGAACGCTGGAAGGATCACATCAGTCGTGATCCACGGCTTCCATCTATTCAGAAGGAGCGAACATTTTTCAAGAGACAAGAGAAGCCGGGAATAACGTCGTTTACTGGATTCTTCCCCCGGGAATGATTTCCTCTCACATCTGCCCTTCTCAAATAAATTGTGAGCAGCGCTCGCTACGCATTCACAATTTTTTAATACATTTTCTCTAGAAAAAACTTTAATCCCCTTTTTCCGATTTGTAGGAGTGTGTTATGCAGCCCAGAAACAAATTTAAAACTGATTTAAGACAAAATTGCACAAAGGTCTGTTAAAATTAATCTCCAATTAACAATTTTGATTCTTATGATTAATCGAAGATTAACTTTCATCCACTTTCGTGCAAAATGCCCTAAGAGTTTAATGATAGCTGAAAAACTTTATTCGCTTTTTTCTCGTTTTATTGCTGCATTTGTTTTCAAAATTAGGCTATTATAAATTTGGATAGACTACTCTTTCAGGTTAGTCTATCAGAAACTAAATTTGTTCAATTTTCTTCTTAAAAGTCGTAAGGCCAATTGCACAAAAATCCAATAGACGTTAACCACCGTAAAATGACGTCATTGTATTGTCGTCCGATTCTTTCATTGGTTCTCATTGCATTTGTTCCGTTAGATGACATCATTTTACGGCGGTTAGATTACATTGGATTTTCGTGCAACTGGCAGATAGAAATATTAATTAAGTCCAAGAGACATTCAAACAGCTCTAAAATTTCACTATTCATAAATATTTAATATTATATAGTAGAATTTTTTTAATTTGGCGGATGATGAATGAATGTTATTTTACGTCTCCATGGTAACGAGCGATATTATGCTAATAATATAATTAATAATTATGCTATAAGCTTTGTCCTCACATAAGATCACATTGTCCATCATAAAAATTTTAAACTTTAATGGTTTTTTACATAAATTAATGAATTTTATGAAACTGAATTTTGGGTTCTTATACGGAATGGTGATTCAAACATCACCCTTTACCATGGGAACGCTAAATAACAGCCACTCGACAAATTAAAAAATTCTACCATTCTCAACAAAAGTAAATAATTACTCTGTTTTGTTCAAAGACCAGAATGTTGGCTTCCTAAATATTGGATAAGTCATTTTTCAAACTATGAGAATAATATTACAGTAATTGCAAAAATTAATTATAATATTATCAATATTTCAATTGTATAATAATTAGTATGCTAAATAAGCAAGGGAATATATTAAAAACATGTAGAAATATGGATACATACTTTTTATTAATGATAATTAACAAATTCAAATAATATATATTTTACCTACTAATAAAAAAATAAACAGGAAGCAATAAATTGGTATAATAAAAGTATATGATGAACAAGAATAATAATAATGGATAATATAAGTATTTATTAAGCCTAAATCTAACGAATGTCTAAATTATTAAAATCTTGAAATAAAATCTATAGGCTAATTATATTTTCCAATTCTTATGAAATAAGAGCATTGAGTCAAAAATTGTGGTAGGGAGTTCATCAACTAAATGTGAGCAGAATATTTACAAACATAATCAGTACTTGAGTAAAAACATTTGTCAGTTTTGAATGGCATACAACATTACAATATTGAAAGCTAGATTTGTTATTAAATCATCACATTGTTCTCTCATTTAGAATTTTGACAGAAAAGTTTTCAAGGTATTTCGATGAAATAAATTAATGAAACCCTGATAATAGCAGGTTTTGAAGATTAGTATTGACAGAGTTGAATTTGGAATTAGATTGGCAACACAATAAAATAGAATAAATATTGTTGAAATAGAAAAGTATTATTACTCAAGTTGAACACCTACAGTATTCAAATTTAATATCCTATAAAATTTGAAAACAAAATTCAAATGAACACAAATAGGTTTAGATGACACAATGATTAACACTGTCATGGAGAAATTTCTTGGTGTTCAGTCATGAATATTTTGTGAATTGACTAATGGAATAACACAATCCAATCAAAAGCAAAGTCATGACAGTGATTTGTTGGTTGGATTGAAATCATAATTCTTAGAATGAGAGATTGGCGGTTTTGAGGTGGGAATTAATTTGTATTGAATGAATGTGATTAAATTTGAGATGAGAAAAATATGAGAAATTCGAAATTCTTGATCAAATAATTAATAATGAAACGTTTCTAAAAGAATAGAAATAGGGAGGTAACATTGAAATTTTAGCATTGAAGGTACTCTGATATTTTTAGAAGATTGTTCTAAATAATAATTATATAGGAACATATTTTTTAGAAATTCACTGCTTGCTTGGCAACTAAGCACAGTGATGTTTAATATTGGATATTTTGTTAAAATAGAAAAAATTTAGTGTCCAAATACAAAATAATCTAGGCTAAACAAGTTTGGTTATTTTTTTAAAATTTTATGATTGGTTGAAGATTGGATATAAGATTAGGATTAGGCTTCTGAATTTTACATGGACAATTAGATAAAAAAAATTAGAATATAATGCTCTGTCAATCAATTATGAAGCTACCTGAAAAATTTAGAATCCACTGTTAAAGTATCCTTACTTCAAAATTGTCAGATTTAATTGATTTTAGTAGATATTATTTAGGCCATTGTTTGTGCGTGATAAAAGGTAAAGTGGCAACCTTGATTGTTACAAAATAAAATAAAATGATTTGTAACTGTACTTATTCAACATTGAATAGATGAATTGAATTAGTCATACTGGTTTCTCATATTATCTTTACATTCATGATTCTATTTCTGCTTAAAATAAAAAAATCGAGATTTTTCAAGAAATTATTGTAAGATTGGCACTATGCGATTCAATTTTATCTCGACAAATTAATTTATACATATTTCTTGCTTCGAATCAGCTTACACACTCTTTTTCGTTTGTCATTATTTCCTTTAAATCAACTCATACAGTAAAATTGAAAAAGGAAAAGCTCGTTATTAATCATAGAGAAAGAATAGCACTTAAAAAATTGTTCAAGGCATTGAAATTTATATTTCAAATAGATTATGTGCTTACGCAGTGGAATTGTTCTTGATTTTCAAAGAGAGTTTATATTTTGAAAGATATCGAAGGTTACTGTACAGAAATTAAAAAACAAAACAATACAGTAACTTATAGTTGACTGTGACTGCCTGCTCACATGCTGAACAGAATGCAGTACAGGCCTATCCTATTAGTAACACCGTTATCATTTTGAATAAGATGTACAATTAATAAATCATTATTATAGTATTTTATTCAATTATTACTGAATATAAATTATCGATAAATTTACAAGCTGCAACAGTAATTTTTTCTAAAAGAATCAATTCTATGCATTGTACATTACAATTTTCTGTGTTTAATTATGTTAAAATTATTTTATGAAGTATTCAATTCAGTTGAGAAACATTATTTTGCAAATGAAAAAATCAAACGACTACTATTAACGATTGCTCTAACGCTAACCTCACGTATAGTTAAGGGAGAAACTATAAATCGTCACGTTTACAACAAATACCTACACATCATATGAAATTTCGATCCATAATCGTGTTTACAAGAACAAAATACCAACAAGTTAAATGTATTGGTCGTTCTAACTCGATTATCAAGCTTGTTATGATAAAGTCCAAAAGTACCGTATAATTTGCTTTTCATAAGGGGAGAAAGTAGCCCAAGATATTTCCAGACAAAGGTCGTTTTGAGTGCAAAATTGACTCATATGACTAATAATAGATATCCATGCATTAATAATATCATTTTCGAATTCTAATTGCATATATTCAAGGAGCAATTAATTGATTTTGAACAGCAATTTGTTAACTTTCAAAGTAATTGGAAGATTGAATCTTTTTTCATTCATTGGTAGCCATGAATAGTTTACAAAAGTATGAACAATTAATTATTTATCAAAATTGAGTAAAATATCGCCAGAACTATCTGTTAAATCTTCAGCATAGGCTTCCATTCAATTGAAAAACTAAAATAGGCAAAGTAGAATTTCAAGGGTTTAGAATAGTAAGCTTATTGCTTAAAAATATTGCTTGTCAACCCCAAACTGTTGTTATATCAGACTATTGCTCTCGAGACAATGGCAATTTATTTTATGTAGGGCAAATAATCAACTTGGTTAGTTTTTGGCTCATATAAAAAATATAGCTATTTAGTATCGTCTCAAAATAAGTATTCAGTTCAGTGAAATTGAATTAGTTGAACAGTAAATGTAGATATCTTTATAGGACTATTTTGAATTACTCGTGGTTACTGGTATAGCCTGCCTACATCAAGAAACTATTCTCAAAATACATATCAAGAGATGAAATTGCCAGAAAAAAGCATATTGTTCATAGAGGTCGATAACTCAAATAGCTACTAAGTTTTACTCGTATATGAAAGGGTGCTTTACAAAATTTAGCAGGTATAAAAAGGATTGTCTGATAATATGGATGCCATTTGCTTCAGTCATTATTGGCATACGGTACGTGTAAGGAGTATTAAGATGACTAACTAGCTTATGATTGCAAAAGCTATGACATTCATCATTCACAATTAGTATAATTTAGATTCAAAACTGAAACAATTCTTGATAACAAGTTTACTACCTTAGGAACTTTAGTTCTAATTCCAAGTAACTTACAGAAATCTAGAACCTTTGCGGCAAAAACATGAAACCTTGAAATCCAAAAATTTCCCATAGAAAATTAAGTAATTTCAGAAAGATAACTGCTTATTTAAGAAAATATATGTGTTATTTACCTACATAATATGCGTATATCCCATTTGTTCATTGTTAATAGTACACAAACTTCTCATTCTCTTGCTATAAATAAATAACCCATATTCTTCACACTGTATTGCTGATTTTATAGAACTCCATCAAATGTGGTTGTATTTACATTTTAAATAAACTACAAAACAAGATCATACAGATCTTTTTAAAAACAATTATAGGGGGTTCTGTTTGGAAGAGTTAGGTTATGTGAGCATGAGAAATGAAATACCAAACTATTCAAAGGGTTATAGATAGGGGATGTAGGGAAGTAACCTTTTGCAAGGTTTCCTGTTTTAAAATAACAGTCCTGAATGTAAGCACTTCCAATAAGAACGTGATGAATTAAATGGCATGGTTTAGACAATGTAAATACAACAAACTTGAAGCAGATAACCCTACTTCAAGTATTATGGAGGATTTCTAGAAAAGATAACTCATAATCAATATAAGTTAACTAATTTAAAGGATGGGCTAAACTTAGGCTGTACAATAGATGTACAAGCTTTTAAAAAATGGTATAATAGTGATGAGTGTGAAGATTATGGGTTTAAAATGTAATTCTGCCCAATTTTTGTAATAGAACCATGCACTTGGGTTTGACATGTTTGCAAGCACCCTACAACAGCCTACACTTGCCCTTCCTCTTCTTTTTGACCTTCAGTAGAGCGGCTCTGGTAGCAGTTTCGAATACCTGACGAACTCCTTCCTTGCTTTTTGCGGAACACTCAAGGTATGCGAAGGCGTTAATCTTATCGGCCATGGCACGACCCTCCTCTGGCTTCACTGGCTCTTGCTTCATCTTGGCCAATTCGCGGATGGTGTTTGGATCATTTCTCAAGTCCTTTTTGTTTCCAACAAGGATAATAGGCACATTTGGACAGAAATGTTTGACTTCGGGCGTCCACTTCTCAGGAATGTTTTCCAGAGAATCCGGAGAGTCGATCGAAAAGCTCATGAGAATGACGTCAGTGTCTGGGTATGACAGAGGGCGGAGTCTGTCGTAGTCTTCTTGGCCAGCGGTATCCCAAAGGGCCAGCTCCACCTGTCTTCCGTCAACTTCAATGTCGGCTACATAATTTTCGAAAACTGTTGGCACATAAACCTCTGGAAACTGATCCTTACTGAACACTATCAACAAACAAGTTTTACCACAAGCACCATCGCCGACGATAACCAATTTTTTTCTTATGGCAGCCATGATTGGACCCATTCAATTGTTCGACAGCACAGTCATTCACTTTGCAGGCGAAAATCGCGAAAACAAAGTTAAATTTGAAACACACAAATTATAAATTAATATCAAAACTTTCTATGCGAGCTCAAAACAATGGACAACTTCGTCAGCGAGAAATGCCACAGCCACACTGGACTGAATCATACTCAATGTAGCCAACTGAACGGAGCAAAAGCTACACTCCTTGAATACCACTACAGTTTCCAAACATTCTTGAAGAAATTCATTATAATTAGAAAAATTCGATAAACGAAAATACTTTGCAATTTTCTCAATTTTATCACAATTGATAATACTGTAATATCTGTACATATAGTCAAATGTTGGTTCAGCAACACACTGGATGAAAGTTTGTCATAACCTTGCATTTTACATAATGATCGGTTGAATCGTTGAATTATCATAAGAATTATTGATTTTCGATAATTTTTCTACAATATAATAGTGTTTCACACTAACTAATAAATGTTTTGTATAAATTGTAATTTGTAATGAATGTGGCATTCTATGTTTACTTGCATAATGGATAGTACGCGGGTAATTTAAAAATCTACTGTGAAGGAGCGATATGTATCTCGAATGTATTCATAAAAGCTCCAGTCTTCCAATATTTCAGCACTTTTCCTCATGTGCTCATGTTATGATTGATCGGTAATTGATTTTCAATTTGAATTTAAAATTACATTCATTTCTCCATCTTGTAACTTGATTGTTACCCGAAATAATTGAAAACATTCTCAATTCAATTGGAAATTTTAGTAGTAAGTCGGATCTTTGTGTAATCCTACTTGTCTAAGTAATTCAGATTAATAAATAGATATCTAGGTATTTTATGTGAGTAAATTACTCCTGATTTCATTATAAGGATCCACATTGACTTCCGATTTTAAAAAGCTCAGCTTATATTTAAAGTAGTTAATGTAAGCTGCACTTCATTTTTGATTCAACAAACTATTGATCTTTAAAGTATGAATTCTCTATTCAAATTATTCAATATTATACTATAGTTCTCAATAAATCACAGTTTAAGGTGATCCTAGATTTCAAGTCTATGATTCATATTGCCCACGAAGCCAAATGATTGAAATTTTATAAATTCAAAATTCGTGTTTTTGTTTCAGTGTATTCGATCCAGGGTAATCTCCCTACGAGTGAAGAGAAGGAGTGGCAACAGAGTTGGTATGTATTTTTAATTATTTTATCTAAAATTTAGGTACATCACAAATTATTTGGGATGAATATAATGCTATCAATTTGCCATAAGTATAACTAAAATCAATCCTGTGTTGAATTATAGCTGTTAATCATTGTATTTTCTTAACTTAATCATTGGGCTTGTGAATATTTCCTGGGTGGATGCATTTATTGTTTGCAAACAATGAGATGAGTATCACCATAGTCTAACTATACAGTGTTGTCTGTGGTATCACCTTCACTACTACACAAAAAAGTGTAATATTCATTCTTTCCTGAAACTTTTGGTTAAACACTCACACACACGGTACACTTTTAATTATTTTACATTAATATATTGAAATAATTTTTTAGAATCTATTCGCAGAGAATAATTTCTGAAGTCAGTCATAATTCTATTCCTCTACCTTTAATAATTTGTTTTACTGATGGCTGAAAACAATGTCAGTTTGGAATAATCTTATAATTAGAAAATCGTCTTTCTTGTCTAATAATACAGGAACGCAATAGAATGACACGTGTTATATTCTCCAGTGATTGGAATAGTCATAGAACTCATTAAAAACTGAATCGAACTATTTCATTCATTTATTTTATCTAGAATCTTTTGGATTTATCAAAATACATTCTTACTTATCAATGATTAGTTTTATTTACATTTTTCAAAATAAATTATCCAAACCATAAATATTGAACACTACTTTCACACTATACTACACGGCCTCATTCTTCTCTCCTGTATGATATGTATGGTAGATTAAATAATTATCCGAGTCCTCTTCTAAGACTAGCTTATGTTCAATTTTCCATAAAAATTTTCTATCATACACCTTCACAAGACTTGAACAATTAACCCCACCTGGATTTGAATGAACTTTCAATTAAATATAATAATTATTACTATTCGATGTATAAATTGAATTAATTAATTGTGTTCAAAGGATTGAACCTCAAATTTCGTTTCAATGTTCTTATATTGCCCAACTTTGCACAATCCTCGGGTAATTCATGAAATATTTTTAGAGCAAGATTAGATTAGTATTCTTAGCAATATTAATATGAGGGCAAATCAAACAAAATCACGACATTTATTTATTCAAATTATGAATATGATAGTACAAGTTGCTATCCTAATCGAACAACATAATATAATATTATACTATTAAAGTAAAGACTGGTTTTTCACTGTAAATAATTAATGTTTTTACTTACATTATTGGACTCAATTGGAATGCATATCACTCCTGATGAGGAGCTTCATCACCCCCAATCAGCCCGCTGATGAAGCTCCTCATCAGGAGTGAAATGCATTCCAATTGAGTCCAATAATGTAAGTAAAAACATTAATTATTTACAGTGAAATACCAGTCATTACTTTAACGTCATGGAAAACAGAATTTATAATTTATTATCTCTCGACTCACAATTTTTTCAAATATTCCGCAAATCGTTTTAAAATCATATCGATCTTCTTCAGAAACCTAATATTATAGCTTTTTCACTTTGCTATGTTATCTGGACTGGAAATGAATTGATGGTATTACAACTCATTACAGCTTTTTACCAAGTTCAGTCCAGTTACCTTAGCAAAGTTAACTTACGTTGGGTCTCCCTTATAGCAGATCACACATCTCCCAAGAAATACGTGTCATTATTAAGTGTCTGCCTTCTCCTCTCTCTTTCTGCCTCTTCTCCTCTCTCTTCTTGCCTCTTCTCCTCTCTCTTCTTGCCTCTTCTCCTCTCTCTTTCTGCCTCTTCTCTTCTCCTCTCGAAAGCAATGATGAGCTTTTTCTACCTCTTTTGTCATGAGCGTGTCTTCCTTCAGAGTTTGGGAAAAATGTTGTCGAACCGTTCGGCAGTTTTCGGCTAACATCGTGCGACCTCGGCTTTGGTGACGTCACAACTCGTCGACCGCCGACGACTTTTATCTGGCCAGGTGAGCCGCGCGGCACGGCCTCTTGTGGCAAAACCGTCATCTAGTCTTCGAGAAGGATCCACCGTGGCTGACGTTGAATACAATATTCCTTCCAACTTTTATCACCAAACCGCGGTTCACAAACGATAACTTGTTGATTCAGTGCTGTGTTGTTAAATATCAGTTTGTTTTTTAGTGTGTTGATAATATAACTTATCATTTGGTGAGTTTGCCGTGAGTTTTCCAAAAAATATCTGTTGTGCCAAATAATATCACACCGCAGCCTCTGGAGCTATTGGATTAAGTCTCATGCGTTGTTAGGTCACCACCACCACCACTGTATCTACTGCGCTTAGCCGTCAAGGTAAAACTCCATTTCAAAATTTCGTACCTATTTTTTTTAAATTGTGAGAAATTTATAAAGTGTCAAAATATGAATAGATTTTCAACCCGAAGAGTTGAAAATTTTTTAAATTTTGTAGTCATCATACCATCCAAATATCTGCGCTAATCTTGAAGGTCAATGAACATGAGCATTACGTTTAACAAATTCAGTCATTTTGAAATTGTGATTGATTAGATTTATTGATATATAATTCTATTGATTGACAGATTTTATTGTAAATAAAATAATATTGTGAATTTCAAAAGGAATTAAAGTAGCCATCATACAATTTTTGCAGAGAGGTAGTTCAACAAATGAGCCTCCAATTTTTTCGGGAGTTTTGTGTAGGTATTAAAAAGTCGAAAAACAAAGATTTTCTAATACGTGGTATCATGTTCATATTTGTCAAAATGGCCTGACTATCAACAAACTCTCCACTCCCCTCTCCCTTAGGAAACTGTTTGAAAAACCTTGGAAAATTCAAATGAAATCGTTTATTGCGCTGCAGATTTATCAGGGGCTAGTAAACCTAGAGAATCTTGTCTCTAAAGAAAAGCTATCAATTTCCTCGACGAAATATTTCACATAATATCAAGCTTGCTTTTCTTGCAATAGTGAGTCAGTCTTTTATCGCTATTTTCAAGCTGCAGCTATAATATTTTATATTGAAAGGATTGAAACAACAGTTCCAGTGCCATATAACTCAATTACATTGGCAATAGAGCTGTTATCAATGAGCACTGATAAGAGATTGAAATGACAATCTGGTTACGTGAGTTAATTCGTTTTTCTATAGATTTATTGCTACACGAGATTCTTAGTTCGTCACGAATAATAGCTTTCATAGATTTTATTCTACATTTTCTTGATAATGTTAGTGTATAATAAATATCAAGTTCTTTTCAACGAATGTGATTGGATAACGTTGAAAACACAGGGACATAATATATGACTCACATCATAAAGGATCATTTTCATAGGAACTCATTCTTGTCGTGATGATTAATAAAGCAATTATAGAAATTTTATTGATTTTCAGTGGACTTATGGATACTTGTCCAAATGTCCAAGTTATTGTTCAAATTCAAAAGTAGACTTGTAGAGTGGAGAAGGAAGGGGGGGGTGGAGTGTAGGATTTCGTGTGGTCACTCTTGAAATTTCAAGAAATATTGAAGAATCATGGATTTGGGAAAATGATGTTTTTTGATCATGGAATTTGTTTTGATTGGTTAAAAATTCACCATTTAGTGCTAAGTTCATTAAAGAATTTCCCGGTGGAGGGGATTATACCGGGTTTCACCTCTTTCTATAGTTACGGTATATGGAAAAATTCAGTAGGCTATTTACAATATCATACTTTTTAAATTGGTAAAGTACAGAATTTCTCCAATCATTTTTTTAAAAGTGTTTTCCATATCAAATAGGCCTACTTTAATAGTCATATGAATAATTACAATTACAATTACAATTATTGTAATAAAATAGATGACAAACAAAAACCATAAGTAGGTTTCTACTCGTTTAAATCCTTTAAACCCTGATTTTGAGTAGGGATTTCCACATTTTGAACTAAAAATTCATTTTGAAGAATACGAACAGATCTATTTCTGAATGCACTTTGTTAGAAAAACGTTTATCTTTTACCTGTCTATCATTCTCATTTCCAGTGATTTTCTTATTGTAGTCGTCCAAATTGTCATAACTTAGATCAGTCATTGCTACTCTGGTCATGCGTTCGATTCCGATTCCACCTGGAACGTATAGTATCAATTCTCATCTCATTATTCCCGTGAAAGTCATAGAATTATGTGGGATTTCTAGTTAAAATAAGGATTAAGATGAAATGGGATAAATGGTCGCCTTTCAAAAACCTCTAGAATCTACATTTATAATCTAGAGTGTTTTAAAGTGCAATAAGACTTCTATACACAAATCTGAGAATCTGCCCCTTCACCTTTTATTTGCCATCATTGTGCACAACATTTCAGGAATACATAATCCATAAGAACGAACACTCATCAAAATTCATACACTGTGTCTGGAACTTTCTAATCTTTCGTGTGTGATTGTTATCATAGGTGGATCTACCATATACCTTAACCACCATAATTAGGATACCTACGTGATACAACTATAACTACTTATTATGTTTGCAACTACTCTGAATTTGAAAGATAGAGAGTATTTGAAATATTACAATGATAACTGATCTGCATTCAGAAAAAGTGTTAAGAATTTAGAATTCTATGTATGAAGGATGATTGAAATGAAGTAAATGTTCTATTCCCAATTCAACATAGATAAGAGCCCTCAAACAATATTGATCAAGTCCTTTTAATTTGATTGATTGCCAATCAGAGTATAGAATAATCTATTTACTTACTGTTTCTCTATTTATTTATTTCACTCCTATTCTCTCTGTGGCCAAAATTATTATAAATCATGTCCCAAAATTTCATTTCAGAAAATTATTATGAATTCGTGTCCCAAATTTGTTCATCTGATGTAACAACCTTTAATAATAACAATAGTAAACACGTCATGAAATTTACGTCTATCTTGACATAGTTAAAGTTGATAAAGACATTGAAGAAAATGTTTATTCAACGTAATTTTCCTTCAAAAATATTCATTATTGTCTTCATCAATGTAAAACGCTGAAATTGCAATGCGTATACGTGTTTTCATTAACAAATACATTTTATCCAATATTATTGTTGAATATATTATTGCTGATGAGGCCCCATCATCATTCAACGACCACTTTGATAAACTTTTGTAAATTCTACCTTCTACTATCCACGTGGGATCTGATGGTTTCTTGAAGATAGCAAGAATAGCCAAGAATCAGACCCAGAGATAGCATAATTATTATGTTGAATACTATACCTAGATTCTTATGGAAGTTGATTCAAGAAACGTGAATCTTTATTCCAACTGTATGTACGAATACATACAGCACAATGTATAAAACCACAGAGAACAGATTATGAACAGACTAGTATCGCTTCTCTATGATAAAACTGTCAGTAAGTTGCAGGAAAAAAATTACTTTTGTTGATGCAGATTCTCATAAGAGTTAACTCATCATTTAGAGACTTGGATCATTTTTTTTTTCAAAATTATTTCCGAATCTATACCTACAACAGTTGGTATAGATTCGTCCAAAAAGAAAAGAAAAAGAAAATCCAAAAAATTGCGATAGTTGATTCATCTTTTGAAAACTTGATTCTTTGTTTTAAAATTATATTTTCGAATTGACACAACCATCGGTGAGTTGCAAGAAAATCCAATTGCCAGAAAATTAATGATATAATCTAACGGAACAAATGCAATGAGAATCAACAAACGAATTTGACGTCAATGCAATGACGTCTTTTTACGGTGGTTAAATTCAATTGGATTTTCGTGCAACTGGCCGTTAGCCTTTGAAATTGATTTATTATGATTGCTTTAGAATCAGTTTCATTTCAAAAAGGTGAAATTTATAATCTTTTGAGTGGTTTCAATGACAACAATCTGTCCAAATATGTAAAACCGTATTGGGATTTGGAGGTAATAATAAAAGTTTGTTAGAAAATTTAGTAGGATGAAGTTTTTTGCGAACACCTCTCGGTTTCAATTCAGCCTGAGATGGAGCGTAGAGGTAATCTACTGAAATGGTATTTTCTTCTTTTCTGTCCCGAAATGGAGAAACAACACAGTAGATCGCATTCAATTTCCATATTCTACCAATAAATTGTTCACCTTGAGATTGAATAACGCGATTGTCTTATTGTTTAACTTCAGCCTCTTCAAATATTTTCAAAATAAAATTCTGAGTGTTTGAATCTTTTATAAGAAAAACAACTTCGGATGTATTTCAGTCCTTCTATGCTCCACAACGTTTTTTTCTGTGACTTTTAGTATTTTAGTCCGTTTTGAATTAAACAACATTTTCTTCGATGATCATCACTTTGAAAAATTGATCTTTGTTGAATTTATATTTTTTGAAAAATAAGTGAACCGACAGCTTTTTCCACTCTTCTTAAATGTTGTAACTTGTAACATATTCCCGATTTGTTTTTCGACTCTTCTAGACCAGTTGAAATTGTCGGAAAGACACGAATAAGTTTTCAAGGTTAAATAGGTACACGACAGAAAGGTGAAGTGGTTTTATTATTGCCAGCAAGATGGTTGCGACTGGGTGGGTAGGCTGGTGCATTTGCGTTGGCGAGCTGAGTCACGACTACAAGCTGCAAAATAAAAAACTACAATCTGTTTTTTGTGCAAAAAACACGTGATAAAAATTAAACCGACTGTGAGTTTTATGATTGTAACACAAAGAGACAGAACAGTGTTTTTGTTAACAGTTGGTGATAGATGATAGATGAGGAGTAACCAGAGAGAATAGAAGTAAAAGAGAATAGAAAAAATGTATTTTCTCCTTCTAAACTCTCTGGGAGGAACTCATCTACCTCTTGATTCAGATGACTGCTGACTTTCCTTCCAAATCAGCAAAGATTAATCTTCAAATGACCTTAAACTTACATTCACAAAGTCCCAAGATTCAGATTTCTGAGAATCAGGAACTGCTTAGTCTTTCCTGGAGTTTGAGAATCTATATTCCTGTGGAATGATTCACGATTTCTTGTCATCAATTGTGTATTTAAATCGGTGGTTCTGGTCCTACCTAAAGTTGTAGGTCCATTCATCTCTCATCATCATCATCACCATTACCCACGCACAAGGTTATGTGGGCATTACTACAGCAAAAAAATAATCATCAATTATCAAGTCATTTCTCAATTATTTATGTACAGAAATCGAATAAAATATATAATAATTCTCGATCACGGTGATGCTAATCCGGTTTACCGGTAAATATAAATCCAATTATATTCTATACAGTTTGAACGTATATAAAAGAAGCAATTTTAACTGTATTTTCTGTATTTGTAACATATGCACAACACTGACAATAAATTGTTCTTATTGTAGAGCATTGAGGCCGATTCTGTTAAAGTCCATTGGAGATGGATTTTTGGAGAATTATTTTTTCTTATTAATGAACATGCTGAACCCTGCTGAACTTGATTGGAGTGGAGGGTGTAGTTTTGTGGAGAAAATTGTTTAAGAATTATAAAAGTCCAGAGAATGAAAATGATTTATTCTGTCAGTACATATTTCAGTCTACACCCTCTCAAACACTACACCCTCTCACCAGGTCTTACAACTATTCACTGTTCAGCCACTAAATTGGAGACTCAAAATAGGCCAACGATCTTGACCGGATCTTCATATTTTCCAATTATTCTGCTCATTTGCTTCTTTCTTGACGTCTCATTTCTTCTGCTGGTCATTACGCGGCTTATGCGCAAGCGCTCTAAGGTCATTGCTAGTCGTGGAAGATAGGATCCTCTGCGAGACGTGCCCTCACCCCTCCCTTCATCATCCTTTTCCATTCGTGAGGACGTGCGGAACTGAAACTGAGAACACGATTTGAATCGCAGAAAAAGACGAGAGAAAAAATTCATCCGGATGCTTCGGCTAGTGTAAACCATGCGATTGTGGCAATTTCGAAAACTGGCCGGTTGCGATGATCGATAGAAAAACAGTCGAGAGTCTATCGGAGACTGCAATCATCGATTTTGTAGCCGGAATCACAATATCACTCATTTCATGCGACTTTAATATCGAATGCTGCAATATCAGACTTCGAGTTCGCTCTATTGGAGAATATTGCTTCAACCACGAGTACAATGCTAATAATACTAACTTATTGCACCGTTTTTGCCCCAAGCATTTTCCTACCTTCAATCATATTCACTGTATGGTGAATAGGCTAGGTAGGTTCTGATAGATAGTAGGCTCTGCGATTTTCGATATGAATATTAATTTTTGGCAACTACTAGCGACTACCAAGCGAGCTGGGTGAATGGAGAGAACTATTTGTCTTCTGCATTCATTTTCTCTTCATTTATCTCCAGTGCTCTGCTTTTCGTGTAATACCGAAAAGATTTTATTCATGGTATCCAATAGAATTTCCCATGACTGAATGAATAATCTACGTGTGTCATAAATAGATCTATTGATGGTTGTCAAACTTTATCAAAATTGAATTGAAAATTTGAGTATACTACTGAAATAAATATTTCACAATATAATACACTATTTTATTTATTATGAATATTATGAATGTCCATGTTCAATAGAAAGAATCTGTTCTTTCTCATTGGATAAGAATGAGGAGTGTAGAACACCTCTGACATCTAGACGGCGGAATAATGAAGTTGTAACTTCAATGACCCAGTAACTGCTGCCATCTTACGACAGAATTCAGAACTGCATTGCCAACCAATCAGGGGAGAGAGGCGGAGCTTGGAGGCGTGTCTGTAAAGATTGAAGCTGTAAATCACCCAGTAACTGCAGCCATCTACCGGTCGAATTCACAACTAGCTGAGTCATTCATTGCTGGCCTATCACGAGATAGGCAGCTTAGCTTGCAGTTCAGATGAATACGAGGTAGCTTTGTTATTTATCTTGTGATAATAAGATTTATATGTGATGATTGTAACGATGAAGACATAGTTTACAATGTTTAATGTTTACCAATGTTTCAATGTTAATGTTTTAATGTTTACTAATATCATGATCTACCTCTTCCATGACTACAGTAAGTCACCTTTATTCTTTAGAGTTCAGCACACATTTTCAAGAGTAGGCCTACTTGTAGCCTGTCCCTGTACATGCCTAATGGTACATTCTGTGAGAAAGACACTTAATTTTAAAATGTGCATAAGGCGAGACGTTCTGGCCCAGTTCTTCCCTGTTTATTAGTTGTTGTTTTCTCTTTCTTTTTCATTGCCGGTATCGCTTTGTGGTTAAAAGTGAACTCGAAACTGCTCACTATTTAGTTCAGTCGAGTGAGCAAAACATAGTTCACGCTATTCAAGCATACTTGCCGATGTTACCTGCATTGCACTTCTCATGCTAGGTTGACTTGACTACAGTAATCTCTGTTTTTCTCGTAGAATTTTTGTGGCCAGGCTCTCAAGGCCGGAACTTAAATGACAGCATTTAGCGGTTGTAGTCGTGGAAAAAATTGGAATGGCGGAAAGAATGAATGAACGCCTTCACTAAGAAAGCAAAAAGAAGATGATAAAGAAAATTCATAAAACAGGATATTCGAAGTGAAGCGAAAAACGGTAGAAAGAGATGGATGTATGAGTGATAAGGTAGTAAGAAAAGGAAAAGTACCTTGGTAACCAAGGAGTAGAGATAAAAGATGTACGGACCTTGAGTCACTTCTTTTCTCAGCAAATTAAAAACAATTGCAATGTAGACTGCTTTGGGATTTGTTCGTGAATAGTTCGAACAATAGATCTAATGCTGTTAAGTTACAGCTTGTTAGCCGAAATGTTTTCCTTTTAGATGAATTTTGTGAAAATTTTGTTTTGTTATCTGATTTGAAAATTGAAATTTTTCTTTTTGTCTCATTCCTCACAAATTCTGAGCTTAGTTTATCCTTTGCTTTGAAAATTGTGTTATGGTAAGAGAGAAATTAGTATAGATTAGTGTGGAAAAATATCATCGCAAATGATCAACTTCACGCTGCTTCAAGTGCAATTTCAATTTTGGACAAAAATATTTTCGAAGAACTTTTTCGTATATTAATATACGAAATTCCCTGTTTACCAGATCTATTTTACTATTTTCCATATCTAGGCCTGACATACCATTTCATTTTTATAAAATAGTACAGTAAAACCTGTCTAAGGCGGACCCTGTGTAAGACGGAAACCTGTTGAAACGGAATGTTTTTTCTGGTCCCAAGGAATTTTGTATAAAGGTAAAAGTACCTTTGTAAGCCGGAAAAATTTTTTTAGTCCAGTCGAGTTCAATCTTAGACAGGTTTTACTGTACATCATTCAATTATTATTATATATATTACAAATAAGTACTGTATTATCATCATTATTATGATTTATATTAGATAATTGATAATTCATGATTAGAATTCTTATCATCAGAATATTGTTAAAATTCAACATGCAGTAATCTATAGAAACGTGCGCTCCATTACAATATTAATTATTACGAATAGATTTGCTATTACATTACTATAAACATCCATGGTATTGCATAATATTGAAGAATATGAATTACCGCTAATTTGCTTGTGAAATGCGTTGAACTAGATAACATAGCGTTGCAAAATTTAGAAGGAACGTTTGATAGGCTATGACACACCTTTCAAATAACGGTGTCAAGCACTTCTAATAATTTCTAGTCGCATTCGATAATAACTGGCCTATTTTAATAGGGCATTCCGTTCAATTATAGCTGAGATTATTTTTTGATTCCTCTACTGGATATCTATGCTAAGAATGAAAGATTAATCCATTGATAAATGTCTCCTTGTCTCGTATCTTTCTTTCATGATAGGGAAGATTGATACCGTATAATAGGGTTCCTCTTTTTCCTTCTTTCCATGAATGGAATATTGGGGTCTGTCTAATAAAACTTGAAAGTATAGCGAAGTATACTTATTTGGTCATCATATTTTAGGAAATATGCCTATAGGAAATATATGGCGATGACCAAATAAGTATACCACGCTTCGCCACGGAAGTCAAGTAATACACAAAGAAGACGGTGTTACACTAGACTTTCAAGTTTATGGCACAGTATGATGTCCTATTCATGACAAGTGTGTATCCGTATTTCTCCTGTTTCACATGAGTTTTAGAATTTTATGCAATTTGCCCCAGAGCCCAAAATATGTTTCAAATAAATTTAAAGTTCAAGAATTCCTTTCCAGTAGCTATTCAAAAATTGTGAATACATTATCGTAGTAAATTACCAACATTTTTTATCTGTGCCAATCGATATTTGTAGTTATTTCTACATATTTCAAATGATTTTTCAAACAATACTTTTTCAGTTATCTTACATAGCCTATTTTCTGATGAATTGATGAAGAACTATTTTGCTTTGTTGAAGAATTTTATTATTGAGAATAGGTCTATCAAATAATATTTAATCTACCTCTAAAGAATAGAATAGAATAAAAATTTATTTTTGTATATCACAACAGTACAAAGTAAAATTCCAACTTATCACTTTATATTGTACCACTATCATTCTATAACATCCTGATTTCTAACTTGAATAGTTCTTGATAAAATTTGAATTGAACAGTATTAATAAATATTAGTAACTAAAATTGACTAGAGTTCTACAACAACCATTGAATAGAATAGAATGAACTCTTTATTTTTCTGACATGGCGAAGTTTGGAGTTTTTCCAAAATAGGGTTATTTCCACTCTATTATTTAACCGCGAAAAAATATTGCTGGTTTAAACTACTACTTTATTTTAGTTATTGAACAAAGTATGTCCAAAACACAAATTGTGTTGTTTTGTTGTTTACGTTGTGAAATCCAACTACAGTAACTTGACTAGACTTGTTTTAAGCTACCTACTTCTTCTATTGGTCCGTCATCAGAACATTATATCATGCCATAGTAGGTATCAAGTTGTCTCAAACTGGTTATCATTGGGATTATCAAGGTGATTATTACCTATTCATTTATCATCAAGTGTATCGAATCGTCTGATGAGTCAATAAATTAGATGTGTATCATGCAGAGAGAAGAGAATAGAAGCAAAATTCTTCTTCCATACTCTCAGGTATCATATTGTTATAAAAGTCTTAATCTGGTTGTTACTTTCACAATTTATTTGAAAATTTTCAATTCATCAAAAAGGGTAACTGTATCCTTAAGTCCGATAACTCAAAAGTATAACTGACTAAAATTTATATTAATGACAGAAATATCTGTTGAATACTATGCATACTCAACAGTGAGTTTTGTGAAGGGCAGTTCTTATTTACGTCTCTATTCCACCCACAACACTTGAGTAATTTTTAAAGTGAAAAAAAAGAATAATTTTTGCTATCAGTTGGACTGAAGGTGTGTAGAGTTACCAACAGTTCCATACTATGTGCTACCATCATGAACGAAAATCAATTTGTAGACTGAAGAATTCCTCCTTCTATCTCATTGAAAGGTGGTCCGGAGATTTTCCCCCGAAAATTTTCAAAAAAGAACACTCTAAAACTTTATTTTTGGAAGTTTTAAACCTTATTATGTGGTTGAAAATTCTGCAATTCCTATAAATTGTATCCTTTGTAGCGTAAAAGCCCTGGTTTGTGGTGGGGGAAATTTACCCCCCCCCCATAGATCCGCTCCTGTAATGAATTTGATTATCATGAATCTTGAATACAGAGTATCCAAAATTAGACTATCGAACTGAGCTCCAGAGATTGATCAAAAGGGGAAAAATTGCGTACAAGTTGAACATTTCCCAGAAACGTTCGTTAACGAAGTTCATGAGGCATTGAAATCCCAGTAGCGTTAGTTAACTAGTCGGCAGTTGGTAACTAGTTAACTAGTTGGTAGTTGATAACTAGTTAACTAGTTGGATGTTGACAACTAGTTAACTAGTTGGTAGTTGATAACTAGTTAACTAGTTGGTAGTTGATAACTAGTTGACTTTTTGATAGGAGAGACAGTAGCAAACATAAAACACCATTCACTAGCAGACGGAAGCTGGTGTAGAATATGGAAGTGGATCATAGCTGTTACATTGATGATTGCCTCTTTTGAATAAACTCCATACTCTGCAGCCAGTAGCTACTTTTGTGCCGGATGTGATCCACACACCAGAGAACGGTACCGTGCATTTGTAGCGGTTGGGAAACGGAAGCAAGGCTTGCGTGGTGTAGGGAGGGAGGCTAGGCTAGTGGTCGCCTCATATCAATGCATCGACTTCCCGAGCATGCGAATTATTTATTATGCCGCTTTCAAGAAAATTCAATGATTTGCTGTTTTGAAACGTATGCCGCTTACACTGATTTGGAGTTTTGAAATCAAAATAGATTGGACGTGTTTAGTAAGTTTTAGTTTATAGAATTGACTAACTATACAGATAGGCTACGCGTACACCGGTTAGTGAAGACAAGACAAGACAAGAGTTTAGTCACAGTAGATAGATAGATAGATAGATAGAAAATTTATTTGCCATGAAAAAACAGATATACAATTTGAAATGAAAAATCATTTAGAATCACACAATGTTGACAAACTAAAATGAGTGTAAATAAGTATTAGTAAATACTACAAAATTTATGACAAACTTACTGGGCGCAAAGAAATAATTTTCCGTCCGCACCCAGGAGTAATTATCTTTAAACTAGAAATAATTATAATAATAATAAAAACCTAGTAGGCTACAATACTTACATAGTTGCTACAACAATACTACAATACTACAGTACTTCTCATAGTTGCTTATGAAGCAACACACACCGATTAGTCATTGCATCAGTGTGTGCTGCTTCATAAGCAAGTATCTTAGTATGTGAATTAGTGTGACTTATCTCGTCTTGTCTTGTCTTGACTAACCGGTGTACGCCTAGCCTTAGTCTTGTAAAGCTAGGCGTACACCGGTTAGTCGAGACAAGACAAGACGACATTAGTCACATTTAGTCACAGTAATTCATGTAGCTGCTTATGAAGCAGCAAACACCCATGCAATGACTAATCGGTGTGTGTTGCTTCATAAGCAACTATGTGAAGTACTGTGACTAAACGTGACTAATCTCGTCTTGTCTTGTGACTAACCGGTGTACGCCTAGCCTTAGAGTTAAAGTTGTCTTGTTATACAGTTAGACTTGTCTATATTTATAGTAATTTAGTTAATTTAGTTTATAGTTCTAGTTTAGTGCTTGCAGATCATGACTAATGTTGTTTATGTTGTGTTATAGTAATGTAAATTGTTTTTTCTCACTCATAAATCGTGGGTACAGTTCCCTGGCTGGTTTTCTTGATGCAAATCGATGTTGTGGCTTTCTTGATTCATGTTTTGACAAATCAAATTCAAATTGATTGAAAAACAGAGTACATATCAATGAAAACAAAAGATTTGAACTTAATAAAACCTTTGGATAATGTCAATGATATGAAAAATTATAGTACAAGAATACACAATTCTTTTCAAAAGTTGAAAGACATTTCTTCGAGCTCAACAGTACGTTCCAAGTGGTTTTCATGTTTGTATTTTTGTTTGTAATAAATAGTTGTTTGGTTATTGCATGATATTTGACTCTCATCGTTAAAAAGGTGTGAACAGCAGTGAAATAATTGAATTTATGAGTCTTTTTATGGCAACTGCTGCTATTGTTTCAGTGTGACAGATTCTCAAGAATAATGTTCAAATGAGTGCATTCATTGTTTTTGGTGGGTGTTGAGAGTTTGAATAGGGTTTTCGCTCAGTGCAATCTGTAAACGTTGAATAAAAATTAGTAGTAGCTTTACGCCCACCTTTCGCGCTTCAAAATTTACTCTTTTCATTATTTCTCCTATCTCTCATTCTTCTCAAGAATTAATTTTCGTGTAAGATAAAACTATTAATAAATCTTTCTTGACTTGCTTAAATATTCTTGCTACTCACTTGCTGATTGCAATAAATCAATGTTCTAAGTCTTTCAACAAACACTGTACAGTATAGTACAGAAAAAGTCTAGATGGAAATAATAGTGTATTTAAATATAACAATATATTTCTGTATGTTGTATATTGTTTGTGATGTTGTTCATTGGAAAAATATATCTATTTATTTTATTTCAATTATTTTTTACCCTTTACAGTTCAAAATTCATTATGCTCCTTATGATAGACTTAAAGCGTCAAACTTTTCATTGCTATCTACCCTTGTGTCTTTCGTCTCAGAAAATGAAGAGAAATGAATGATGAGAGAATGAATAAAGAATGAATGTAAACGAATGACGAAATCTCTATATTATATGTATTTTATCCAGTTTCAAAGCTACTGCTGTATGCAGCAGAGGCACAGTTTAGCCGGGTTTTCATTAGTAGAGGTAGAGTAACTGGCATACTGGAAAGTAGTAAAGTAACTTCACCATAAAATAACTGAAATAGATACCCTGCTGGGAAAAATCACTTTATCTACTTCCTTCAATTGCTAGAAAACTCCTCATTATTTACTAAAATGTTTACGAAAAACCTTAATGTTTGATTTCGCCAACTACATGTTTTGCTGAGAAATGTAAGGAAAATATGGTCGGGATTTTGGGCTTCAATATTCACTTAGATGTTTCAATATTTAGCATTGTTTTGGGTGTCACAACATTGATGTCACCACTCAGATGTCTTCAACATTGTTTTGTATGTTTGGATATCTGCATTATTCTTCCAGTATTTTCTTTCTTTTTTTTTGGATGTTTGCACTATTCTCTACTATTATTTCGAATGTTTGGAGTGTTCTCTGAAATGTTTGGATAGCCACAGAATTCTTCGGGATATTTGAAAGTCTGCGGCATCTAGAGTTTATCATAAATTGAAAAATTCCTTCTACAACTTTGTTATTCAATGCGTTGCTTTGTATCATGGTTTTTTTATTCTCAATATATTTTTTTGTGGAAGGGTTTGAATCTTAGACTAACCAAATAGTTAATAGATTATGAATTAGAATTAATGGATCATCTATGCTATTATGTTGTTCAATTCATGAGGAGAAGCCCCAATGTTATAATTGTAGTGATCTAGCCAGACCTATAAAATTGGAATTCATGTTGACTTCTATTTTTCAATTACTTGACTCAAAATTTTCAACTTTTTGTGTAGTAGTGAAGATATTATTGTGTTAGTTAACCATATTGAATAATATTAGTTATCCATATTAAAGTTGTCACAACCAAAAATGTATTTAAAAAATGGTCTCCCCACCATTAAAAGCCATACTAATATATTAAAATATCTAGATACCAGCTTCGTTTAATACACCTTCATTAATCTGCCAAACTAAAACCGAAGTGAAGAGCAGTATTATGTTCTTTCTTTTAAAAAAAGGCTGTGAAGAGCAAAGTGAATATAGACTATGGAGCGAGCGATACAATTCGTAGTTGAAATGACCAATCAGTGTGAACGAATGCTATTGGCTTAGACAAGCCACTCCCACAGTGGGCGGTTCTTACAAACGTCATTAGCCGTGGCGAAGCGTGGTATGCTTATTTGGTCATTGCCGGGAAATATACCCGGCGATGTCCAAATAAGCATACCACGCTTCGCCACTAGTCATTAGCAATGAACGGCACCAGCAAAAGCATTCATGAAACAAACATAGCAATGAAAATCGATAAACATTTAAAAGTAACGAATGATATGGAAATGCCTAAAGAAAACAGTATGGAATACAAAAGAACAAGAAAAATTCACAAACAAAGTTAGAGTCCCCATTCTGTTTATATTAGTGTTTATTATTTCGATCTCTGTTTTGTTTCAAGACAAGACAAGACGAGATTACGTTTAGTCACGGTTACATAGTTGATGAGCAACACACACCGATTAGTCATTGCATCGGTGTGTGCTGCTTCATAAGCAGCTATGTGAATTACTGTGACTAAACGTGACTAATCTCGTCTTGTCTTGTCTTGACTAACCGGTGTACGCCCAGCCTTACCGAATAACAAGGCGACAAGTCAGTGAAAATGTTTGATTGAAATGGAAATTTTGAACTTGAAGCAATTTTTTCGGTTGACCTAGATTGAAAATGGAGTTAATGGGTTGGGCATCACGCGATAAATACTCTCACTAGCTGCTATACATATTGAAAAGTATGATTGTGATGAATTCACGTATATCCAATAAAGATTGAGATGATAGAGGTGGCTGGCCTACTGGAACAAGAACAAGTTTGGTGTTACAGTATTTGAGAGACCAAGTAGGGCAATTACAGGAGCTGGAAGCTGCCGTTTCAAGGAAGAGAAACAACTTCGTAGAGTTGAAGAAGCAGTAGATTTTGATTGTAAAAGAGATTTGAAATGAGAAAGGGAATGAAATAAGAAAGAAGAGGATATGAAGAAAAAGAATGGAGAAGAAAAAGAAGAGAGGAAAAGGGAAAGAATGAAAAGATGAAAAAAATGAGAAAGAGAGGAAGAGCAGAGAATTTTGAGAAGAATAAAGAAAGAGCAAGAAAAGTTGAATAAATGACAAGAGACAGCAGTGAATGGGAAAAGAATAGAATGACTGCTTTTATTAGTTTAATGGAAGGGGGAAGTGAAGTAGATGGAAGAATAGAAAAGATGAACGAGAAAAAAGAGGGAAACAATACGAGTGATCAGAATGATGATTATGAAATCAAAAGAAGTGGTATAAAGAGTAAACTGGAATAGAAAGAGAAGAAAAAGAAACAAATGTGAAGAGGAGGAGGAAGAGGAGGAGAAGGTTGAGGCAGTGTAGGAGGGGGTGGAGATGGAAGAGGAGGAGGAGAAGGTTGAGGAGGAGGGTGGAGGAGGGGGAAAAGGAGGGAGAGGAAGAGAAGAATGAGAAGGAGAAGGAAGAGGAGAAGGAGCATGGAGAGAAGAATGAGGAGGAGTAGGAGGAGGAGGAGGTGGATGGAAAGAGGATGAGGTGAAGAAGCAGAGGAGGAAGAGGAGGAAGAAGAGAGGAGGAAGGAGAGGGAGGAGGAGGAGGTGGATGAAGGAGGAGGAAGAGGGCGTGGAGGAGGAGGGAAAGGAGGAAGAGAAGGATGAGTTGTAGCAGAAAAAGAAGGAGAAGGAGGAAGAGAAGGATGAGTTGGCGCAGGAAAAGAAGGAGAAGGAGAAGGAGGATAGAAGGAGAAGGAAGAGGAGGAGGAGGAGGAGGAGGATATTATGAAAAAAACGAGTTTTAGAACTTTGTGGAAGAAAATCATTGATACAGAAGAACAGTTAGGAAGGTGACCGAATCAAATTCAAGTAAGTAATAAAATTAAGTTGTGAATTGTGAATCAAAAGTTGAAGCTTACAAAAAGTTGACGGCACATCAAGGCAGATCGACACAGATCTTGATAGGTAATGGAGAAGTCATTGAACGAACGAAGATGCGGAAGACCAAGATAGAAGGAGAAAGATACAAGTTTGAATTGGAACGAATTGATGAATGAAGAAAGAAAAAAGGACGACAAGAAAACATCAACTAGACAAGGAGTAGACATTCGAGAATGGTGTGAACAATTGCACTACACCGAGACTGCATTCGATGCAGGTTGAGAATGCAGTAGCTAGAATTCTAGATTAGGAAGTGTGCAGAAGGAATCTAGGCTGTGAACTACAAAACGCACCAACATAGAAGAAAATATAGCAGGATGCTTTTAAATTGTCAGAAAACAGCTGATTGATGTACGCTCGTTTACTGACGTTGAATCAGCTGTTTTCTGTCAAGTTAAAAGAATCCTGCTATAGGAGGTTGTGATTGTGGCCCAATATACAACCCAGCTCACGTCAGCCACTAGAAATTGGTTTGCTGTCAGCGTTTCGCTCACCGTTCCTGGTCTTGCAACCTGCTTCAAACTGTTGCTGTTGCATAACTAGGTTTTTTAGCCGGACCTTTGAATATCTGTATATACCTGTGTATAAACATCTTAGTATATCCCTGAATACCTGTATATCTACTAGCCGGTTATTGATTTCTGGAGAACACAGTTGACAACCGTTCAGTATAATTTTTCAATGGTAGCTATTACATGGTTTCTATCCAAATTTTGTCGAAATAAGTGATTATGTTTATGGCTGTATATCTACTGTATTCCTGTATATCTGCTGGCTGGTTATTGATTACTAAAGAGCAGAGTTGACAACCGTTTAGTATGGTTTTCAGTAGTAGCTACAAGGTTTTTATTAAAATTTTGTGAAAGTTAGTGATTATGGGTGGAAGACTTATCTGTTATAAATATTTACTGATTGATTTCTGATATTTCCAGGAATACAACTGTTCGTTAATTTACTTGTAGTAGCTACAAGCTTTTTAAAATTTGTCCAAACTAGTGATTGATAAAATTGATATTTGTCCAAACCTGGAGTATGATGCAAGACAGAATTGAAAGTACTGTTTCAGCATTTACTCAAAAAATAAGAAATTTACTGCAACTTAAATCTGTTTGTGAACAACTGAGGAACCGAGCGTACAATGAACGTTCTCCACTTTTTAAAGTTGAATACTTGTATAGGAATTTGTAAACGATTTCCATATTTAGTAGCCAAGAATTTCATTGTTTCACTGACTCCATAAAAGGAGAACTATTCCTTGGAAAACGTTTTCTCTAGTTCTGTAGAAGTTCAGGTTTTCAATTGGAAAATGATTCTAAATAGTTCTATAATAGGGTCTGGGGGATAGAATTACCAATTATTATTTTCTCAAATAACTCTATTATCATATTAACTGATATAAATATCCATTGAAAATAATTATTCTCAGGTTTGGTTCAAATTTATTGAGATAAAAGTGAAGTTTTCTTGTGAAATTAGTCCCACAAAATTGTGACTCCTAGGACTTGATATTGATGAAATAGAAGCCAATTAAACAAGATCCCTTCTTTTTATTATTCTTCAATTAACACTTTCATCAAATACTCATTTTGGTCATAAATCTCAAATGATCAACCAATTTTTCTACTCTTTAATAAATAAACAACCCTTTTATTGCTCTTTTAAATTCATTTACAACATTTTCAAAATAAAATTATACATTCATGCAATAATTAGCATTTGCTGATGTAGAACTCTTTAATATTTGAAGTCAATATCCTAATACTTTCTTGAGGATTATAATAATTATTCAGTGTCCAGTTACATCATATGTGTTGATATATATGATTAACAATAATTTTCATCACCATTCATATACATAAATAATTTGATTTCTACCTTCTATACTTGAGTATATCTATTTGAGGCCAAGTTCAAGTCGACCAAATTAATGAAGTCATCAGACGCGTTCTACCACGATATCGACCAAGATCCATCAAATCACAAAGTCGACCCAACTACTACTTTGTCTGCCTTCATTGAGATCATCGTTCCGTAATCTTGATCAAAGAAAAAACAGCCGTTATCTTTTCCTGAAGAAGAGCAGAGATCAAGAGAGCGCACTTTGGAAACAGTGTCGATAGAGGCCTGTAGACTAGAGGTCACTGATAGTGATAGGCCCAGCCACTGGAATAGAAGCCCCAGCAATAGGGACCGAGACTTGAGATACTAGCACACCAGTAAGGAAGAGAGGCAACAAAGGCTGATCCCCTGAAACTGCATTATCACTGATTTAAATGCAAAAATGCCTGGCTTCAAACCAATCGTATTTGAAAAATATTCATTCAAAATATTCCAGTAACTTTTAAAAACTGGTCATGATGTTTTAGATAACTTCAGTAGACATTATAAGGAAAAGAGACAATGATCTATTCAATTTTTATTATTTTCATCCTTTCCTTCCCTATCCCATCCTATCATTTTCTCCCCTTTCCTATCCTATCATATAATATCATATCATATCCTTTCCTTTCCTATTCTTTTTTTACTTTCCTTTTCTTTCCTTTCCTACAGTTTCCTTTCCTATCCTATCGTAATCCTTACTCTTTGATCCTTCTATTTAGCTGTGAGACAGATGAGAGAGTGAGAGAGACAATATTTTATATCGTTGTGTGTATTTTAATGTATAATGTATTACATTTCACTATCATGAAACTTCAGTAAAATGTAATATTGAATGTAAATACAGTAACTGAAATGTATGAGGTAATGAATATAAACAATATTAATTGTGATTCACTAATCAAATGAAACATTATTTGCATGTTGAACAATGGATGTCTTAAGAATAATCATATTTGTCAAGTATTCATTTTCACCAATGACGCTAAAATTGAAATCGGTGGGAGAATAATCTTTGAAATTGAGGGAGAATATCTTATGATGGACATGAAATTGAATGAACTGATCAACTGAATACAGTATTAATGATATCTTATAGGATGATATATAAGGATAATAAGGATCTATAAATTATTAAGGATCTAATATTGTGTTCTATTTTAAAATCCTGTTTTGGACCCATCTTCCATGTGCAAACAGGGATCACCAAAACTTAGGATTCCACCACCCATAGCGCCTACAGTTCCGCCGGTAGGTCTCGGTTCCTATATAACTGGAATCGAATCCGATTGTTGCTTGACCGCCGGTTGGCCGAGATCGGAATTGGGTCCAGATCCACTCTAATCGCTTCATTAGAGAGGCCGCCTAAAATTATTATCACCGCGGCTGTGCTGGATTATAGTAGCAGAGAAAGGTGCACAAGGTTTATCGGTCGCAACATGCTGTCCTTTGAAAATAGTCGCTCCATTATCCAATTAGTGCGACTGCTGTGGGAAATAATGCTTCAAGCGATCATTTATTAATTATCACGAGAATGTAGGATTAATAATTGATGGTATTTTCTGTAATATACACTGTTATTAAATCCTGATTAATAAATAATAAGAATTATTATTATAATTGTAATTAGTGAAACGATAATCAAAAGAAAGCTATTTAAGCTACAGATGTATGAATTATTGTTATTATACATGTACATACATTCATTATACATATTATGTATTACTAAAAAACGGTGGACCTTAGTTCAACGATTACTCTCAGTACTTATTCCTTTATTTTATAGATTTTTTATAATTACAATAACTCTGTAGGATAAAGGACAGTCTAATTTTATAGAACTAATTCTCAATCTAATTAAGAAAATATAGAAAAGTTATGTAACAATTTTCACTTCAAATCGATGAGAGATTTATCAAATCAAACCCATTGATAAGCTGAATTTATTTATTGAATGAAAAAGTGAAGATATGAAGCTGCACAATATACTGTATACTGTAATAGGTGTATTATTTCGTTTTTAAAGTCAACAAGATCAAGTCAAGAATCAAGTTATGATTATTTTGCTGATATATTGCGTCAAAAAAGATAATATTGTTCAATAGATGGCTGCCATCGTGCCATCTATTGGTGGAATTATGAGTTATGAACATCTTGAACTCTCGACCAATCAGGAGAGAGTGGGCGGAGTCAAAAATAAAAAAATCATCCAGCAACTGCTGCCATCTACTAGCGGATTTGTGAGTTGGAAACAATTCGGATTTTCGACCAATGAGAACACAGTATGCGGAGTTGATCTCTAGACAATCTCTCCAGTTGATCTCTCTCTAGTCAATGTCTCAAACACAGGAAATACGTCCGTTGCTCTTTTGTGCGTACCCATTTTATCCGTCAGTAAAAATAAGCCGTTCTGGTTTCTCCTTTTACGATGAAACGCTATAAAAATCATTTTACTACTTATCTGCTCTATTAACCGTGCCCATTTCTTTGCAGTGGAATAGATGTTTGAAAACGTAATGTAGGAATAGTTAGTTCATTGAACAATCAATGGACAGCATTACTCAATCCACCGTATTGCCTCGAGATATTGGCTTGTTATTATGATAATACAGTAGTTTATAGTTTGAGAAATAGATTTGACATTTTTCCCCATTGAATGAGGCTCTTATCACGAATATTAGTAATTAATATATTCTAGTTGAAATATGAGTCGCAGAATTCGAATAATGTGGGAAAGAAGCGAACAGTTTACACGAATGGTGTAACTAGCAGTGGCGCCTATTTTTGGGGGGCAAGGTAATTTCTGCCCCTCCCCCAATAATTACTCAGGGGGGTAATGCATGTATTTTGTTCCCCCCAATGCTCATACAAGAAAAAAAAAAACATTGAAACGACCAAGAACGAATCTTTTTCAAATTACGTTATTCCATCTTCTATCCCAAAAACCCCAACCAAAACTACAAACGTCATCTCTAAAGTAAAGACCGTTTTGTTGTAAAAAATTTATTGAGAAAAATATGTTTAAACAAAGTGATACAGAATTAAATACACAACTCACATTAATGCTCTATACAGTCGCCGATATGAATTAACATATCGATATGACATTTGTCATAGCGATTTACCAGCTATAATATACCCTTGTCATAATCTTCTGCCGCCAGTTCATTTAGCCACTGATTCACGGCATTTGTTTTGGAATTCCTAAGGCGCTACAGAGAAAATGGTGATGCATTCCTTAGTTCAATAGTTACCGGTACATTTGTTCAATAATACAAAAAGATGGACCTGTCAATTAATTATTTAATTAATTCAATCTCTATTCGTTCAAATATGATTTACTAGTTCTTGTAAGTTGTTTCTAAACATGCTCCGTTTAGAATCAAAATGCTAAACGTCGAAAAACTTGAATGACATGATAATGAGTGCCTCATTCGAGACACGTTATTAACACTATCTCAAGATGTTCTCGAAATTTCAAGTTTGGTGATAAATATGTTTAAATGATCGCCAATGACGGAGCTGTTTCCCAAGTACCTCATCGCTTACAAAAACAAGCCTATTTGAGTTTGTGTTTTCGAATATCTTCTGGCACTAATCACCTTCTTATCTCTAGAGGAACAATCACTGGTACAATGCCCCGTCTGCGACCTGTCAAATTGTGTCAACAAATTTTAGCTGATTGACTGCCAAAGACACGCGGTGATTTGCATGTGGGAGAGTGACGACTCCAAACTATTCTCACTAAACACGCCTAATCTTCCAAATTGCACAGCTATGAGGGGACATAGACAAGCTCAAGGCATATTTTAACTGTCATATCCATCATTTATGTGTATTGTCTTTCAAAAATCATGAAAATCAAAGATGATTATTCTCTGGGTTCTTTTTCAAAAAAGAAAATAGGGTTTCTTTTGAAACAGAATAAGAAGAAGTTATGCTAAAGTTTGATTTTTGTTTCCTTGATATTGTATTTTTCTGATCAAATAAATGAATGAGATTGCACATTTCCTGTACCATTGGATTGGAGTTTAGGAAAAGTACATTTCTTTACGATTCACTGATTGATCTTTCAAGGAAGACTTTTGATGATTTTCAGATGAAGCTCAATTTGGGAAATGGAACTTGGAAAAAGTTCATATTCATGTAAAAAATACATAGTTCGACATCTTATTTAGTGACCAGAGTATGGTGTGATTCGAATATAACCTTGCACAAGGGATTTTGATGATTTTGATGATTCAAAAGTATATTGAAACAATGTGGATACTGAAACACGTCCTCTTAACTTGACCTCTGAAGATACTCTCTTTTAAAGATAGACCTCTATTTAATATTTACTGAAATATAGGTGAAAATCCTCTAAACACAGGAGTGGCACTAGAAAATAAAAGATTAAATAGAAAATTAGAAAAAATAGATTGTTCAATATTTACTGAAATAGAAGTAAAAATAATTTCAACGATTCTCTACTAAAATTGTTTTTTGAATTATTTTCACCGACTGTGAATAATGGTATTTTATTTTCCCTTGCAACCAAATCATGGCGGACAGAGTGTTTGCAAACAAATTCGTTAACGCAAAACAAATGGCGCGGAAATAACGGAAAATTGGAAAAGCAAGTGGAAGCAGGGAGCCGGTAATAGCAAACGTGTACATGTTGAAAGGAAAAGATCGAATACCGAGATAATGTTGACACGTCAACGGAAAAACTATTCCCATTCCCTGGCAACAATACTACGGTAATAGAGTCCTGTTACGCGTGTTATACAGCCCCTCTTCATTCTTTACCACCAAACAACAACCCCTTGTCATTTTATCAACCCCCCTACTCCACCCTCTCACCATTGCCACCTGTTGATTAGGAGATGCCAACTTTAATAATATCGAACAAATTTGAAAGAGAATTTCTAAATTTAGACGGCTTTGTTTTCGAGAATCAGTTCGCTTGTAATCAGCGTGTTACTCTTTTACTCTAACCGTCTCCTGACGTCAGTGAGGAGAGGGAGAGAGAGAGTGAGAGGAATAGAGAAAAAGAAAGAGAGTGAGAGAGAGAATCAGATCCTTTTTATCAGACAATCCTATGGGTTTGTTAGAGTGTGAAAGAGAGTAAGATAGAGAGAGACAGAGATAGAGAGAAAAAGATATGACAGAGTAGCAAACGATAGAGAGAGACAGAGAGGAAGAAAAAGAAAGAGAGAAATAAGAGAGAGTGAGAGAGAGCAGTGACGTACTCTACTCATCATTCGCTTGTCATACATCGTTGTTGAATGATTGAAAAGTCTGCTCTAACTCACTTAACACCTTTGGCGAAAGCACGCACATTCGATTGAAATTCCCAAAAAACTCATCGCATTTACTTTTTTACACCATCTTGTTAGTGTGGAACAAATATTGGCTCATTGTGATTGTAGTACAAAGCTGGACATTGGCAATCAATGAAATGAGTGATAGATGTGATTCATTGTTAACTACTAATAGAATCAGGAATAGGGAAATCAGGGAAAATAAAAAAATGTAAAAGAAAATTCTGTATAAGAATCAGGAAATCACAATAATTGTTTGCCTTTGTTACTGAAATGCAGAAAGTTGGTGACAGGCAGGTGACAATTGGACATTTTGGAAGCTTTAGAAAGAACTAGGGCACCAAAGATTGAAAAATAAATAGGGAATCCCGAAGATAAAAAGGATTCTGATTTATTTCTAAGAGGAGGAATATAGTGATATAGTTTATGTGAGCTTTAAAAGCATTTTGAAAATCAAATTTCAGTCTACCAATATACAGAAGAACAAGAAGAAGAAGAAGAAGAAGAAGAAGAAGAAGAAGAAGAAGAAGAAGAAGAAGAAGAAGAAGAAGAAGAAGAAGAAGAAGAAGAAGAAGAAGAAGAAGAAGAAGAAGAAGAAGAAGAAGAAGAAGAAGAAGAAGAAGAAGAAGAAGAAGAAGAAGAAGAAGAGAAGAAGAAGAAGAAGAAGAAGAAGAAGAAGAAGAAGAAGAAGATGGAGATGAGATGGAGATGGAGATGAAGATGAAGATGAAGATTATGCAGAAGGAGATAAAGATGAAGAAGATGCAGGAGGAGAAGAAGAAGAAGTGTCAGAGAGAAGGAACAGAAGAGTATCGCTTCTCTATGGTTTCGCTGAGACATGGAGAACCATGACAGGTCTACGAAATAAAACAGAAATAAATCCGAAATAAAACAGTGTAAATCCATACATCACTTGCAGAAATTGATGTTTGATAGTGCAGGGCTAACCTTGGTTGTGTTGCTTCTTCGTCCATTTCAACCTTCAAAGCTCAACTGTTTTCACCTCAATTCATTTATCCTTGTTCTTCACTATCACTTATGCAATTAATCCGGTCACATTGTTATCAATTAAGGAAAAAACTACGCTATTGTTTAAGAGCCTCACAGTATGCAATTACCGTGACTGTTTATAAGGGATGTCTTGCAGTGACCTTCCACACGCCATACCATTAAAAATAGCTGCGGCAGTTCTCAAAGATTTCTCATTACTATCAAGACATTTTTCCAACTGAATTCCTGATAAGTGACATAATAGTGTTGGGATAATCATGAGAAAACTTGATCACAGAATATTATATTTACGTAATCAAGTGTAGCATCTAAAATATTTGCTACAAAAATAATACGGATTTAAAAAAATATATAATGTAGCCTATTTAATTTTGATTTCTTCATATCGTGATATCACGAGAAGAATTGAAGAGATAAAGCAGCAGAGGAGAAGAAGATGTGACTATATGTCGGGAACATGTGATTTGTTGTAATGGAAACGTACCTTTAGAATATATTCTGCTTCTCGTCACATTTCTTCTAGTTTACCAGGATTGCTTATGGTGTAAAACCGGTACCTCGATATTTTTATAAATTTGTGGATGACAACTTTGAGCCTCCTTATTCAATATGGATAACTACCACAATATTTATCGCAAAATAAACAATCACTTCATCTCCACTACTACACAATTTCACATTTTAATCACTACACAAATAAAATACAATAGAATACAAAAGTATTATTTATTCAACAAAAATAATCACCATACAAATTTGGAATCTATACAAATAATGCAAACAGAACAAAGACATTTTATACATTGAATCATTTCTGAACATTTTATGAATAAATATACACCCCGCTATAAAGATATGTGTTGGGGTAAAAATTGTAAGATTTTAACTAGTTTCTTGAATATTCGAATATACCCAACTAAAGACACAATTCTGTGGTCTCTCCAGGCACGTGGAGTTGGTATGTTAATGAGTGCGCGCACGCACGCGTGTGTGCGCATGAGAGTTTCTTGAGATGTGTGAGATGCCATCCGCTTCTGAATGCCGTTTGAAATTGCATTCACTTGCACACGGTGAAGGACCTGTGACCGCTTGGTCGGATGCTGTGCTTTGGTACTTTGAGGCGAGATTTTGGCCGCATTTCTGGTGGGGGGAAAGGGATATGAGGTTAGGAAGAAAACGAATAACTCGAGAGAGAGGGAGGAGAGAGAGTGAGCGAGAGAGAGGCACCCTGGACAGGTTTGTTGGAACACCATCGAGTCTGATTAACCTTGTACTGGGGATGACGATTACTGGTCCTCCTGGTCTCACATCCCAGGATCTCTAGTTCTTCTCCTAGAAGTTGTTCACCTGAAAAGCTAGTCGTCGATAGTCGCTAGTCGATAGTCGATGTACTAGTCGTCGAACTCGCTAGCGGGAAAAGCAAGGTCAAACAATGCTACAATGCTTGCTTGGGCGGTGCCAGGGATTTACTGTAAATGGGGACGAACATTAACATAATAATTTGAGACACCGATTTTGTATCTCCATTTTACTGTTATAACTCACTGGTTTGGTTTCATCTGTGAACTGCTGTTTTGTATAATGATTGTTTGGTACCGACTACAATACAATAACAATCATGAATCTAAAAGCGTTAGTAGAAAGCTGGCGGCACGATTTGAAGTGGATGAAACCAATAGTTTCTTGAGTATTCAATGGTTTTAGTAATTTAGTAACTAAATAATCATATAATTTAGTTACCATAATATTAGGATAGAAACATTTCGAATTACTATAAATTGTTATTAAGAGTCGTTCAATTGTTAATTGTTCTCAGAATAAATTTCAAGTTTATTCAAATCAATATGTCAATTTCATCAATATTCATTCCCCTAATGTCTTTGGAAATTCATTCCAAGAGCGCTTGGCCTAGATTTGATTTCCTCTAGCTTATGCCAGATAACAATAAAGAAGAAAAACTTTATAACCTATTGAATTTTTGTTAGTTCATGTTCAAAAAATTCTAGCGAGCTGTTGGTTACCTTACAATCCGTTGCTTTTTTCATCTTGTCTTCTTTTTTAGTTGTCATTTTTAAGTCGACTTCAAACTGTGTTGAATCTGTATGATCGAACTCTGATGATCTGAAACTGTAAAATATTCTTCAAGTAGACTTAGGCTAGGAGCACACCGGTTAGTCAAGACAAGAGAAGACGAAATCAGTGAAGTTTAGTCACAGTAATTCACATAGTTGCTTATGAAGCAACACACACCGATTAGTCATTGCATCTGTGTGTGCTGCTTCATAAGCAACTATGTGAATTACTGTGACTAAACGTGACTAATCTCGTCTTGTCTTGTCTTGACTAACCGGTGTACGCCTAGCCTTATACTTTACTTCTCTGTGCTGAGAGTGCTTGGCTGTTTGTTGAGAATTTGTATTCTCTTGTTATCTTTTTTATTAGCTAGAAATTTGGATCATCAGATGATGCAGCCTTCTTTCAGCCTCCAATTTTATTAAGAGATTCTAAAACAAGGTTCAAACTTACATAGAGATGAAATTTGTAGAATTGATGTTTTTGAGAAACCTCTCCATAATTAGAACACAGAATCGATTTTGTCAAATTTCCTCCAAGCCTGATGCCTGAACTCTTTAGAATGACAATGTAGTATTTCTCAAAGCTTTTCAATCAAACATTTGTACATGCTTTCATGTTTAATTATTGTTTGTTGATCATAATTGAATTTATTCTAATAAATCTTTCTTTTCTGTTCCTATAGGTGAGTTCTATCAATGTGATTGGAGATTATTTCGTGAGTAGAGAATCTATCTATATCAGTTTGGTAGTACTATAATCAGTCATTCAAGTACAAATTCTTATAAATTTGGTTAAATTTTTTCACCATTGAGTAAATTGATTCTGAACCAACTCAGAATTTAGAACTTAGAACTTACTAGAGATGGTGGCTGATCAATACCATTGAGCGTCTATTAGAGGACTCTAAACGAGTCGTTTGATGTTGGAGTAACGCGTCGTTAGTTCGGTAGCCTCCTGCAGTCTAGACGTCGTTGTATGAAAGTGCACGCTTGATACAGCATTAATTCGAACGGTAAAATGCCGTATTATATCCTTCCTTCACCACGCTGTCATTGTTCAAAGCCACATTGTGGACTGTAACCGAAAATAGAGTGCAGGTTATTGAACTTTTGACAATTACTCGGTACATTCAGTCTTATTATCTATAATATATATTGCTTATTATGTATATAGCAATTCCGTGTTTGATAATAAATAAACTATGTTCACTGATAGATGGTTGTTTTAAAAACGTTTACTGATATTCGTTGGGGAAACTTCAAAATCATAATAACTACTACCGTATGTGATTAGAAAATCGTCATCGAATAAGATAATAAGATAAGCTATTTATAACAGCTCATTTCTTCCGACTGCACCTTTACCTGATTAAATTAAAAATAAAATAAATAAGTGGTTCAATAATAATTGATTAAATTCTCATAAAGCATGCTAGCGGCTTTAATGAAGCCTCAAACTCATCATATTATCACATAAAAAAAAATTAGTTCGAATATATCAAGAGTGTGTAGTCGAAGCGTGAATTCTATTTAAGAGCGTAGTGAACCAAGTTGATGCAATGACTAATCGGTGTGTGTTGCTTGGTTGCTTCATAAGGAACTATGTCAAGTACTGCGACTAAACGTGACTAATCTCGTCTCGTCTTGTCTTGTCTTGACTAACCGGTGTACGCCTTGCCTTACGGAATCAATGCTACCAAAACCAATGTAAAAGTCTGACATTAATGCAATGACTTTAGAATTTTTAGAGTGAAATCTTCAGAAAATGACTAAACGTGACTAATCTCGTCTTGTCTTGTCTTGACTAACCGGTGTACGCCTAGCCTTAGTGTATCTATTCCGTCGTTTTGCTACACGTTTAGCACTGGACCTTTTTTTCTGAAGATTGTCAGATCTTATTATTGACGAAGGTTGATGAAACCCAGTAAAGTGAATAGTTACTAGAATGAATGATAGTGTAGAAATGAAAAATAGTGTAGAATGAAATATCGATCACTCATTCACGTTATCCTAATTATCTTCATATTATTCTATCAGTTTTTTCATTCTCTTGACTTAATTTATTTGAATATTTTTGACATCCATGATCCATACCCTGCCACCATTCATAGACTACCGTCATAGCCCCCTCTAAATTACAGTAGTTTAGAGGGGGCTATGCTACCGTCCTTACATTCTGATGGAGCAGTTGTATCCTGCCTGTATGCTGCAAATAAAGCAATGTAGTTAGACCACCTCTATTTAGTAAGTTGTAAGTCGTTACAACGAAACTGAGCTCGCTAATAAGGATTTGCAGGCCAACCAGAAACAATTTCATTCAGTTTGCAACAATTAGCCGCGTTTCACCAGCTACGAAAAAAGAAAAAGCAAGCGAAAGTGCTTTGTCTCTCACACGCTGTGGCTGTGTCGTACATGCTACTCTAAATATCTCGTGAAGTACTAGTTAGTTACCTGCTTTGCGGATTTCAACAGTAATCTGTCAATTAGAATGCTCCACGCAGAGTCTGTGGTACTCGGTGAGGCGCGGGAATCATTTCACCAAGTTGGGTCTTCACGAGGATGCGTGCTCTTGTTCATTCTTCTCTCTCTCACCCTCTCACTCTCTTTATCTCTCTCTCTTATTTCATGAATGCAGATCATCACACTTTTCACTTACAACACATTATTGTAAAAACTCGACATCGTATTATCTAGTATTAGTGAGAAAAAATTATAATAATTGAAGTACCTCTCAGGATTAGGATGTTGGAAATTTTAGCTGGCTTCTAGTTTTTTACTTGAACTAATACCGAATTAAATCAAATCATCTTTATTCTACAATAACACAATACAAAATATATCTTATGATCTTACAGATTTGACAATACACTATCAACAAACAGACGCTAATGCATCCATGAATTCAAATCACTAACAAAGTACGTATAATAAAGTTGTAACAAGGTTACCAATTCAAGAACTATTAAATTGGCGACTGGTATTTCACTGTAAATAATTAATGTTTTTACTTACATTATTTAAATAATTGGAATGCAATTCACTCCTGATAAGGAGCTTCATCAGCCTGATTAAGCTCCTCATCAGGAGTGAAATGCAATCCAATTGAGTCCAGTCATTACTTTAATAGTTTTTTCGTCATGGAAAACAGCATTGAATTTAAGAACGTTTTATTCAATGGTTTTTCTACTTGATCAATAAAAACATGATTATGACACGACACAAGGATTGAAAAACTTCATAAAGAGGGAAATCAGTCTTCTTTGTAGAGTTTTCTATACCTTCTAATTTAGAATGAATATAATGCCATTGAGATAAGAAAAGTTGCCTATTATTATCATCATCGATTTTTCACTTGAATTACCGACATGTCACCTTTACTATGTAAAAAACGTTTTTTTTTTTCAAATTGTCTGCTTACTGCTGTTTTAATGAAGGGACAGTATTATTATACCTTTAACAACGTATAAATGTTTATAATGTTCAAAACAAAATCAACATCATCCCAAAATATCAATCTCATACAATATGTATTTTAAATAAAATACATCTATAAGTATGTTTACTAGAATGAATATAATTGGAATAAGATTGAAGGTACTGAATTATCAAACCACTATCAATGTATAAATGAATAATTTCAGCCTGTTATTCTTCATTGAAATACAGTGGATTTATTATTGAATTCCACTGCGATGACAGTGACATATCTGATATTACAATCAATCTGACAAGGTACTGTTTACATTTCTAGTAACTGGTATTACTCGATTAGATTACACTCAACTGACATGCTACCGATCAGGTGGTTTCTCTCACTCACCACTCAATCATACTCTCTCACTCTCTTCTCTCTGTCTCTCTGAAGTAAATAATCTAATCTAATCTCTCTCTTACTCTTTTCTCTCACCCCTCTCACACTCTGTCTGATCTTATCTATCTCTCTCATCCCTCTCTCTTTCTCTCTATGACATCTTATCTCTGTCTCTCTCATTTCAATCAAGGGTAGTATTGCCCTGTCCGAATTTGAGTAGGTCATTGATTACGCATCAATTTCTGACTTGTGTAGTAACATTAATTCCTGTAATATTCAACTGTCTTGGACAGCTGCTGCCACTATATGGACAGACATAGCTGCTTGATGGCGTTGCAATATCATTAGTGCACAATAATTAATTGATAAGCTACAATGACGGTCTGCGGTCTGCACCTTGAAACAGAAATCCTCAAATTTGTTGACAGTTCGTGATTCCATATTTCACTTGAATTTTCTCTATTTTTAATTAGCTGTAATTACTGTGGTTGAAATTACAATAATTTATCCTCACTCAAGGTTATTAGAGATAAGGTTGAACCATCGCTGGTGTAAGGCGCAAAGTGGAGGGGGAAGTCTGATTTCTTGATTCACGTTACGTCACAATCGCGGTCCGCCTGTTATCAATCAATTATCAACAGCTGATATTATCGAAATAAATGATCAAAATGACGTCAGCCGAATCAGTCCCCCCCACTCCAACAGTTTGTGAATTGAAAAAGCATTAGGGATGGTTCAACCTTATATCTAATAACCTTGATTCTCACTCACAATGCCATAGTAAACTGAACAAGCTGTACTTGCGATCAATGGAATTCTACTTTCAACAAACACCTTAAACGGGATGCGTTTGTGCTTGACCGACTAAAGTAAGGTAGGCCTGTGCTTCTGTAGGTTCAGGTACTACTTCAAATGCCATTTATATGCTGCTCAGCCACACAGCTCATTCCTGTCAGCTCGACCTTAAACTCAAAGCAGATTATCGACCAGATCTATCGATATAATCTTTGCACTGATCGATACTCTCGACTCGATCGATATATCGATTGTGTGACCCGCTTTTGAGGTACTGCACTGTACAGTTTGCTTTCTTGCGACAATACCTGCCATCATAGTAATTAATATATCCATGTGATTATCATAGTTCTATGCCTGCCTTCAATGCGGGAGCTATCAGATTCATGTAGTACGACATACTATGTGAGTTGAAAATAACATGCTTATCGATTTATGTTCACAAAAGTGTTTCTAAACTGGAGAAAGTCGCTGGTAGTTTAGTTGACCGCAGTTTAGTTAACGGTGGTTTAACTTATGGTAAACCGCAGCAAGTATGGGATGTGGGATTTGTCAGAAGTGGATGGATTATTGTTTTCCTGTTTTCCAAATATTAGAACCAATACAATTGGAATTCTTATCCTCTTTGTCTTCTAGGGTTGACTTTGAACCTGCGATATAAGTAGAAACCAATCTGAAACAAACAATTCTAGAATTATTAACTAAATTGCAAACTATACTTATATTATAGTTACTGTATGAATAGTAAACCAAACTTACTGTTTTTCGTAGTTATTATTTGAGTTGAAGATCAGTGAGAACAGAAAGAGTAGAGAGAAAATTCATTATCTAACAAGTAAATACAATAAATAATAACAGACCATTTACAGCCAATATTGTAACAAATACCATAGAGAAGCAATAGTCTCTTGTAATTCTGCCAATTAGTCTGTTCTCTGAGGAAATACTCTATATCTTAATGTTTCGATATCTTTTTCAAAATATGGTAGAACTGTTCTACCTCAGATGCGTTAAATCTGCGACGATGCATTGGGAAATATTCAGTTGAAGCAATAAATCACAGAGCGTTCAATAATCATTAAGGCAGTAGAGAGAGTATTCAAGTTCCAAGACACTCACAAAAAAATCGTAACTACATTTAAATTTCAACATTGGGAAAGGAAATTTTAGCTTAAATTGTCCATAATTTTGCTGTCAAACAATTCCAATGTTTGCAGTCTTCCATCTCGCATCTGAATATTTGTTTGCAGTTATCGCGTCTAAAAAAATCGACAACTTTAGGCCTTGGAAGTCAGCGTTGTTGTAAACAATTTTATTGGTGTCAAACGGCACAGCTCCAGTAGTTCACAACTTTTCCCGTTTTATTAGAATGGATGTGAAAGTGTACTTTGGCGCGTGCGTGTGTTTGCAAGTGTGAAAACACGTGTGTAACACGTGATTGAACTACAAAACGCGTTGTTGTGCATTTCGAATTTAATATGCAACATCGGTAGGAGACGTCTGTATTTTTGGCAATGTCCCTCATTTAATAGCTTCCTTGCGTTTTTCAACTGGGTTATTGTGGCATATCCGACTGGCAGTAAACTTTCCCTCATTTGAGTGCAGTTTCTTATCTGGGCTACGATACTATCGAATGAAAATATCGATACCATGAATGAAAATATCGATACCACGAATGAAAGTATCCAACTTTTAACACATGATTGGTGTTTTTGTTTTGTTAGTATATTCGATATATCGATTGCAAAAACTTTGAGATTTTTATTCGATAGTTTCGTAGGCCATATAAGAAACTACACCCCTTTATTCTCACTTGTTCAACAGATAAGACAGAGAAATATCGAGAATACACTAATATTCACAATAATCTATAGGACACAAATATCAATTATTTATGAATCAATGTGCAATTGTTACTCAATAGAAGGTCCAACAGGCCCTTGCCCAGAAAATTATTCGTAATTATATTATTTTGTAATTACAAAATTATTTATCTATTTTATAATAATTTATTTAAATTAAATTGTTTATTTTCCGATTTATTAGAATGGTTCAAATCTGAGTTGACAATATTTGTAGCTTTGTAGCGTAATATGAATCATTTGTTCACATTCTCAATACTATTAGTTAGCTTCAAGAATGATTAATTTCATCCGAATTTTCAATGTCAATAATTGATTCAACATTCGATCAATATTGTCAAAAAGACAGAGATGGACCACTACATTATAATGGAATATCGATTTTTTTATAAAGAAGTCAAAAAGGCAATTTTAGATTTTATTGATTGGAAAAAATAATGCCAATAATGATGTTTATGTATTGTGTAGATGAAAGAAATATTATTTGAACAGCAAATCATTAGTCTTTTTATATTTTGATGAAATATCATTTGAATAAAAGCGGCATCAACCGAATTTCGTGATTTTTTCTCCAAGAAGCGAAACAAAATTTTATACTCTATCTGGTATCTTTTTCTTGTATGAAAATGAATCGTGCATCATGTAGATTCGTGAAGGAAAAGCAGCTATCTAATCACGCCATGAATTTGTTTGGAGGCTTTATCCTTTTCAACTGTAAAATAATGATTGTGGGAACTGGGCGATGAAAAGACTTCCGTTAATAACTGAGTGATGCCGCCTTAACTGGTTCACAACGGTAACAGAATAAGAAAAATGGAAGCAAGATAATGAATAGGAAAATAGAGCTGGGATTCCGATGTTCTTTTCATTTGTTTGTCGATACTATTCCAATAGGTTCAATAGGAAATTGATGAATTACCAGTTATTACCATGCTCTATTTTCATGATACTGTAGTTCTTATTAAATTAATTAATCAATGTATTAGTTCATGTTAGTCCCACAAATAAAATTGAATCGATATCAGATAACAAACACTCTATGCATGAATAAATACTATACCGTAGTAGTATACCGTACTCGTAGAACAGCAACAAATATTACAATTTTTTTTGAGGGTGATGCCCACATGAGCTCTAGGCTTGTGCGTGGGTAATGAGAGGGGTGATGATGAGAGATGACGACTGTTTTTAGGCAGTCGGGTTGAAATGAAATTGCATATTATCCAAAATCACATATTATGTCTAGTTTTTAAAACACGAAGAAAACTCTATTTTCTCTTCTCTCAGATTAGATAGCAAAACAATCTACTTGTCCCTGTAACTATTATTGAAGATCTCATTATTCATATAAATTAATGGTAATAAATTTACCAAACAAGACTAATATAGTTTTGTTACGATTGTAATTGTAACTTTTGTTAAGATTTGACATTTGTAGGATTTCAAGGAACAGTATAAGGTGCTGCAAAATTCATCTCAAATTTTTACAATCTTTAGTTTTTTTTCTGTGAACTATTTGCATTATGCACTTCAGAATGATTTGTTTAAGTTAAATCTTTTGCCTTTTTGGTTTTAATTCAAGTAGCTTCCAGTTTCATAGCTCACTCCTTCATCAACAATCATGCCTCCATAAATTTTGGTAGATCTTGAACTTTCAAACTAGAGGAAATAGGAGATTTGAAAAAACAAATCGGGTGAGACTATAAACATCTTCATCTACAATATTTGTGAGAGATTCCGGGACTCATTAATTGGTTGAGTGTGTAGTCAAGTTATAAAAGAGTTTCAAATTCGTAAGATCAATCTTTCTAATTTACATTTGTGTCCTTTTAGACAGTCAATGAATGAACTTCTAATAGATGGATTTCCATTTTTCAGAGATTTATAAAACAAAACAAATTCAGATTCATTAGATTTCTGTCGTCTTGTTCCAGAGCTTAATCGCATTGTATGAGGTCTGACCGAATCTGTAGTTGGATTCAATTTAGTGGAAAGCACAGTAATGATTATAATGGGAGCAGCATCCACTGAAATGGCCTGATGAAAATCACTGCAGCGATTAGGGCAGCCATGTTGCCGTTCTATAAGCTAATCTAGTTTCCCGGATATAATCAGCTTGATGCTGACGATAATGCACATTTGTATCTCTGATATTATTGAAGAGCAGGATCTTGAATCCAATTTAGGAAGGAATAGAATAAAAGGTGGAGTGAATTGAACCTATTCTATTTTTATAAAATCAGGTAATATCTATATTTTTTCTAAAAAACATATATACTGAGAACTCGATAGATACAACACTGTCATAGGTTATTAACAAAGGATTGTTTTTTAGATCAGAAGTACAAGCTCAAATTATAATCATTCCAAGGATACACAGGTTTTATAGGTGTTATGCAAAATTCAATATACAGTACTGTACCTTTCAGCACACCAACCATAGATAATGAAGTATTTTTCATTCCACTTGCCCAGAAACACAATTCGATGGAAATAAAATCTATCACACAGTACAGAGCAATAAGTTTTTTTAATAATAGATGTACAGTTCACACTGTATTTAAGCTACTTATCAAAATACTTTTTAAGCTTATGAGCTGTAAACATTTTCATTCCAAACAAATTCCATATAATATTTCTTATATATTTATTTAAATCATAACAATTCTTACAGAGCTTGAAAGTATTTATGAATGATTTAATCAATAAATTCATTGATTTGTTAATAAATATTTAATTTGATCATACTATTAAAACTAGGCTAAATAGATAGTCATTAATTTATAATCCATTGATTGAATGTAACCCCTATAAGCTTTATTGACCCTGACAAAAGTAACGTATTATGAAAATGTGCTTTAAAATTGTGTTGAAAATAAAGTAATTTTGAAATAATCAATGAGTTCAATGTTCAATCATCTATTTTCAATGTGGATGTATTCCGTTTCATCTACTCTGACATGCGTATTTTAACAAAAAGGTGGATGAAAATGTAGGAACATGGAGAAATGAATGTGGTGGATCATCCTATTTCCAAGTAACTTAGCCTGTATTCACTAGCAATCGTATGCATAAAACCAAAGACAATTAAAATACTTAGTTAATAGTTTCCTAACTTAATAGTTCCTATCGTCTTTGATAAAACGGACGATGCTGTCAATTAATCAATTTTGAACGTATTTAAAACGATTTTAGACTATGGAAATTCTCTTGGAACTCTTGTGGTCTAACAAAACGTATCAAAAAAACTTATGTAGGCTACAGTGAATTCTCTTGGATCTCTTGTGTTCCCACAAAACGTTTGTAGTCCACAGTGAATTCTCTCAGAACTCTTTTTTATCTGATGAGTGGAAAACTTTGTAGAGGAACATTCCATGTCTAGCTGGATGTAGTCTGGATAGGTGTGGCCGAGATTTTGCTGTGAGAGTCAGAGTGGAAGGGAAAAGGCCCATGGACCGATTTCCCGATATGAGTACAGTTCTCGCATCAACCACCCCTAAACGGTTGTCATGGCAACGCTCCAGTGAGAAGCGTCTCCTCCAGCGATTCTCTTTTATCTTCATCAACCACCCTTCTCCTCCTCCTCCTCTCCTCCTCCTCCTCCTCCTCCTCCTCCACCCCTCCTTCACCTTCTCCTCCTTGTCCTCCTTCTCCTCTCACTCCACCTCCTCCTCCTACTCCACTTCACCCCTTCTTGTTCCCATGTCACCACCTCCTTTTAAACAATTTACGTCAACCTCTTCTCATGTTCTATCTTTCGGACGGGGTCTACCTCCAACCATTTAGAATACTACGCGGCGCCCATTTCTTATCATTCCCCCGAACAAACTTATTACCAGCGGAATTGCCCCTGCTCTTGTGTGGTGTTGTGATATGGGTGCGAAGGTTGCAGGAAATGACTGGTATCACAGCATTGGCCAAACGAATAATTTTCGTTGTGAAGTGGAATTGTTGGAAACTGGAAAGTGTTGTACAGGGTGGCGCATAAAGAACGGATGTTTTTCAAAGTGTTATAAGAAAGTTTATTTTTATGATACATTCATCTTCCTTACACCAAAATACTAAGTAAATAACCCAATTTGAGAATTTGTATGAAAAACTCCAAAACATTGAGTGTTTTTTGAAAATTACATAGGAAAGATGGAGCCCTTAATGCGTCAATGCTCATTAAAAGCCTCAAATTGGTCCTTAACTTTTGATACAGCAGCAATTATTTCATGTATTGAAGTATTCAAATCTTCAATGTAACGATATTTACGACAGTGAACTTGATTTTAAGTAAAGAAGAATCACATGCCAATAAGCTCGACTTGAAATTCTCTGCTAAGGCTCCGTTGAACGACGATTGCAGATTTATTCTATTGGAAATGTTGCTCAACAGCAAATACGCGATTTTGCAAGGTCAATTGCGCCATTGTTACTAAAACTGGATACTTCAATCTACAAAATGGTGTCGCTCTGCGGTCACAGACAGCTCCACTCCACTGATATTATCCTACTCAAATCCATCCATTCTTTTTGCGCCACCCTGTACTTGAACAGCAAACGATTTTTATGATTAGAATAGAAATGTTCTTGTGAATAGAATAGAAAATTCCTTCATGAATAGAATAGAAATTGCTTCATGAATAGAATAGAAATTTCCTTATGAATAGAATAGAAATTTTCTTAAGAATAGAATAGGATTTTTATATGCTGTAAGAATAACTACATTTATTGAATAAACAAGGGACTAGTTTTGTTTGTTACTTCATCTTTTTTGGGAATCTTCGGCTCAAAATTATCAAATTAATTCTAATATTTTTGAAATCATCAAAACGTTTAGTGAATGTCACGGTTTCCCAATCAACCTTTCAAAATTCCAAATTGATAATTTACTTGTGGAGTGTAAATCTTCGACGGTAACTGTAATTTGGACATAACCTCAACTCTTGGCCATGTATGTAACTAAATTTAGGAATTGAAGATGTTTTGAACGACTGAATGTTTCTCTTTCCCATTTGTATTTGTTTGATTGATCCAATAAAGATAAAAAATTTAGAAATTAATTTCTTAACCTTTGCCAATTTGTAATCACGCAAAATAACTGTCATTGTCACTTTTTTCTAAATTTCCATCGGAAATCATCAAATTTAAAATTAATACAATTTTTCTCATTGATATCTCAATACAAGATGCATCACCAAAGGATTTATTCTCAGACGAATGTGCTGTTTTGTGTAAGGAAATTTGGAAAACTTTCTGTGTAGTAAGTTAGTGTTTTTTATTCAGTAAATTTAGAAAAACCGAGGATAATAAGAGTTATTTGGCGTGACTGTCAGACTGATGTCTTTGTGGGAAATTTTAAGTCTTTATAATGATCTCTTCTTAGTAGTTAGTACATGAATCTACTAGATACTACCAGATATAATTCAAAGCCCCTTCAGATTAAGTGAGATAATTCACATCTCTGTGGTACTACCAAAGACAATGTATTTGAATATATTGTCAAATTCAAATAGGAGATTTATTTTGTGAATAAAGATGTATTTGAATTTAACAATATATTGAAATAAATATTTTCTTTGGTAGTACCACAGAAAAGGAGGATATCTGTATTCTTTTGAAGTATAATAATTAATTGAACGAAATTCCTAATTAATAATGCTATAAACTTTCCTTACTAGCTATTATTCTGTTAATATTCGCAGTAGCGGATGTCTCCAGAGTAGTTTATAGCATTATTAATTATGAATTTCGTTCAATTAATTGTTATGATTTAAAAGCAATTGAATGGTTGCAATATCTCATTTCCTTCCATATTCTGGAGTACTCTGAAGGAGCTTTGAATTATGTCTGGGGTAGTACCTATGTAGAAGATTTACTAAGTTAGAGATTTTGGCGGGCGAGATGACAGAGGTGGAAGACCTCTTTGTAAGGATTGGTTTCCCGCCTATTTTCTCCATGCGGATGAGAAGACGACCGCTCAGGTGAATGCCAAGATGCTGGGCTACGAGATGAAAATGAAAAAGACCGATAAGGTTCAGTGGAGAGCAAGAGAGCTGGAAGAGACCAGTCAGTCTGTCTCTGTCTCTTTGTTTTGCTGTCTCTGTCGCACCCAGTCAAGGCCAACCGGCGCTCGAGGCGGTCACCAGAACAGAAGTTGCCCGCACCTTTCATCGAGAGAAATTCGAGGAAACAATTTCGAGACCGGTGATCTCAAATTTTGTTGATCTGACACAAAAGTGACATGCAGTGAGTGAAGAAAAAGAACTCTACTTCTGTTCTGTCTGGTGATATGATTCAGAACACAGAAAAGAGAGTTGAATTATCTGTGAACTGTTTTGTTGAATTATATGAACTCATTCTAATTCTGTTGAATTATATAAACTCTGAATTATCTGTGACACAACATAGTAGGGTTTTGATTTCATCGAATTCTGAAAAGAAGAAGAAAATGTCTCTTATCCTTGGAAAATGTCCAATGTATTGTTTTCTGAAATATAAGTTAGTTTTTCATAACATGGTAAAGAAGAAGAAGAAGAGGGAGAAAATGCAGGAGCAGAAGAAGAAGAAGAAGAAGAAGAAGGAGAAGAAGAAGAAGGAGAGGAAGAAGACGTAGAAGAAGAGGAGATGAGTAGAAGAAAAAGAGAGAGAAGATGAGAAGAAGAGGAGAGTGGAGAGAAGAAAATGAGGATGAAGAAGGAAGAGAAGAAAATAAAGAAGAAGAAGATGAAGAAGAAGAAGAAGAAGAAGAAGAAGAAGAAGAAGAAGAAGAAGAAGAAGAAGAAAATGGCAGAGGTACATCCATTTATGAATGTCATCTGAAATGAAATGTTCAATGTTAAATACAGGACACTTTCCATTCCATGCCTATGCAGAAACTGTTATTTTGATATTGTTTTCTGAAATATAAGTTAGTTTTTTATAACATGGACATCACGAGAACATTGATGTTTATTTTACGGCTTTAGTAAACCAGCATCATCATTGAAGAGTTTTGGTATTGAGAATTCTTCAGATTTGTTTCGATTGGGCCTACTTTTGTTAACTTATGAGAGATACTTTTGGGCAAAAATACTACAGACTCAAGCTTAATTTTTTACATTACATCATGTGAACATCAATGTTCATATCCCAGCTTCAGTATACCTACACTTTCATGAGCTCTGGTATTATAAATCTCCATTTTCAACCATCTTTATTAATTCATAAGAGAAAACTTTCAGGCAACAATTGTACAGATTTAAGATAAATTTGTATGCTGAACGTGTCTTCAAAATAAAAATGTCATGATCTACATTCAAGTAAGAATATTCCTATCAGACGAAAATAGAACATATCTCGGGCACCATTGCAGTGTGACAGTAATCAATATCACAGAGAACAGATTAGTAAGAGAGTATTGTTTCTCTATGACATATATTATGTTTCTCTATCTGTTTGACAGATTGTTTCTCTATGTCAATATTTTAGTAGTTCATTCTGTATAATTTATGAATAGGAATTGTATGATGTTAACATAAACATTTTAACAACAATAGTCATCTATAATTGTCTTCCTGCTCCTTTACGTTTTTTCATGAACATAAACATTTTATTATCAATAGTCTTACTTCTTTAGTCGTATAACGAGAGAATCGAAACAAGCATAACCCCAATAGCAGACTGTATCGCTGTGAAATGGATTTTCTACACTAGTGCAAGATAAATTGTCGTGCCATTAAACAATATATGAGTCTGGTGGTGATTTCGCGGAAATGGTCTGCAGACATGTGTGTGCACACATGACAAGTGAGTTAATGATCGCAGCGTACAGCATCCTCGTTTGCAACTCTACTGGACAAGGATTAAAACCGTCATCATCCGAATAAATCTGCTACGATCATGCACTAAACGTAATTTCCATAACATTATACACTCTTGTTGGAAAACATACACGAGACTTGTTAGGAGTGGATCTGTAATAAAACTGGTGTCAGGAGTTGTTGTTAGGAATGGAACTGAAGTGAAAAGAACTGATGTCAGGAATGGAACAGCATACATTTTAGAAACGGAATTGACACAAAAATTTATGTTTTGTGGAGTGTAGCCTATTACACTTCCGTGAATACGTTTTACGGGCAGAGGTTGAATAGAACATTATGCCACTTGGTAATGGAAACATTGAATAGGAGGTCCAGATCGCTTGTTCTGTAGTGCAAATATGGGCAAAGTTATGACCAGAGAGTATAGAAGAAGAACTGTTACTTTTATTTTGTCTGTCAATGTTTTTTTACGGATAACAGTATCTGAACTGTATATTATGTGATATTCTATCAATTTTACCTATCAGTTGTATTCGTGTACCTAAGTCTGCTAGTGGAAAAAGAAGAAAAATTTCTTTATTGTTGATCATTAAAGATTTACAATAAATATGGTTTAGCAACAAATAATATATTTTCTTAGACAATGTAACATTAAAATATCATAGCCCTGACAAGAAGCAAAACAAAAAATAAAAGACTCAAATACATATTTTATACATACACCTAATCTTATTTTATCTTTTATTAAATCTTATTCGATAATAATAATTCAATTAAAAATCTCTTGAGTCAGAAGGAGGGAGTCAGAAGTTTCATTTTATATACTGGAGGGTGAACTTAGTATGAAGCCGGTCCTCTCTTTGCATTCAACCATTCATTAAAATTTTTTATTACAATCAGCTTAGTTCATAAAAGAAGGGTAGGATCGTATATGTTTATTACCAAAAAATCTCAATGATGAAATCCAAAAAAACTATGCAAAATAACATGAGGATTAGAGGTCGCCAGTTCACAAAAACACTGATAATTTTTCGCGGAGAACGATTCTCTATTCAATTTTCCAAAAGTGGAACAGCATAATCAGGGTCCATGATAACAATCAATCAACAAGAGAAAAAATGTTATACTATTTTGGAGGGACGTCGAATCAAAGAATGCCAATGAAGGATTTGAATCAGCTGATCACGATTGACCTAGAAAGATCATTCAGATAGGGAAAGATCCATCAGACCGTGGAAAATACGTGTAGCATTCAGTAGACGAGTAGACGGTAGTATTATCTCGCTTCTTAATAACCTAGATTATTATTATAATATGCAGATCGGTGATCATCTCACTTTCAAAACAGGTATGCAGTACTTGCTTGCTTGGCATTGGCTGAAACGTGAAAAAACTAATTTGGCAATCAGTTTATTATTGCATTGATAAAAAATATGGCTCGTGCAAAAAATAACCAAGGTCATAGGAGTGATATTATTGATGATGATCATGAAGGTCGCTCACTAGTTTAGCATTGAGTGCATTGTTTATTTCTAATGAACAATTGGAGAAAATTTGCCATGAACAGTAGAGAGATCTTGTACACGCGAAATTGATAATAAAATTTGTGATCGTCATATCAATTCAGCAAATGAAAATACTTATCATTGTTTGATCGTTATCACTTCAAGGAAAATAAATACCAGTCATTGCACGAATCAGTGGTTGCTGATGAATTAAAAATTAATTGACAATGAAATCACTCTTCTATCAATTTCAAAATTGATTATTTTGAAATGAACTCGTGTAATTCATTCAGTAGGTGTTTTCTCTGGAGGTTTTGTATTCGTTGGTGCAGTTTTAATGGTGCTTTAATTATGTCAGGGAGTCAGGGTGCATTTGGCAAAGAATTAAATCAAATCACTCGAATTGGCTAAATGTCACTTTAAACACTGTTCATTTTATGTTGTAGTTGGTATTCCTCTACGTTTTGGAATACTGAATTTCTTCTACCTAACAATATAGAATCATATACTTACAATCTATAAATAAACAAAAACAATCTACTTATGATTCAATTATAATTAATCTATTGTAATTTGTCCAAGAATACCACTTAACTTAACAGTACAGGAAACACCAAAATTTTTATATACAGTAAATACCAAAATCTGCTCAATACTGTAAAAAAATCGTTTATCTGCGACTCAAAACAGCATATTTGTAGAGACTTAATTTAAATGCAAATAGCAATAAGCACTGCAATGTGCAATACTGTTAGTTTTTTCTTCAATGGAGAAAATACTAATCTACATCTTCCCCTTACAGGCGCTGGAGCTCATGTTTTCAGTCTCACATTACTACATGACACAGTAGTTCCAGATATAGGACAGAATAGAAGAAGGTAAATGGAAACTCTCCTGAAATTTCTCTGCCAATTTTCAGTATGCATGCGCGAATTCTACTATCTCTCAGGATGGATTATCATCAAGAAAAAGTTTTAATCAGACGCCTTCTTGAAATATTCCACTCCACTAGCACGATTTGCCTTAATCTGAATAAAACTCTGAATTCTGATGAAAGAGGATAAAAAATATAGCTGTTCCAGTAACTGTTCTGGTTGATGCTTGCTGATGTTTTGAACTATGAGAGTCGGCCGCCAGTTCAAAGGGTACAAAAGTGCGAACAGAATTCTGCGGCTTCGTCACGATGAGGGTGAGCAAGAGAGAGTGAGAGTGATTGGGTGTGAGAGAGACACAATGAGTGAGAGAGTGTGAGAGAGAGTGATGATGATATGACATGCAGTGATTAGGGGGTGGGTAGGGGTGAAGCGAACAGTGCGGTAAGGGACTTAAAAGCGAAGCCTTCGAATCTGATTTGGGTAATTGGGAGTCGAGCCGCCGCGGACTCGATTGGTGGGGGGCGGAACATGATGACCACAACACTGATGAGACCAATGGGATCGCTTTGCTCTCTCTATCCCTATCTCTATCCTCTCACAGCAATCTTAAATCTCTCAATACCTCAACCTTTCCCGTGATTTTTCTAACAATTTCCTTTTCCCTCCCTCGTGTGTCATTGTAATCGTTAGGCTAGGCGTACACCGGTTAGTCAAGACAAGACAAGACGAGATTAGTCACGTTTAGTCACAGTAATTCACATAGTTGGTTATGAAGCAACACACACCGATTAGTCATTGCATCGGTGTGTGCTGCTTCATAAGCAACTATGTGAAGTACTGTGACTAAACGTGACTAATCTCGTCTTGTCTTGTCTTGACTAACCGGTGTACGCGTAGGCTTATACTTATTTTTTATCTCCATACATTTTTTTCTTATCTTTTAAAATTAGGTTTCAATTATCATCAATCATTCATGTATATTTTCAGAAATAATCCAGATCCAAAAAGATAAACCAATAAGAGTATTTGATCAGTCTGGATTCATTATCCTCCTAGAAAATCTTCTGAGATTTGTTGGCTCATAAATCAACTTTCAATTTCGAGGCAAAACAAGATGATAACAATTTATAACTATATATTACTAATTCTTTCTAACCAAGACTTCTGATGACTGATGACTGAGGACTGATGACTGAGGACTGATGACTGTGAGGGATAAAATAAAAAATATATTTAAAAACTGGAGCATGAAACTATACTTATATACATAGCCTACAACATCAAGACTATTAAGATGTAAGGATATAAGGCTGTACTTTCAGCCTAAGGCATAGAACTAGAGACCATGCAACAAGCAAATATATAGATTCCGTCGTTAGTGATTGCAGCGAAAGACATTAGTGACTGGCAGTCAGTCAGACATTAGTGACTAGCAGCATTGAATAAATAGGATATATATTATTCAATGCTAGCAGTCAGCAGTCAGTCAGTGTGCGTGGAATGCAGTTATTTTCTTGCCAGAGCCGGCTTCTGTAATCACCTAGATTTACTTCTGAAATACGTACTAGAACAGGCTATTGTTGTGTTTCTACTACTACTGTGCGGTGGTAACAAACATGAAATAAGTTGAAGTTTGGAATGTGCTAGAGTATAAGTTGTAGGCTATAATAAGCTACTGTTCTGCAGTGACTTGCACTGTGAAACTTGCCGAACCTCGTGAAGAGATGTTATGATTTGATGAAATTTGAATTTTTCAAATTAGTGGTAAATTATTCTACTGTTTAACAATACTATTAACATTGAAAATATCGAACCAAAGATTTAGTAGACAAGAGTCATTACCGTAATTAAATAAGTAGCCCACTTGGAAAATCTTACTTCTCAAGATGTAGCAAATGACTTGACTTCTCAATAAGTTCTGTTGAGGAATTAGTTGAATAAGTTAGTAATTAAATAAGTACCCCCTTGAAAAGTCTTACTTCTTAAGATGTAACAAAATAACTTACTCCCAAGAAATGCTCGATATCTAGGAATCACATTCAAAAAACAGGCTATGTGTGTACACTTGAATTGGCTTTCTGTTGCATAAATAATAAAGTCCTGTGTTGTATAATACATAGTTGCAGTTGCAATACTTAATAATATAGTATCTACTGTATAGTAGGTGTAGGTTTGATACTTCAATCAAATTCTTATATTTTTATGTTAAAATACATTGAGTAATTAAAATTAGACTCAGGGGCTTGTCTTGAAAAATTTAGAAGTCATGTAACTCTGTAACACAGGATTGAGGCAAATGCACACTCTAGACAAGGATAACATGGTGTACTATGCGTTAAATTTATAATTCGTGCGTGTTTTTCTAAGCTACATTACTTCTAAAATTCACGAAACAAGCCACATATCTAATCAAGCTAGACTCGATAAAGATGATAGCTTGAATTAGAAATATTCAATAGTAAACAGTATTACCATACAGAAGAGATGGGAGAGAGGATTCTAATCTGTTATCTATGGTATTATCATAGACTATTTATATCTTTCCACTGTATTTTTCAATCAACAAATTAATATAAAGCAATAATTTATTATAATAAACAATCCGAATTGATTGGGTGAATGAATATATAAATTTTATAGTGCTACTCAATACTCTACTATAATTTACAATGTAGCTTTTTCATAAACTCTCTGATAAGATAAACTTTCATATACTCTCGATCAGTTGAAATTGAGTGCTATTGATAAACTATTAGGCTCAATTAAACAGTACTATTTGGAACAGGTACATATTGATCCCCATAGCGAGCGGTCTCGAATAACAGTTACTGTTATCAGTGGAGAGCAACTTTGTTTGCCATGAGGTCAGAGGGGTGATGAAGGGGGTTGAAGGGGAAGGGAGTTTGTTGGGTCAAGTGTGTGTTTGTTGGGCTGGGCTGTTGGCTGAATCAACCAAGTATGAAGTCTGATAACGCTTATTTAGTGAGTGAGACGAGTGGAGCTAGATAAAGTCACCAGAGTGCCAGTTTCCAATAATTATCATGACTGTTGAAATAAAAGGTCTACTTCGTTGACGATAGTTTACTGAGTATTTTCATTGTTTTTATGTTTTCAGTAGTATGCTACAAAATAAGAGTGCAGAAGCAAAACTAATCTATTTTTCTGTTCTATATTCTTGTTGGAAAATTGGGGAGTCCAGTCTCAGATTATCTTAATCAATCTAACAAAAAGATTAACTTTAAGATTAACAAATAAAAAATTGTGGAATGCTACCAGGCAGTGTAGTAAAATAAAATAAAACACTAAAAGATATTGTCAATTCCACTGTTTTATTATTTTCTGCTAAAATAATGAAACAGTGGAATTGACAATATCTTTTAGGGCCGGTTCATGAGCTCGGGATTTAGCTAAGTCCTAGACTAAAACGGGTGGCCACCGTAGCATCGACAAACGTTAGCCTCGATACTATGTACTAAGGGCTCTCTATGCTGCTAACCCCCTAACCTATCGAGACAAACGTTTGTCGATGCTACGGTAGCCATACGTTTTAGTCTAGGTCTTGAGTAAATCCCGAGCTCATGAACCGGCCCTTAGTGTTTTATTCCATTATGGAGTTCCACAACATCAATAAGATTTCTACAAATAAGTGTAGTAAAAACCATATTTTCTAATACTTTAGGAAAACTCTCACTTATACACAACTCTTGATACGTTTGGAGGCTGCGAGAAAGTATTCCAGATCCATTTAGGGTTTCACTTAGTGGATGCGGGAAATTTATCATCTGCAACTTGTGAAAACTGCTCGAAGTAATTTATTTGAGTAGAATAAAAGGCTTGGAAACGCATTTCCTTGTCCAACTCCCACATCCACTTCTGAACATCATGCACATTTGGTCGGGATTGGAGCGCTGCCAGGAAAAGCCGCTTCTTCTCCCTGGTGCGAGTCTGTTGTTTCTAGTCGGTTTTCCGGTTGGAGCAAAAAGAAATGAACAAACCGCACAAGCAATAACTTATCTAAGGTGATTGTTTACTTGAGTGGAACGATGAGAAACGTTTATCTCATCTTTATACTCTGTGGGTTCACTACTTATACAAACAATGTAGGTTGAGGAAATCGGATTTTTCCACACATGTACCTATCAGGTTTGAAAATAACTTAGAACGTAATCTATGGATGGAAGGAAATGAGATATTGCAACCATTCAATTGCTTTTAAACCATAATAATTAATAGAACGAAATGCCTTATTAATAACGCCATATTAAAATACTCTGAAGACTTCCGCTACTGCGAATATTGACTACAGAATAATAGCTAGTAAGGAAATTCGATTAATGATGCTGTACAAAAAACTTTTGCCCGGGCGGGAATCGAACCCAGCACCTCTTGATTGCCGGCCAAGTGCCCTAATTGTTGTCTAATTGTTATCTACAGAGTTTTTTGCAAATCATCAAGATGTCATGTCACTATATAATCATGTTTATACCACTCGTATCATGTACGTATACTGTGTGCGTTGTCCATAAAATGAAATTTCCCATATTTCTTCATTGGAAAACATAATTTAATCGGCTATTCCCTTGAATCAGTGGAAAGCTTAATTTCTACTCTACTTTTCTACATAATCGCTGTCTCTATCAATGGAACAAACTGATAGTGAAACTATATAATGTTTTTAAGAGATATCTTACATTTAAAATTATTATTTTTGAAAAACAAATAGAGCCTGCAAAACTTCGATTCTTTATCTATCTTTTGGCGCAAGCCGCATCAAAATCGGTCCTCTCAATCTTCTCCACGAACTTTCCAAAGTTGGACACTGTGGACCCAAAATTCTTCTAATACATAAGATGAAAAATGAATATAATACATATAAGATGAAATCTTTGAATATATAAGATTCATTTAGTTCGTAATTATTGGCAGGCCTAATTATTTCAAGCGAACGAGATGGAAACCCCGAATTCTTCAATGGAAAACAAATGAGACAAGATGACTACCTCATCAATTTGAGTAACTGAAGAATGCATCTCGAATTAATTTTGAGTCTTTTCATTCATTCTTTAATTATCGTTCTTTGTTCCCGATCATTGTCTAGACGATTTTATTTCATTACTGATTGTGATCTTTTGTTCTTGTTCTATTCACAAGAAGCGGCCTTCAAGCTAACTTGTAGCTGGCTTAGTTTTAGCAGCCATTCAAGTTGACCAGAGAAAATTGATTGATTAAGAATCTTCATCGTGTAAGCTTAGAATCGCATTCAAAATTTGAGGGAAAAATAATTAAAAGAAAATTCTCTATTGAAAGAGGTCATGTTAATTATATCATTTCAATGTAGTATTTACAAAAATATAGATTAGTCTCCACATAATTGTCAATACTTAGTTGTAAATTAGATAATTATACTAATTTTCGTTAGTCATTACTTTAATAAGTTGAAATTGAGACGATATTCTAAATATAAATATTTTACGATATTCGATATTACGATATTCTAGTATTGTGCAGACGATAGTTCGCATAATTTTGTCGTGGTCGTGGTAGAGGGATTATTCAACTTGTCCAAATCAAATAAAAGTTCTTAAAATTTATCAAGATGATTAGTCCTAGCAATAGTTATAGTCTATGTGAATTGAATAACTAGTAGGCCTATTCCTGTATGGCCAATTTCTCCATGACTGAGACGTTTCATTTCCTTTGTTTTTAATGCCTCTCACTTTAGAAACCAATACATCATATTCTTCTTATTGTGCCTGTCCGTTACGAACGTGGGCGATCATCATGGCAATTTTCACTCTATCAGCTGCCATGCGAAAGAGCTCTAGGGAACTTTTGCTACACCAGGTTCGAAGATTCTTTAGCCAAGAGATTCTTCTTCTTCCTGGGCCTCTCCTTCCAAAAATCTTCCCCTGCAGAATGACCTGTAGCAGGGCATACCTTGATTTATTTCGCATTATATGCCCAAGATATTGAAGTTTTCGACATTTGATGGTGGTCATTATCTCTGGATCTTTCTTTATTCTTCTTATAACTTCAATATTCGTTACACGGTCAGTCCAAGGTATCCTAAGCATCCTTCTATAGGTCCACATTTCAAATGCAATGAGTTTTTTACTGATGGCTTCATTCAGAGTCCAGGACTCAACTCCATACAGCAGGACTGAAAAAACATAACACCTCAACATTCTTAATTTTATCTGAGGGGAAAGATTGTGGCTCTTGAAGATGGGGCTCATTTTATTAAAAGCTGCTCTGGCCTTACCTATGCGAGATTTTATTTCCTGTGTATTATCCCACTCTTCATTTATAAGGGTTCCCAGGTAATTATATTTCTTTACTCTTTCTATAGCAGCGTTGTTGACATAGAGGTGGCACCCATTTATATTATTTTTGCTTATAACCATCAGTTTGGTTTTCTTCACATTTATGTCTAGACCATATGCACTGCTACATGCGGTTATTCGGTTCATTAGGAATTGCAAATCTTTTAAATTGTCAGCAAAAACAATTGTGTCATCCGCATAGCGGATATTATTCAGCCTCTGTCCATTAATCATTATCCCCATCTGCAAATCATCCAGAGCTTCACGGAAAATTCTCTCTGAATATAGATTGAATATCATGGGTGACAGTATACAACCCTGTCTTACACCTCGCATTATTTCAATATGCTTAGTGCACCTTCGATTCTCAGATTAGCTGACTGGTTCCAGTAGAGATTCACTATTATTCTTAGATCTTTGTCATCTATGCCTGTTTCCTTCAATATGTGCACCATTTTCTCATGCTGCACTCTATCAAAAGCTTTTTGATAATCGATTAGACAAGCATAAACATCACAATTAACATCTCTGCATCGCTGAAACAAAATCTGCACACCAAACAAAGCCTCCCGTGTGCCTACAGCATTTATAAAGCCGAATTGATTTGGAGATACTTGATTCTCGCATATTTTATAGATTCTCCTATGAATTATCTTAAGGAAGAGTTTGAGAAGGTGGCTCATCAAGCTTATCGTGCGGTATTCCTCACAAGATTTGGCTCCTGCCTTTTTAGGAAGAGCAATGAACTCTGATTCCAACCACTGTGCTGGAATGTTGCCAGAGTTGTAAATATTATTAAACATCTGTGTTACAAGTTCAATATTTTTCTCATTCAAAAGTTTGAGGAATTCCGCCTGGATGTTGTCAGGTCCTGCTGCTTTGCCATCTTTGAGCAGTCTTATTGCTGCCTGCACTTCTTCTTTTAAAATTTTTGGGCCAGTGATAATGTCATTGATGGTCAAGTTTTTTCTTTGGTCATGAAAGAGTTTCGAAAGATATTCCTCCCACGTCCTCATCTGATCCTGTCTGTCAACAATTATTTTTCCATTACCATCTAGCAATTTTCCCTTGCGGCATTTCCTTGCGGTACCTGATACTTCCTTCACTCTCTTATGTAAATTATAGTCATCATGCTTCTTTTGTAATTCCTCTATCTCTAAACACTTCTCTAAGGCTTCTGCTTCCTTTGCTTCTCTAATCTTCCTTCTGACATTAATCCTCATTATTCTATATTCAACTGGATTATTTTTACACTGTCTCCTCTTTTCCATCAATTCCAAGATTTCATCTGTCATCCATGTTTTCTTTTTCATTTTCCTCTCTGGTCTTAGATACTTATCTTTTATCTCCTGAACTACATTTTCAAAATGTCTAATCATTTGTTCATCACTTAGATTATGATTGATGTTTTCCATTTGTGAGTTCAGCTCAGATTGAACAATATTGTGTGTTGTTGGATTCTTTAAATATCTCACATTATATGATTTTGGCACCTTTTTGAGAACTTTTTTCATTCTGGTTTTGAATACACCAACAAGTGGGACGTGATCTGATTCCAAGTCAGCTCCAGGATATGTTTTAACTGACTTGAAGCTATTTCGGAATCTTCTACTGACCAACATAAAATCTATTTGATTACGGACAATATTCCCAGGCTTATCTTGAGGTGACTTCCACGTATAAAGCCTTCTGGCTGGTAGCTTGTAGAATGTATTGAGAACTACCAAATCACTGTTTTCGGCAAACGTTTCCAATAGGTCTCCTCTAACATTTCTCTCACCCAGACCATGCACTCCAATGTGCTGAGACTTATATCCAGCTCCAAGTTTAGCATTGAAGTCTCCCATAACAATAAGCAGTTCGTGCTTTGGAAGTCTTTCAATAGTCTCATTGATGCTATGGTAGAAATCAATGACTTCATCATCTTCTTTATCTGCAGTTGGAGCATATACTTGAACTACATTTATATCAATAGGACTTGCCTGGATACGGAGTAGCATGATTCTGTGTGATATGGGCACGAAGTTTTTGACACATTTAGCAACCTTAGATGAAACTATGATGGCTACGCCATGCTCATGTACTCCATTAGTTGTTCCAGAGTGAAATACTCTATGATCTTCAATATACATCTCTCCAGAGTCCAGCCATCTCATCTCACTTATGCCCATAATCTCAATTCTTAACCTGTCCATTTCCTGTATAGCATTATTTATTTTACCACTTTGTGCCATGGTCCTGACATTCCAAGTACAAATTTTGATATTTTCTCCGTATTTTAATTTTTCTATCGCAGTGCAACTCATAACCGTCCTCCCCGGAGATCCGAATGGAGGACTTGAAACTCCGGAATTAAATAAAAATTTGATATTAAATTAAATTAAATCATATTAATCAATCAATAAACTTTTTGTTAAAAAGAAAACACTATTTTGACTACTTTTAACTACGTCTATTATCATGGACTTCCACAACACCACCAGAAATTCAACAAATAACTTAGTTTATTAAACCTACTATCCAATATTTTTGAATCAGAATTCTTAATAATTTTCGAATAAATATAATCAAATAAGCAAGGTGTTTATAGAAAACATGGTAGCAAGAATTGTCTGGGAATTTCTAATTGTAAATCATTGAAATTTATTAAATTGCATACAGTCGAACAAATAGTAAGACAAATATTTCCCTACACCTTGAAATTCGTAGTGAAGAGCCTGATAACATAGGTTCAAGGTGATTTGAAAACAATCGTCTTATCGATGGTTTCGTATCTATGAGTGACTATCGATGAATTCGTTTTATCGCGGCACGTACTAGCGAGATTCGATACTTGAAATAGTTGTACAGTATTTTGTATTGGTAAATTCATAGGCCTATTCATTGCGATTTTTTCAATAATGATTAGCTTCCTAAATTCAATGGAATTCTTTGTGCATTTCTTCTGGTTCCTTTAACTAATAGGTTTGTGTATTTTTGTTTGTTGCAGCGTTGGATTTGGCAAACAACAGCAATGTTCAGGATGCATTTGTTATAGCAGTGGACCAACAATCACGAGAGAGGCTAGAAAGACTGTCAGCGCTCAAACGTATCAAGCCTGTCGACATCCAGGGATTATCGAAACAGGTCAGTTTTGCCTATCAGTGCATTAGCAATCATTTATCTGTTTCACTTTCAATTTATATACTTCATTTTTTAAGTTGGAAGGAAATGAGATATTGCAACTATACAGTTGCTGTTAAATCTGAATATTGATGCTCATCGGCGAAGCGTGAGCCATGAATTTTTTTTTAGGGGGGGGGGATGGGTTCACAAATCAAAATTAGGGTGATATGAGCCAGGAAGCATACTACAAAAGGGTACTTTTATATTCTAGTCTACTCAATAAAATGCTCAGAATCATTTTGTGTAGACCTAAACAGAAGCAATTGAGTGTCAACAGATATTTATTTTATTTATCAGATCCCAGCATTTTTTTTCCAATGTTGGGGGGGGGGGGCATGCCCCTTTGTTCCCCTGGCGCGACGCCTATGCGTGGTGCTATATTGAACTTTAAATTATGTTGCTGTTGAAACTGGTGCTTTATAGGCTACACATTTTTCGAAGTTACCATTAACCGGTGAGTCGAAATAATGGTGCAATTCAAACTATAATAAAAATAGCCTATATGATACAGCATCAACTCTCTTGACCATGAACGTTTATGCAATATTCATAAACAGCCTGAGTCATGAGGTGGTACTAGTTGAACCCAGACCGATGATGAAATTGAAATTAGTTGATAAGTGCCTTGTCTCAGAGCTCCAGTTAGTTAGAAATAGATGAGATCAGGAAGGGTTGTGCTGATGAATAGTGTGCTCTCGCCTGATGCTGATCATAAATCATCATCACCAGTCGGAAGTGGTGCTACTTCAGATTGTTCTATTACTCAAGGTATCCCTTTGCCAAGGGTAGAATTTGGGAATTTGGCTTTTGCAAACAACGGAACACGAATGACACGGGGAACACCGATCACAGGGGTTAGATTATTTGATTACCTAGATTAGATTATTTACTTTATTCATGTAGATTACAAATATATCGACTCAAATTCTAGATTATAATAGGGGGTTGTCTAAGAGGAAGAGTGGAATAGAGGAAATATGAAGTACGGTGATGATACTGAAAGCTAATGAAGGATGTAGTAGGCTTATATTTTTTTTCGATTTGGAGAATGATTAAATTTTTTTCAACTATTTGATGTTGAATTAACTTAACTTAATTAGCCTAAGTTTTATGATGTTTTCATAAAACTTTAGGAGAGAAAGGGTAAGGGCCTGTTCCAATAAATGAATAAATTGATAGATAAACTATAAATAGATTACAGACATATGAAGTACATTGATGAAAAATCAGAGTAGCATGAAGGGATGTAATATTGGATAGTTTTTCTTCTATATTTTGAGTATGGTTTTGTAATTAAGCTGTAATTTTCGAATAAAACCGTGAATTTTTTAAGAAGTTCTCTAATTGTATAGTTTTTTATTTTATCAATTTTTTATTTTTTATTGTTGCCAATTTTCCACTCTTCAACTCCCTGACAGGTCTACTAAAGACCCGACTGCGATAAATTATGAATTATATGAGAAAAATTGTTGAACCATTTTTGCTCTATCGTAGAAAAGTTTTTTCTGATTTTGGTAAACATCATGATTTCCTTTACCCTACTAATCTTCTGGAGACTGCTGTTGAAAGGATGCGCTCAGAATACAGCAAATAATATTGTAACTGAATAAGAGAACCAATATGATAGCTAATAATTAAAGAGCACGACTATTTTTTGAAGACATATTTCAATAATTGAAATGTCTGGTTAGATCTATGGTGAGCGTAACCGGGAAGCAAAGACAATTAGAATACTTAATAGTTTAAGTAATTAATACTTAATTTTAATTAATACTAATACTACAATTTAGTATAAATTAACTTAATTAATATTAATTTTAATTTAATACTTAATAGTTTCCTATCGTCTTTGCGGGAAGTAAGTAAGTTATCAGCATCAGGAAGACAAGATAATCTGTGGAATTGATAATGTGCCACCAAAGACAATTCTATTTCTTGAGATAAGATAATATTTCTCATAGAATTTTTCCAGTTCTTAAAGAATATTTGATATAGAAAATTTATATTGAAAAAATATATTTCTGATGGTCTTTGGTGCCACCAAATCAGTGACGAGTGAGAGCATTGAGTATCCTCGATTGTACAGTTGTCATACACGTCCCGACATCTACCGTTCGAACGTGAACTAAGAAACCAGTTTAGTTTTGTTTGACATCAACAGATAGCGTGCGGCGGCTAAAAATGTGCATCTCGCTCATGATTCTCGTCATGAATTCAGGAGTCAGGACAATCACTTGCCATTCTTTCTCATCTTATCATTCTTATCACTTTTTTGTACATTGAGAGCAAAACTCAAGAAAATATTTTTAGCTTGAGGTATCAAGCTAAAAATAGATGGATAGAAATTCTTCTCCATCTGTGGAGAAGTGTGGGAAGATAACAAGAGAAGTTTGAATACCGATAGTGTAAAGTTTTCGGGTGTTTTTATTGATGGCAGGATGGCAAATTGACATGAGAACCACTTATGTCAGTGCTAATTTAAAGTTTATGTCATTCTATGAATTCTACGAATTATGGTTCAAACTTAATAATCAATATTATGCTTATGGCTTTTTCCCCGAGAGACCCTTTCGGATGTTCTGCTACGCCGAATTATTCAATGTTCCCCTATAACTTGATAATAATATTATGCAACAATATAAGTAATAGATGCAATGTGATGGACAATGTTTATATGTTGAGACTCATCTACTTGAAACGGCGAAGTTTGGACACGAACTTCACGAGTTAGAAATGATTTTTTCAATTACATACATTCTTGTACATTGAAATTTTGAGTTTAGAACTAACACACCTCCTACTGTAGTTTGTTAGGGATAGAACGAAATAGCCTAAGCAAAATGAAAATAAAGTACGCCTGACAATATTAAAGGGGGCTTTGATTATGAAGAGAGAAATACAATTTTCTTGGAAATCTTTATATTTATCCCAAAATCGCGACATTCTTGGAGAAGGATATCCAAGGACACTCTTTCCACTTTTAAAAATAGGCTGTTGACTGTTGTAAGAGATTCAATTATATTACATATCAAGATACGAAAGATTGAATAGGTACTGCTTGAGGCTCTTATAATCAATTTAGCGTACTTTAATATTCAGCGTACTAAGAAAATTTAAAAGATCAGGCTAAAAAATTTGGGTCTGCACCATATGACCCCAGAAACCCCCGTAGTTCAGTAAGATGTTTCGCAATAATCTACAACATATGTGAGCCACACCCATAAGAGGTGTCATTCACGCTGATAGCAGGGTGCTTGTGACCCATTTCTTTGAACTGTGGCCTGCCGTTTTTGCGGAATTCGATTGAGATGGAAGCAAAAATAAATCTGATGCCACGTGTTTGTGTGCGGCTGGTGGTGGATGCGCGTGTGCGTGCGTGGGAGGATTGATGGCGACCAGCGAAAATAATAAATTGGGTGGACAAGATCTTCCAAGAAGTTGGATGGGATTACTCTGTTTTTTCTCGTGAGGCGATCTTGTTAAAGCGCGCTTTGAGAATATACTATTTAGAGATTTTTACGAAAGATGTTTCTCTGTATCGCCAGTCCACTATATTCTTCTCATAACTAGAGACATTCATTGCACATTCGATTGAAAATATGTATTTCATACTTGAGGAGAGAGAATTATATATTATATTCGATTTCATTTAATGGGGAGATAATTCTTGTATTACTTTACTTTGATAACTTTCTATCTATAGACTACCATTGGCATTTCTCAAACATTGTATGTTCAAACCAAAGACAATTTAACTATTAGTTGAATTAGTAAAATTAAGTAGTTGAATTGTCTAGAGTTCAAACGTTGTATTTTTACTGCTGAGTAAAAATAGTAATGAAAAAGTATAGTAATAGTATCAATAATATAGTAATAAAGTATAGTATTTATAGTAATAAAGTATAGTAAGTAAAAATGGTAATGGTAATGGTAAAAAAGGAGAATTCTTGTAAAGGGTTCTGCATATAAGGAGATACAGTACAATGAATTATTATATTTCATTTATTCTAATTTCTACAGATATTAAAATGATTATTATTTTATTATTAGTACTGAGTCAGTACTCAGATTACTCTATCATTTGACCTAGATCGTCTATAAATGCAGCCTAGTATTTAGTCAATTACTCTGATTTCAAAATTTGAGAGTCAAGAGTTTCCCAAGTTTATAAATAAAAAATTCAAATTAAAGCAATACAAAGTTTTATTTGCAACTTGGCAGCCTACATTTGAGTGTCCTACCCCTGTCAAACCAGTAGGTTTCTCGTTTGGTGCCAATTACAAGCAAAGTTGAGAAAAAACAATTTAAATAAATCAAGTCAAATAATAATTAACAAGAAAACGTTTCCATGAAGAACTAAAGAAGACAAAAAAACTAAATAAAAAGCATATTTCAGAACAATCTGAAATATTTTCAACATTATACTATTTTCTTAAATAATTCCGTTCATCGAATATTCCCTTACCACCCTGTACCTATTGTTGATCAATTTCTATTTTTTTGACAGACTTTGGAAAACAAAGCTGCTTCTCATACTTTTCTATTAATGCCACAGATAAGACATTCTTTTTGGTTGGTCTGGTAGTGCTTTCTCTATGAAAACGTTGCAATCTACTTTACATAGATACTTGACTTTATATTTCAGACCGATTTCTTTATACTCAGACCATATATTTCAACCTATGTTGATTTCTTTTTTGAAAAAAAATTGACCATCTCCTTCTGTAACCTCCCGCTGACCTCAAGACTGGACACCATATGGTTACCAACCTCATTCATCTGTAGCTCTAGCCTCTAATGAATCAGGGACTTGGACATAATTAATTACGGTTCCTTTTAGTGATAGGCTCTCCCCTCACTTTCTGTCACCAAATTCATTCAACCATTTCCTGGGCCAGTTTCTCTTGATTTTGTTCTTTTCCTTTTCTATCTATAACCTTCTTGAATCTCTGAAGAACAAACAATGGTTGCAATAATCGAATTTCATTTTTTGAGAGTGGAGTGGTGATAATTGATTGAAAACTTTCTTCATAGTGAAGGGAATATTTATATAGTTATGTTAAATTGCAGTAGATTTCCTTTATTCAAGTCTCTTTAATGATTAGTAATGACTTAAGTGATGAGTTTACTAATTCTAGCCGCTACAATATTTTTTAAAGATAAATCGAAGTAGCTTCTCTTTATGTTTGTAGGCTATATTTTTTCAACCTTGCATTAAAAGTTTACGGTTAGCTGAGGTCAAATATCTATAGGAAATTCGGAAGCAACAGCAAAAACTCGAATAGTTTTTCATGTATCCAACTTTGACTTATCGTTCCGATGAAGATGCTCTATGGTGTGGAAGTTAAAAAAGTATTGCCGTTGCAGATAAACTGGTTTTGATACTTGATACTTGTGAGTGCTCTAGAAAAATAAAATGTGAATACTGGTACTGGGTGATCGACTTGGATACTCTTGGCGAGAAGTTTCTCTCATCTTTTTTATCTGAAGCCTCGATGAAGTTTTTTCAGCATACACTGTAACTGTTTATATCTACCACAAATTGTCACGAATGCAGTACTGACTTACAACTCTTCTTCCTAAACTAAACTACCTACGACAGAAGTAAAAGTACTATTCATGATGCGATAGAAAATTTTGTTGAATGAATTTGGAAACATTTTGTCCAGTAAACAATACATCCATAAGTATACCACAACGTGTCAAAAATACAGTCCAAGCTTACAACTCTTCCTAGACTGAACGATTTAAGTGATATTCATGATGCCATATGAAATGTTGTAAATGAGTTCAGAAAAACTTCTTCCGTTAACAATACACTAACTCTACATTTATAGTAGCATTATTTACTGATAAAAATTGTTTTATACTGAATACTAAACTACACTTTATAAGAGAATTGCATGGAGATATCACTTACAACTCATAGAGGAATGAGATAGTGATAAATAGGAATTTAGTAAGGAGAGGGACACAGTAATTGATAAAGTTGTATATCGATTTTTTGTGAATTATTTTTCAGGTGCCAATAGACAACTTCGAGACTTTTCATTCAATACAATATACAATGTATCCGGTTATTTCATATGTTATTATTTATTATTTTTAATAAATAATTTTCTTTTGTGCAGTTGAACCAGCAACAAAACCCGGCAACGGAAGCGGAACTGAACGGCTTCATCGAGAGCAGTCCTATTTATGTGACGGAGTTGGGGGGAGCAGCCCAGCCGCCCCCGTCTAGTGTCGCCCCCGGCGTTGTTGCCGCCCCTGGCACTCACCCCCACCCCCACGCGCGGCCACCGCTCAGCAACGGTCATAGCGAGGAGGGTCCTGAGGAGTTGGAACTTAAACAGGTGGGCTACTATCGCTTTTAGAATAATATTATCTGAATGTTTATATCTGTGATTATTATTATTAGATTTTATTGTGATTAGTATTATGGCTTTGATTGATGAAGAGACCCGTAGGTTCAAAATATGGATAATAGAATAGAATAGAATAGCTGCCTTTATTTGTTACCTGGGAGGGCGAAGTTAGGGCGCAGCCGGCCCTCTCTTACACTTGACCCTCCTATAGCCCTTAACCCTCCTATAGATGTAGATATAAAACTTATATTCATATAAATAGCACCTCTACGTAAAACCCAATTTTTCCTTGATGTGAAAAATGGAGAACAAAGTCTGATTTCACTTTTCAGAGTACTTACTCGAATTTGAAAATTTTTTATTTTTATTTCAGAAAGTCGAAAGTATATAAAATGAAACACAACAGAAATCCACTAATTCATATTCGGAAAATATATGAGACAACTTACAAGTTATTAGTTCTCAAGTAATTTTTAACACTATTCACAAATCCAGCAATAAACTATCCAACTTGAAACAATTTCCCAGCTAGGTCACTGGAAATGAGAAAATTATTAGAATTAAATAAACAACTTTAACAAAAAAATGGCAAATAAATTTTTTTGAGCTTGTAGAATACAGTGTTGGTACTGGAGTCATTATATTTTGGAATACTCAGTAGAATAGAACCATAGAGTAAGCATTACAAGTAGATAATTCATGCCCATGTTAAAGAGTAACGGCCGGTTTTTGAACTTATATGGTGGCGATATCTCTGAGGTCTCTATGGTACTTGGTGTGAGCAACCATGAGTTTGAATGGCGAGCCGGTGTAGCTCAGTTGGCTGGACCGTCACACCTACAGTCTGCTATCGCTTCACCGGTATCGGGTTCGATTCCCGATCCGTCTGGCACTTTTTCACCGTATCGTCCTTCACCTCATTACCCAAAAAAATGTATGAGACCTCTAGAGCCCCTAGATTGACAATACAGGAACTACGTGAAATAGAGTCTTGACCGTACAGCAAAATCACAAAAATGTTCCCTATCCTATGAGATATCTACTTGCGTAATGTTTTCTCTATGATAGATAATTAGATACGGTTCGATCCATTTAATTTGACGCTTGGCGATCAGTAAACAGCTGATGTTACGCAGCTTTGACACAATAATCCAAAGACTTTTTAAAGTTTTAAAGACCTTTTTAAAGTCTTTGCAATAATCTGCGAGATTCAGCATTTGTAGGTCAAGTATTGACAGTATTGTGTCAAAACTGCCTACGCCAGCTGTTTACTGATCGCCAAACGTCAAATAAAATGAATCGCAGAGTACAGCAGGATCCGTTTAACTTGTCACAAAACATATGATCGACGAGCATATGATCACAATACTTAACCTACAAATGCTGAATCTCGCAGATTATTGAAAAGGTCTTTTAAAAAGTTATTCTTTGAAAGGTCTTCTTTAAAAAGGTCTTTTGAAGACTTTGAATGTCTTTAAGACTTTCAAGTCTTTTGATTACTGTGTCGAAGTCACTGTTCAATTATTACGAAATCAGCTAATTTATGACAAGTTAAATGGATCGCGCTATAGATTATTATAGAGCAGTGAACTTAGAGCATAATCTAACAATTAGCACCGCTGTTTTGCTGACAGGAGCTGCAGTCAGGTGGGGACAGTGCGACCGAGAGCTGCAGCGAGAGCAGAGCGACCGGGTCGGCGTCGGCAGCGGCAGCAGTAGATCAGCTGGCTCCGTTCGCCAATGGCCGCACCGAACTGCTGATCGGCCAGGATGACAGCGCAGCGGGGGTGGGGGGCAACAAAGTACGCACCACTGCCATAGTCGAGAATCACAAGTTGCACGTGCACGAGTCAAGGTAAATCACATTCAATTTCAATATCACACTACTCTATCAATATCCACAATATTATTATCCTTAATCCTTATTGTAATCTATACCATAGAGAAGCAATACTCTCTAGTCTGTTACTGAGTATGTTATTATTTAATTACTCTGTGTCTATACTTATAGAAGAGGATGTTAGTTCACTTTTAAATCTTATGTGGGTGACTAAAGGCCTGAAAAACATGAGTAAATTATATTTACTTTGAAGAATAGATTGAGTATCGGAATACATGATAAGGAATAGATTTATAACGAACGAGGAGTGGATCACTTCGGTGAAGTTATGGAGGGTACAAGTACGGCAAACCGAGAGAATATGCATGGGATTTAGTTTTATAGCTAAGCCCCAAAATTGTAGCAAATGTTATAAATATAAATTGAAAATGTAAATATAATACTGTTGTTTATAAAACTCAGATCATCAAAATATCAAAAATCTTGTTGTATGGTGTTCGTTCCAAGATCTCAAAAGTCTGAAACATGTTTATGACATAATAAACAAATATAAGTTAATCTGTGAATGGGTTCATGAAAATGAATGAAAATCAATTGAATACTAAACATTGATTGGAGTTGAGAAGTAGATCAAGTTGATCTTTGAATATGCTGGTGACAATGCCTGAAAAAGCTAAGGCATATTTGAAATACTGTATGTCGGAGAATCCGTGAATAATTTAGAATTCATCTATGTTCATCCGTAGAATTGGAGCCTAAAAGTAGATTACATTTTGTATTGTAATTTATTGTTCAGTACCATCATCCGAACTATGGTAGACCCACAGATTGTGGGCGTTCTAATGTTTGTATCAGGGAGCGGGAGTAGTGGATAGGTGCGCCGAAATTATCATTGAATCACAGTTCTTTGTCCACTGCGATATTATTATCTGATGAAGAAGGGATGTGTCGATCTTACGCCGAGCATAATGGCGATTGAAGGTTGAGAGTACAGAGTCGATCGTTGTTTTCATTTATTTAGTTTTTTTGAGATGATGAGACCAGTGACCTTGAATCAACTATTAACCGTCGTCCGAAATTGAAATTGTCCCATGTCTAGAAGAATAGGTAGGTAGAGAAAATGAAAGAAGGAAATTAATCTATTACAGTATGTAGTTTTTCTCAAAAATATTTCACTCTCCTATAGCTCGTTCACTTTAGTATATGGATTGGAAATTAATTATTGTCATTGTATCTTATTGAAGCTTTTTTAAAAATGTATCAGATTTTATGCCCTATTCTTATATAGAGGATAAGATCTGGATTAAAATTTTGATTGGATAAAGAGTTTCACAAAACTAATGACAGCCACTGTGACCGTTATATTGGGCCAATTTAGATGCGGATTGCGTCAAAAGAAAGTCTATGGGTCCCAAATATGCAGGTTTGTTTGTATTTTGGGAAAAATACGTTTAAGGGGTGAAAAGAATAAAATGAACTCAGCGCCATCTCTCGGCATTTGGAAGAACTACGTTCACAGTACTGAACTTTATGGAGGATGGTTGGTTAGTCTATTAGTACAATATTAATACGGCTGCATCGCATCACAGAATCATAGTGGATGAGTTCTTATTACACTTGTAGGTCACTGTACTACTTTTAGAAAAACCTTTCTAAGCTCTATCTACGTGTCATTTCACAAACTAACACTCAAGGGATTTAATAATTAAGTACATTTTATGCCAACAGATAGTGCCACAGGAAACTATTTTAGGTTTTTATCAAAGTTTTCCTATTCAAAATGATTATTTTTTAAAAACAATAGAGCCAGCAAATTCGATTTTTTTACCTATCTTTTGGCGCAAACCGCATTAAAATTGGTCCACTTAATCTTGTCCATGAACTTTCCAAAGTCGGGCACGAAACTCTTTTCATATACAGTATAAGATATACTTCTCATACTATTCATATACATATAATATTATATTATACACTTTCATCTTGTATTATTTTGAACGTTTATTCTGTAATTATGCTGTAAAGATCTTAATAAAAGTTTTTGATTTGACTTGATTAAAAAGTTTTGAAGAGATAATTTATTGTCAGTCCATGTGCCTTGACAAAGCGATCTCACAAGTACCAGGTTTAGGTATGCTAGCTTGCTAATTTTCCGAACTAGAATTTGAGACGCCTAATCTGCAGAAAACATTCGCATGTTGACTGAGACTATTATGCCGGATCCCGTCTAATCCTGAGTGCGCCTATCTGCTCTTTGTTGGTTGGATTTCGTCGCGTTGCGATTGTCTTGCTGCCAAGTTAAGTCTGGAGCGAGCAAAGCTGGGCTCACACTCCAAGTGGGCTTTTGTGTTTAATCTCCAGCTGATTGTTGCCAAAACGTGTTCTGTTTGAAGTCGGATTGCCATAATTCTGTTACTAAACCGAATGCGGAAATTTCTCAAAATAAAATAATATCTTAAAACCTCTCATATAACCATAAAATCATCTAGGGGAGTGGAATTTGAGAAATTTCCTCGTAAATGAAAATAATTAAGAATAAAAAATCCTAAAATCCCTTATGTAACTCATAAAATCATGTAGGGGAGGGGAATTTCAGAAATTTCCTCTCATCCAAGTAAATAAAATTTATCTAATCACAAATCTTATCAAAATACTGGGTGATGTAAATAAAAATCAAGTAATTTATTTATTTATTTTTAATAATAGTACAATGACTACGTAACGATTGAAAAAATATAAGAAATTATTATTCTTTTACCTTATCGAGAATTTACTTTTAAAGTGATCACTATTCTTAATAAGGTATTCCTGGTTAGAACTCAGGTTTGTTTATTAACATCACCCACTAGCTAAATTCTATCTACAAATCCTAAATTAATGTCTATGTTCAGACATTTGTCTGTAAAACAATTGTCTGTTTTTTAAGTAATTGCTTACTACTAGGTGAATAAAATATAAGAAATTATTATTCTTTTACCTTATCGAGAATTTACTTTTAAAGTAATTACTTTTCTTAATAAGGTATTTCTGGTAAGAAATGAGTCTTGCTTATTCACATCACCCACTCACTAAATTCTATCTAGAAATCCTAAATTGATGTCTATCTAAATTCTATTGTAGCCTATATCGCCTTATTACCAAGATTTAAGTAAAGTCAAAAATCTTGAAGAATGAATTTGTGAATATATTTTGTCAATTATTTTGCAGCATACCACAAGGTACTTGACTTCTTTTCTATGAATTTATGTGGATTGTACTGTACATCCTGATGGTCAGTCCCATGAAAATCCAATAGAATGCAACCACCGAAAAATTAAGTAATTGAATTGATGTTTGACTCGTTCAATGGTTATTTTTGCATTGGTTCATTTGGCCTTCATCTGGAATAGTCGCAGACGCTCTTCCTGTAGCATTTTGGGCAATAATGAATATTCATGAGCCTTGCTTGGAGTTCATGCGTGAATACGATTCTCATGAATGTGAGAAATGAGACAATGAAACGATTATTCGGGCGAACAGAAGTGGCGAGAGAACTAAATTCTCATTCCTGATTGCTTTTTTTACAACTTTGAATGTATTGTTTTAATGAATGAATGATATCCCATTTTTCCCTACTTTTCATGGTTGATTTTATGGCTGACTTTCAATACTCCCAGCATAAATCAGAACAATGAAAGGGAAAAGAATTATCAAGTGGTACCAAAGTAGTCCAGTATTTAAAAAGATAAATATTTCTAATTTACAAAATATCTCAAGTGTTCTTCAGGATTGCAGAGTTAAACTCTTTACAGCTACAGTAATTTGCTTCTTGAAAACCAATACAGTATTTTATTTATTCAATAAAAAAATTGAAATTCGTTATCATAATATAAAAACACAGATACTAAGTCCAAAACGTCTTCTCCTCCTAATTAGTATAAATATTAATCACAAGTTTTCGATCCCTAAGGTTGAAAACTGAGTTGTCAATTTAGAATTTGAAAGCCAGAACAGCTCCAACATTTCCATGAATATTCTGATCCAATGATTGCAATAACTAATAAGCAAAGTTATTAGATTCCATTATACAGTATTAATAATAATTCACATCTAAATACTGTATTTCGAGTTTAGTAGGTATTCCAACAATTCTAAACATGAATGACTATAATTCAAAATCATAATTCAAATCATGTACTCCATAAAGTATGGACTTTTTATTTAACTTGGACTTTTCAAATTATGTATTTTTTGTGGTCACCAAAATTCAACACAAAGAAATTTCTTGAATGTTCCAAGATCCAGTAAGGTCGAGGTTGAGCATAAAAGCGTGATGGTGATGTAGAATGGACCCAATGCCATTGGTGCTTGTAAGATTCTGTTTTTTCTTCATTTTATTTTTTTAAACATTCTGTTCTCCGGACAGACGGAGAACGTGACTGTGACGAAACCGTGGAAGAGGCACAATAATGGACAGGAATAAAAAAACAGTACGTGTGTATATGTGTGTGATGGTTAACGTTTGAGCGACAGAAAGAGAGAGAGAGAGAGTTGAGAGATGATTTGAGGCTGAAGAAGAGAGAGAGAAGAAGGAGAAGAAGAAGGAGAAGAAGAAGGAGAAGAAGAAGAAGAAGAAGGAAGGAGAAGAAGAAGGAGGAGAAGAAGAAGAAGAAGAAGAAGAGAAGAAGAAGAAGAAGAAGAGAGAGAAGGAAAAGAAGAAGAAGAAGCAGCAGAAGAAGAAGAAGAAGAAGAAGAAGAAGAAGAAGAAGAAGAAGAAGAAGAAGAAGAAGAAGAAGAAGAAGAAGAAGAAGAAGAAGAAGAAGAAGAAGAAGAAGAAGAAGAAGAAGAAGAGAGAAGAAGAAGAAGAAGGAGAAGAAGAAGAAGAAAAAGAATAAGGAGATGGAGAAGAAGTAGAAGAAGAAGAAGGAGGACGAGAAGAAGAAGGGGAAGAAGAAGGAAGATTAGAAAAAGAAGGAGGAGGTGAAGAGAAAGAAGAAGGAGAAAAAGTAGAGGACGACCATTCCACAGATGACAATCGGTCAGGTATTCCACTGTTGCCAAATCTGTCTTTCTAGCCAGGAGACATTCAAGGGATCCAGGATTTCCGTCATAAACAGTCTTTAGCCTGTCATCTGTGAAAATTTCTCTGATGGGAAATGAATGGCACACTACTGTCATAATTGAACTGCATATTTCGAGTGTCATCCAATTTCAAACTGTTGTCTCACTACAGCATAATTAAAAGATGAAAATGTGTCAAGGTTGGTGTGAATTCGTATTCATAGTTTGTGCAGTAACGTTTTTCCATATCTGTTGAACTCGAAACGAAGATTTTGTGAGTGACTCAGAAGAGCCAAGATGAGAAGTCAACGATAAATTACATTTTTCCTTAGTTATTCCCGGATAATATTTTTGTTCTTCAGATATCTTCTTTCTTGTGAATGGATAAATAAATATGTTATTCAAACTGTTTTAGAAATTTTGCTCAACTGATTGTTACGAGTGTATTGAATATTGATTGTAAATTTGGTTGTTATCTACAATCCATGACATTGGAAATTTCATTCAAGTTTGTACGAACGTTTATTTATATTCAATAAGTAAATAAAATAATTAATGAATAAATGATTCGACAAGTGGATTGAATTATTATAGAACTCATCTGCCTTTCTAAAAACAATCTACTATGCATAGTCCCTATCTTCACTGAACGATTTGTAAAATCTTTTCACAATGCTGAAATATAGAGCTGGAAATTTGAACATAGAGAAATGATGCTTCTGTGATGAGAGTGCATCTATCTTGTGTACCACCTCTTTTTGATCTTTGAAAACCGGTTTCGTCTCTCCTGATGATGTACCGGACACAACAAGAAGAAATGCTTGTCAGATGAAGAGAATGAGTTATGAAGGCCAGAATTATTGGGAAGTGAACGAAAAGAAGAGGAAAAAATAAAAATGAAATTCGAAATACAGCAGCAAAATCAGTACAACTATTTACGACATAGCTATGTTTATTATATATATTCATTAAATAATTATTTTTCATACTCAACTAGACTAACCAACCATACTCAGTATAGTTCAGTACTGCAGACATAGTTCTCACCAAAGATTTTTTTCCAAAACTAGACATCCCGGACTGACTATTGAACTGTGAAATAGTTTCAATCCTTTTCCTCCCTTAAACGTACTTTTTCCATATAAAGAGGATACATTTGAAATCTACTCACTAACATTTCTGTCAATGCACATCGCATCTAAATTTGCCCGATACACAGTGGCTGTCATTAGTTTTACAAAACTCTTTCAATATTTAAGGATAAGTGGCGACTAAATAAATATGTTGCAAATAAATAAGTAGTGAATGTTCCGTTGATAGCTTCAGCAACAAGTAAGATAGGACTGAAGCTTACAAAATAAATCATATCTTTCCCGCTTTCCAGAGGTTTCCTCTCGCTCTTGTATCATATGGCTTACTTTCGTTGCCAACAACTATACTAGTACTCTCTCAAGAGAAAAGAGATCCTAGAACGTGATGAAGGGGTTGCAGGAATCGTTGCCAAAAACCCTTCACCCCCCAGAGGGGGGTTCAAGGGGGGGGGGTTGAGAGGATCACTCATCCTCTTCATCATCCAATCATACGACGACTACACACTCTCAACCGCCTCCAGAAGTGGTGTGTCTGTCTTGATAAACGACTTCACCAGATGTCCCCAAGAGCTGCTGCTTCCCTCCCCGTTTCCAAGTAGCATCATAAAATCTCTCTTCTCGCATAATTTCGTTCTCAATCTTGTTCAATAAAAGGTGCCCGCAGCGTTCAATCATACAAAACGGCGAGTAACAGTTGACGCTAATCTGTCCATTATCGATCTCGTGAAGAAACGTGTGCTCTTCTATCGAAATTATGATGGAACCCTGATAAGAGGCGGCCTGCATTTAAATGAGGACATCAATAGGTTTATTGGAAAATATTCTAGGGTTTGACACGTCTCATTGGAAAGACATTTGTAACTGTTATTCTAATATTAGTAATATAACATCATCAAAATATATGAGGTATTGAATACTGTATTACTTGAACTCTATTAAGTGAATAGGATGATGTATTTATTTATCCATTTATTTTATTAATTGACAATACACACACCATGGGTGGGAAGAAACAACAGGCATTCGCCCAAAACTGTTTCAATCCCTAATTTTAACTAAATTGTCCAGAGGTTATGTCCATGTACGTTTTCATCTATATTTTAGTCTAGAAAAACTATCAACTTACAATTTTGAAATTCGAAAGATTACGATAGATGTGATTATATTTTGATTAGATAAGTTTACAATCAATATAATTATAACGAATGTGTCTATATGTTCTATATAAGAGAAGAAATAATCTATATGTTATATTATTATTAAGTGTAATATAGGACTTCCTGCTATTGTACAATGTGTCTAAATCAATTAATTTCTCATTAATATTAAAAAAAAAATAGCACATATTTTGGAAGCAAAGAAATAGTAATACTGTATATTGAACCGAAATATTGGAGACAGAGCAGTTTTAATTCATGGGTTGATTACGAACAATGCAATTATGATTCATGGCAATTAATGAACAATGAATAAATTGAAAAGTACAATCTTTGTACTTTTTAAAGTAAAAATGCTTATAAAAGTACAAATGCTTTGGCCTCTCACGAAAAGAATTTAAGGGAAAAGGAAATCCGAAATAAATGCTATTGAATTTTATATTTGAAAATTTATTCAAATCAAAATTAGAGAGCACAATGTTATTAACTGAGACACTTACCATACTGTCACTGATACTTTATCATTTTCATCTCTTTTTATTTTGCTGTGCTTACTTAGTCACCGTGAACAGTTGATAACCAAGAATCTAGACTTTGGGAGGAAGGATTGATTGTTTGATTCATTATAGAAAAAAAATCACTTCTAGACCTGACAACTTTCACTTCAACAAGAATTGAGCTAGCAAATGTCCAAACTCGCTTTGATTGGTTGATATGACGTTAATCGAGTGCCAGCCCACTTGTGGGCGGAGCTAAGTTCTCGACCAATCACAGAGCGTTACGTCAGTTTCAACTCCGATTCACAAAATGGCGTCTACATGACAGGTTATGCATTGATGATCATTAAAATGACTGTTCTGGAATGACAAAAAGCCTTCATTATATCGTAACATAAGGAGAAAACATTATCTACCAATGGATTCTCTAGGGTTGCGTGTGTATAATGTTTGTAGCTTTGAGATAAAAATAATAGACAAATGTTATTTAATAGTCAAATGTCTGAAGTCAGATCAAAGTTTATTCATAAATAAAATATAACATGTTTATTCATAAAAAATAACATTTGATATTTTAGGAAGTTTTAATATTATTCTTGTTCAATTAATTTGAATTTGTCATGTAGTAATCTTAGAAATTCAAAATTATTGTTAGTTAATAGTTTTTTGAACTCACAATTTCAGTAAGATGAATCAACAACATAACCTCTGGACTATTCATCAAAATTTGGGAAAGAAGCAGTTTTGGACGAATGTCTGTTGATTCTTCTCACATTGTAATGTATCTTGCCAATAAATGAATAAAAAATAAAATATTTTAAAATAATATTTTAATATATCATGTGTGATCTATTTTTCCTGACTCTGTATTGAAAGGTTCACTTTTGAACAAAAAAAGTTCAAGAGAACTCTGTTTCAATCAATTTGAAATTTGAAAAAGTATTTCTACAATGCAATCCATCACAACCTTTAAGGTCCTTTATATTATTTCTACTTTTAAAGTATTTCTACAATGCAATCCACCACAGGTCCTTTATATTATTTCTACTACATCCATTCTGGATTCTGGTCTTTCATTCGTCAAACGCAAAGTCGGTCACGGCTGAGAGAAACCCAAGTCATGTAGGCCTACTGATATAAAGTGCTCTATAAAGACGTGATCAGGAATAAAATAAACATGAATGGGTTGCTAGGACAGGTGAACACCTGCGTGAGCCAACAGGAAGTTCTCACAACGCCAATGCACGCGTCTGCACCCACTCAGCAAACCTTGAGGGGGTGCTTTTGGAAAAAAATATAAAAAACAAGGGTGTACGAACATACCCTTGTGTGCTACCAGCGTGACCGAAGCCGTAGACCATGGAATAAATTCGGACATCACTTTGAGGGGTGGTATGAGGGAGGGGAATCGAAGGATAGTCGGGGAAGGGGGGCTGGTGGGGTTTCCGGTTCGTGTTTTAGAAAAGAAATTATGTGTAGGGTACAGGTAGAGCTTTGTTTGGCCCACTTTTCTTGAAAGAAATGAGCAAAATTTGTGTTCATTCATTGAAACATCACTTTATCCACTTCATTATTATATTTTGGCCGGATTATAAACATCATGTGATAGGACCTGTTTTTGAGTTGTACACGAAGTAGCATAGCTAGTGAAGTAGTATTGTTCAAAAAATATTTAAAAAAATAGTTGTGAATGACTATTATTAAAATTAAAAGGGTAACTAATACATTGTAGATTTGATCATGTTTAATTAGTCTTCTTGGTGGTGTTAATTGAGGGGCTGAACTGACTTGGAAAAATCCTCAGAAGAATGAAATGAAAAATATAATTTCTGATACAATAAATAATAACATTATTCCTATTTTGCTTGATAATATCAAATATTCCCACTTTCAGCCTTATGCTTCATTACATGTTTTGACCATTATCATTCAAAATTGATTGAAATTATGAATGGGAATGGTCACATGTTATGAAGCATTGTAAGGCTGAAAGTAGGGATAGAAAGAGACGGAAAAAATCTTGTCAAATTGAAAATTTAAATCACTTTCGCACAAACCAAGATATGTAATTTGAACATAGAAAAATTCAACACAGAGTCACAAAAAAAAACAACACCAACTCAAAGAAAAACCATCGAAAGATCAAGAAAAACTACCTATTTATTTTATGACATCTACCACCTCCTTGATACCGTGAGTTCCAGTACTTTCGACCATCGCGCGCATACTAAAATTTGAAGGGGGGGGGGCTAGAAGTGAACTTTCAAGGGGCTTGGGAAACGGGAGTCCTGGGGCCCCTCCCCCGGGAAAATTGTAAGAATTGGAGCTAGAATAGCGTGTTTTTAACTAGTTTTAAGACATTTTTCACATATTGAAAACGTTAAATTAACTCAAACATTTTACACAGATTGATGTTTGTGATTCAGATATACCACACCCTTTATTGACCTGCAATAATTATTATAATTTACTATATGTTTTTGTTCCCAATTCATTTTTAAAAATGACTAAATTATTCAATTTTTTTGACAACAATACTTTTGCCTATATTTTTTCTTTCCCAATAAGCTAGGAGGGGCCCACGGGTCCCCCCCCCCCTGCCACCGTGTATGGGCGCCCATGCTGTTGACGTACTGAAGCCTGATGTAAAGGTGTAAAATATGAATCTGAAATTCCTCTTCCATCAGTACTTTCAGTCCACCACGGTGTTAGCCGTTTGCATGCAGTGTTTAGATTAGTGGACGTGACCATGGTGTTGTTTGTTCTTTGGAAGTGTTTGGTGTTAAGAGAAAGAGAGAGAAGAAAAATTCCGAGCAAAGAGAGAGAGGGCACAAGTGTGTGTGGTAATTGTTGTGAGATGATGATGCCCACAAGTCCAAGGCTGCTAGAACCCGGTGGAGTCGCTAGCCATCCGTAACAGAGCGGCAGAGTAGCGTGGAATCGGAATGGAATAGTGGCAGAGTACCTAGAAAAGAAAGTAAAAAACAAACTTCTTCTAAAAGTAGTTTAGTTCTCAAAAGTAGTCTTTAGTTCACTCGCGGGGGCAAGTTGTTGGGTAGGAAATTATCATTCAATAGCCCTGAGGTTCAATCATTGTATTGGACAATGCACGAGACATGTATACGACAATGTATTGTCGTATACGAGACTTCAGTTGTCAAAACGAAGTCTAAAACGAGACTTCAGTTGTCAAAATAGGAGAGTGTTCATTGAATAATCTAATTTCAAATATGAATAGTTATTTTGAATCCTGTGAAACGCTATTTTGTATTGAAATGACGAGAGTTGACAAGAGGATCAAATACTGTAGCTGCAATAAAGGTAGATTCAAGTTTGGTTTGAATTGACGTGTTAACCTTACACGAGAATTTGAATGGTGATATGAAAGAATGTTATTGATTTAACCGAATTCGAAGATGAATTTGACTTTGAATTATCTGTAATGCTGTTAATTTGGTCCTTTACTGATGATATTTTTAGTTTTTTGGACATTTTCTTGTTAACGAACAATGATAAAAGAACAAGCTGCGGAAATTGATGAATGCTCACGTCCAAAAGTTTTAGAAATAGTTTAACTATACAACTAGCTATGAAATAGCATATCAAAATATAGTTTGAACGTTTGAACAACAGCAGCGTTTAAAATGCTGTTGGAAACCAGCAGAAGAATGAATTGAGTGTAAATAATTTTAGTACGAGCGTGTATAATGTATACGTACAATGTATACATTATACCTTGTATAATATCAAGGAATATGTGACACATTATACATTTCATAATGTGTCACATCATAGATGCAGACGTAATATAATAAGAACTTGAAGATTGGGCAAAAACCTTATTGAATTCATACATTTTAATAATCTTCTTTTTTTTCAGGTGAGTCACTTTACTTCGGTATGCATCTAGATCTATAGTTACATCTTGGTAAGTTTTTTTAAGCAGATCTCCATTTTTCAGTCAATGCAGTACCTACTCTTATTTGAGAATTTCACAATAATTTCGCACCACTGGGAGTTTGAGAAAGACTATTGGACATGAATCTAACATTTCCTATTTCTATTCTCGTGTATCATCTTGAATTTATCCACTTCTCTCGGTTCTTTCTAATCATCACCCTCTTTTTATCCTATTTTTTATTTTATCCTAGATTACTCTTCCCTCTTCCCCCACCCAGATTACTTCCTCATTTTCAATTCACTATATTCGGGTGGATCAATATTGTGTGAGTGGCAGCTAATTTGTAAGAATCTTGGATAAGCAATTTGCTGAAGAGCTATATATTTATTTAAAGTTTGTAATTTGTTTTTTCAATATTTATCCTGCATTTTTCAAACAGTATTCATTATGAAGGGGCACAGGACCTACTAAATTATCAATGATTGTACTTCTTTAATTGTATTATGTGGCAATGGACCGGAGTCTCAACTTCGTCCTTAATGAAGGCAATCAAATCAATCCATCAATCAATCAATTTTCTACTGTCTTCCTCCCCAATACGTATTAGCACTACTGACAAATAGATCTACTCATCATCTTTCTTTTCCTGTATTATAATATAATATTGTCCTATTATAATTCCTATTTACTAATTTCTTCATTTGAATGCTTCACAAATTTTGTATGTCTCGGTTAAAATTCTCCTTTCAATTAATTTCAATCTCTCTTACATGTGAGTTGATCATGACTAAATCACATCGATTTTCCTCTTTAAAGTTTCCTCTTTCTCCTCTTCGTCCTTCTTCCTCCTCCTTCTCCTCTTCTCAACCTCCGCCTCCTCCTCCTCCTCCTCCTCCTCCTCTTCCTCCTTCCCTCCTCCTCCTCTTCCTCCCCCTCCTCCTCCTCCTTCTCCTCCTCCTCCTCCTCCTCCTCTCCTCCTCCTCCTCCTCCCTCCTCCTCCTCCTCCTCCTCCTCCTCCTCCTCCTCCTCCTCCTCCTCCTCCTCCTCCTCCTCCTCCTCCTCCTCCTCCTCCTCCTCCTCCTCCTCCTCCTCCTCCTCCTCCTCCTCCTCCTCCTCCTCCTCCTCTTCCTCCTCCTCCTCCTCCTCCTGCTTCTCCTCTTCCTTCTTCTCCTCCTCCTCCTCCTTTTCCTCCCTTTCGACCTCTTTTCATCTTCATCCTATTATTTCACCTTCTCTTATTCCCATGAAGCTTCTACTTGAGTTACGCCTCTTTCTCCCCCAATTCCAGCACGTCTCCTCAATAATAATTACTGTACACAGAACAGGGCAGTTATTAAGTTCATAAATAATCCCCTCCCCTCCATCCGTCACTGCATCCTCGTTCGCTTCCTCTTTGCATTTCTCTTCTGCAAACTGCCAGTCTCCCCGCAACATGGCTCACAGCAGCTATCGCTGGCTGATTAAAGCAGAGGAGTGCATTTATCATTTTCAAGTCAACCCATCATATCACTGACTGCAGTGTTGGCTGGGCCTGTAGTGTCAGTGCTCTCCACTAACTACGAATCAGAAGTGGGAGAAGAGTGATTGGAGAAAGGCTGATGGAAATAATAAAAAGGATGAAGGCAAAAGAGAGGAAGAAGAAAAATGAGAAGATAATGGAAGAATAGAAGGAAGTATACGAACAAGAAAAAGAGATAGAAGAAGAGGTTGGAGGAGGAGAAGGAGGAGGAGGTGGTGGAGGTGAAGGATGAGGAGGAGAAAAAGAAGAAGAAGGAAGAAGAAAAAAGAAAGAAGAAGAGAAGAAGAAGAAGAAGAAGAAGAAGAAGCGGAAAAGGAGAAGAAGAAGAAGGAAGAGGAGAAGAAGGAGGAGAAGAGAAGAAGGAGGAGAATAAGAAGGAGGAAGAAGGAGGAGAAGAAGAAGGAGGAGGAAAGAAGGAAGAAGAAGAAGAAGAGAAGAAGAAGAAGATGAAGAAGGAAGAGGAGAAGAAGAAGGAAGAGGAAAAGAAGATGATGAAGAAGAAGAAGAAGAAGAAGAAGAAGAAGAAGAAGAAGAATCTCTCCAGTTTTATCTCCGATTCAAAAATAAGAATTACAATTTTATGGCAACTTATTATTTCCATGCTTATCAATCTGTTTACAATACAGTAGCCCATCAGCCAGATGCGAAAGTCTTACGTATATTTAGCATTATTAGGATATTTTTCCTAATATTAAGCATAATAATTACTAGCCTGTATTATTATCATGAATTATTCTATTATAACGTAAATAATAAATGTTTTTAATAAATTTTATTTCAAATTAAAATTTTTATCGGTGTCACCAATTATAATTAATTGCAAGAAAAAAAGTTGGATCATTCAATATGCCAGTATCATGATGATGCTCTGTCATTATCACTAAGAATATGGAAAAATTCTTGTGATCGATTAAAATCTAAGTGAAGCTACCTTCATTTCGGAGGAAATTGAGAAGAATCGTCAAATATTATAGTAATATAACCTTGAGTTAGGGGCTGGACCACGTAAAACTCAGTACTCTGTGAGACAGAAAGACTATGATTTTTCAAATGATAGGGTTGGGCTAAAAGCATGAGAAAAAGAAGCAAGGAAATAATCCTTGAAAGTTGGAGATAACTCCATGAATAATTCAACAGCAACAGATATGCTTGTAAAATCTTTCATTATGTCGTGATCGCCAACAAAGCATTGTATTCAGCCCCGGAGTCTTGTTCGTTCATCTGAAATTGAAATTTGGATAATGGAGTTCCTCTGTGGATGGGGCTTCCAACACGTTTCTTTTGGATGCTGTTAACTGTGATGATTTGATCTCTACTTCTTGGTTTACTTCGTTGCTTTTTGTGATTTGATGACTGCGTTTCAGCGTGCACAGTCTTTTGAAACTTGAGATAGTATAAAATTCTTCAAATTTTTTCCAATAGATGAGACATACACATACAGTAAATAGACCTAGGTAATTGGAATATATGCTATTTTTCTATTTAGGAATAATTCATTCTATCTGGATTCATTCTTTTTCCATAGCTATTACTCGTCTTCATGTATTCATCAATCTCGATTATGTTTACCAGTATATTCTTTTATATCATTATTATTGTGGGTTGCCGTGGAGCATCTCCATCTCCACTCCATCTTCTTTGCGCTGGTCTCTAAATTTCCCTGTCGCTTATGCCAGGCCTGCCCAACCTACGATTTTATGTGGCCCGCCATGCTACCGTAAAGACAAAAACATTAACAAAACTGAAACCTAAAACATTAACATGGTGTTTCAGCTAAACCAAAAAGGAAAATTTACATTACAAGAAGCATTAAAATGTGTTTTATGGGAGTGAAAATTACAAAATCTCCTGGAGGAAACCCCCAGACACCCGCTTTCCTTTCCACCCGGCCCGCCTTCTCTTTGAATGTTAACAATGTGGCTCAGGTTGGGCATCCCTGGCTTATGCGATTGAGACCACTATTTTCTTCAAAGAAAAGTACTTAAATTTTTTATCCATGTCTACAAATATGTTCAAATTCATTTATATTTTGGAATACACAATCTGTGCACACGAAATACAACCGTAATCATGTCTTATCTACTATACTAAATTCACATTGGATCGTTTGATACTTCACTCCAATAAATTATGGATATTCTTCTCGATATGTCTTCTGGTGCAAGATTAATTTCAAACTTTGAGTGCTGAACTGGTTTCGTAGAAGTGAATCTCCTGAGATTTCTTTTGGAATGTTCATAATTCACAATAATTAGTTCTTGCAAATATTATTCCCATTTCTTAAGTTCTTCCATCACCAATTTCATCATAAAAATCATTTCCCTCTCCATTCACGTTTCACAATAAAGAAAAACAGTGATTCTTCAAACAAAACTTGAATAATCAAGAGTCTGATGAAGTCCAACGCCAGGACGAAACGATCGTCACTGTAACGTACGTTAAGTTTGTTTCTACTAAACGTTTTTCAAAATCAGTGAAATTTAAATAAACATCTCCGTATCTTATCACATCTTCACGGTAGTCATGAATTTTGAAAATTTTCAACAATATAAATTGAATTTTGTAGCTTGTGGAGCTTCCTATTCGTAGCATTTTCAAGCAGTCACTGGATTCAGCATCAGCCAACAAAATAAAAACAAAAGGCAGTTAAGCTGGTGGGGGTGGCTGGTGGAAGATTACATTCACCCTCTCGCTTACAAACTTCGCTTTCTGTCACTCCCACTCTTTCACCCTCTTATCATTCCTCTTCACTTTCGTTATCTCTTTCTCTCTCCAAAGCCGGACAGGTGTACTAGTTGGTTCCTTTGCCTGCCGTGGGAGGGCGCTGTACGTATAGGTGTGCTTTTGTAGTGGTGGAAGGAACGTTTACTACGCTACAACAGCAAGTCAGTAACCGGCAACATTGATGTTCAAACTTGAGTCAAGTCAGTTCTCGGCCGAGTCTTCGCCGTCTAATCTAATTTGTAGGGCTCGTTGTTTCGGTTTTTTCGTTATGAAGTGTTCAATTAGTTAAAAAATACCTATCACCAGTTTACAACCAACACATTGTGCATAACGTGTGCTATCGTCAAACTAACAAACCCCAAATTCAGTGAAAATGTGACAATATATCCACCAAAAAACATCAACTTAACCTCGAAATCTCTTTTAAATAGCTCACTTTTTCCTATTTATTTGTGGCTCTGTGATTGGATACAGCTAAACATGCTGTCACCGTCATCTAATCGCCAGTTTACTGATAAAAAGGATCACAGTGTTTGAATCATGTGGGGTGTTGCTGCTCAGATATATAGGAATCTTCTGGATGTAAACGTTGTTACATTGTAGAAAGCATTTCTAAATGAGTATTTGTCATCTTCTGGTACCACAATTTAGAATGGATAGCTTGAGTAATTTCAAAATCTTCTGAAATTACTAGAAAGATTTGTATGTGAATGTGTGGTTGTTCGAAATTTTGGTGTGCTCAAGCGATAGGATTACATAAGTGTTTCATGTGTAGTGGTTTTGTTCCTCACATATAAAGCGAAAAATTATTGTGTTATCTGTGGAGATTATCGTGAAATTTATTAAAGTCTTCGTTGCCGAAATCAGCATCTTTGTTAAAATATTTTTTCATTGTTGTGAAAATAATGTGTTTATCAAAGTGTCTATAGTGCGGTTACCTTCGAAATAGTTTCTGGTTCAATATAGATAATTGATTGTCAATAAGTGCCTTTTTATCAGTGTTCCATATATTTTCGTATTCATGAAAGTGCTTCCCAATTGAAAGTTTGTTGATCAAAAATATGAGGCTGCTGAAAAGTTACTGGTGAGTTTTTTCAAAAGTCTTTTGATTTTCTTTTTAATTGAAATTGAAATTATATTCATCCTTTTTCATATACATTGTACAACAAAAATAGATAAATAATTTGAAGAAGGCTCCTCACATGGCAAATTCCTGTGGGTGAGCAGCCAAAACTTTTTCATTAGTTTTGATCAAGTACTTATATTTTGTTTTATAGTAGATTTGCTATTCGTAATTGTGAATATTGAATCTCATCATGTTGCTCTCAACTGTATAGTTTCCTGATTGGTCATTGACTGTTACATTTAGTATTTATTATAATGCTTCTGTAACCAACTTACTGCCAGAGAATTTCTTTTCAACTGAATAAATAGGGAAAATTTATTCTAATACTATTTATTATAATCTAATCTTTTTATTGATACAATAATAGGAATAGTTATTTGGATCTTTGAAATTAGGAGGATAATATTATCCGCAGATGATAACAGCTATAAATTCTAGTAGCCTTCAGAAATATGAATTCTCGCGTAAATCACTCAAAATCACTTCGACACGAGAGCTGACACTAATTTTGAGTAGAAATAATGACAATAATTTCTGATTATTTAGCATCGAATTATCAGGTGATGACTAATAACAGTGTAATAGCTGGTAGTCAGAAATAATGATTATTCACACTCAGTTTTCCTGCTACTTTCCAAGTTACGATTCCTATTTATTTCATTCCTCTTATCAATTTATCAATTATTCGTCATTTATATGGCCATGAACTATATTGGTGCTTCTGGGTTTCTCATTCTTTCACTTGATTACTGGCACCTAGAAACAGTACTGTCAACTTTGTGATAATGTGAAATATTCAGTTAGAACCTGTTAAAATATTTATCTGAGTAATATTCATTGAAAAATGATTCATTTTTTTACGAATGTGTAGAAAAATCAGCGTTTGAAACTTTTTTCCTGCACTAAAGAAATGGATAATCACCAACTTCGTCTGGTACACAAGTATTAGTTTCATTCACAAAAGAAATTAATCATTGAACTTCCTCTAATAATCAAGTATTAAACAGTATGTATATGTATAGTACAATATACACTATGTAGTACAGTATAGTAGTACACTATAGTACTGTCTCAAGTAGTAGACTATAGTTTCATCTCCACAACAATAGTTTCTAACTCTTTTCTAATTTGAAATAAAATGGGATCTATTTTTTGGGTTGTATCTTTCATGTCTTGAGATAAAACAAATCATCTGAATTTGTCGAGTTTAACATTCGTAAGTTATTTCCTTTACATTCTAGAACAAAATTTAATTTCTTCACATCACTGAGAATGATTTTCCAATAATAAGAGGAGGTCCAACACTACAAGTATTTCTGAAGTAATTTCCTTATCGTATTCTCTATTTTCGATTTGAATTTCCTCCATGCCTTAACAGCTCATGCAATCAGTTTGCTTCAACGGTTCCTTCCATGTAATAACACTCAGTCATCCTCATTATATTACGTAGAGGTTTGATGAAGCAGAACTCTTTTCAGTTCGAGTTCCATGTATCTACACGCGATCAGTCTCCTGGAATACTACAAGCTAGGAATCTCCTGGTAATAAGCTGATGACAACTACCGTTAACCATATGACGCCTGAGACTGATATCCTTTCTATCTATAGCTTTTGTCTCTGGTAGTGGAAGGCCTACAGGTAGATAATACAGCCAAGCCTTGTCCGTGGATAGGACGTTTCCTCGAAACGCGAAGGTTTCATTCCTTTGTTATCCTGGCGTGGTTGAAGACCTTCTTCTGATTTTTGGGTTCTCATTCTGTTCAACTCAATGCTTCGACCAGTCTTCTCACTCTTATTCATTCAATATGTCCATCTAACTATCACTCTCTCTTTCTCACACATACAAACTGAATCGTACCTTTTTACCCTCACTCAATCTCTCTCTATTCGTCTCTATCTCTCTCTCACTTACACTCTCTCAATCTGTCTCTCTTACACACATACAAACTGAATCGTACCTCGTAATCCTCTCTCACACTCTCTCTCTCTTACACACATACAAACTGAATCGTAACTTGTAATCCCCTCTCTCTCTCTCACACTCCCTACCTTTCTCTTACTCATATATTTGGTTAATGCTCTTTATCTACCTTTCATTTATCTTTTTCTGTCTCTTTTTTACCTTTCCCATTCATCCCTCTCCTTTTATTCCTCCACAAATTGCTCCATCTCACTCACTCCCCCACTACTTTGCTCTATTTCCATCTCTTTTCATCATCCTACATTTATCTTCCTTCTCTCTCATCCACTCTCCTTTATCCTCTGTTTTTTCTGTCTCCCTTTCCAGTCTTCCTACGCATCCATACATAATAATGTTCACAGGCCGAGTATACAACCACCAGCTCTGCTCCAATTTCTTCCTTCTCTGTTCCTTCTCTTCTTTTTCTCTGTCCCTTTCTTCCTTCATCCACCTGAAATGTCTTGGATGGCTCAAAGAAATTTTTCCCACTAATTTGTATTGTCATGTCAATCCTGCTCACTTCTTTTTGATCTGTTCTCACGAATCTTGGTACCTAAACACTCCTCCCCCACAAGTGATTACCGTCGATTTTGTTCATTCAGGTTTTCGTGAAACGAATTCAAAGTAAAATCAATTTATTTGCCATTAAATAACAGAACAAATAGACAAAATGAACTCCAGCTACAAGTTAGAATGGATAAAAATTAGAATGGATTTAAATAAAAATCAAAATAGATAACAGAGAGATCTTCATTGAATTAATTCATCAAATGAACATTTTGATCAATTTTATAGATGAGTGTCCTTCCCTCTTGGACTCAAAACACAATTTATCATACTCAATTATACATAATTAACCATTTTGTTATTATATCTTGATAAGATCTTAGTTAATCTAGTTTACAATAACATATCTTCGATCTGATAAAACAGTTTTATGAGTGTGTGACACAGACTCACTTTTCTTTCACAGAGTTTTTAAACAAATTTTTAAATGCTTTTTATTTCAACCGTTCAGTTATAATAACATAATAAGATCTTAATTAATTCAGTTTAATCCTTATAAAACTCCCAATAACAAATTTACAATCGGATAACAGTTTAAAGTAAAAAAATGCTCTTTCTTTCAACCATTTTGTCACAATATTTCAATAAGAACTCGAATCACTTCAATCAATTGCAAACTCTCAATAACATATTCACGATGAAAACAGTTCGAAGTAAAATGCTTGATCTTTCAACCATTTTGTCACATATATTATGGTTCAATAAGAACTATAAACACAGAAGTTCAATAGAATAACATACAAGTCAATAGAATAGAAAACATATATTAAGATTTAAATTGCAGAATAATGATATTAAAATCAAAAAGTATGTAACTGTTACATATCCTTTCAAGTCATAACGCCAAATCCAGCTCCTTCAGCCAGTCCGAAGAAATCAGATCTTGATCATTGATCTTGAATTGAAGTTCCGTGACATTGGAACATGGGAGCAGACAAACTATTTCGGACTCAGGTGAACGTACTCACTACCATTGAATATATATATACCCTATATATTTAAAGGGTATATATTCAATGTCACTACTCAGCTACCTGAGACCCAGTCCGTCCAGTCATCGCATTCTCGGAAGGGCGCGTGGAATTTTCTAGTTTCGCAGATGGAAGTTTCTCTCGGTTCCCAGAAGCTGGGACTTTCTATTCCACTACAAAGCTGAAAGCAGCTAGGGAATGCACGTGATTCATACATAGAAATCCACTATTATAGCTCTATGGATTCATACCATACAGACAGTTTCAACAGATCCATAACTTTTCCGTCATCTTTCAACACTCACGTGTGTAGGGAGAAGGTTGCTATGTCTTGTGCGACGCCGTCCACTATAAATCCTCCCCTAGACACTCGTCTCAGGTTCACGCGAGTGTGTGCGCGTGTGCGCGTGCGCAAATAGCAAATCCTTTACATAACCGCCGCAACTCAACCCACTCAGTGCGGTTCTTGGCATTCCACTGTTTCCAGTTGCGTTCTACCACATAATAGCAATGGATTCTACAGTTTCTCTATGATTCTTCAACTGCCACCCACGTTTGAATCTAGTAACAAAGGAAATGTTCGCCACTCTTACAACAGTAGATAGAATTCCTCAAGAGTCAAGTCGCCAGCTATTATCTGCATGTTACCTAGTTGTTGAATTGATGGCAATGGTGCTGGAATAGTCTAGGGACGCTAATACCATAGAGAAGAGATAGTAGTAATCAGATCTTCTTGCAATCAAATAGTAGTAAATAGATCTTCTAATCTGTTATCTATGCTAATACCTAGTAGCATAGACTAACTATACATGAACATTCATATTATATACATTTTAATTATTCGTTCTTTATCATTATTACTCATGAACATATTTATTTGATAGCCAAAATAACATGGTATTTCACATCGTTCTTCATATTTTATAGCTTTCAAACTGCAAAACTCAATTTTGATGAAAATTCTCTGAACTTAACCATAATTAATATTGCATTTTTTCCACTTTTATTTATATTCCAATAAGGTGCTGAAAATGATTTTTGTCCATTGTATGAGGGAGGCATGATGGATTTCTACCTGTTGCTCCTTTAATAAAATTATTTATTTATAATAATTAAATACTTACTATGAGTGGGCTCTATCAGCTGCAAACAATTAATTCACAATAATAATAAATTTTATGAATTCAACAATGGCATTCAAATACTTACTATGATTTTGACAATTTTTTGTATTTTATAATCATATGATTCATGATAATAAGCATAGACTAACTATACAGTTAGTACAACTTAGTAATCTTGAGTTACAGATTCTTGAGGTAGTCTATGCTAGTAGTAATTGAGATTGCGAGAAAAATCTTCTGTAGGACTTGAAAAGAATCGGAATAGGTTCAATGAAAAACATTGAATAAAAATACTATAGAATAAAAGTTGTCTCAACCGCAAATTAATTAAAAATATCGATTTAGGTTTTTACACCATTATCAATATCTGGTAAACTTATACAAAAGTGGAGAGAAGCAAAATATACACTAAGGAGTGTAAATTAACTGTTCTCCAAGTGTAAATTAATTGGAATGTTGCTATAATGTCATGTTCATTGAAAGCAATAAACTTATTCTAGTCTATATACGCGGAGTCTATTATTCTAGGAGTGAGTGATACGCGATTGGTGATTGAATGGCCTATCAAGGTGAACGATTGCCATTGGCCTAGACAAGCCACTCCCACAGTGCTTACGTCATAAGCAATGGCGGTTCAAAGAGCAACAAAATATATACTAAGGAGTGAGTGATACGCTATTGGTGGTTGAATGGCCTATCAAGGTGAACGATTGCCATTGGCCTAGACAAGCCACTTCCACAATGCATACGTCATAAGCAATGGCGGTTTGAAAACGTCATCTGCAATAGTGCTACATACAACAAACAAAGCAATGAAAATCAATATTATTAACCAATTTATGAGGCTATTTTTATTTTTATGTTAATTTTTCTTCTGAAAATTGATTTTTATTTTATTTTTTGGTCAAGTTGCCTACAATTTTTTTTCATCTTTGACTTCTAAAAGCTCATGTGGAAGCCCCTACTCAGCTGGGTCAAGAAACAAAGTGAACGAAACAGAAAAAAAGAAACTTAGCCTAAAGAAAACAGTGTTGAATACAAGTAGTATAAGAATAATACATAAACTGAAACTAGATTGGTGTTGTTGTACTGGCTAAAATCTGTCCATTTAAACTGTAATTAGTAACCATTCTTTGTCACGAAGTTCAAGACCAAGGAGAATGTTTCTACACCTCAATAACAAAGACAACTTCCAGTCTCTTTTCACAAAATATGTGTGGTTTTGGTACTAGTAGTGATTATATTCTATACACAATAAAAATAGTGAAACTGGATATTATAGTACTAACCAACTTCATAGTAAACATTCCCTAAATCCTAGCCATTCCTTTATCTCGGGTCATTTCAATACTGTCCTTCAGTTTCTCATTGTCCTTCACGGTTTTAGTTAGAGGAATCAGAAAATCTCGATGAGTCCATCCTGTTGTCTTCTGTTATACTTTACGATGAGTCGTTGGTCATGACTGTCCGGCAATAAAATTCTCAACAAAACATTTATTTCATTCAAGTTGTGAGCTCACTGATGACGCTATGAGATTCATATTTCGTAAAAGTAAAGCCAGCCATTGAGTAATCAAGTAAAAAACCTAGAATGACACCAGCGCTTAACTAAAAACTGTATGAACCAGTATTTTATAGTCAATAAAAGCAAGGAATGCTGAACGAGAATAAATTCGCTGTTGAACAATGAATTAATGGCGATGAGTCAGAGTTTTTCAACCGTTTAAGTTCATATTATCTGTGAATTCGGTACAGCCTGACATTTAAAGCTAAGGAAATTACTTTGAGTTCATGTTAAATTTAGTACTGTATCTGTTCAAGTAGTAATAAAGAGATAATAGATAAATTTTAATTCCTGACACGGCTTGGAGGAGGAATGTTACATCAGTTTTGAGAGTATATTGCAAGCGAAGCATTTGCGGTACACTGGTATTTTGTTGTAATCATTGCACTTTGGTTAAGAGAAATTACTTGTACGTTGACCAAATAATCCTATTATTTCCGGGTTATCTTCTTTATCTATTTCATGTTTTGTAAGAAGCACTTTCTAGCATGAAATTTCTCAAATCACTTTATTATTTCCCTTAATATATTCCTAGATTTTTTGAAATTTTCTTTGTGTTTGAATCCAACACTAGTTCCATTCGCCTTCACCCCTAATTCACTGTAGTTGAAGAATTATTTTAATTTTAATTATATACTTTGATCGCTCATTAATTTGTCTTTTTAGTAGAATCTTTTGAAAATTTGAACCGACTTTTATTTTTTCAATCCATTCTTCTCTTCATTATTATTATTAGGGTCTTTTATTATTATTATTCTTATTATTATTATTATTATTAATATAATTTTGTTTGAATTATTTTATTATTGAAACCAACCCTAGTTCCATTTTGAATTTCAACAATTCACTCAAATTTTTTAACAATGAAATTTTAATTCTGATCTCCATCAATTTTTATCATTTCAGTAGAATCTTTGAAAATTTGAACCGACTTTTTTTTTCAATCCATTCTTCTGTATTATCACATTATTAGGTCTTTCTGTTCTCGGTTATCATTTGAAATCTCAATATAATTTTTTTAATTTTAACTCAATTCTCACTAACTAAAAAAACTCAAATTTAACACCGAGTGACCACTGATATCATCATTTTATATAAGTCATACAAGCTATAGTATAACAAAACCGTATCAAACTCAACAATAAAACCCATAGATTTGATAACTCAGTCGTATCAAATGTAATATAAAAATTTATATAATTTACAAAATAATAGCACAAATTAGATATTCTATTATAATATTTGGTTAGTCTAAGAAATGATAATAGCATCGATAGAAATGGCTCAGATACAGAAACTTCTCTGATAAAAAGGCATGGATTCCCACTCTTGTTTCAGAGATAAAATCGTATTCTGATTTCAATTGAGTGCTCTGCAATGCGTTCAATGCAACTTGGAACATGTCCAGGACTCTTATTCCATCTGCATCATTATTCCTATTTTGACGATAAACACTAATCATGAGTCAATTTCGCTAAACTGATTGCGACGAATTGTTCAAAGCACTGTAAACTCGTTTGTTTCGTTTAAATAATGCAGACAGGCTTGACTTGATTGGCCACTCTTCAGTCGGTTCATTCTGAATCAGCTGATTGAGAGGTATTGTACTACGAAGTGCTTTGTTCATATTTGGTACATCTTCATAACCGAGATCTCTGTTTTTTGTAGTATCATAGAGAAGCGATACCATAGATAACAGATTAGAATACATAACTCCTATCTCTTATCTATGGCGATACTCTCTAGTATCTGTAATCTCTATGGCTAGGCGTACCTGTATCTCTGTGAAATTCAAGACAAGACAAGATGAGATTAGTCACGTTTGGTCACAGTAATTCACCAAAGTTTTGCTTATGAAGCAGCACAACCGTTGCAATGACTAATTGGTGTGTTTTGCTTGTTAAAAAGCAGCAAATGTCACAATACTGGCAGCAATGAGACTAATGATCTCGTCTTTAACTTGTCTTGTCTTGACTAACTGGTGTACGCCTAGCCTAATCTGTATCTCTGTAATGATTACAGTGTACTCTCTATGAAAACCTGGCTTATTAGGTAGTTTGCAAACACAGTAACAATAATTTTTGCTATAAAATACTAATGACTATAAAAATAATACTTGAAAATCTAAACATAGACAATAATTTATTGTTACTGTACATTTATTCTAAGCTTGGATTCCACTCTCTGAATCCAGGCTTGGGCTCTATCAGCTGTCAATTGAGAAATAGGTACAGTAGGTCATTTGTTGAAGAGGACTCGCCCCGCTCTATAATTGCACAGTTCAGCATTCGACCTTGAAATTGGCTATCATTCTCACAGCTCAAGCTTTGTTATTTGTAATACAGTATGCTGCAGAACTACATTATGATTCAAAAGTTGTCCGTCGTATCTTGATTTTCTTCTCTAGTATTGAATGCCACTATGATGATTCATAAAGGCATGCCGATGTTGACAAGAACGTCATTGATGCGTTTTCATTGATGAATGGAATGTTTTCAGTAACGGCTTTATTTGAAAACTATTTTACCTTCGCAGTTCACTCCGCAGTAATTTACACGCAATAATCAAGAATATGAAATACTGGTTTTTTGTAGGTCTTGATTTTCTATATGAAGTTTCGTGAGAACTTGGATGACGAGATTTGTAAAGGCGACTTTTCTAGATCCAGATTGCCTGAATAGAACCACTTTACTATCGTTTAGTTTCAAGTTGATGGAATTCTCTTGATGAGTGAGAACTAGGTTTTCTCTCCATTTTTTCCTAGTGGCAACCTTTAAACTTTACACTTTTTCCAAAGCCGACTTTCTCGTTTTTTATTCAAACTTTCTCGGTTAGATTCTTTCTAGTCGATTCAAAAGTAATTTTTCAAAGTCTTGGGTGGCAGTATTAGGCTAGGCGTACACCGGTTAGTCAAGACAAGACGAGATTAGTCACGTTTAGTCACAGTAATCCACATAGTTGCTTATGAAGCAGCACACACCAATGCAATTACTAATCGGTGTGTGTTGCTTCATAAGCAACTATGTGAAGTACTGTGACTAAACGTGACTAATCTTGTCTTGTCTTGTCTTGACTAACCGGTGTACGCCTAGCCTTAGTATACTGCTCCTACTTAGTAGTTTTTCCCATCAATTTTTTGAATTATTTTAATTACTTCCTTTTTAATTATTACGTTCCCTCTACTGTTTGGGAAGTCTCCCTCCTAACCCATTCGTTATCAGTGATGGATGCTTCAACCTCATAAAGTGCATACTCCCCTCGCTAAGCGCACTTTGCTTTCTTTGTACTTCACCTTGTTGGTTTAGGATGTTCAGTGGCGTTGTTTCGCCTAATCATTTGGCTGCATCTAACAACCCATGTAAGGACTTCCTTTCTTTATTCCACACTTGCATACCTTTTATTCCACACACGCTCAACGCTCGCGGTAAGAAAATAGCAGAGGAGAGGATGTGAATAAGGAAGACAAGGAAGATAAATGAGAAAAGTGTGAGTGAGAGAGAGAGAGTGTGAGTGAAGGAGTAGGAGAGAGACCCTAGTATGTGATTGGTTGGTTAGTATATATGTACATCATCCGGTGATCAAAAAGATATATTCAGACCACGTAGAATATAGGTTTGAATCATAGAATATGTTTGTCCTTCGTTATAAGGATATGAGGTCGTAATAATTATTTAATTACTGCAGGCTCTGTTGATTGTATTGATTTCCTGGATGAGAATTATGATGAGTACTGATTGGTATGCATTGAGCTCATCTCAGACATTCACATTTCCTCCTTTGCTTTTTTAAAGCTTTTCTTCTACTATTGAGCTCTTGAAGAGTGGAAATGATCGGAAAACCGAGTAATTTGGAATTTTAAACTACATGATACAGTGATTGTTAACTTTTTGCCATGTCAGTACTAAGAGGAATATTGAGAATATGTTTTTTCTATCATAAAAATTATTCCAAATCAATAAATATTCTGAACGTCCAAGTAACCTGAAACTTCAAATTTGTCATATAAAGGTGGAAAGGGTATTCAAGACTCCTCAGAATAACAAGGGTTTCATAGCTGGTTTTATTTTGTTATGGAACCTGGACAGTAAATTATGCCATTACAACGTTTTATAATAATTTCCCAATTGTAAAAGAATTCATTACTTATAAATATTTTGTAGAATATAAACTCTTGTTAATGTTCTTTAATCCACCTTATTCATTCCATGTTCATTCATTTATTCCATGAGAATATTCAATAGTGGATGAATTCTTATACACTTAGAACATTGTAAAAAGTTGAAATTCATTGTCAATCAATGTGTCATACGAGAATGAAAAAAATTCTATGCTTCTCACATTTTTTATTGTACTTTAGCTTTACCAACAATTCTATAATATAAGTTCACTCATTGGATATTTATCTAGGAGATGAAATGTAAAAAAGTATTATATATCATTAATTGATCATAATCGATCTAGGAGATCAAAATTAATATCATGTATTATAATTGATTGATCATAATCGCTTTTGATGTTGCATAATGTACAGAGGTTCTCTATCTGGACTCAAAATTTTCTGTAGAACTATTACAAAACCTTCCATCAAAACTAGACTTTTTCAAATACCTGCAAGAACTTTGACAACCTACATTGGCGATAATTATAGCTTGTGGTCCATGTTGTCCATATTATCATGCATAAAATAAATATGTTGCTCCATACATCAACTGAGATTATTCGTAGCATTCCAATCCAATTCATTTTGAGGCTAATTGTGAGGCTATTGGGAGTGAAGTGGCAGTAGCGTCATGGGAGGGAAGTCGGCAGATTTGCAGTCACTTGTTGGTGGCACAGTCAGTAATTCGACTGAATCGATTCAGTCCAGGAATTAGTCATAGTCCATTTCCTCTTCGGCAGATGCATCAAATCCTAACAAAGCCATCAAGGACAGCTAGTACCGGATCATCTATTGGTTCCGATCAGTATTTCTGTTAGATTTCAACAGTATTTGTACTGGCTCTTGTCATCATATTATTAGCCCAAAATACAAATTAAACTGTAAATTATAACTGTCTGTATGGAGCTGTATTATAACTCCGCAACTGAATACAGCAGCTGTTTTCAGCTCTTAGGAAATCGGGCCTTAAATTCTATCCATTGTATTCGAATGAGATTCATAAACTAATGAAAAGTAATGACATTTTGTCAATAATTTTTTTTGCAAGTGCAGCAAAGCAGTTAGCTTTTCACCATGTTCAAGATTTCATCCACTAAACAATTTTAACATTGCTGCATCACAGTGAATTGATTCTTATACACTTTTATGATTGTTTTGAAAGCTGTGGCGCTCCCAGTGGAGGGGGATGGGAGGTATATGTCCCCCCAAACATAAATACTATTAGCTTGAGCATATTTTAGAGCTCAAATACGTATAAAAATACGTTTTTAGGCTTTAAATTGTACTTTCTTTTTGAAAAGAATGTGGTGACACCCGGTGGTCATCCACCCCCGAAATGAAATTCTGGGACCGCCACTGATTAAAAGCTTTAATGTGGCAATTTGTTGTCAGTCCAGGTGACTTAGCAAAATGAACGCTCTGTATTTACAAATTAAGCCAACAATCGACTAAACTTTAAGAGCATTATAAACAAATACGAATTGTGTAGTTGCGTCGTCTGTGACTATGTATTTCTGGCACACTTTCTTGAAAGCACTCTTGACAATATTTCTATTCATAGCCGCGTACCACGTGTCATGCAACGTTTGAAGTCTCTTCTTCCGCCCCCCCCCCCTGCCCCCCCTCTCCACACCCCCTCCTCACCAACAAACCCCCCCACCCCTTTCAGGGTGTGCTACGGCATACATTATTACTCGGAACCAGAATAATAAGTCGTCTCAATTTCCTGAGAGATCGGAATCTATTATTATAAAAAATGACTATTGTGTCTGATTTGCCCGCCCTCTATTGTCCCAATGAGGAATGTGGAGCTCCAAGAGGCATTGTGAGGTTATATTCATGAGGTTAGGAATTATTGTGAGGTTGAAAACGGTACACTCGAACAATGAGAACGTTGATAAGTCTCTGTGTCACTGTCGTTAATCCCACACAGACGTAGATATGGGTTGGGAAAGAGAATTTTATTAGGTTATGAACTACAGTACAAGGCTTGATTCTTGTCGCTGATAGTTGTCGTGGTTTAATACTCTGGTATACTGCTGTAGTTATGCTTTATTAGTCAATACTTTACGACATGAACGACAACTAATTCAGTGTTGTAATCTAAGAAATTTATTCAGTAATAATATTTATTTGAAAAATGGCATGAGTTGTATCATAGGTAACTATACACTATAGAGACTAACTAACTATACTATAGAGTGAGTCTATGGTAATACATTAAGGAATACCAATAAACTAAAAAGTAATAGGAAATACTAGATTCGCATGTTGCAACTGATTTCTCCGGTGATAAACTGCAATAGAAATGCTTGCCTGAAATTTACATAAGTCTATAACTTTTACCAGCTCATGATGAATTCCACATAAATTTTGGGTAAACTGCTAATATTAGTATTATTTCCTTGAAGGTTCCTTTCCGAAAGGGGACTGAAAAGCGTTTTATGAATGGAATCAGCTGATTTTCATTCATGAAACGCTTTTCAAGGCCCTTTTCGAAAGGAACCTCAAAATATTTAATGTTTTGAATTTTCACAAAGAAATGTTTCCCACTTCAAAGATAAAAATCTATATAAAGTTAACTGACATCTTATTTATAAATTAATTATTTGTATAGACTGTGTCGTAGCAGAGTTTAATTACTGTGGTTTATAGATACTGATTATAGGATTTGATAAATTATTGATTTATTTGATCCAATTAACTTTCTTGACAATTGGCAGTACGATACTAATCCTAGATTGATGTGACCATTTTTTATCATCACAGTGATAAGTTTAATTCCCTTTTACAGTGTGGTATGTGGAGTAGTGTAGAATGATAACGGGTTGGGCCAATCTTTTATATGGTGTCTGACCATTCTTTCCAATCAAAGGCCTCTGCACCGGTATCTAATGAGAACAACTCCCATGACGAGACAAGTCAGCGCGTAAAATTCGGTCACACTCGTGTTCACTCTCAACATGATGAACGTTTTTCCAATTTCACCCTAGAAATTATAGTAGTTTTGACATTTTTCATGTCTGCTTTTGATTTTCCACGTTTTATTGTGTGATGTAGAATTTTATGATGTACGTGAAGTCCGAAAGCGCTCCATCAAAGCATTTCAGTAATATTTCATCAATGAATCATTTACAAAGGAGAGTACTTCCCGATGCTAAGCTCCGTGTACCTGACGGTTGAAGCGGAGAAACGAAGATAGTGTACTCTTAGCCCCTGCGCCCACTAAGCAACTGCTATCTGATTTCAGTCAGCAACCCAGCGTTGCCAGATGACTTTGGCTGATAGGTTAGATTACCCGATTACCCGAAAAACAGCCAAATGTCATCTGGCAACATTGGGTTGCTGACTGAAATCAGATAGCAGTTGCGAAGTGGGCGCAGGGGCTTATACACTGCAAAAACTGGTTTTCGATGATGTAATGCATTCCTCCCAGGGACATGGAGCTTAGCATCGGGCAGTACAACAAGCTTATTCCCAAAACTGTTCTTTCTATATACATGAAAATTTACTGCTATGTCGTTAAAAAGTTTACAAGATTTAATTATAGCAGGATTCAATTTTTTTATCACAGTAATCCATGGTTGCTTTGAAGCAGCACATTGATGCAGTGACTAATCGGCTTGAAAGTGTTTTTATAAGCAACTGTGTCGGAAGTACTGTGACCAAAGACGTGAGACTAATCTTGTCTTGTCTTGTCTTGACTTAACCATATGGTGTAGAATATCGTCGAAAATTTACTGCTATGTCGTTAAAAAACGAGTTTAAAGTGAATTAATTATCAACTAGCAGTTCGTCATGGAAAGTGAAATAGAATAATACACAGTACAGTATTATGAAATGATTCTATATTTATGACTTGACTTGCACAAGTACGTTGTCAGAGTTTTACAACAACAAAATATGTAACTGACAAACATAATGCAGATTAATTTCTGAGCCTGCTAGGAAACAATGGTTCGGACACCGAGATGTTGAGATTATCGGTCAAGTGTGATGTTTGAGTTAGTCGGTAGGCTATTACCTGTTGTGGAGTGAGTATAGCAATGTCAGTGGCAAATGTTGACTGTTGATACCGCTCTGGGCTGCTCCGTGTGTAAGCGGTTTAGGGGGATGCTGCAGGGATGTTGATGACAGAGTAGTAAAGGTTTGAGGAGGAGGAGGAGAAAGTGGAGGAAATGGAGAAGGTGGTGGTGAAGGAGAGAAAGGGGAGGAAGAGGTGAATGACAAGTTGGAGGAGAAGAAGAAGAAAGAAGAGACGAGGAGAAGAAAAAGAAGAAAAGGAAGTGTAGGAAGAAGAAGAAGACGAGGAGAAAACGAAGGAGAAGGAGGAGAAGAAGAGGGAGAAAAGGAGAAGGATGAAAATGAAGAAGAAGAAGAGACTTGGAGAAGAAAAAGAGGAAAACCGGAAGAGAAAGAAGAAGAAGAGGAGAAAATGGAGGAGAAGGAGATGAAGAAGAGGGAGAAAAGGAGAGGGACGAAAATGAAGAAGAAGAAGAGACGAGGAGAAGAAGAGAGGAAATCTGGAAGAGAAACAAGAAGAAGAGGAGAAAACGAAGGAGAAGGAGGGAAAGAAGGAGAAAAAATGAGAAGAAGGAAAAGAAAAAGTAGGGGAAGAAGAAAAATAAGGAGAAGGAGGAAACGTTGGATGAGGAGAACGTGGAGGAGGAGAAGAAGGAGGATGTGGAGGTGGAGGAGAAAGAAGAGGAGAAAGGAGAAGAAAAGAAGAAGGAGAGGTGGAGGAGAAAGAAGAAGAGGAGGAGAAGAAGAAGAAGAAGAAGAGGGAGAAAAGGAGAAGGACAAAAATGAAGAAGAAGAAAAAGGAAAAAGGAAAAAGAAAAGACAAGGAGAAGAAAAAGAGGAAAACTGGAAGAAGAAGAGGAGAAAACGAAGGAGAAGGAGGGAAAGAAGAAGAGAAGGAGAAGAAGGAGGAAACGTAGGATGAGAGAACGTGGGAGAGGACGATGTGGAGGAGTGAGAGAAGAATAAGTAGAAGAAAAACATAAGAAGTAAAGGAGTAGCCTAAACGAAGGAAAATGGTTCTTTAAGGAAATGGAAAAGGTTTTGAGGAGTAGGAGGAGAAGCAGAACGAAGAAAAGGACAAGAAGGAGGAGGATGAGGAGGAGGGGAAGGAGGAGGAGGAAGAGTGAGGGAGGAGGATGATTACGATACGAACTTTTCTTTCAGATTTGAGCGGGGGGAAGCTCAAGCTCACTCAACTCACTCGCATCCCACCATATTCATCCTGGATCTGTCCTCAGGCAAATTTAAAACGACTTACATCCTCCCGTCCTCACTATCTGTCCTAACCCTTTCACTCCGTACGCCTTGTTCATTATTCACGATTCCATACCCTCTCTCCCCCACATTCAAGTCAGAACCATCCAGAAATCCATGGGGAACAATCCGGCTCCAGCATTAGTTTGGTATCTTGTTAATTTGCCGACTAACATCACGTGTGGGTGGAGAGGGGGTGTTTTGTGGATCGTGTATCTCCCATCACTCGCATGTTTAGCGACGATTACCAACTTCAGCAAACACCATCACCTAGCCAGGCATCTGAGACAATTATCGCAATCTGCTACGATCTGAATTATTCCTGGTGATAAGTGGAGCGGTTATTGGATAAATGCCGGCTGAAGTGTTGTGATGGTTTTGTGAATTGATCTAAAGTTCATAATACGTTCAGATTTTGTTTTTTGAATGAGTAAGGGGTGGTAGTGATTTGTGATGGTTGAAACTAGAATTGCCAGCACATCTCAAGGTATTCACAGGTGAAAACTTTAGATATAGAATGAGGGAAGAATTGTTGAATGTGTCTCCATATTCTATTGAGGAATTCTTTTCTCATTGCGAGACACAGAGAAATGTGATGTAGAATATAACAGAGTAGAATATGATGACTTAAATTATTGACAAATCCATATGCCCCTTTTAAAGGCGGTCGAAGGATGCTAAGAAATGAATGAATTAATTAATTTATTCATTGATACAGACTCAAATCATCAAATATGGATATCTCGAATCATAATGCGGAATGGAAGAAGTTTTGGGCTGTTAACTTTTGTTTTTCTCTCAAATATAGAAATAATATGAATAGGGCACAAATATAGAAATAATAGACAGGCACAATCCAAAACTGTTTCCATCAAGAATATTGATTGTCAACTAATGTTATTTTATAATAATGTAGGAATGAGAACAGATGACGGAATATACCCACTTCACACTACAAATACAGCATAATAAATTCAATTCCTTTGAATTCTGTAAAGAATGGAATTTTGTACTTAAAGCCTTTCTGGTAATGTGATAGATAAGATGGGAAATTTTATGTAAGAGTTATTCAACAAAAAGTTTCAAAAACGTCTTCAATTCTACATTCAAAGAGCTCTCAAGTTGTAAAGTTATATTAAAATATCTTGTTATAAACAAGATAACGTTTTTGAACGTTGCTGTAACACGGATTATGCTTTTAATTTCTTTCCTCAATACAATATCATTTGTATGTAGTTCGATTATGAATTCAATAACAGCTTTGGTAGGTCGAAATTTTCATCTGATTCCTGTGGTATTATTTATCAGAAACTCGTTTATTCTGAGGAACACAGCTTATAACAGAATTATAATTACAAAAAGAGAATTGCAGCTCTAATAATACGAGAGCAAATTTTGAAGCAAATTTCATGATCGGAAAGATGTAGTGATTCCAAGTTCAGATGGTCTGCTCTTGGTATTTTCGGTATGGTAGCTGAATACTGTCTTCGGTTTTGCGTACAGTTCAAGGTTATGTTTGCCTTGAGAGTGCCAGGGCGCATATTTGAGTTTAGTTATGTGCTGGAAAAAATGAACAGAGTCGCCCGCCCATTGCATTGTTCTCACAAATTGATGCTTTCCTGTGGGAAAATTCGGATCGGGAAGACGTGTGCTCGCGTATTCTAATTAGGAATAATTATCGTCATTTTTCTAATGCTAAATGGGAAACCTGTTGGATGATAATGGGTGGGTGTACTTAATTTTAACTTACATTTGAATACAAAAATCCTGTACATCGCCTTCTTTATGATATGATCGCGGTTCACGCAGATATCAAAATTAAAAATAAATTGTATTCTTCTAAACAATACATTGTTACAAGAAACATACACAAATAAGGGAAAAGGGAATTCAGGATATTTTTTTCAGTTTGAAAGATATTGGTACGTTCAATATACTCCTTCAAGGCTGCAATGTTGTCTTTATCATTTTATTCCACTGATGAATTATGTAGGTGTAATGTGCTTTCCAGTTTAGTTGAATTTCTATTTTGACACTATTCTGTTATGTGACATTTCAAGAATTGTCGAATGTTACTGCGAACCATAATTCTAATGTGAAAACTACAGCTAAAACAACGGATTCAATCTTGAGATTTTTCAAAAACACACTTTTAAAGGATCATTATTAATCATCCATTTTATTCTGAAACAACGAAATCTTCCTTCCATGCTATAGAATGCTACGTTTATTAATTGGCTCTTTATTGAGATTCAACCTTTTCTTGGAAACATCATTATTATTTTTCAATTGCGTAGTCTACTTTCTCATTATGTTTTTCTTCTCAAACTTTCTTTCAGGCCTCTTGGCTGTTGCACTATTGCTCAAGGTATTTCACAATAAAAAAGTATTATTTCTTATTTATTTTTCGCACTCTCGAATCGTTTGATATCCTTTAAAGCTTGATTCACACATATGGTGCCGTGCCATGCGTTTTATTTATTTATGCTGAAGTGAATTATAAACTTCCAGCCCAATGCTCAATGATTTGCAGATCAGTGCTCCCAGTGGCTGATCCAGGGGAAGGGGGCAATTTACTTGTTTTTTATTAATTTTTTTCAACTGATCTACAATCTCATTTGTGTTTGTGTTTGTGTTTCAGGCCGCGACGCAGAAGCGGCTCGAGCATTCGCGTCGTGGATGCGACGACGGACGACGTGGTGAAACGACCGCTGGGTGGGGGCGAGGTGGGTGACGGAGTGGTGGAGGGGGAGGGGGAGGCGTACAAGATGATGATGGCGACGATGATGGCGGCCGTGGACAATGGGCCGCACCGCGAGATGCCCGTCGACGTGCCCGACTCGTTTGTGGCACGCAGCAAAACGCCGCCACGCTATCCGCCGCCCAGGCCGCATGCGCGCATCACCAATCAGGTACGCCTACCTACGCCTATCACTCACACTTCACTGAAATACTAATTCGGTCTTACTATCAATCAATCAATATTTATTGCCAATTTATCCAATAATATGAACTCTACAACTTTATTATAAAATACAAAATAAATAATTCCGTAAATTTTCCATAAAGCTATTGTTCAATATTATTTGAAAGATAATTTATGATGAAATCACTTTTAAACTAAATGCATTAGTTCTGCAGCATTTAAAATAATGAATAATAATAATCAATAATATTATATTAATTAATTATATTCAATTTTTATCATTTTCATTTTTATCATTATATACGTACCGTTACAAAAAATGTAGAAACATTAATGCAAAATATAGATAAAATACAAAAAACAGTAGTTCTCGGCCATATTGGATAAGTCCCATGACAAGATCTTTTAACTAATAAGCTAATAGAATAGAACTATTTTTATTTCAAAAACAATAATTAAAAATACATTGAATAAAATAAATGTATAGAAATTTTCAAATTTCATATAATATTACTTGAGTAAAAATAAAACAAAGATGATGATATTTATAGATAAAATTATTGCATACAAACTATTAGTAAATTCATGAAAATAATCAAAATGAAAAATAACAATAAATTATGATAATTACTATATAACAAAATTTCATGTATTTTCAGAGATGTACAAACAAAAGTTTCAGTAAAATATTAATAATAAAATATGATAATGTTACAAAAAATGTAGTTAAATCTATATAATGTACAGAAGAAATGTATAATGTTAAACTAATATTAAGTGATTTTGAACTGAAACATGCATTTTTCTGTAACACATCACGCCTACAGTTCACGTCAGATCTTCTTAAAAAATGATGTAATTTTATAAATTATTGAATGTTACAGGAGCATGTCTTTTTCAAATTTTGAATATATCTTCCAAAAAACCTCCAAAAATGTTCAAACTTGAAAAAGTTGCTGTAATTATTGCAGTAATTTTGTATTCATATCAATTTTAGTATGTATTCATATTAATTATAAAATCTTCTATATATTTTCAACAACTATATTGAATGAAATTAATGTATTTCAGACACCAGCCAACGGAACGGTAGTGAAGCCTGTGCCTCCGCCAAGAACTGACACAATATCGCCAAAAGACGGGGTGACACCGCCTAGGGGGCCGCGAGCGCCCGTACCGCCACCTCAACTACCATCCAGGGCGCCCCTCAACAACAACATCGAACCACAGCCAACAAGAGAGCCCACCAAGGAACAACTGGACAGCATACGCAAATTCCAGGTTAGTCGAGTCAACAAATTTTTTCCAATCACTAAAAAGTCCTGATTGACCCCTCCCCCCTCTATCAAATGTGATCATAATGATCAATGTATAGGATCTAGACTTCAGAATTAATCAATTATCCATTTATTTCAAAAATATTAAGGGGTTTGAAACAGGCGTTAGCCCAAACATTTTTCTAAGCCCCATCTTTGACCAGTAGTAGAGATATTTCAAATTAGTGATCTATTTTGCGCTAGCTATATTATTTAATTATTCAAATGCAATAATATAGAACATGCGGCTCAATAAATACCGTGGTACACTAATGATACTAAAATATTAGACCCGTAAGGGTCTCCCCACCGATAAAAAGCCATACGATAAAAAAAGTTAGATAAACTAAACTATTCAATTACATCATTCACTGAAACAGTACCTTGATATCTCGAACACCAATATAATGAATTGACCCCTAAATTACGTTACATCGGGGTTCGACTGTAGTAAAAGACTGATATTAGGTTTGATATAGATTGACATAGGCGTACATGAGTAATTGATTAACTGCATAGACATTGCTTTCCCACGTCATAGAAGTTGTCTGACATCCTTGATATCTATGGCTTCTAATCCCCAACTATTCTTCCTATAAGGGTGGAATGAGATCATTTTCGTAAGCTCACATGTGACATGATACTGTGCCAAGATGAAAGGGTATCCCACTTGAATTCGACTAAGTTATCACAAGTTTTTTAATATTTGTTTTGTAGTAATATACATAATTTTCTGTGATATTAAGCTACTGGGAAAAAGGTTTTACTCTGAGATAATAAGCTGTAATGAACTATAGATAATTCAACGTCAGCGTGGGCAGAGTTAGGCTAGGCGTACACCGGTTAGTCAAGACAAGACAAGACAAGATTAGTCTCGTTTAGTCACAGTAATTCACATAGTTGCTTATGAAGCAGCACACACTGATGCAATGACTGATCGGTGTGTGTTGCTTCATAAGCAACTATGTGAAGTACTGTGACTAAACGTGACTAATCTCGTCTTGTCTTGTCTTGACTAACCGGTGTACGCCTAGCCTAAGAGGATGTTTCCTGGGGGAGCTGCTACCTGGGGGGCTTCTGACATAAAGTTTTTGCTACAAACTATTGTATAACTGAATATTTTATAACATTTCCTACAATAGCTACAATAATTTGGGGGCTTAGCCTCCCAAGCCATCCCCTCCCCTTAAATCCGCCCATGGAAGTCAGTTCAATGCCCGGTTCCTCAGTCGCTCAATAGACAGTTTATGGATCCAATAGCACTATCGAATCAATAAACATGTGTTTTCAAATGCAAAAAAAGTTATTCATTCAATAAGTTTATTGAACGACTGAAAAACCGGGCATAGGTGTAGAAAGCAAAATGAATGCACTATTACTTAAATTAACAAGTTAAAAGAAAGAGACCCCTTGACTCAATATTATCCAGTCAATTATGTGCTTTGGGGAAGTGAGTGAAACCCTAGGTTGCAGTTGCAGTCAAGACTAAACAAGATAGTGATCTGTTCTCAGCTGAGAGACAGGTCGGCAGTAATTCACGTTGAAGTGTGCACATTTATTGCACTCGAACGATATTGGAACCTTTTTCAGTTGGCTGTATCTCTGTGGGGCGACATTTGCTGGAATTTACTGGCCATGTGTTTGTAGCCTAGCTCCCCCTGGGGAGTGACAAGAACGCCCACTTTTTTAATGCGCACTAATCGGTCCCAAACTGCTGTCACATTCTTTCTGCTCTGCAATGTTTATCTGCTGGTGCTGTAGACCTCTGGTACTGCTTTTAACCTGTATCGATGCGGATAAGGAAGGGACCTGCTGCTATTTTCAAAGCTGGCTTTCTGTTATCCAACCCTGCTCCATCTCTTGCAACCAAAAGCCATACCGGTCCGTCCCTTTTTGAGATAGTTTAATATTGTATAACATCCTGAAAAAGTATACTAAAAACATCTACCTGCAACTATTCATCTCTTATGTGTAACATGTATTGTCATAGATTGCTTTTCTGTTATTCCCCCTACTTCATATGTCTTTTAACCAAAAGCCATACCCTCCTATACCTTTCTGAGATGGAATAGTATATTTGTATACCATCCTGAAAAAATATACGAAAAACATCTACCTGCAACCATTGAATATATACCCTAAATATATAAAGGATATATATTCAATGCTGCAACTACCCATCTCTTGTGTACAGCTTCTCCTCCATTCAGCACCCCAGACTGAAACAGTTCTATTCTTCTATTCCCTCCCCTTTATTCTATTCATCTTATTCCTTGCTTATTCTATTCAACCCCTGAGGAATTTCACTGTGTTTACCACCTGTCCTGTTGGAATGTTTCACAAATCAAAAGCCACCTGAGGAAGGTTTCACATTCCCTTGTGGGAGGAATGGATGATTTCTTGTCAAAATCGTTTGAAATGTATGGTTATTTCTTGCTATAACTTTGAAGTAAAATTCAGTACTTTATTTCTACATTTCTTCTATCATAAATTTATTTAGTAAAATTTGTAGAACAAATATTGATGTTGTGGAATCTTTCCATATTTGATAAATGTTGAGATTGTCAATTACAATTCATTAAATGTAATGTTTCACATTACCATGGTTTTAGTGCAGGTGATGATGTGTTGAAATGGTATTAAACATTAATGTTTGGTTGGTGCAACAACATAAGTGTTCAAAAATTGATTCGGTGCAACCATTCAATAAAGTGGAATTGAGAATCTCATCAAGATTCATCATTAATCAAATTTTCATATTAATATTTCAAATAGAAAATTGATTTTTTGGGAAAAATCTTTCAAGTATCCATATTAAGTATAGGTCTTGATTCATTGGAATCATAAAGAGAAAATATTTGAAGCTGAAAGTGCAAATCCATTTCTTCCTGGTTCTCCGATCACACACTCATCACACATATCTATGATAAAATTTGATTAATTCATATCATTTTAAATGATAGTGTTTCTACTTTCATTTGAAATAACCTATTTTAAAATATAGTCAACTGCCAGACGCACATATTATTGATTACCATTCTTTCAACCAACGTTAAATGAACTTGAATGTGGTATTCACATTGGCAACGGTCTCACTCGCTCCTCATGAAATGGATCCGCCATTAATTTTGTTGAGTATCCCAAAGTGCACCTGGCGTGGCGTTCATTTTTTAGCCGATGTGTGAGAGAAACTGTGATGAAATCGGCATCGCATCCTAATGGAAAATAAATATCACAATCCTCAGCGGAAATTTCTGTTGAACATTGAACTGACAGCTGCCTCGACTGCTTCCTATATTTCCTTATTTGCATACCTTTAAATTCATGCCCGCAAAATAGGAAGCTGCGTTTCGGTTTGGTATATTTTTATACTCGTCTTCTGGGATATCTGCATTTGGGCTTTTTTTGAGTTAGTTGTGGAACTGAAGAAGTTTTGGGCTAAACCCTGTTTTTTCTTTCCTTAATATTGTATTCTTGGTCAAATAAATGAATTCAGTATAAACATTTTCAGGAATTTTTACGAACACAGAATGATTAGAAGCTTTTCTTAGTTTTTGTTTGGGGTTTAAACAATGCAACGGAACCGAGATTATAATGAATGTTTAACAATTACTTCCTATAATTCCTTAATATTCTTGATAAAATAAATGAATATAAACATTTTCAGGAATGTTCACGAGCACAAAATGATTAGAAGCTTAGTTTTTTGTTTGTATTTAGGTAGTTCATCCTCGTTTTTTAGGTAGGTTTATATAACAATAATTAGAAGCCGTTCTTGTTGTCTGGATTGAATTTATAGATCAAATATATTATTTCACGAATACACTGAAATTGATGATTTATTAATCAGATAACATTATGAATACAACTTCAATGAAAAACAATAACAGAGACATAATTATGAAAAAATAAAAACAATAAAATATTTTTATAAATGTTATTGAATAAAATATACATTTTCTGATGTAATTACACAATCACATGCAAAGCTCTTGTTGAGCTTGAACGCATAATGGGATATGCCACTGTGGAAAGTAGGGAATTATTGGTATCAGTGTCTGCAATAAGTAGACTGTTAAAAATTGTAAGTTATGGATAGACTAATGCCCGGTTTTTCAGTCGCTCAATAGACAGTTTATGGATCCAATAGCACTATTGAATCAATAACTATGTGTTTTCAAATGCAAAAAAAGTTATTGATTCAATAAGTTTATTGAACGACTGAAAAACCGGGCATAAGTGTAGATAAGTGTAAGTGTGTAGATAAGTTTCTAGATCAGTGCGTATAAAGTAATAGAAAAGGTATGGAAAAAGTATTTGCCAAGACGATTTTCTATTTTGATGAAGATCACGGTCAATTGAAGCCGGTATGAAATATATAAGTTGCTCTTGACGGTGTTGTATATTTTTCATGACAAGAAATGAATTCCGATTTTGAATAAAAACATTTGAAGCTATCACACCCACATATGCCTATTCAAATATCGAGGTACGGCCATTGAATATATACCCAAAGGATATAATATATTCAATGGTACGGCAGATACCAATATTGTTTTCAATAGTCAAATGCACAAATCTTCATAACATGTTGATTCTCAAAGCCAATTCCTGAAGTCTAGTAACCTGTCATCCTACATAAAGTAGTCATAGGTGGAAATGTTCAGATGAAAGTACCGTAATGTAGGTACGGTAATGGATATAATCGGAATCAGTACCTGCTTGCGATCAAACCACCGACCATCACAGATTTGAATGTTGAATGTGACTGCTGCGCTGCCATTGGCCAATTGGCAAAACGTCGACATGTTCTGTCGTCGACATATCGACTATCGAATTAGAAACCAATCGGCCGCTGTACCCAGGGGACGACAGGCACTGTTCGATAGTCGAATAATCATATTACTCTGTGGCGGCTGCTGCACTTCTTCAATGAGTCATCCTCTCTCAAATGTGAGAGAGGATATACTCTCTCACATGTTTGAGAGGATGTGTATGTGAATGAGTTTGGTTGAGATTCAGTTTTATTGGAATTTGGAATATTGAGATCAAGTATCAGTATGAGAGACTGAGAAACTGAGTTACAGACATCGACGACCATGGGCGGAGTTTGAGGATATTTCCTGGGAGGGGGGCTAACTGGGGGGGGGGGGTGGCTTCTGACATAACTTTTTTCTACAAACTATAATATAACTACATTTATAACATTCAATAATTTGGGGGCTTAGCCCTCCCAAGCACCCCTCAAATCAGCCCGTGTCAATGACTTACATGTGTGAATGAGTTGAGATTCAGATTTGTTGGAATTTTGAGTATTGAGATCAAGTAGTTTCAGAGATAATCCAAATCCATATTTGGTTAGTCTATAGTAGTATGGAACACTGGGACTGACAGGAAAGAAATTTTGAATGGGATGTTGAAGGAATTTTCTACAGTGGTATTCATCGAATCCCCTCTTGCTATATCGTTTTGAGGTTCTGTTGTCAATGTTTGCTGTTTGAAAGGTCTTTGGAACTCTATAAATAGCTTTCTTTGGATTTTCGTTACATCAATTATTATTAATCTAGTTCCATGGAAATTGATCATATTTCGAACTTCCACTATGAAATTGAGGGATGTAGATTGGAGTTAAATTCCTGACTGTAATAAACCATCAAAAACATTGAATTTGTGAATAAACTGTAATAGAATAAGATGTATGGAAAATTATATTTTTTCTGAAATTTACTTTGAGTTATTTCTGTAAAGTCATACAATAATATCCATGGTTGAAATGATCTATTTAGAGGAGCATTTTTCCGTTTCAGATTACGAGTTATTGTAATTGTGTGATAGCAAACTGTGAAAAATTCTGAAAATTTATTCACGGATGACAAAGTTATCACCACAATCCATCTAATTACTGTGCACGACAATTAACGTTCCTAGAATTTTCATTAGTTGCTTTCCTTCATAAACGTCATGAGTTTAGATAAAATTGAAAAAGCTTGCAAATTACAAAAAAATATGGACAAACCACAAAATTACTCCGTTTAAGTCTTCAAATAAATACTGTTTCGAAAGCTTTAAAAATCTGTGACTTGAGAGACAATATTCATATGATTTATTTGAAGTTGAGCATTCTCTCCTTAGACAATTAAAGTTCATAATTTGTTCAGGAAAATGGAGAAATAATTGGGATTGCGTTAATACTCCTTGAATATATAATACTCCATTCATTATTTCAACTGTTAATAATTGGAATTGTATTATTTTCAAATAAATACTCCTTGAATTTGTACTCCTCATCCAATTCAATTCATTATTTCAACTGTTAATAATTGGAATTGTATTATTTTCAAATCAATACTCCTTGAATATTCACTCCTTACCCAATTCCATTCATTATTTTAACTGTTAATAATTGGAATTGTATTATTTTCAAATCAATACTCCTTGAATATTCACTCCTTACCCAATTCCATTCATTATTTTAACTGTTAATAATTGGAATTGTATTATTTTCAAATCAATACTCCTTGAATATGTACTCTTCACCCAATCTAATTCATTATTTAATCTGTATGACCTAAATATTGAATTTCTCTCAAAACAGATTATCCAAGCCTTTTGTTATTGAATTCGATTCTCTGAGTTTTCTTGAGTGATTTCCACCGACAAGAGACTGAGCCGAGAATCTCGCCTTCACAAAAAACAAGGGTTGAGTGACAATCTCATGAATTATTTTCAAGCCGCTGCCTTTTGTTGTCATTTATTCCTTCAGTTTTCCACTCCTCAGTCTCTGTTCTGGAACATCTTGGCTGTGCAATTACGTCCAGTAGGAAACAGGTTAGAGTGGATGGTGATTGATAACAGAGAACCCTCTCCAAGACCTGTCCAATGTTTTTCTATCATACTTCTATCGTAATTCAGCTGGCTTCCGTATTTTGTCCCATTCATTTTGTCGAGTCATTCATTAGTTTAGCTCTTCCATTCACTTCTGTTCCTCCTCTCTCGATGGAAAAGGCATTCCAGTCTTTTTGTCAGTCTGGAATTAGTAAGATCTCCATTCAAGAAATTGAATAGATGCTAATTTAAACCCGACTTTCGTATATTTTATAAGCTTGTTAAATATTGTTGACAATATTGTTCACTATTCATTTGTGTATGGTGATCAGTGAGAACTCCTATTGTTTATGACTAAGGATGCACAATCTTCGTTTTAAGTAAGTTTTACAAAACATTTATAATGTCTGTGATCGATACTAAGAAATGGCCAACTATCAATAAGTTGAAACTGTTGTGTGATCTTACTAATTTGATTATACTCAGAAAACAATAGTAAAATTGAACATATTCAAATTTATGTATTTAGAAAAGTACAATAATTTTATTAAAATGAAAACACAATATTTTGTCGATTCTACTATTTATTTGTGGTACAAGGATCATGTTTCAAAAATCCTTTGTTTTTCATATTAGTTTCATCCAGTTTTACAATTATTTTAGCAATTAAGTTATTGTAGCTATTGTAATACAAAGTTAATGTAGTTATATAACAAAAACTTTTTCATGAAAAACTTTCTCAATAACCCTCTAAATTTCATGAATTTCAATAGTGAATTTTTGAATGAGAAATAGTTTGACAGTGTTTAATAGTGATTTAGTGCAATAGTTAGTTTGATAGTGAATTGTTTTATCACGGCTTGATAGTGATTTACAGTGATTAGATAGTGCTTACATTTGTCGAACACTATTGATAGTGATGTTACAGTTGTTAGTAGAGTAAAAATGCACAACTAGTCCAACCCATAAAGTACTAATTCATCCAACAACTTCTCTGAAGGTCTTTGCCAAACTATGCATCCAGGTGAATTATTCAGAATCGCTTTCATTAATGAATGCGTGTTTCACTTTATGACACATGCAAATCGTGTGCTATTTTTAAAGAACCCATCTGGGACCATTAGCTGGTGGCGGCAAAATTGAATAAATTACCAGAATTCATAAAACGCCAGGTGAACTCGTTATCAATGGAAAACCATTATGTCCCCTAGGAAAATTTGTGATAACCTCATATGGCAACCTATGTGGCATGTTTTTGTAATATAGGTGCGGCAACTGCAACACACACATATGAGTACAGTGACGTCACACCAACAGGAAGAAGTCCACCTGTGACCCTTCCCTTTCAGCTTTTTGTTTTGATAAGTTTGCCCATTGAAGCGCATTACCAAAGTCCATTATACTATGTGGAAATAACCACTAGCACGCTCTGGTGGCGGCTTTGTTAACCTTACCCATTATGATGATGATCATGATGGTAATTGTCATGAATGTGGCTTGATGATGATGATCAGATAGAGCTAGGCAAGTTCACCTAAATGGAAGTACCTTCGTTGCAATTGTTGAACAGTGTCGTGTTAGGCAGCAGTGTTGGTGTCACATTAAATTATTTACTTTGTGATGGTGTTTCTATCTGCTTTGAGAATTCTCGTTTGTGATAGTTTGTGTAGGTCAATAATTCAATTAGTGAGATTATTCAGTTAGTGGGATGATTAGATACGGTTATTTTTATTCATTTGGCAGTTTTTGTCTGAACAAAGAATTTCTTGCAATGTTGAAAAAGTGTTGTTGTGAATCTATACAGTTTTATTAAGTTTGTCGTGCGCTTTCAAAATTTTAGATTCATCAAGAAAGTTTGTAGGGTTAGAAAAAACAGAAAGAAAATATTTTAGAGAAAAGGGATTTTCGGTAAAATTTACATTGATTTTCAATCAACGCCGAAGATAGGTTAAACTATTTATATGTTTATAAAGTCTTTTCACTCTATCTGTCTTCCAATGAAAGCACTTTCGAATTTTTATTCTTCATAATTTATAATTAGTTAGAAAAGTTGATAGTATATGTATTCGAAAATGATCGGTTTCTATCAATAAGTTATGTGTAAATAGTGGTAGACTGGAAGCGTGTTCTTTCTCTTATGGGAGCAAAGTAGCATGATTATTATCAAATAATAAATGTTGAATTGATTAATAAATTCATGAATTATCATAAAAAATTAAATTACCCTGTTGAGCCCATTTTTATACCGTCAATCATTAAAGAATCTTATCATAACATATTTACATAAATTCTATGTATCAAAATACTATAATTAACTCGTACTGATTAAGTGATTAATATCAGGAATCTTCTTCCAATGCCATGCTTATTTATACAGGAAAAAATAAGGGGAGCTTGTCCCGTACGGGTCTCCCCACCTGTAAAAAGCCATACGATCTTACGATATATCCACGGAAAATTTTACTTTAAATTTTAAAAGCTCAATCATCAAAATACTACGAAAAATACATCTTTATTCATATTAAAACTCGAATTTATCTTTATCTCCCTCGCCCCGAACGGTTGTTGCTTATTAACGCCACTGATTTACACCTTATTAGTTTGGGCTGTGATGTTTTCCTTTTTCACCTTATTATACGAACAATGGCCTTGCTAACACCGATAACGTGTTATCTGTATGAAGCCTGCGCGGGAGTTGGAACACAGAAATGGGGAAAATTATAATTTTCTTACAAATGACTCGAGTCGTTAACTGAAACAACTTCTCCTGTTCCATACTGAACTGCCTAGTAGCTAGCTGTATATTTTTTCGGTTGTTTAATCTAAATTTTACTTCGAAACATAAATACTCAAGGATTAAAAGATTCAGACTTTGCTTTAATCTAATGATAATAAATATAGATAAATCTAACTAATACATATCCGTAAAATATGAAATCAATTTTCTAATAAATAATATATACCGATTCTTAAGACGTTTTTATGTTTTCAGTGCATTTTCATGGGTTTCCTTGTGTTTTATTCTATATACATGTGATCTAAAATGAATGAGAAACATTTTCAATTCCAGTAGTTTCAAAATCTGAATCTTTCATCATATTTATTAATTTTATTGTAATTCAACAATAGGAAAGTGTTTTTCTGAAGAGTGTAAAGGAGTGTAAAGTTAGACTTGTGTGCTAAGCTGTTATGATATTTTGTTATTTTAGTGTGAGTGAAGAAATGTTCTTGTGAAATCAGGTTACAATATTATGAAGTGATTTAGAGAATCTGGAATTCGTTGCCAGTTTGGAATACTGTGTTATGGATGAATCGAAAATGAACAGTCTTAAAAAGGGAGATTTGATGACATTGAAGTGCCTGATTTTGTACTAAGTGTGTAATGTTGTAATCAGTGAAATGGTGTCTACAACTCCTACTACGACGAAAAAGTTGGCAAAAAATGCTTTAGCTGAGGTGAGTGTTTCTTGTCACAAATACTCCTCAATCATTCTAGATTCATATTAATTATTTATTTATTGATTGAAATTCAAACCTTGGAAACATTTTCTAAGAATGGCATATTCGGAAAAATCACTACAATCAAAACATTGAAAGATTGAAAAAATTGTTAATAGATTCTCAAGTTAAACACAACATAGATAAAGTATTTTGTTAAAGACGTAGACATAGTTAAACATAAACATGATTTAATATACATTGATTCTAAAGTCAATGTGTATTCCACATCTCTCAAAAAATCAAAAATATTAAAATTAGGCAAATTTCCACGTGGTTCCATTCACTGTTCATTATTTTTTAATATTAGTAGGCAACATTTTTCTATTCTAAGCTTCTAATCCTTAGATCTGTTTTTCCCTGTCTGAGTTCCAAAATTTGTTCTACTTTTGACGAAAAATTTAGTTTAAAAATTGCTTTTTATTTAGATTGTGGCCTCAGAAATGAATTGTGTCATTTGCTTCAACCAACAAACCAAGAATGATGATGGCATGGCAATGGCAGGATTCCAAATCTTCATAATGAAACCGCTTTTTGTTATTGCGTGCAAACTCATAAATCTCCATTTTTTGTGAATAAGTGCAATAAATTAGTTCTTTTTCGTGTTCGCGGTTCGCTCTATCATTCTTTCCAGCTTCCGCTTTGGATCTGAATGTTGGATTCGCTGCGATTTAATTTTGATTCCGCTTTGGTAGTTCGAATTTACCATCCGGTTGGTTCCTAGCTATGAACGAGTCAGTAATTCGGGATGATTTTCTAGGTATAGGTTTATTCGTTGATTTCCAGCAAGTGAACAGTCATGTCCAATTTATATCCAAGTATCGTAATACCAATATATAGATGAGCGATCATTTTCAAAGTGATAAATAGGAACATTATCATTATAAAAATCCTGTATTGAATTTGAATAAAATTCATAATAGTGAAATAAAGTAATCCGTAGAGAAGATATCTCAAAAATCTTGTATAATATTTAACTTGTATTTCAATAGTGTTGTTCTTGATGAAATGTTAAGTATTAGAATGAATTATAAATATTGAAGTATCGTGTATCAATCAGTGTATTAGAAAGCTAAGAATTTAAACATTTCTTGGTTGATACTCAAGCATTCATTTTAATGTCGATCAAAACAATTGTTCGATACTTTTTCAAAATACTCAATGTCCACTTTGGAATTACAAGAACTGTTAAAAAATCTAGAATGTACCGTAGAATATCCCCTCTGAGAATATCGTACTAAAAATTATCTACATTATATAAAAAATCAGCTTTATCTACAGATCTCCATATCAAATGTCATGCGTCATAATTTCTTGGTTTTTTCTAATTAGTTCGTGTTCCAATAATTAGTCATTAATTTCGATTTATATCTCTTTAAATCATATCATACTGTGTTTGAGTTTTCCTGTAATTTCTGTTAGCACATGAGTCATTCGTAATTCGTCAATAGTCAAAATAATGATTACAAATCACAGTTCTTAATGCTTTCAATATAAGAATATGCTTCTACAATAAGATATGAAAAAGTGAGAAGATTGATAAAAGATGAGAGAGGACTGGAAGAAACTGAGGAAATGTTTATTGTCAAAAAAAGAATTAGGAAGGAGTGGTCGGGATTCAGAAAAATGAAATGAAAATATAAAAAGTCTTCAATAAACCAATTCAAAAGGATTAGTGATTGTTTAGCCGTTTAGCGATTGATTAGTGATTGTTTTAATTAACATTTTAAGAACAGAAAGAATCTTGTGAGCATGTGAGCTGCTTTTCTATTAGCCAAGAGTCCAGGTGTGTAACCTTGAGCCGTGCGTCACATTCCGTCACGAATTGTGACGTGAATAATGTTTGGTTTATGGCAACCGCGGATGAAAGACACCGCGGAGATGAAAGAAGACAAGAGAAGAGTGAAGAAGATTTTACAAAAAAAAGACAAAGAAGAATCTAAGGAAGAAAGGAGTTACAGTATTAGTATTAAATTTTGTTTTCATTTTCAAATATTTTTGGAATACTTGTTTTAGAAGTTGTTTTAAAAAAATTCATAGAGATTTGTGCGAGTAGCCAAGTGAGATGAGCTACAATTCCTGAAATTTTGACATCACAATCAATCAGGAGTTTATTTGAACTTAATTATTTCTTGTTGAGTATTTTCCCATATTCCATATTTTTGTCTCATGATTGGTTATGTCTGTAATATGTAGCCTAATTATGTTTCTATTTGATGTATATATATTTATTAACATGAAGAATTTGTCAAATTTTATATTGAAAATTGTTTTTAATCATGGAAAATTGATTGCCGAGTTTATCTTAATAATTGGGCGATATGATGAGAGATGACGACTGTTTTTGGGCAGTCAATGCACAATATAGCCTACGATGACAGTCAACTAGTTTTTAGTGTTATTTTTGAAATTTCAAGTACGGAAACGCTTATTTTTCTGGTTTTTATTTTAATGGTATTATAAGTTATATTAGAGTATATTGGTATCATAAATAACATTCATTCTTATAAATTATTCAAATAATTATTAGAAATGGTGACTTCTCTAATACTAGTCGACTGTCAAGTGGCAAGCAATTAATGATGCATTTATAAGAATTATGTAAATAACTTATGAGAATGAATGACATTTATGATACCATAACACTTTCATGTTAGTTATAATACATATTTTGATGAAAAATAAGCGTTACCATACCTGAAATTTTAGAAATAACACTAAAAAATAGTTAACTGTCGTCAGTCGACTGTCATCTTGTGTATGCTTCTTTTCTGATTCCCTTTCCACTTTTTTTAAGAATTTGGCAAATAAAAAATGTACTTCTCTTTTGTGTGCAGGAGCAGATCAGGAAAAGAAAAGCAGAAGAAGAGCGCTTGGCCCAGCAGAATGAGTTCCTCAACCGATCACTGCGTGGCTCGAAGAAGTTGCAGGCGTTGGAGAGCAGTACCGCCCCCACTGCTGCCTCCCTGCCGCCTCCCACCGGCCTTGTCAACGATGCCTACGCCGATGACGATGAACTGCCGCCCCTCGCCGCCTCCAAGCTGGACGCCGAGTTCGGCGAGGATGACACTCTGCACAAGGTTATCGGTAAGTTCACCAGGAGTTGGTGTTGTTTTTTTTCTGCCTTGTTTCATAATACCTGTGTATAATTGGTATAGTAGAATTTCCTTACTAGCTATTAATCTGTTGTCAATATTTGCAGTAGCAGAAGTCTTCAGAATATTATATGGCATTAATTAGGGATTTCGTTCAATTAATTATTATAGTAGGATCCTTTCAACTTGTCAGAAATCAGCTGTTTCAAAGAGCAATATCACAATACTTAACCTACAAATGCTGAATCTCGCAGATTATTGAAAAGGTCTTTTAAAAATGTATTCTTTGAAAGGTATTCTTTAAAAAGGTATTTTGAAGACTTTAAAGGTCTTTAAGACTTTTAAGCCTTTTGATTATTGTGTTGAAATCACTGTTTAATTATTACCGATCAGCTGATTTCTGACAAGTTAAATGGATCGTGCTATAGATTATGTATGGTGGTTGCAGATAAAACAATTGAATTGATAAAACAGAATAATATTAATATTGATTGTGTAATCATTGTTTTTTTTCAACAATAGTAGAAGTGAGAAGTTTTATTTTATCTCCCTCTTTATTTATGGGCATCAAATTTTTGTTTGCTGATCATTTCTACTCGAGAAACTTGTTCATAGGCCATGACAGTGACGAACCTTGGAATTTATTTGGAGTGATGATATCCATATCTAATTTTCTGGAAAAAACGCCTCTCAAATTGAATAATTTGAATTTGAATTACCTACTAGACTACTAGATAGATATTCTAATTCTAATCCATCTTGATTCAACCATGGTGGATACTAGAACTCACAAGTTCCTCACAATAAAACTGAATAGCGCCCGGTTACAGATGTTTATGCAACTAGCACTACAGAAGTGCTGCTACTTATTTTCTTATGTAGGCATTCTGCTTCTAAGGCTAGGCGTACACCGGTTAGTCAAGACAAGACGAGATTATTCACGTTTAGTCACAGTAATTCACATAGCTGCTTATGAAGCAGCACACACCGATGCAATGACTAATCGGTGTGTGTTGCTTCATAAGCAACTATGTGAAGTACTGTGACTAAACGTGACTAATCTCGTCTTGTCTTGTCTTGACTAACCGGTGTACGCCTAGCCTTATTCTATACTAACTTCTACTATACTATTCTTCTACCTTTTTTCATTACACTTGAAGCCTTACCAAAATATATTATTATTCAATCATAATTAACAAACATAATTCAAATTTATTCGAAAAATTATTTCGTATGAAGAAATTGTTGATCAAATAAACAATTCTGTATGACCAATCCTACAAAAATCCAATTAAATTAAACCGCCGTAAAATGATGTCAGCTAACGAAACCATTGCAAACCAATAGACGAATCTGACGTCAATGCAATGACGTCATTTTAAGATGGTTAAATTAGCTATTGGATTTTCGTGCAAGTTGCCTTTGATATCTATACAGTACTATATTCTTCTTCTTCTTCTTCTTCTTCTTCTTCTTCTTCTTCTTCTTCTTCTTCTTCTTCTTCTTCTTCTTCTTCTTCTTCTTCTTCTTCTTCTTCTTCTTCTTCTTCTTCTTCTTCAAATAATTCACCTGTGTCCCTTTCCCCTTTGCCCCTCTTCTTCGTATTTCGTATTCAAAACACAAGCACAATGCCCACCTTCCTTTGCTTGCTTTGGTTTGGATCTTTGCCCCTCCCCTCCCTCCACTATTATTCCATACAATACCCCGACTCTGTATTCCACTGAATAGTCAGTCCAACGACCGCGCTTCGCCTTGCACTGTTTACTCGCGTTGCGTGCGTGCGTGCGTCGATTAGAGGAGGTGTGTGTGTGGTACCTTCCAAAACTTACAATCCACCTGACTACCACTACAAACGCACACATACACGCACACACCTTTCTCCACTTTGCGCTAGCATAGACAGTCACGGCAGACGCTTTTTCTACCTGTCGGTCTCAGTCAGTTTTTTACGGTACGTTCTGTCGACAAGAAGTCCGGTCACATTATCATTTTTATTTGAGTTTCTTTTTCGTCTTCATTTTTTCTCCCGTTCATAAATATAGTGCTTTATTAATAATCTTCACCAAATTTGAATACTGTACCAATTTCTGCTGATAGTTCAGTGCTAGTGAAGTATCAATTTCGACTGTGTGGTGATTATCGAATTCAAATATGTAGGCGATATTTTAGTCCCTTCACCAATTTTTTAATATGCTTTTCATTAATCTTCTTCATATAATACTGCAGTGAATTTCACTATACTGTAGTGACTGTAGTGTAGTTGTTTTAAGAGTGTGGTGCTTATCAAATTTAAATATTTAGGCTATATTTTACTTCCTTCACCAATATTATAAAATATGCTTCTCATTAATCTTCATCGCATAAAATACTGTAGTAAGTTATGATAGAAGTACAGTGCTAGTATGACAATAGTTTGATCAGTCTGGTGCTTATCAAAGTAAAAAAAATATATATTTTTCAGTTACTTCACCAATTATTCTGTGGGTATATCTAACATGCTAATTTTTTCAATTCTATTCATTTATTTGCGACAATTTCATACATATACAGTGATGGAATAGTATTTTGCATTATTGGAGACTCAGTAGCCTAAGTGATATTGTAATTTTGACAGGAACTGTAGGTATACATTTTGACTTCAGTGATATACGATTTTGACAGAACTGTAGTTATACATTGAACCAATTTTTATTTTTTCCAATTTTCATTTATAATCCTTGTATTTTCATTTAGTTACAAGTGTATGTTCTTCCCAATTTACGTTTTGAGTGCAAGCTTCAATGGTTAGCTGTAGGTAGCTCCTGGTGTTCATTATGTTGGTGTGATAAGTGAGCTTTATCTAGAAAGTGAAAAGTGGCGTGGCGAAGAGTTTCTTATCTGCGTTGTGTGTCCTATTATTTCGTACTGAACAATATTAGAGTGATATGGTGAGTGCTTGCAGTATTACCATTAACTCTTTCTCATAATGTTAATGATACATAATTCTTGTAAAGCAATTTCTTTGGAGAGCATTTCAATCATTTCATTGGAAAGCTTTATGTGTATGACTCTTGACTCATACACTAGGAATTCACCAAGATATAATAATATGATTCAAAACCACACTGCACATTTATTTCCCCAATGTTTCTTGGATTTGATTAAATTATTTGAATGACTCATTATTGTATCAATATTTCAAATTTAATAAATATTTTTTGTTCATTATTATTATAACTGGAAGGAAGAGATAGGAATGAAATTCCATAATACTGATTGTGTTTGAATAAAAAATGAGTAGTTCATTATTCATAAGAGTTAAGCCTGATTATTTTCAATCAAAATATAAAATAACATAATATTCATTTGAAATTTGGAGGTGCTGGATAACAAGCGGTCACCAATCCATCCACTCAATAATTAGAATTGTACATGCTTATAATTGTCTGAAGGGAAAAGCAAAATTTCAGTTTGCGTCTTTTAGCAATGCATCTAATCACTCTTATCAATGCATCTGTTCACTCTAATTATTGAGTGGATGGATTGGTAACCGTTCGTTGTAAATTGGGACCGCTCCAAAATTTCAAATTTATATTATGTTATTACTGTATTACTGGAGATAAGATATTCCATAATTTCTTCGTTATAAATCATGAAGAGAATGAAAGATGCCGCAACAAAAATTAGATAACCGAACCAACCATTTCTTCATCTATCAATTGACTTAAATTATAGAGATTTTTCATTAATGAGAATTCAATAAGAGATTTAATATTGGAGAGTTAGGCAACATGATCGCTGTTCGCATATTCTCAAATACCATGTATTACTTGATTTGGTAATTGCTTGCACCAATCGAACGAAGTATTCGGTAAAAAGAAAAGTCTGAGATTAGCGTAGGCACTTCACTGTATCTGTAGGCCACATTGTTTGTAAATGAGGCAGAAATGATAGTGGGCCGACTTATGAAACACATTGTCTTTGTGAATAGTTTCGGCCAATCTATCTATTTTTGCTGAGGCTTCTTTCCATGATGTGTTTGCAAGGAAATTATGAAATATCTTATCTTCAGTAAGATTGTCTGAAGAGAAACGCTTAATTCCAGTTTCTGAGAAGAGTGCGTAATTCGTGGATTTCCTTCTAGGTCATAGCACAGAAAATTATGAGGAAAATGAATATTGATTATCTACTGAATTATCTGTGGTCATAGCCTTCTGAAGAATACTGAACATTTTTAAAAATCCACGTTCAAGCTGGTCAAAAAACTTATCTTTCCATAAAGGGCGAACTCAAGATACCGGTAATGGAATAGTATATACGGTATATACAATATACCAAGGTGATACATGGTATATCCCCCTCCCCCGGTTTTTTTTGTTCGAACCTGCTTTCCACTGTTTTTCCACTCTTGAAAAATACTATCTTGATTATAAAAAAATAAGTATAAATATATCGTTATAAGAATAAACACCTTCAACAGTTGACTAAGTTAGATTTGATTTTTCTTCATAATTTTTATTAGAATTTATGAGTAAACTTCAATTATTGTGTAAACGTTTAATTTCATTATTCATATTTTATCCTTCGTAGATTCCAATTTCTTTTCTTGAGTTGTAATATCAATCGCATCTATGATGATGAATTATTATCCCATCTATCAATGATGAGGTATGATAACCCGTCCATCCTTGAGTTATTCTCATTCAAAGCTTATATTGACAGGCGTTATCTATCAAAATTCAAAATAAAGGATTTATCCACTAGAATATTTTTGTCTATCATATTTATCAAATTATTAATACTCCAAAAAACAAATAAATTTACATTTTTGCTTTTCTTAGTAATTCAAACCCATATTAGGATTAGTAATGATACAAAAAAAAAAAATGTTGAATCATTCACTTGTAATAACTGCTCTCTATATTTATGAGTCACCTCTTTAGTTTGATGAAATAAAACAATTCAGTTTCACACTAGACTCAAGTACTTGATAACGGTTCCCCCATAGGGTAGTTCAGAGTAGCATGTGGTTGGGCACTCGTCATGGGTTAATCATGCTTCACCCCTACACTCAACGACGAAATTATCCACCTTTGCTAGTAGGTGAATATTCAAGTGGAAAACACCTGGCATGACTGGCATCGGTAATTTAAGGGTGCTCAAGCGTGAAAAAATAAAAATAACAATCAAAGGATAAGATAATAAGTAGTTAGTCATGACTGTATGAATGAATTATGTTGAGAAAGTCTCAGCATGGACTTTTATAATGGCAGGCGATGATAAGGATTCAAAAATTGACAGATCAATGAGTCTGTTGGTTCCCTTTAAAATCAAATTTTTATGATTTGTGAATGGATAACAAAATTGAAATAATTGTCCTTTGTATGCTGTTCTATTGTTCATACAGTCTTGTCTCATGGAATGTATCATAAAATTTTTGAATGTTAATTCATTTAACCAGAGAAATAGCTGATAAATATTAAGAAGCACTATTTTCTATTCAAGTTGCCAATGAGTCTGTTGGTTCCCTTTAAAATCAAATTTTTATGATTTGTGAATGGATAACAAAAATAAATATAGAATATGCTATTTGCTTCTTTAAAATTGGTCTTCTTTGTTCATATATACCGCACCTTCATAGTATGTATTACAAGTACATTAATTCATGGTCAAGCTCACTACTTATAAAAATTCACTAGCAAATACTTGGACTAAAGCTTTTTCATGTAACTTACTGTACATTACACTGCTATCAAAAAACTACATCTTGTTTAATTCTTTCCCTCTCTTTCTCCATTGGGTGTGCTCAACTGAAGATGTAAACATATTTCGACATATCTATTATCATTACCTGGCTGAATGCTATGAAACACCTTGGTTAGTTGCAATGTGCCTTATCATTCACATGTACTCTTTAGCTACTATGAAAGTGTTCTCTTGTTTTTACTTGAGATGCCAGCGATAATTGCATAAGCGTATGGGAATAAGTTAGCCTAATCTTTGCAAGTCATGCAATCGTGTGAATATTATCATACTCATCATAATGTTGTTTGATTGTGAATGGATGAGGTCCAGCTTGTCATGGAGATAAAATTATACTTGTTATTACTGGAGATTAATCAATTAATTTATTCCTTATACATCATGATGGACTAATGGTAATCAGATACCTTATTATCTAATTAGATGCCTTATTATTATATAATCAGATGCCTTATATCTGGTATATATGAATGTCTTTTCTTGTCTGAATGTCTTTTTCTTGTCATATATAGGCTACATTATATTATGTGCGTACAAAAAGTAAAATGTTTTTTCTCAATAATTTCAGTCTTTCTCAAACATCTTCAATATTTTAAGCAAATACTATTTGTAATTGTATTGTAATATCTTTGATTGAATTATTGTATTAATTAACAGTAATGTATTAATTAATAATGTTTCTGAATGGAGGCTATAAGACCGGAACTCGGTCAATTAATTATGCCTATACCATGGATGGAAGAAGAGAAGACTATTTGGGGAATACTTCAATAAATATATTTAATATCAATGGGTTGTATGAGAATCAACAGTTAATATTAGTAACTTGAACAGAAGTTTAAATCAAATATTTAACAATTGACAGTTGCTTTGGCAGATTATTTGGAGCCCAAGGTCCTCGCCTACTGACAACAAATCAAATGAAATACATTCAACATGTGTTTGTTTTATTTGGTTGTTGCATTTTTCGATCATTCTCCCGACCAAACATCGCTTGAAATGTGTTTATTTCAAAAGAATAATTATGTTTATTTCCTGTTTTCCTATGTGTTCATTTGCTATCCACGAAATACATTTATAAATACAACATACATGGTACTTGTAAGGAAAACACAAAATAATTGCAATATTTTTCAATGGAGGAAAAATGAAAATGAACCCTTTTGTTTCCCAATTTTCCTTTAATAAATCTCATTTATTTAAAATAAATATATAATCGAGAAATCTATATAATATAATATATCTCAGCTATTTATGATCCGATCCTTCAAAATCGGGTATCAAAGTTCTACATAACTTATGAAACATGTTGGCAGTGGTAAACGAGTATCTAGTTACTCCTTGTATGCTAAAGATGGGGCCAAGCGAATGGAAACGCGTCAGACAAGCCTGATTTTTGTAGCCTACTGTTGTTGATGTGATACTTTATTACACTAACTCATGAGCTCAATCAAAGTCCTAGACTAAACTTGGCTAAAGCATCGACAAACGTTTGTCTGATGGTTTGTTTAGCATTCTAGTACATAGTGTCGAGGCTAACGTTTGTCGATGCTAACCACCCGTTTTAGTCTAGGACTAGTAATTTGAGCTCATGAATTGGCTAAATTTTTTCTACGTTCAGTCAATAGTTAAAATAGGATGAAGACTTCATAAGAAAATAAATTTGAATTTGAACGCAGTTAGATTTTGGTTGTCTTTTCAAATTATTGTTTATCTATACAGTTGTCTATTCAACCTTTTGGCATTATTTTGATTTCATTGCTTCTATGTACTCACATTTCCAACAATATTTTTAATCTGTGTTTTTGGGGTTTCAGGCTATGGTGAACTGGTTGCCTCACTACAAAGGCTACAGCTGCAGTTGAAGAAGTCAGGAGTGACAGAGGGTCAAGTGGCCGCCGTGCAAACACTGCTGCTGAGGCCTGAGTTCGCGCGAGCATTGGCCACACACAACAGGGTACAGGAGTCGTGGCCCCCTCCACCCCACCCCACCTATGCGCCGCTGTCTGCCCACTCGCAGACGCTTGTCAGAGAGGTGAGTACTTTACTCAGGAAAAGATTAAATGATTGGCAATTCAATTGAAGAATCCTCATTTGAAATATGGAAATGAACAGTTACATAGTACAATAAAATATTTATTAGAGGATCATTTCAATTGAACAATCTTAACTTTGAAATATAAATGAAAATCTAGATGATCTAGAAAAATCTAGAATATCTAGAAAATATAGATGAAATGATTGGCAATTCGATTGAAGAATCCTCATTCGAAATATGTAAATGAACAGTTACATAGTACAATAAAATATTTATTAGAGGATCATTTCAATTGAACAATCTTAACTTTGAAATATAAATGAAAGTCTACAATATAGGCCTAATACAATCTTTATTGCCAAAGAGAAAGCAATGTGAAAGAAGAATAGTACGAGGGTAGGCTGATAATTAATGCACACATGCTTGTTAAAGACGAACAAAAACTAATAGCAAGATTGGGTGGAAACCAAATTAAAGTATAAATCTTAAGCTTCAAAATCATGTATTTATTTTCCATCATAGTCACCGGTAAGCATTGTAAACTTCTTCCAACGTATTACAAATTTTTTCATTCTCTGTCACTGAAAAATTCTTCAGACTTTCCTCGAATCCAGGAATCATTAACAAGCATGTATGCATTATTTATCAGCCTACCCTCGTAAAAACTAGGAATAAGATAGAGGTTAGTACACACACTTTATTTAGGAAAAGACAAAATAGTTAGCAGTTTAATTGAAAAATCGTAATTTATAAATATAAATGATACTCATATCATATATATTTTAAAATATAAATTACTCATATCAATTCAAATCAATTTGCAGTCACAATACAATCTTCATTGCTGAAGAGAAAACAATACAAGAAAAAAATCAATAAAAAACTGAAAATAAGATACAAAGATACAAACATAAAATTATGACAAATTACAATGAAAACTAAAATAGAACTCTTGGAATCACCCAGAATAGGAAACTTCTGTACGCTAGGAGAAAGTATCAGTGCCAATTTAGTTAGAATTCACAATAAACTATTTTATTGTCATTAAAAAATAGAATAACTGAATATAATATTATTACTCATATCAATTCAAATCAATTTGATGGGCCAGATTCTTGCTGTAGGAAAATGTCAGGGGGAGCCTTTATATTATTATTATAGTATAGAGTTAACAACTGCTCTTCTAACCACAACTTTATTTCAAGCAAATCCTCATTTGCTTGAAATCAAATGAGTGGCGCTTTGCGCCGTGAATTCGTGTATATAAAAGAAAGAATGGGTGATAAGTTTACTGCATTATAAGATACAAAAATATAATAAAGGTCATAATAGTGAATGAAATTGAAGATTTAGTCAAATAAGACTTGTTTATTTGACTAGGTACATCTTAGTATTCTTATTTTTTTGCTGTGGTGATGCCCACATACGCTCTTAGCTTGTGCGTGGGTAATGATGATAAGATTCAATTCAATTTAATTCAATTCAAGCAATCTTTAATCATGAAGTCGCATTTACAAGAGTCTACACTCAACAACATTGAAAGTGTCACAAATATAATATAACATTAAACATTTATTGAGGTGAAAAATTGGAGCGAGGAGACGTGAAAAGGCAGCGATCATAAAAATGAAGAAAGCGAGAAAAGGAAAAAATACAACTACTGTAGTTCTCTTCTCTTAAAAATCTAAGACATTCTTCAACCGAGTACGGGGCTCTTTCCATTATAACAATCTTTATTCTCTTAATCATGAGAGATGAGTGGACCTACAGCTTTAGGTGGGTTCCGAACTATGTTTGGATATCACAACATCTCACCAGACTTTGTATCAGAAGGTCATCTCATTCTAATTTGAAACTATTTTCCGGATGTTAATTTGAAACTATTTTAATTTATTTATTTTTTGTGTTGCAGTGCCTAGAAAGTATCCAGACGTGCGCGTTAGCAGAGGCGTCAGAATTGGCCGACCTATTGACACAGTACGAGCTGGAAGGCCTGCTGCTGGCGCATGACGCCATCGCCAGGGATGTGTCGGCCGAACGCATGCTCAGCATGGTCACACCGTCACCGCCTCCGTCATCGCACCGTCAGCGCACCGTCACGCCCACGCCGCCACTCAGCAGCCACTCGGCCGTGCCCAGCGAGGCTGCTGACGATGACAACAACATCAAAATAATCAAGATCGAAAAGACCAATGAGCCGCTGGTGAGTTCGCTCTTCATCAAACTCTATATACCATTTGTATCATACACCATAAATACCTATTATGACATATAGCAGGATCCTTTTAACTTGTCAGAAATCAGCTGTTTCGGTAATGCATAAGATCACGTCAAAACAGTTTTAAGTAATAGATAATTAAACAGTGATTTCGACACAATAATCAAAAGGCTTAAAAGTCTTTGAAAGACCTTTTTAAAGAAGACCTTTCAAAGAATAACTTTTTAAAAGACCTTTTCAATAATCTGCGAGATTCAGCATTTGTAGGTTAAGTATTGTGATATTGCTCGTCGAAACATATGTTTTCTGACAAGTTAAAAGGATCTTGCTATACACATTATTGCCTATTATTTGAAATCATCAGCCCTGGAGTTCGCTATTCTTCAAACACTATAATACAGTATTATACCATTTATCATACTACACCATATAGACCTACCTATTATTTTTTGACATTTATTTTGTATTTTGGTATTTTCTGACACATGGACCTACAGCTTCCACTAAAGAGACGTAGTACACTGTGTGCTCTCTATAGTACCGGTAGTACCATGGCCCCATAGTACCATAGCATAGTTTAGAGGGGGCTATGGTAGTACACGTAAGCAGCTCGTACACCGGAGCAATAAGCAATAAGCAACATTTGGATCATTAATGATCGTTTACTCTATAGAAACAAATAGTCCAATGCACACCTAAAGCAGCTGTCTCAATGTGCATTGAACTATTGGTTTGTATAGATTAGACCATTAGACAATCATATGATCCATATGTTGCTATAGTCCGTGCAAACCTTAGTTTGCAGTATTACGTTTATGGGGCGCAGTGTTGCCGGATTGCACAGTAGCCAGCAAAGCTAACTCGGAGGAGTAAGTGTATTCAAAACTTATAAAACTTTTAAAAATTATTCATAGTATAATAGTTAAAACATATAAATAGGTAATTAGTGTGCTAATTTTTTCTCATTCATGTAGTTTTGATAGAATAAGAAATGTAAACAAAACAAGAGAGCAGAAAAGAGAGCGAACAGCTGTGAGTGAGGAGTAATGATTAAAATAATAAGCAAAACATGGCAACAGCGCTTCCATATCCCCATAACAAATAGCATTGCCATTTAAACGCTTACTGCAAACTAAGGTTTGCACGGACTATAGCAGCGACCACATAATACAAATTATGTTTGTATTATGTGGTCGCTGGACTATAGTTACCTATTGCTTATTGCTCCGGTGTACGATTGGGGTTAGGCCAGCTTTCCCAAACGCTGCATAAGCTATACTATACATCTAGGAAAAGTCAATAGCTGAGTGTAGTAATACACATGGCTGGTGCTCTCTATATACATATTACACAATATGAGATGATGTGTTGAAATTTTGAAAGGCATTTGAAATTTTATTTATTTATTTTTTCAATTTATTTATTTATTTATTCATTTATTTATTTATTTATTTATTTATTTATTTATTTATTTATTTATTTATTTATTTATTTATTTATTTATTTATTTATTTATTTATTTATTCATTTATTTATTTATTTATTTATTCGTCTATTCATTTATTTATTTATTTATTTATTCATTTATTCATTTATTCATTTATTCATTTATTCATTTATTCATTTATTCATTTATTCATTTATTCATTTATCTATTTATTCATTTATTCATTTATTCATTTATTCATTTATTCATTTATTCATTTATTCATTTATTCATTTATTCATTTATTCATTTATTCATTTATTCATTTATTCATTTATTCATTTATTCATTTATTTATTTATTCATTTATCCATTTATTTATTTATTTGTTTATTAGTGAAGGATGTAACTTTGTGCTGGGTAAATAGACTAGTGCTATAATAAATAAATGCAGTAGAGTGCTGGAGGAGGAAAGTGGATTTCAATGTACGTTTATTTATTATTTATTTATTAATCATTTAATCTAATCGTGATGCTATGCCGTATTTAATTTAAATTTAATAAGTCCCTCAAATAGCTCTTAGCTAGAGGGACATCATTGATTGTATTTTAACTGAACTCAATAAATTGAATTGAATTGAATTATTTTCAAGATAAATGCATGTCTTTCAAAATTCCACCAAGGTCCACCACTAATGCTCATTTACTTATTTATTCATTAATCTATTCATTTATTCATTCACTTATTCATTCATCTATTTATTTATTCATCTATTTATTCACTCATTTAATTATTTACTCATTTAATTATTTACTCATTTAATTATTCATTCATTCAATTACTCATTTAATTATTTACTCATTTAATTATTCATTCATTCAATCACTCATTTAATTATTTACTCATTTAATTATTTACTCATTCAATTACTCATTTAATTATTTACTCATTTAATTATTTACTCATTTAATTATTCATTCATTCAATTACTCATTTAATTATTTACTCATTTAATTATTTACTCATTCAATTATTCATTCATTCAATTACTCATTTAATTATTTACTCATTTAATTATTTACTCATTTAATTATTCATTCATTCAATTACTCATTTAATTATTTACTCATTTAATTATTCATTCATTCAATTATTCATTCATTCAATTACTCATTTAATTATTTACTCATTTAATTATTTACTCATTTGATTATTTACTCATTTAATTATTCATCCATTCAATTACTCATTTAATTATTTACTCATTTGATTGTTGGCTGCTTTGTTGTCATGCAGGGCGCAACAGTGAAGAACGAAGGCGAGGTCAACGGCCTCTTCGAAATATACAATAGAACCGTCAACGAATATGTTCTCTCTTCACCAGAAATCGCACCAATCACAAAATCACATAAAAAACTTTCAACAAAATTAAATGCAGTAGTAATAATATTTTGATATTGATAAAATAGGGTTTGGAAGGTTCCTGCAGACTAAGCGCCTGTCTGATGATCCAAAGGTTCCACTTGAAAATTAAATACAGTTGCTTTTGATTTTTGAAACAAACGGCCACTCCTGTCTTTCGGAGGAGACGCAGCTGTCGGTCCCGACTGCCTTAACCAGTAGTCGTCATCTCTCATCATCACCCCTCTCATTACCCACGCACAAGCCTAGAGCTCATGTCGGCATCACCCTCAAAAAAAATATATATCCTGTGTCTTGTATGATATTTAATATAATATATCTATAGTACGTATAATAAATTAAAAATATAGTGAAAAAATTTAAATTTATTATAAGGGTGGTTACTGCTCATCCTTCCTTTTCGCCTCCTGTTCTCCTCCCTTCTCTTCTTTTTTTACTTCTTCTTCTTCGTCTTCTTCTTCTTCTTCTTCTTCTTCATTTCTTATTTTTCTTCTTCTTCTTCTTCTTCTTCTTCTTTCTTCTTTCTTCTTTTCTTCTTCTTCTTCTTCTTCTTCTTTTCTTCTTCTTCATTTCTTCTTCTTCAACCTCCTCTTCGTTTTCTCCTTTCCTTCTTCTAATTTTCTTCTTTATCACCCTTCTTCATAAATATTACTTTTTTAAATTATTTCATTACAGGCTATTTTACTTCTTTTTGTTTTCATTCTCTTTTCCCTTTTCACCTTCTCTCGCTTCTTTTCTTCTCCTTTCTTTTCTTATTCAGTCTCTTCTTTTCTCCTTTTTTCTCCAGCGTCCGCGCTATCTTTATACTTCTTTATCTTTTATTCTTTTCTATCTCCTCTTATGAGAATTTTCTGATAGTAGCGGTGGTACTCTTACATAAATTAAGTTAATTTCAATCACTTGTGTATTATAAATAAGGCTCTCCATGCTTATCTGTGAGCCTTTATATGTAATGAAAAATGAATAAATTCGTTGAAGGAAGCATGTGTGACACGAAACTATATGGCCAAGACATATTGTTGAGTAATCGATGGTGCCTAACACAATTAACCGTCACAATGAGTTCATCCCTATGCACTCTTTGGACCGATTTTGTATTGTATTGTAAATGTTGTATCAATGATATTTTTTGGAAAGTATGTGAGAATAAACAAAATGAAATGAATTTTAATAGAGTGATTGAAGTCAAGGTAATACGTACTTTTGTATCCGAAAAAGTATATTGCATAATAGATTACATTGTAACAATATTAGTATCAGTTATTGTAACTCTTTAACCTGTAGGCCTACTTCTATATCAAGTATTAGTTCTACCAAAGACAATTCTCCCACTTTTTATATTCTAATGATATGATGATGATATTATTACATCCCATTACATGGGAAACCATGTTTTCCCATGGGGTAAACATTATAGGTTCATTAGGAACATTACAAGGTAATCTTCACTTTCTTCTATTCAGCACACCCCCATATAGTCAATTGTTTTGTATTTGTTATGTACTGTATATTGTTTTTATTGTCATATTTGTATTGTAATTTTGTTTTCCCATTGTTGTTTTCGTGTGTTTGAATAAATTAAAGGTGATTGATGGATTGATATGATGAATTATCTAGAATGATATGAATTCATTCTAGAATGTATTGTGTTCTATCAATTTCCATTCGAATTGACTTGCGTTGCCCCTATGCAGTGTACTGTTTGTGATAATGAAACCTTTTTGTTTCTAGTCCCAGCCGCACAGACGCGGTCGCCGTACAACCGGAACCCGCGCGAAACCCTGATGCACGTGAAAGCTCACTTCGACTACGACCCCGAGGACGACCTGTACATCCCGTGCCGCGAGCTGGGCATCAGCTTCCAGAAGGGAGACGTGCTGCATGTCATCTGCCAGGACGATCCCAACTGGTGGCAGGCGTATCGCGAGGGCGAGGAGGATCAAACACTGGCTGGACTAATACCCAGCCGGTCTTTCCAGCATCAGTGAGTTAAACAATATTATTATGTCATATTTCAATTTCAATTTATTTCTTACGCTCAACATTAAGAAAAGTTGTGGTGAAGAAGGGTAGTGAATCGAAAGTTCTCCCAACCATAGGCGTAACCAGGTTGGGGGGGGGGTGGGGGCTTGGGGGTTGTAACCCCCCATTGGTAGATAAAAATTGTATTTTGCTTATGAAAATTATAGGATTGCACCCCCTTTTACACAACTTACACTCAAAAAAGGTAGGCTATCCAAAAGTAGATTACTGGTATACTCTATATCAGTAGATATAATTTTTGGATAAAACTTGAAAATTTTGATCCTATAACAGTTGAACATTATAGATATTTTGATAAACAGTTTAAACTTGGAAATATTCAGAATTATTGAATGAATCTTGAAAATTTTCATGTTTGAAAATTAATGTGTGAATTTATGGGAAATCACTTACACAATTTAGCCTTCTCTCCAAAAACAGATTTCTCTCCACAAGTAGATTATCGATTCAAAATCTAAAAGGTTGATGGACAGGCCAAATAAACAGTTTAAGCTTGGAAATATGCAGAATTTTTTGGATAAAACTTGAAAATTTTTATCCTATAAGTAGTTGAACATTATAGATATTTTGATAAACAGTTTCAACTTGGAAATATTCAGGATTATTGAATGAATCTTGAAAATTTTCATCCCATTTTTTTCTCTTTCAAATAATTATGGCTCTCGTGTTTGCGAAAATAAATGATGAATAAATAATTAAGAATCATTGTAAACATTCGATAAGAGATACACACCCACACTAGAAGAAAGATACTGTAATATGATTCGTTCCTACATCACTATCAAAATGTTTTTAAAATTATTTGTCTATTATACAGAATAGATCATAACTTGCTTCGATGAGAAAGATATAAGATATATCTAAATAGCCAGTACTGATTCAAACTTGAAATTGATCAATGTTAAATTAAAACTTTAAAGTGATTGCTTTGGAATGAGTGAAACCTCATACAATTAAGTATTAAAATTTGGGCTGTTTCCAGTTTAAAGTGATAATTTTATAGATTGGTTCTTTATTTTGTGAATAAATTTGAGATCGCTATTTTCAAACATTATTTTCAAGATGAATCGAAACAAAATTTTATTGATAATAGTCTACATATTGTCCTCATTTCTTTATTTATGTCCTCTATTAATTTAATCTTGTGATATGATATTCTGTGCTTATCCTTCTCATTCCAGTTACAAGTTAAAACCATTTTTCTTTTCAATTTTGCAGAAGAGAATCCATAAAACAGACAATCACAGGCGATAAAGCCATCCGAGAAAAATCGAAGAAAAGCAGCGGAGCTTTCCTTTGTGCGAAGAAGAATACGAAAAAGAAGAAGAAGAAGTCAGCGTACAATGCCGCGTATAATGATGGTGGTTATCCCATATATTCGTCAAACACTGCTGATGGTATGCTCTGTCTCAACTCACTCAACTCACACAATTAACATAAAAAATTTTAGTATGTCTCTATTTTTTATTAGTTCTGCTCTCATATTTTTAAGGTAAAGGGGCCTGTTTAAAAAAAATGTGTAAGTTCTTTAAAGCAGAAAAAAGGCTGACACTTACTTTACATTCATAGTACGCCCCACGATGAAATATAGAATTTAAAGTGCAACGTGTGTTGGCACTTCCTGCTGAACTTATATAAAACAGGCGCCAGATCAACGTTCCTCATTAAATAATACTATTGGATAGATTTTTCTGTATGGTAATGTTCTTGAACAAACAGTTTGGCCTACAAACAGTGACAGACGTTTCATGAGAAGGTATCTCATTCAATAATTGATATACTTTCATTTTTAAGAATGTAGAAACAAAAAATAATTGTAAATATTAATTAATATTAATAAATATTTGAAATATTTGAGAAAGTTGCCAAAATTTGAAGGCCATTTGCATTTCTTCTTGAGTTGTGGATGCAGACAAAAATACTCTTTTTTAATAAATCTGTCAACAATGATTTCAGAGAACAGATACGAGTGGAAATTTACAATTTAATAAGTATTTCTCATCACGTGTACATTGGACACCATTTCGGGGTTCAGTTTAAGAAGCATATTATTTGAATGTTCCATGAATGCATATGGGTTGTTTTTGTGGGAGCTTTCAATTTTCAAAAAATGGCTAAAATCGATTGTTTTTTCACCAGCCACTGCATGGCAGAAATGTGATACACTTGCATGTGACAAACTTTCAATCCTCTCATAATAATTTCAAGCTTTGAAACAACCTGGCTAATCAAGCTTTGATTTCACACTTGTGCACAAATGATTGAAATGCCTTGCATCAAAAGCATTCAAGAAATAAATTTATCACATCGCTCATAAATTCCCACAGTGCTTTTTTCTAGATTCAGGAGCAGTCTAGTAATATTGATTAATTTTATTGCAATTTATCGATTCAATCAACAATTTGATAGCAAGAAAGTTGAGAAAAGCAGTGAAAAATCAATATTATGATGCTGATTATAACTAAAAAATCAATATTATGATGCTGATATAACTCAATATAATAATAAATATTTTCATGGAAATAATTACTAGATAATAACAACCAAATAGTTATAATAACATTGATAACTTCGTCATGTGAATAACCTCCTACATATAGGCACATACAGTCTTCGTAGTGGTGGGGCCTTTTGTTTAATTTCATTGAATTTCTTAGTTTTATATTGTAATTGTATTTATTATTGCAATTTTTAAACAAGAAATACTATTGTAACAAGGTACTTATTGTTTCATGAATAATCAACGTTGTTCTCTTTGAAAAATTTGCGATAATATCTATTGGTTTCCAACTCTTATTCAATTCGCCTTGTATTCCACTGTAAATAATTAATGCTTTCACTTACATTATTGGACATAATTGGAATGCATTTCATTCCTAATAAGGAGCTTTATCAGCCTGATGAAGCGTCTTATTAGGAGTGATCAGGCTGATGAAGGTGAAGCTCCTTATTAGGAGTGAAATGCATTCCAATCATGTCAAATAATGTAAGTAAAAGCATTAATTATTTACAGTGAAATACAAGTCTAGAACTACATAGTTTTAGTCGTTACTAGAGTTTTACAAGTATTTCTTCATGGAAAACAACCTTATTCCATTATTGTGAGCCTCTATATTTTATATCGAGAAAAAACACAGCCTCATATTCAGGATAAGGTTGATTATAATATTAACTTCACCCAATTACTGGAGATTTACTTTACACAATTATTGGAGATTAGAGCCTCAGTCACAGTATTTTAATTTACAATTTACCGTAAGGGTCTCCCCACCGATAAAAAGCCATACGATAAAAAAAATGTACAGTTAAATGCAAATGCTATTTTTAGTTAGCCTACTCGAATTTCCTAATAGGCCTGTACAGAATAAATTCTTGAATTTCTATTTTAGATACTTTCATTTCCAAGAAACGATCAAATTTTCCATCCAATTGAAAAACCTTGAACTAACATCTTATTAGGTCAGGTACCCACACACAAGACATCTCTATCATATTTTGCCTCGTTATAACAGTCCATGTCTAGTGTATCAAATGTCTAGTACATTTCCCAATCAGCTGTTAGTTGAAGATTATTTTATTGGATGGAATTTGATTATACATTTCTTCGTTATTATTTTCTATATTTTTTATGAATGAATTATTTTTACAGATTATTTACAAAACTTTATCTCTTTGTTATTATTATTTTGCTACAGAATACGAAGTGGATGAAATACTCACCTATGAAGAAGTGGCTCTTTATTATCCAAGGGCGAACCATAAGAGACCGATCGTGCTAATAGGACCACCCAACATAGGAAGGCATGAACTGCGCCAAAGGTTAATGGAGGATTCTGAGAGATTCGCTGCTGCCATACCTCGTGAGCTTTTTCATTATTATAATTATTATATAATCATTATCAATTCAAAAAATAATATAAATTCAAAATGCTAAAATTACTGATGGAAGATTTTAAGGCTAGTGGGTTTCCTAATGCCGTAATCGGAATAGATACGCTGCGGATTTGATGAGTTGCGAATTGAATTAATAACCACTCACTTTAGACTGCTCTAATATTGGGTTACACCAAACAAGATTTAATTTTATTCAGGATCAGTACAATGTCAATTTAATGGGATCAGCTGATTCAAGATAGTATCTCCTACAGAGAGTGTATAGTATACTATCATAGCCCCCTTTAAACTACAGTAGTAGAACCCTGTAGTTTAGAGGGGGCTATGATACTATACACCCTCTGTAGTTTATCCCGATTAGTGCAGCACAACATAAAGGCAGTCAGTCGAATATGAAAACCTATAAGCTGTGTAATTAATACTTCTGTATTGAATTGATCTTACCCGCTTGTTTTATTAGTCAATTCTTGTTCTGTGCTATTTTATTAGAGTGCATTCGATTCTTTTCTTCCCATTTTCAAGAAGATTTGCAATAGTTTTGCCTTAATGGTATTATGTAACATTTAAATTTTCATCTTATTATGAAATATATACGATTGGTATTTTCAAACATTTGATCAGGAGTATAGATTTGATGAGATTTAACAATGTTTTCAGATACGAGTATCAAAAGCGTAGTAGATTTAGAAGATTCCCTCCCAGAGAGGGAGATTCCCTAAGGTTTTCTGGGAGAGCTGTTCATTCTTATATTATAAAAATATATTCGATACATAATATATTATTAATAATATTTATATATAGCCTACATAAATTTAATTATTTTTATGTTAGAAACTTCATTCAATTCAGTGTATTTATAGCACAAAAAGATTGATTTCAGTTTATAAGAAATGTTTTGATTCATTGCAAAAAAAGAAAATTGTAATAAAAAATTGATGAACAATATATAGTGAGGAACAAAGAAGAGTCAAGAGGCAGGATGTAGGAGCCTTTCAGCTTGAAATGTGGTACTCTCGAACATTTGACAATTTTTGGGACAAATTTGATAAGATTTGAAAATAATTTCAGACACGAGTAGAGCGAAAAAGGATGGCGAGGTGGATGGACAGGACTACCACTTCATAACACGAGCACAGTTCGAGGCGGACATTCTGTCGAGGAAGTTCGTCGAACATGGCGAGTACGAGCGAGCTTACTACGGCACATCGCTCGACGCGATTCGGTCGGTAGTGAACGCTGGCAAGATCTGTGTGCTCAACCTGCATCCGCAGTCGTTGAAAATACTTCGCAGCTCCGATCTGAAACCCTATGTTGTTTTCGTTGCGCCTCCCTCTCTCGAGAAACTCAGGCAGAAGAGGATAAGGAATGGCGAGGCATATAAGGTAAGTAAATGACATGATATCAAATATATTTTTATCACCAAAATGGGTCTAATACACAAAATCATGTGGTTACAAACATTCAAGAACAAATACAAATTAGTGCAAACATAAAACCATAAAAATGTATTATAATAAGTGAGGTGGTCTAGAAATTGCCATAGTCAAATAAAATCACCCAAAATCAAATACACAAAACATTTACAGGTATAAATACAAATTAGTGGTAATAAAACCGGCAGAAAAGTGTTATAATACATGTGTTTTTGTGGGGAAATTGATCTATAGTCGAGTAGAATTGTCATCAAAAGTAGGGTCCACTTTCCATGAAATGGGTTAGTCTGCTTCTTCTTTTAATAATGTAATGCGGTTCAAACCGCAACTGACGCATTTGCAGAAATTATACTCAGTCACTTTTATATCTTTGCCATTAAAATTCATTCCTATAAAATTCTGTTGTCAAATTCAAAACTTGATATTTTTTAAATAGAATTTGTAGAACAAATGTTGGTGTTGTGGAACCTCTCAAGTTAATACATAACTTGAGGAATTTTTCAATTCCACTAGACTAGACTTATAACTTACAGTTACAGTTATCTCAATGATATACAGGGCAATAAAATAATCCCTCCGCAGAGAAATATTCAACGAAATGCTCAATCACTCGAAAACAAGTTATTTATTAAACAACAAGCTATTATAATTCACCTGAAGATTCATTGCAGTATATTATGCTGAAAAGTTATTCATGAAAGTGCATTCTATGTTGCTGAGTAGGCTACTAGCCTACACAATTCAGTTTGTGTACCGCTTCTTACTCAGAACACAATATACCGTCACTCAGCTACTGTGGAGAGACTACGATCACTCTGCATATTTGAAAATGAAAATCAAAGTATACTGCGAGGTGGAATATTGACCTGCTCGAAGTTGAAGAGTGACTCTCTCTCACCTATTATACCAAACTTCTACCCCCACCCTAAAAATTTCAGTTTTAGGTCACATGTAGTGGGAGTCAAAGGTCCATGTCTCACCTCGCGGCCTATATCCAAATTATAGTATATTAAGTAACAAGTTTTGGAAAGCAGTGATTACATAAGAATAGATTGTTTATTCACGAGGCTGAAAGCTGAGTGAAGAATTATCTCACGAGTATTATTGTATTATTTCATGAAGCTTATTAAAAAAGTGTTGTATTTTCTGTAACTATGGTATATTTTAGTTAGATTCAGTTACTACAGTAGTATTAAACTTTATTCAATTGAAACTGCAAGTCTTATATAATATTGTTTGTTTGCAGAATATGTAATATTGTTGTATGATTTTAATTTTTGTAATGTGATGTCATGAAAAATAAAAACCAATTTGAATTTGAAAAATTTGAATTTGAGTATGACAGTATGTAATCACTTTCCTAGACGAGTTATGTGCGATATTTTTCTTCATAAAGTATGTTATTAACATCAAGTACTAGCAGTTTTTTATAATGCTTGTTTGATTTGTTTGTTTAGGAGGAGGAGCTGAAAGACATAATAGAGAAGGCTCGTGAAATGGAGGAGAAGTACGGCCACTTCTTCGACATGATAATCATCAATAACGACACAGAGCGCGCCTATCACCAGCTGCTTGGAGAGATCAACAGTCTGGAGCGAGAGCCGCAGTGGGTGCCAGCCGCCTGGGTGCGGGCTGTATGAGGAATATTGGTCAGTTCAACTCCTCACTATCATTGTTCATCACTTAATTCCACTTTGGCAAGCTTGCAAAGTAATTCGAAACAAATATAAATTTCACTAAAAAACAAAACAGAGAAATAAAACACTACAAGATAAAAAACAACATCAATAAGATTTCTACAAATAACAAAACAAATGTTGTAATTTCTGAATCCATTAGGCTGGCCATCTCTTTCTTTCTCTTTAGGCCCAATTCACACAGATTGGACTGTTTGTATACATTGTGATGCCCGGTTTTTCAGTCGTTCAATAAACTTATTGAATCAATAACTTTTTTGCATTTGAAAACACATGGTTATTGATTCAATAGTGCTATTGGATCCATAAACTGTCTATTGAGCGACTGAAAAACCGGGCATGAGAGGAACAGTTTTAGGCATAAGCCTGTTTGTACTCTCCTTTGTAAATAATTGAATAAATGATTGATTTGTGATTTGATCTGACTCTTGGAAAATAAAATAAATTATTTTGATTTTTTCAACTTTTATTTATTTAAGTGATTTATTTAAAAATTTTATGTTATGAAAGAAACAAATAGAACCTCCTGTTATTCATCTTTACAAAGAGCATTTATTTATTTTTTTCACTCACAAACAACTTCAAAGATTTATTTATTTATTTATCTCGTTTATTTCTGTTATTTATTTATTTCAATTTATTTATGGTGGATGGATATTTATGATTTGGAAACAGAAATAATAGCAGATTATCAAACTGTTACGCCTGATATGCTGTTGCAGAGTGGAAAGAGTTTGAGGAGGTTTTGATATTGCTCGAGTGTCTGGAGGGGTCATATGGAACATCTCTGAACTTGTTTGTGAGTGAAAAAACTTCTTTAAATACTCTTTGAAATTACGTATAACAGAAGGTTCTATTATATTTCTTTCATTAAATACAAAGTTTTGAAGTTGTGGTATTCTTTTTGAATCACTCTGTATATTATACATTTTTCGATATATTCGATGTGAGTATATTTTCGACACTCATGTTGTGTGTTTTTCTGTTTCAGATAACTCGAAATTATCAGTTGTCGGATGAAGAAATTGAAATGAGTGGCAGCTAGCGTCAGCCATCAACCGTGACTGCGCATACGCTTTAGTCCACCGATAGTGAACAAATTTAATCGATATTTAATCAGCGAGACTGATATAACCGTAGGCGACCTTTTACTCTCCATCCCGTTCGATTGGATATATTCGTTTAATCGCGGCGTGTTCAAGCACAGACATTAGTTGCCTTACCACGCCACTCGAGACTGTTTCCGTACTTATCTGCCGTGTCGATAAACCCCAACAAATTGTGTGAAATATTGTAGTGATAATGAAAAATTATATAATACTATAAATTGTAGATGGTTTCAGTCAGTAGCCGTAATGAATATATATTGTAAATAGTGTTGTTGTTCATGCAATAGCCACCTACCTTTGTTTTAGGGTGACTTGTCAAGTGATTTTTTTTAAAAAATTGAGAATTGATCGTTATCCCTCCCAAAAGCCGACACCTCGAGAAACCATACAAGTCATGCGATAGACAAGCACGCACGCTCAAAATCCCACAATTTGCACCCGCAACCAATCCCGAGATGACCCGCTCCACTCCAGGCGCCCACATCTCAACAAATAAACAAAAAAATTCCCTCCTCCAAAAAGCATCCCACTCCGACAGTTCTTTGTCTGGGCCTCTTGATGTGCAGGGTTCATTAATTAATGTAGAACGCAATTTGCTACTGGTTCTCTCGTGGAAATTTCTGCTAGACGTTTGACTGAACAATATCTGCATGGTTAACGTTTTACTCACTCGATGTACTCGAGGTTTTAGGCGCGGATACACGTTGCATAGTATGCATGCTTACTATGCTTAGTACTCGTATATTCACACCGTTAGGAACTATCCAGTCTGGAATGTGTCTCCTTAATCTTTGTTAATCAATGCTTTCCAGTCTACAAGGTTGAGGCATTTATCTTTCATTGGGCAAAGTGTTGTTTTGTTTATATATTCAATAGGCTGTCTCATTGGCTTTTTAAACAATGTTTTATCTTTCGACTTGATTTTCCAAACAAATTTTATTGTATCTTCATTGTCGTGCGGGGCTTGTGGAATTAACCAAAGCATTTTTAAAAGGAACGTTTTACCACCCGTTCATTCCCAGTGTCCATACTTGGTAGATTTTGTGTGCGACTCAAGCATGCTGCATATGCTTAAGCATTGGCCGCATGCTGTGCAGCACATAAAATCGACCAAGTGTGGACATAGGGACTATCACATTGACTTGTAATTCATCTAGCTATTGATTACAAGTAATCGTTCCAACATCACATGAACTATTTTTCAACCCCTTAACATCACAAGAACTGAACTAACGTTGTATTTTCTAATTTTCCTCCAGCTCTCGAGTATTGATAAATTGATTGCCATATTCTCTTGATCAATTATGGATATTTAAATGTAACACCAAATCAACCGATTAATACGTGTATTGGAATTGAGTGTAATTGATCAATTGAAGAACTGATACATCACTTTTCTCCAATCTTTCTAGATAAGCGGAAAATATGTAATTTTAAAATGTTGTTTCAATTTGGATAATGTTATAATGTTTTTATCACGAAATTACGGTAGGCGTTATTGTTATTGATAATACGGTATTTTGTAATGATAATCGGGGTTTGGCTATTCATGACAAAGACTATATAAATTCTCAACCTGCTACTAACATTATAACATTTACTACCCTGTTCCATCTATAAGTAGTAACGAATATTGTATAGTACTAAAAAAATATTGTAAATATTTTTAGCTGAGAATTATTACTATCGAATGATTATCGATGAACTACTATGTTTAGAAGGTCATGTTTATTGTGTATTAGTTGCTGATCTTGAATGAAAAGAAAAAAATTTTTTTTAAGTAGAGTTCTTCGAAAAATGTGTGTAATTTGGCACAATAGATTCAATTGAGAAATTAAGGAACTCTTGATGAGTTGAATAAATAATCAGAGGATTATTTATCTGTTTTAAATATGAACAGTTTTAATGAATATTTGTTGGAAAAAAAATTATAAGGTGTAAATTATGTTGATTGCATGGGGTGAAGAAAATGTATGCATATTATTAGAGTTGAATAATTCCAATTATAATTTTGTGATATTTCAAATAATAATAATAATAATTTTATTAAACATATTTTCTACAAACTCTGTCAATATTCCATCAGACAACACTTTCAAAAATACATTTTTCTTTTAAAAATAAACCATCATCTTGATAAAATCATAGCTATAATCTATATTGCCGAGAACGATTGATACAAGCGAATAACATCCATCTAAACTAATTTTATCACATTGCTTGTCAATTCAAACAAGCTAGCCAAAATGTGTATAATATTGCCTCTGTAGCCTATACTGACTATCATGATTGATCTATTAACACACTATTGGCAGTGATAAGGCAGTGAAGGGGGGTGCCGAATGGTAGGGGGGATCAGCAGCCGGCGACGATTTCGAGTGACACGGGCGATGGTGGCGCTGCGTGGCGGTCTGTTCCTGGGAGCAGCCATTACTACTTGCTGACTACGAGGCAGACTGAAATACATGGGGAAGTAATTCTCTTTTTAAAAAGGCGTGGGTTCCATTCAAAAAATTGAGACAATCACTTCACAACGTAATTTGAGAAGAATTTCATCTAGATAACCAGATAAGCCGCATTCTCTAGAAGAAGTTATCTTACGATATGCATGTCACTATATGATATAATGAGAGAAGCTATCTCCAGGAACTGAGAATCGGAACTTGATTACTTATCTTGTAATCTTCTTCAAAATTTCATTTATGTTTCGCAGAACACCTATAATGTTTTTTATAATAACTTAGGTTTCCAACTTCAACTTCCCTTTTGATTATCAATCTCTCAATGTTTATTTTTATACTCGATTCTTTTGAGTAATCGAGAATTAACTCAAATCTATTCCAATCTAAATTCAATTTAATTTATTTTATCATTGTTAATTTGATTTTAGAAAATAATAAGTATGGATTTTATCTACTGATATGCATATATTTCTTGAATTAGCTGAAACACAAATCAATATGAATAAATTTTAGGTGTGGAACCTCCATGTGCCAATAATATGATGTTATTTTATTAATTATCATTCTAAGATTATTATTTATGTTCGCTATTGAATTTAAATTTAAGCGCTCTTGAAAATGTCATAAGGGCTGAAAATTCAGATATTATTGGTGAATCTATTATTTAACAATCCTTCAAAATATGTTTGATATATTCCAATACAGCTTAAAATACATTCAAGCTAAGTACACAATACAAAGAAATTCGTCAATTTTGTTTGATAAGTCAAATCTTCCATCAAAACTACAATCTTATTCACTCGCTCACGAAAAGTCGTGAATACTTTTTTATCCATGATTGGAAATTGATGCAATGTCAAATCAACCGAAACTATAGCTTCCTTATGCTTTGCTGTTTGTTTTTTCAACTCAAACCCTTTCCAGTTTTTTATATTGAATTTGGAGAATCATAATCTCTCAATAACATCCCCATCTAACTCATATTAATCGAGGATCAGTACAGCTTTCAAAGAGATAATAATGTACTTGCAGTAGGTGCTCTTGTAAATATTATAAGCTTTTAAAATTAGATTCTATCAATAACATCATTGCCTGTACTATCAGTATTCCTAATTTATGTTGATACCTTTTATTTGACAAAATTCTCCTTTATAAATTGCAACTAAAATGTAACACCAAAATTATTGAAACATTTTTCTCAAGTCTGATTTTTCATTATTATTGGATAGTTACCGGTATTACTACCGTATGTGTATAGATCGGCCAATTTAAAAAAATCGAAACAATAATGTTGAAATTTGAATGAAATATTGCCAAATGCTATATTAGAATTCATGGTTGTAAATTTTTTACCAAACTTCAAGCTTCTACTGCAGATTTTATACTTTCTTTTTAGATATTAAGCTGGGGTCTGTTTCAGAAGTATTTTAAATCAGGAAAGAGATTGACCCTGACTAGACAAGAATAACATGACTCAGCCTACTATGTAATAAATCCATATTTCAGTGTGTTTCCACATTTTCTTTGTACAGGAATTTTTTGAAACCGGCCCTTGAAAATCCCTTCAATTAAGGTTTTTGGCGGTAGTATCACCTCATCCCAAGTAGGCCTACTGCTCATCCATTTCATTCTAGAGTTTAAATAGTAGTAAATACAACTGTTAGCAAACTGATCAATTTTTCCCAGAATATTAGCAATAATGTTATTTGAAACAAATTCAACTATCTTCAGAGTGCTGCAGTTTGAATTTAATCTAGGACAAGAGAATATTATTCACTGTCATATGTGAATGCTTTAAAATTACTTCATTCAAAGCAAGGTTTGTACAAACCATAAAATGATGATGCATAAACTTGTAAAAGCAATAAAATTGAAATTATTATTATAGGATAATAATTATAGGAATATGAATAACATTTAAACTATAATTTCCAAGTAAAGTCCACCAAGTACACATTCTGAATCATACCTTTTTAGTATTTGAATGAAATGATGGAACGGATATTTTTTATGAAAATTAAGGTAATTTCAAAACAAATCTATGATAAAATAGATTTTATTCTTTAGAAATTATTGGGAATATGTTTTGTCTCTTAAATGAAAAAATGTTCCCTACTAACCCTCCATCGCGACCTGATTCCCTATGTGTCAATTTGTTCAGTAGTTTCTTGATATTAGAAAGAGGAGTCATATTTTTCAACAATTTTGCGAGATTCGTAGAAAGTATTATAAACAAAGTTTAGCTTTGTTCCAGTTACGCCAATCATTCGTCCGTATTATTTCTTCATGGTACAACTTAATTAATTTGTACTTCAGCATATTATATTCAGTATTCAGAGAAACAACATAATAGTGGATGATAGTATTCAAAAGTAGTGTTTTCAATCTTATAACTATATGAAAAGCGTTTCAATTTTCCAGATGTAATAAGAATTATAATAATCATTGAGCGGGAATTTCGCAAGCAGTAACACAACAAAAATGTCATTAATGTTTCTAAACTAAAATGCCCATTTCATGTGATAATACAGATTGTTAGAGTGCCATAATAATACTTTATATTAAAGGTTGAGCTAGTCTTTCTTGAGTATAAATTCCAAGAAATTCTAAACTTATTCGCATTTATGAGATTTTGGAAACTGAATAAAACTGAGTTCCAAAACTCTGATCCTGGGTGATTTTGAAGTATTGGATTTTTTTCAATTAAGTGATATCAAACCAGCACCATTTTTTAATATCTCCACTTTTTTGTAACAAACGTGTAAGCTTGAAGTTGAAATAACTCATCACAAAATATGCCATTTAGATTTATTTTTTAAACTTTTTCCAGCACATTACATCACAGTCACATTCCTCCTCTCACTCATAAACTATTCCAATTTGATTATTTTGACCATCCAGTTTTTATTGTTGTGATCATTATTTTCACGAGTACCTAGTTGAAGTATTATTCACGTCATTATAGTTTGAAATGAGTCAGTATTATATATTATTATTATTTTCATTGAAAGTATATTTTTTATATAATAAAAGCAATTTTTAGAAGAAGTATTCGAGCATGAAAGTTATAATTATGAAGACCATAGAGTGGAACAAACATTCTGGAAATGTAATGATGTTTTTACATGCTGTTAAAAAGAATATTTCAGAATGTGATAGGCCTACTATATTAATTTTACATCACAAGAAAAGTTGAATCAAGAAAATCATAGTATGTGATGAGGGGTTGCCGCTACCTCATCATTACACTAAATAGAACTTTTGATCACGAAGTAAAATTTTTAAAGCCACTAAAATGATTGATTTTCAACATGAAGAGATAACTGACTTCATGCTCAAATACTTTTAAAATAATGTTTCTTTCAATTATTCAAGAATCATAAACATATTATGTTAGGATTATATTTGTTATCGCATGATTATTTTTGCACTATTAATGCTCAAAACTTATAACATAATGATAAATTGTAATTTTATAAATGATTTTATTTTTTATTTTTGTGGAGAATGGAATTATTTACTTAATCAATCATCGCAGCCCTTTGATTTAATATGCCAATGCCGAATAAATTATATAAATACTTTTATTTTATCATGTTTCCATATAGTTAGTTATAATTTCATATAATGTTATTATTATCATGAATATTTTAACTCCATTGTGAAATTAATAGACTATTGTTACGATAATTATTATTATAATTCTAATCATAATTGATACTATTATATCAAATATGTAAATAATTTTTGAACAGAGTGTTTATATTATTATATTGGAGGAAGAATCGTAAGTGAATAATTATTATTACTATTAGACATTACGATGGATAAATAAATGAAATAAAAATGAAACTGACTAAACGAGTGTAAGTTTTAAATTTTATTACATATGCAATATAATTATATAAATTGTAAAGATATATTTGTTGTCAATATGATTATTTAGTAAATGGTAAAAATGTATACCAATTTAATCTGAGTTTGCATTCTTTAACATCCTCCCAGTTTATTTTAATATTGATAGTTTCTACAGAGTTTTTCTAAAAGAAGTTACTGCAGCTTATATTAATTGATAGTTTCTTCCAAAGACAATTAAATTTAACTTCTATTAATACTATTTAATAGTTTATTTTAATGCTATTCAATAGTTAAATTGTCTTTGGTTTCTACAAACAGATTTTTTTCATAAAAGAAGATGATGCATCTTTCTCTTTTGTGGTTTCCAAAAACCAGCCAGTCCAGGGGTCCTCCCCCGGAAAAAATGAAATTTTAACTCCTTAAAACTCGTTTTTATAGTGGTTTTGAAGCTTTTAGTCGTGTTTTATACCATAATTTTTCCATATTTTCAATAAAAAATTAAAATTATTCACTATAGGAGTAGCGAGTAGGTTTGAATATAGAGACTTCTTAAAAAGAAAGAAAATTACGTTATATTACCGCTCTCGTTATACCGACGTTCTGCTGTTAAAATTAATTTAAGCAGTATTTTTTCCCTCTTCCTCGCTCTCTCTCTTTCTCACTCTCTCTCTCTCTCTCTTCTGAGGTACTGGTTCGGCACTGTCACAAATTGAGGGCTTTTAAGCCCTGTAAAAAATAAGATGCTTATTATGTAGGTAAAAGTGATAGAGAACGTGAAAATGCAACTCTCATCTTATTTCTTATCTGGGTAGGAAGAATGAGTACCACTTCTGCACCTGTACACTTTTTTTTAATTTTTATTATAGTTTCAGTGCTGGAATCAAATAATGGCATTTGAAAGTTTATTATTAAACCTCATATTTCCAATTATCAAGAGATATAATCAAATAAAGAGCCAAGTTGTGCACATAAAACAGTATGGAGACATACGGTAGACAACTTCATACTTCTCTTCAATACGCAGTATTAATTGGCAATTATTTTTAGTATCCCCAGTTCAATTACGTAGCGTTTTTCCCAAGTAAGAATACAAATAAAGAACTTCTTGGAATTCATACTTTTTCAATTTGAATTCAATTTATTCATACATGTCATAGGCCATACATTATTAATATTTAGTATTAGTCATACATTATTAGAATTCAGTCAGCACTGACAATAGTCATACAGATATTATTAAAAACAAACAATGCACGAAAACAAAAAACTTGCAGTATTAATTTTCCAACATATTCTACAACATAAAGCAAAAATGTTGACTTATTTAGGTAAGCCTACACCTACACTCAACATTTTAAAATAATGGCAACGGCTACAGCTACAACAATAATGGTAATTCATGATGCATAATATTGATAGTCATAATAATTCAACAATCAACAGTCATATTAGATACAGTCGCTTGTCATCGTCACACTAACATTACTAATCTAACATTAATTTCTATTATTTATTATTATTTTAAGTAGCCTAACAGAACAGTGATGTTACACCAAAAATAAAAATTATTCTACTTTGTTAGGGCTTGTCAACACTATAAGGACATTCATCAAATCAAGCAGCACTTAAGTCTTAATATGAAAATAATAATTGATTGAGCTTCTTTTAAATGGGTTGGCGAAGAGTTGAAAACTTTTTTGCCTATATGCTGAGTGCTCAATTTGTAAAATAATGTTCGATGTGGTTCAGTTCTAATTGCACTCCTAGACCTTGTGTAATGATCGATGACTGTGGATATTTGCGCCTATGTTGTCCAATTTACTCTAGACTTAACTTTTACAGGTAAAAATAGCAACATAAGTGTAAAGTGAAGGACAGTAATAATTCTTGCTGATTTGAAGTAGAATTGTACTCATATTGCTCTGCATGATCTGTTTACTTAAAAGTTACTCAAAAATGCTCTTGAGAATTCTACAACAGCAGAAAAACACTTACCTACATTAAGAGACAATGCAGGTAACTATCAATTAAACTTTCTCTACCAATCTCAAAGCCAGAATAGGATAGTAAAAATGTTGATAAATGGTACTGTACCGGACAAAATAAATATTAAAAAAGGATATTATTATTATTATTATTATTATTGGCGATAGAACTCCTAGAGGAAGACGCTAAGTATTTAATGATTCGTGGTGAATGGTATTCATTTTTTTCTTTGCCCAGTATTCCTTCATTCTTTTGCGAAACCGCTGCTTCCTTTCTTCACTCCATAATGGTCTGTACGGTTTAGGCGCAGCTCTGAGAGAATTTCCCACTTATCCACTTCTTTCTTCTGAATATCTCCTGTTTAATATCTCCTGTTCATTTGTGTTGAGTGAGGTTAGATCCTTTTTAATACTTTCTACCCAGGGTCCTGGATTGGTCAGTGACAGTAGATATCGTAGCACTCTGTTGGTCAGCCTTTGTTCTGGAAGTCTGCGAATATGACCGTAAAACTTTAAACGCCGTTTCTTCATATCTTTTTCTATGTTGGAAAATCCTTCTACAACTTCGTTCTTCTGTAATCTAAATCCATTTTCTGTTTTTCTTGGACCGAGAATTTTCCTGATAATTTTCCTTTCTTCTTTTTTAATGTTGTCCATCTCCATTTTTCGGCTCATAGAAAGAGTCTCACAGGCATATAGGGCTGCAGGCTTTATCACTGTGTTATAGTGTCGAATTTTTGTTACACGGGAAAGAGATTTTTTATTGTAAACATGTTGAACAAGTCCCAATGCTTTCCTAATTTTCTGTAGTCTTACCAACTGGGAGAATCTTTCAGCACCATTAGGTTCTATAATTTCTCCTAAATATTTAAAATGCGGAACTCTGTTTATTTCACCATATTTAGTATTCAATTTTTGAAGTTCAACTTTATTAGCTATGAGGACAGTTTTCTCAAAAGAAATCTGGAGACCTACTTTTTGAGCAGATTCTTTGAGAATTTCCACTTGTCTTGTTGCCTGCTCTTATTATTATTATTATTATTATTTATTTACTCATAACATTTTACTTGATTCATCAAACGGCCACCTTCATCAATTACCACATCTCTGTTGGTTACCGCATTAATAATAATAAACCGGTTTGGTCTAAATAATAAACTCTGTTTCTCACTACGGTACGTTACAAATTTCCAAATTCAATGATTGTTATGCAAAGGTGAATAATTAATTCCAAATACTCTGGAGTCTAGAAGGTAGAAGACTTGCATAGATCATAGATATATATTTTTTATTCATATTATATACGGAATAGTATATATTTTACAAAAAATATTGATACAGTATTGTTATATTATTGTTTTGCAGGGTTTGAAAATGAAATACCTATTTTTTTTAATAGACTACCGAATATGAGCATTTAAGTTTGGCGCTTTGTAGTACCACGGCAGTCTAGCCAACCGCTTTCTCCGGTATTTTAAGTTCAAGCTAATGTTGGATGATTGACAGTCGGTTTCAGTGTAATAAACTCTATCACAATTCTACTTATTTTGTAATTGAAATATCAAAATAGTATTGAAAAAATCATATCAATGTTCATCTAAATTTAGCTTCAATACAGGGCAAGCTTGAGTTTGGCTATCAGCAGTTCAGTTTCGTAGTTCGACTTGAGTGTATGAAAGTGATTTTCAGGAATATCCTGTCCTTTCATGAACTTACTTATTTACCTTTATCAATGAATTATATTTTATTTCTCAATTTCCCATGAAAACATCAAGTGAAGACAAAAAGTACGATTGGATGTCAAACTGATTTTAGTGAAAACAAACGCGAAAGCTCCCAACGAAATCCATTATACCTGTATACCATAACCATAGACGTCGGTCCGTGACAGTAAACATGGCAGACGTTCCTTTAGACGTCGATCATCTAATTCAGAGGCTTTTAGAAGGTAATTTCATACATTTATCACATTCTTTATGTTATTATCAACATTTCCCTTTTGTTATTTACAATATTGTAAACTTTGAAGATGGAAATCAGATGAGAATTGCCTGCAAGACAGTATTTCCTACATGCTCCCAGATGTGTTACTTTTTTCAAGGCCTAAGGCCACTCGAAAACAAAAATATTCAATGCCATTGAATTCAGAGTTATTAATATTATCTGTTATTTATATTCAGGATGACGAATATATCACGGCTCATCTAATCGTCAAATATTTCAATCTTGGTCTTAGCAAGCCCATATTCAATTCTCTCTGAACCTAGCGGAAGAATTTTCTTTAGAATCCTTACAATATTTACCTGCACATGCTTCTTAATTTTTCTTTAGTCCATTTTACTAGAGCTTGAGTTACTTGTTTTGGAAATTCAAAATAGCCTAATTTTGGTTCAAAAAAAGTGGCACATGGTCAACAATGTGATTTAACTTCAATCGCCCAAATTGGTACTGTACAGTCTAACTAGAATTGAGAAAAAACGCTGGTGTTTTCTTATTATTATTATAATAATGAATCTATCTAACCTCTGTAAATGACTTGAAGAGTCGAGGTGATCAGTATAAAGCATTGTCAATTTGTATGTGTCATATTATTTACTTTTAATAAGAAAGTCCATTAAACTGAAGCCTACTTTTGGTAGACTACATTCTATTTCAGGTTATACATATAAATATATTGAATTATAGTTGATCTATTTTATTTAAAGTTATAAGGTTCTTAGCAATTTATAATAAGTTACGGTATTGTTTGTTGAGAACCACCGGTAAACGTGTTAGGTTAGGATTTTATCCAATGGGGTCATGCTCATGCAGCGGATATGAAGGCAGTGCTCATCCTGCAAAAGAAAGAGTGATGACTGACAGTGGGCCACTCGAACACTGCAAACCCATTTTTCGGAGGCTGGGGATTCTTACGGTGTATTGTATGCGCAATACATTTTGCTGTGTCTCCAGTTTGTGAAGGAGGATGTGAGCAAATTGACAACAAGGGCATCTCGTCATGGACGGAACCTAAGAGGAGATAACATGTTGGAGCTGCCTAGATGCCGACTCAACTAGACAATGGAGAGACATCCATGCCTCTCCATCAGGATGTTCCAACAGCTTGCCGCAGAGAATGAAGGATTTAGACTTTGGTACATTCGTAAAAACAATGAAGACATGGCTTAAGGGGAACCCCTTCTATTCCCTTGATGAGTTCCTGGGAAGTTCACTCCAGGACCTGTAAATCCACCCAGATGTGACACAGACAATCCAGGATCCTGGTCATAGGCGAAGAGGAAGGATGGAGGATGAAGATGAATAGGCTAGATCTATTTTAAGGTTAGCATTCGGTAAGGGATTTATCAATTTTGGAGTACCGTAACGCCTTTTTGTTGTAGAAACCCATAATTCAATGAGATTATTAAGTCTCAATATATCAATGCATCACTGTTCCGGCAGGGCACCCAGTAGTGTTCGCCTTTATTACATGGTTATCCGTTGTTTTGATAGTTGAGAATTATTGTCCAAATACTACCAATAGCTAACTGGATCATGGAAAACTTTTTGTTTTGGTCTAGGTTTTAAATCGTTAAGGTAGCTCTTTTTCAATTGTTCTCATTGCTTTGGATAGTAGGGTACCAGTGTAAATTTTATCAATGTTATTGACTTACTATTGCACAGTGTAGTACATCCAACTTGAAACAATACGTTACTTAAATTTTCAATTATAGTCTGGATTTAAATTGAAGGACTTCAATCTTTTTTCCTGCCGCCGCCATAGTTTTGCCAAACTTTTGAATCTTGATATGGGATTACAGAAAAACATGAGCCCATTCACTCAATTGCTAAACTTATTCTAATAAAAAATGACTTTTCCAACATTAAAAATAGTCTACGCTTGGTAAAGTATAATACCTTATCATCCGTATTTATTTACCTTTAATCTGTATTTATTTTATAGACTATGTATATTTTTATTTCCATAAATAACGAGAATAATGAATCATTCATCAAACGAAATAATTTCAATAAAAAAAATCGTTTATAAACCTTAGTCATGAATGTTACATTTTTGAAAACATGAGTTATAATTTCATTCAATTGATGGAAATCACAGCCTTTCATTTCTCTCTTCAGTGACTGTCCGTAGTCTGTAGATAATAACTTTCTTCTGTAACAATACTGTATTTTGAACATTATTTACTATTTTATTAATTTTTTTACAAGTTCCAGCTTGTAATATCATAGAAGCAGTCTCAAACCTAATTGAAATTAAAAATAAAAAAACATTTACTTTGTCTTGCTACTTATCTCTCAATTTGTACTTCCTCTTTCACGCGCAGTGCCATGTTATAGCACAATATGCAGATAATACCTGCATCCATAAGTTTTCAAGGTCTTCATACACCTACTATAAGGCCACCTACTAGCTGCGTTATTTTTATTCAATAATGCAAATCGAATGATGATGGTACGTACTTGAATGGAGGAGGGATAGTAAATGCAATATCAATCTTGGTTGAACTTCAAACTTGAGCTACATTGTATTAATTCAAGCTAGTTAGTTAATTTCTATCCCAAACATTTACAAATAAGGCTTACAGAGGATGGGTTATTATTACAGAACTAACTTATTATTATTACTTACTTTTAAGTTTTAACTAATTAAACTAAGAATAAGAATAAGATACCAAATTCATGGAATTACAAAACATGAATGAAACATACAAGATGCATAATAAATAAATTATAATGCTTTATCAATAATTAGCTTCATCTCAACTAATCATTTATTCATATTTAGAATATGGATGATCAAATGTTCAACTTAAAATAATTTCTATGATTTATTAACCTTAATAGATGTAAATTTTAGATTTTCAATAATTTTGCATGTTTTTATTTGACAATTTTGCCTTAAACAAAGCTCTTCTCTTCTTTCTTGTGATAAAAAGAGTAGAGGAAGAAGAATTGAGGAGAGAAGACGTGCGTCTCTTCTCATTTTCTAATCTATCGTTTATCTACAAGTAAACAGTAGTGCTATTATCGTATCAAAGTAAATTATATCGATCTGAATAAAATTGATAATTGATGATCGATCTTATAATATTGATATAAACAAACTTCCCTGTAGGTTGAGGACTTGTTTTAACTCCACATGCAGCTTTAAACTTGATGACAGTTTGTTTATATTACCAAAGACAATTAGAATACTTAATAGTTTCCTATCGTCTTTGATATTACTGATAAAAGTAGCTGGAGAGTGATCAAATGTAGAATCATGATTCATGAGTAGGACTGATCAGTTTTTGTAAGATTTTACTGGCGCCAAGTGTCTAGAAGTATGCCTTATTTTGTAGCGAACGTAGTAAATACTAAATGGAAAAATTATTCGGATGTAGTTGTATAAATCAATGAATGTTGTAGTTCAAAGAACGAGAATTTTCATTGAAATCACCTCACTCTTTCCGTTCGCAAGTGAGAAGGTCACCCACTTGTAAGCTCTGATCGTAAGTCATTTGTAATGCAAATATCACCGATAAATCTTGCCCGAGTTCTTGGGATATACTGTTGATAAATTTCATTCAATGCTCAGTCGGAGACTGGATGTTAATGAAAGTTAAAAATGTCATTACGAATTGGGTCGTCAGCCTCGTAGTAGGCCTAAGTTGAAATAAACTGTTGGAGATTCGCGTATTTGAAATTAAAATATTACAATTTGATTTTACAACTGTATTTCTTCTCGTATTTGAAATTGAATTTGATTCTCAATTGTATCAGTTCTATTTACCCATTCTGTTGAGACCGTATCAAGATTCGCGTATTTGAAATTAAAATATTACAATTTGATTTTACAACTATTTCTTCTTGTATTTGAAATTCAATTTGATTCTCAATTGTATCAGTTCTATTTACCCATTCTGTTGAGACCGTATCATACAACTAGTAAGAAGAACTTCAAAATGTGTGTTTTTTAATTTTTCTCCAACTTGTCTTTTTTAAACTTTTATAAAGATTTATCTATGTACTTTTATCTATATTATTTATCTATTTTACTTTATTTCATCTTTATTTATCTATAAACTTTTATAAAGATTCATCTTTAAACTTTTATAAAGATATATCTATGAAATGTACAGTTGCATTGTTAAAATTAGTCGAATATCCTCTTTTTGTTTGTATTTTTGGCACTGACATCCTCCATTATCAAGTCACCCACTCCCACAGCAATTTTGTTAATCGAGTAACAAAAGATTGAGCAATTATCATGCAGTAATTGTTTTGATGGAATTTCATCACAAATTTATTATTGGTGCAGCAAAAGTAAGATAGTTTTTGATTTTACCAAGTTTCGGTACGTTGGAAATTTGCCACAGTTTTGGGATTTGGAAAAATCTCTAACATGGGATTGTTTAAAAGATTCAACAGTTGAATTTTTCTCTATTGTTTAAAAAATATAATAGTTGTTGAATTGTTGACTCATAACAGACATTCTATTCATTGCTGACATGAAACCGTCTATGAACTTCATCATTCAATAAAAACACAAAATCATAATTATTTGGGAGAGACAAATTAGGCTCAGTCCTTACTGAATTGAAAATTATGAATCATAATTATCTGAAAGAATTTAAATTGGAAATTTAAAGTATAAACTCAGTTGTGTTGGATTTACAATTGAATAGATATTATGTGGGCTCAATCAATACTACATGACATGAAATACATTACATCAATTTGTTATTAGAATAATGACAAATTTTATTCCGCATTAGATAGGGTATTAAAAACAGTTGACTCATTGAATTTTATGAGTCATTTTCTAGAGCAGTTGTCTTTATCAGTGATCATCATTATTATTACCACTTTTTGTTTACATTGAATCATAATTTATTCATTAAAAACTAAAAGCTAAACGTTAGTAAAACTTTGAGAGCTGCAATATTTTGTATTCTAAATTATTCTTTTTAAATTACGATCCACCTGAAATTAGCTATAGCTCAACTTCATTTTTTAGCCCATATAGTAAGATAGATTACTGTAAACAATAATTACTCTCACTGTCTATAAACGTGTGTATCTTACATGGAATGTGCTTTGTAAGTTTGGGGTTTTTATTTTAAGAATCTATGTAGAAGAAAGCGATTAAAAGTTTTTTTTTTAATACAGGAATTCACGATTATATTATTATTTTAATGAATTTTATCTGATTCGTTTTCTTCTGAAACCTCATGAATGAAAAATCTACAATATTATAAAATAATACAGAGGTAATATTTTTTATAAATATTAAAACTTGTTCAAAATGTAGAAACTTAATTAAAAAGATGCATTGAAAGCTAGTAACTGCAGCCATTTCACTAACTTGTAATATGAAAAATTAAATAAATTCCCATGAAGAAAATTAAATGTTCCAGTAGCGGTGATTCATGACAAAAAATAGTTTCTCTTCTAAACATGAAATTAAATTTATAGTAGTTTCACTCTGTTTTACAAGTGTTTATTTTCGTTCCACTTGAACCAAAGTAGACACCGTAAGTGTTCTACATGTTGAAAAAAAGAACCAACTAATTTTAATGCTCGAAATGATCAAGATTCTCTAATAAGTTGAGACTTATTTATTTTGGCAGTGCTCCAGGGTAGAATTGGAGGCTGACTCGTAGAAATAATTTTCCAAACAGGAAATTTTTTCTAACTTTTGTAAAGTATCTGTACAGTAAAGGTTCAAAAATAGTTGGTCTTCACTCAATGCTGGCTTGGAAAATATTTATAGTTCATTGCTTGCAGAATGGTGTTTCGGTGGAGAAATTAGTTTGAAGTTCATAACAGATTGGTTTATTGCTTCTTTTTTGTTCCCCCTACAATTTGGTATGCATCATATTTCAATTCTGTGCTGTTGAGTGTTTCGACCTGAACATGAAAATTTACCAAGCTTACACAGTCTCGTAGCAATTCTTTTCTAAAAACATCTTTCTTGTTGGATTTCTTTCAACCTTTTGAGTTATTGCCGTACTTACACGTCCTTGTAGTAACGATTGTGTTGATGCTTGTTGCTGACACACGTTGCAATAAATTTCCATATGAAAAGTTCGGTTAAAAGGTATACTTTTGTGAACAAAGCAAATTTAATTGAGTTGTCAAAACTGATAGATGTATTAAAATGTTTTGTTCTGACTTGGTGCATCTTTATCTCTCAATTAAACCATAATTGTATAGATTACTTACATGAAATATTTTATCAAAAGTAATTGTTTTTATGATTATAAAATTGAATGATTCAAATGTTTCTTGATTGTTCAAGATCAATTCTATGTGAACTTTGCTTTTAATAAAAATGAAGCGATCAAGGTTTAAAGAAAATATTAAATTTTGAAAGAAAATTAGTGTTTCATCACTAATTTTATCTTTGTTATTCCAATCTCAATTTTCAATACTATGCTTGAATAATATAACTTGAGTGAGTTGATCATGAGAAACTGCAGTGCTCATTGGGTGCAACTATTTCCTTCGTTTTCGCATTTTGAAATGCATGGGAATTAGATAACTTGTCACTAAAACCTTTACTAGTTTATGACCTCAATTCAAAATCCAGCTTGTCATTATTATCTTTGTTCTTTAACATTTTTATTACAGTAACTATCTCATATGTTGATAAATTGAAAGCTTTATTTATAGAGGAATTGCAGGAATGATTTTCATTGATGAGAATAGATAAATTACTTGATTTTTCACTTTTCACAATACAAAAGTGTTGTGGGCGAAGTCAAGGCACACAAGACCCCTCTTCCACTTAACCCACAAATGAATGAATATTAGTCGTGATCATCAATTTAATAAAGTTTATCATCGTACTCGTCAATTTAATAAACGTTTGCAACGTATTCATCAATTTAATAATGTACAAATTACTGGTATAATGAATTTATGCTTCTTAGCTCTATTTGTGCTATTAGTCAATTTGACTATAATTATTACATTTGTAGTTTATGCAATGGTTGTATTATGAGAGCCTTTAAATGATGAGTGTGATACCGAGGTTAAAATACGAGCGGTAACGCCGCGAGTTATTTTAAGGTACCTCAAGAGTCATTTAAAGGCTAAAATACAACCATTGCATACACCATTTTATCTGCGACCAACAAAAAACAATAATATCTACATTATCAATCTAAACTAATATTGATTCAAACGACCATGTTCTATTTCAATGCTTGCTGTATTAAGTTACGTTCCGTGAGTTGAAACTGGATCAGATTGAACAAGGAACGTTTCATAATGTACAATCTGTATCGAAAAGTCCTCATTTTGATACAAGTTTCAAATTCCATTTCGAAAAAGCTACCGTTTCGATTTCAAAACTGTAATGATTGCGTTATAACACGGTCGTAGATAAAGAATTTTATGAAATTGCAGTAGAGTAGCCTATATGAAAATAATATGTAAATTTTATTATAGATGAAGTCATGAAGTTAATAAAATCCATTTCCATTAGTAAGAAATAGGAATAGAAGCTTGTGATGCCATTGCAAAGACCATCAAAGTATGCTTAAAATGTGTCCCTGACGTCAGAGTTTGACATCTGTTAATGGTCTCAACTTTTTCAGTGATAGTTTTTTCTAGAGTTATCACGTACAGTACTTGAAAGCTACAGCAATGAAAAAACGTAAAAAGCTCAAAAAAGCACTTTGAACGAATAATTTCGCATCTGCAACGCTGATGGCATGTGGGAATAATTCATGTTTAGTAGTTCTTTTGTTTGAATGATTTATTATTGAACTTTTTATTTATTAAATTTATTTTTTTTTAGTCCGAGGATGTCGTCCTGGAAAATCAGTAACAATGCACGAGTCGGAGGTGAGAGGCCTTTGCCTCAAGTCACGGGAAATTTTTCTCCAGCAGCCGATTCTATTGGAACTTGAGGCACCACTGAAAATCTGTGGTAAGTTGGTTTTCCTAAATCCATTCATTTGTTTTGTGAACGGGCAAAATCTACTACTTGAAATATTTATTATTCAGTAATAATACTCGGTAAAGGTCTGTCCATGATTTTAAAGTAATTAAACTTGTTCGCGCGCGCTCTTTTTCCGCTGAAGCTCAGACTGCTAAGGTTAAAATAAGTACAGTCTTGAAAGAAACATAATTTGAGAGCTGAAAAGCTTTTCTATATAATGCATATTCATTTTTACTTCCTCTTCAACAAACAAGAGAGTTGTATTGTAGAAAAATGTAAAATTTCTTGTTCTGAATCAGATAATTTATCAAATATTTGTTTTGTAAGTAAATTTGTAGTATGAATATTGTAACCCAATTCATTTAGAATATTTTAGTTCAAGAAAACATGGAATATCTCCTATAATTATCAATTTTTAATAGATATAACAAAACTCGACATTTTTTGCCGCCATCTTTGTTTTTTGTTGCCTCAGGCATTTTTTTCCTATCACCATTTTTTGTTTGTAGCATTCAGTTATGGATAATCTAAAACTAGTGTTTACTTAAATGATTTGCGTATATTTTCTACTCTTTTGTTTATTCAATTGTTTGTCACTTTACTACCGACATGTCGGTCCCGGCTGCCTAAAAGCAGTCGTTAAGTCAAGTCAGAGACCCTGAACTGATCAGGAGTGACCTGAAAACTCTGACACCAGACCTGAGCCAGCCAGGTTACACGAAATTATTATTATTATTGCCATTGGATTTCAGGTGACGCACACCTAGCAGAGCTAATCACCATGGATATCCTTATTCTCAATATCGAAATGAAGAGATTGACACCATTCCCAAACTTCAATACCTAATACCATAGAGAAGCAATACTCTCTAGTTCTTACTAAGACTGTTCTTTGTGCTAAATGCTTTCTCCCGGACTAGAGAGCATGCTTGATAGTGAATGATTTATTTTTTATTTATTTAATACATTTATAAAAATCACAACAAATAGAGGCTTACAGCTTGACGCCAAAACAAACCTCATTGAAAACCAATTGAAATTAACACTAAAATAAATGAAAAAATAAAATAGAAACAATGTAAAAAATGGATGCAGTATGGAAAAATTCAAGAAGCGACTAAATAATAAATAGATAGTAGATTAATAATGGGTGAGAAAAAATGAAAATAATGTAATAAAATTTTTGTCTAGGTGATATCCACGGCCAGTATACAGATCTTCTGCGGCTGTTTGAATATGGTGGCTTCCCTCCCGAGGCGAATTATCTGTTTCTCGGAGATTACGTGGATCGAGGCAAACAGTCACTTGAGACCATCTGCCTGCTTCTCGCATACAAAATCAAGTACCCTGAAAATTTCTTCCTTTTGAGAGGAAATCATGAATGCGCCAGCATCAACAGGATATATGGATTCTATGATGAGTGTGAGTTGCTATAATATAGTTTAGAATAGAATTCTTGTTTGTGGTATTCATTTATTTGATCGATAATACAATATCAAGGTAAGAAAAAGCAGGCGTCAGCCCAAAACTTATTCTGTTCCAAAATTTACTCGAAAGTGCAGTTTTCTAACTACTGTTTGCCAAGAAATGACGATTTACTAGCTTTCACTATTTACACTTTCGGAAAATGACGATGTATTGGCGTTTTAAAAACTTAGATGCTTCTACAATCGAAACTAAATTCGGATCAATTACGATATATTTCAATTAAGATAGTAATGGGCAAGAACAATTCTCGAAAACAAACACTGAAATAAGGCGATAAAGCCCGCGAGGACATGGAAGTTTTTACTCAGCATGTTTTATTACTCAACACCCTAGAGTCAGTTATCAACGTTTAAAATCCATTGTTTGAAATTTAGAATGTCAGTTAATTGAAAGCAATCTTGCATTAGGAACAACTTTGGCTAGTAATCAAATCCATGGCAATTATTGTTGGGAGTGCATTCTGATAGTCTCTAAGCTGGTTGAATGTTTTTGAGTTGGAAAGCTTCAATCGATTTATTTCGTTTCATTATAAGAGGAATCTGAAAGCATTTTGTGTGAGGGGTTTTAAAATTAATTCATGCTGATTGTATTCATATTTTAATAATTTATGATAATTATAATAATGCCAGTGCTGTAAGACAATACACTGTTGAGTATTACAATCATTGACCAAGTGAAAACATACTATACCCCAGTCGAACTATAACCATACTATAATCTAGTCTAGTCAAAAATATTACCCTGAAAAAGATATTCAAATTGATCAATTTGATTAATCTGTAGTTAATCAAAGTATTTGATAACTGCAGGCTAGTTAAGATTTCAATGAACCAATGCACACCAAACAATTTTCTGCAGCAACAGAAAAATTGACGATCAGAATTTCGCATCGTGTTATAATAACCGTTTCACGTGTTTATGTGTTTGAAGATCGTCAAATATTTGACAAATGTTTGTGAAACCCGACATAAGTTTTTTTTGTGAGGGTGATGCCTCCTCTGGGGCTTGTGTGTGAGTAACAAAGTTTTGTCTAGTTGGATGTGTTCTGAATGTGGTCTGTTGTGTGGGGGATAGGTGTCGATGAGATGTGTAGCCCAGTCAATAAAGGTTTTTATGGAACTAATTAGAAAAAAGCTGAATTTTTGCCTGATGTTACATTGGTATAAGATAAGTTTGTACACAAAAGTCCCCGACCCTACCCCCCTTTCTTCCCCCCCCCCACCCCCCCCAAATTTTCGGTTTCAAGGGGTTCGTATTTCGAACGTATCTCGGCTTCCCATAGAGATATCGAGTCAATATTTTTTTCATTCTTCAGAAAATTAATTTTTCTATCATTTGTTCTATTATTATTCTACTCTAACTCTAGTAGTTCCGTAGTTATTTGAGAAAGATAGAAGAAAAATTCAGATTTTTTGCTTCTAAATTTTATACTTTTGCAAATAAAAGTTTACATGATTGTTTTACAGAAAAATGTTGAATATAAACGTTGTAGAGCATTTCATTATCTTTAATTTGAATAATTACAATCTATATTTTACTTCACATGAACGTGAGAAAAAGTCCATCAAAGTGCAATCTGCACGATCTCGAATCACACGGCGCCTCAGCCAATGCACATATTAAACAGGTGGTTTCTTGAAAATAGTCCAGTCATTGAAGGTGAAATTTTTGCTTACAAATGCTAATACTGTATCTTGGAAGTCCTTGATGATAGAAAATCATGATTGGTTTCAAATTGTAGATCGCAATTTCTTCTTTCATTTCCAATTGAAAATTTTTTAAATATTCATTTTACAAGACAGAAACGATTGATTCTGTATGTCCAAAAGTTTACAACATGTTCCGTTATTTTACATTTTCGGTATTTCTTTTAATTATACAGAGAGTTTGTTTATTAGATTCTAGGCCTGTAGAAGATGAAATTTTCTACAATTTAAGCCCAAATACGTGATAATATCTTGCCTAAATCTTCGTCTAGCTAGAGGCTATTTACTAAACTGTCGAATAGTGAAAAAGTTGAATGAATTTTTCCAATTCTTTAATTAGGTGTTACTTTCTTGTTTAAGAGTGGAAAAATAAAATATATATTAGATTTTGAAGAAAAATATATATTCTCTACAACTTGATCACCATTTGTGATTTTTAACGCCAGTATCTTCCTTACAAGAAGAATTCAACTATTACCGTGCATTTCTAGAACTAAACACAACTTTTCAATTGAAACTCTTCTTATACGAAAAATAATGTAGTTAAAAATCTCGAATGCTGATCAAAATGTTGAGAATTCTCCACTCTTCAAACACTAATATAAAGTGGATATAAATATAGAATAATGTAAATGTGGAATTTGCAGCGTGCTTTAAACTATGCTGTTGTGTTCATTTTTGATGCAAGGAGAGATGACCGCATCATGTCTTTTCAAAGGAGCCTGCAATCGTTAGAGTTGAAGAAGAGAAGGCAATATTTCCTGTTATGTCTTGCCTATCATCACATTGTTGAAGGCAGAAGTCTATAGTAGGCTACTTGAAAGAGACATATACTATCCTTGCACAGGTTATGTGGTTAACGAAAACTATCTAAATAATGTTTCTATTAGACAGTTTTTTATATTTTTCTGGACTATTAATCTGTATTGGGAGTTGGATTTTCAGATAAGTTATAATACATCATTCATTTTCAAAATGGCAGACAAGACTAGGGATGATAGGAATGATAATTTGGCCAGTAAAGTGAAGCATAGGCTATTAGATTTAATTGATTTAGTTGCGCCTGAAGTTTACTATTTTGGACAATGTTATAAGAGGTTTTGTAAAACTGAACTTAATGAAAAAAATTATCGGATGTTCATCATCAACTGAATCCGATTACTCATTTCATTGAGGACGACAATGAGTGCCGGTATTCATTAGAAGAAATAATTGCATGGTTTTGTTACAGACTTTCAAGTCTTTGATTATTTTGAAGTCAAGAATTACAGATTCCTTTCAAGATCGGCTAGTTGTATGAGTATATAATATTCATCTTGGATGAAAAGTACGCATTTTACATACTAGTCACAAGGTATTAGTAAGTTTGTGGTTCGAAAAATAGATAAATAAACGATAAGGGCGATTATTGAATAATTTTATTTGAAAGATAGCAGGAATTATTAAAGAAGACATTCATTTATGATGAATTATGGATGTGGAAAATACGCAAGTGAATATTTTAGTACCTACTAGAAAATACAGTATTATCCAAATATTCTTGCAGAAGAAGAAATTTTATCCTAAGCATGTACAACTTATCAGAGTTAAAAAGCCTCAATGAAATCTCTGGTAAGAAAGGCACTTTTTAAATGTAAGCAATTAACCGTAAATATGTCAGTGAAGTCTACTGATAAGTTATGTATCAAGACTTACACCAACATTAGTTACCAACATCAATATTAATAAGATATAAAGAAATACTATCAATGGAACATTATTTGTCAAAAATAATCGTATTCTAGAAGTTTCCTGAAAGAATAGGACTTCGTTAGTAGAAATTTTTAATTACGTAGAAATTATCTGTAAACAGTTTCAGCGGTGCCCTTCAGCAGCAAGTTACAATGGTGCGGCGGTGGCTATATTGCTCTATTTAAAAAGCCATAATTTCCCCAGCAAACATTAAAATAGTAGACCCATCTATTCAAAATTCAATAGAGATGTTCTTAAATCTATTATTGTGGAATAGGGATTCGTAATACTATACAATGATATTCCCGCCCGGGGAGAAAGTTTTTTGTGCAGTAGCGTTCATCGAATTCCTTACTAGCTATTAATCTGTTGTCAATATTTGCAAAAGCAAAAGTCTTCAGAATATTATATGGCATTAATAATTAGGAATTTCGCTCAATTAATTATTATGATTTAACAGCAACTGTATGGTTGCAATGTCTCATTACCTTCCAACTTAATATTATGTTTTATATTTTTGTAGGCTAGGCCTATACTTTATGTATGAGAATATAAGAAAAAAAATGGTCGTCAATTTGGAAATATCTGTTGAATTATAACATTTTTGAAAAATCCAACTCCAAATACAGATTAATAGTCCAGAGTAATATAAGAAATTGTCGGATTAGAAACATCATAGATAGTTTTCGTTAACCACATAATATTACGCCTGGATCAGTCCATCAAGCGCAGCGAGATCGTGTTTAGCGCACATTAATGGATGGATTAAGATTATAGGATGGTGATTAAATACGGGTTATTATACATCATTTTAAAGATCTTGAAAAGATCTACAAGTTTTACATGTAAACCTTCCGTAAAATATGCTTGTATAAACTTTTATTTAACAAAATGTAAATTTATGAGGCAGAAATTTCGTTTTTCCCTCACATTGTCTGGTAATAACTTTTGAATGGAACGAGATACGTTTAAGTTTCCTGTGACATAATTCTAGGTAATAATGTCCTGGAAAATATGAGATCAAGTTTTATTCAATATCTTCATCGAGGGCTGAGATATACCCGATATACGAAACCCTTGCAAACCGAAACTTTGGGGGGGCATAGGGGGGGAAGCAAGAGGGGTAGGGTCGGGGACTTTTGTGTACAAACGTATCTTATACCAATGTAACATCAGGCAAAAATTCAGCTTTTTTCTAATTAGTTCCCATAAAGGCCTATTATTTCCCTTCATTGACTGGGCTAGTGACTTGTTGCAGGCAAACGCCGATTCAGTATCAAAATCTGGAAGACATTCACGGATTGCTTCAACTGTTTGCCGATTGCGGCTATCATCGATGAGAAGATCTTCTGCTGTCATGGCGGACTCAGTCCCGACCTACAGAGTATGGAACAAATTAGACGCATCATGCGGCCCACCGATGTTCCCGATACAGGTAAACACATTCATTACTTTTTATTACATTGATGAATTACATTATTCATGAATTACCTTATTTTTTTCTACAAGATGGGCCAGAAAGGACTCCCTGATTAGACGGCTGAATTAGAATATATAGAATAGAATATGTTTTTTTATTTCACCAGAAACAATAATTACAAAATAAATTTTCAGCAATATGGATATTGGATGTATGGATATTGGAATTGTAAAAATACCAAACTGATAATTGAATAATTTAATCATTTTCTTTGGGTTTTGAGAATTTCATCATCCATGATCATCAGGCAGCATAATAATATTGTCAATATTGGGTCTTAAGGCTGGTTTTCACGATTCTAGTAGACGTTCTGGTTACTGGTTTATTCGCTGTGTGCACGTAGTTGGTGGGGATAATAAAATCGACACCTGCGCTCACGCGGAATTTTAGTGAACGAAAAAGTTTAGTTTAACATGAGAAAGGATAGGGAATAAGCATTTAAAATGCATTTAAAGTATTGTCGTATTCCTAATTGTATAAATACCGTTCACAATAGTAATTGCGGCTTCTATTCCTTCCATATTTCCAAACGTAAAGTGATTCAACAAAGAAATCGGATCTCAGTTTTGAATTAATCGAGTGAAAAATCAAGTTCAAAAGCATATGGTTGATTTGAAGTCTCGCGCCCATAATGCAATTTGAAATGATAACCAATGGAAATGAACTCAGCTGTGGAGAAACTACATCGTCTGCTCCATGAGCTTCGAACATAACCTTTAAAGTTGATTAAAAAACTTGAATTGAAGATTATAATAATGTTCTAGAACATGCGATGTGATAATTTTATTATTCTAACCATAATTCCACAATCGCTAAGCAGAAAACACAGCGACAGGGAGTTCTATTTCAATTATAAACTAATTTTTACGTACATAGGCCTATCCTTGCCCATGTTAATCTTCCCTCGTAGATTCATACGATTATCCGCCAGAGCGCAACACGGTAGATGCACACAGCGAATAGGCTTCTGGTAACCTCCAGTAAGTAGGACTTCTACTAGAATCGTGAAACCCAGTCAAAAGAGCTAGAGTAGCTTACATTATAAAAATTAGTAGAGCATCTTTTATAGTATACTCCTAACTATAGCAGGATCCTTTTAACTTGTCAGAAAACATATGTTTCGACGAGCAATATCACAATACTTACCCTACAAATGCTGAATCTCGCCGATTATTGAAAAGGTCATTTAAAAAGTTATTCTTTGAAAGGTCTTCTTTAAAAAGGTATTTTAAAGACTTTAAAGGTCTTTAAGACTTTCAAGCCTTTTGATTATTGTGTCGAAATCACTGTTTAATTATTACCGAAACAGCTGATTTCTGACAAGTTGAAAGAATCCTGCTATAACTGTTGGTGCTACCATGTACGTTTTCATTGGTGGAGTTGGATAGTTAGTACTTGCCCAGTAAACTTACCACCAATTTTTTAATGAAACCCCGTCTATGGAGGTAAGTCAAACAGTCCAGTTTCAATTGTGTGCTTTTAATTGAGAAATTATTTTGTTTCCAGGATTGCTCTGTGATCTTCTTTGGTCAGATCCAGACAAAGAAACGCAAACCTGGGGAGAGAATGACCGAGGAGTTTCGTTTGTCTTCGGGGCAGACGTGGTGGCTCGGTTTCTCAGTAGGCATGATCTGGATTTGATTTGCAGAGCACATCAGGTTCGTCCAATATTCATCTCCATGTTTTTTTTTTCATATAAATGTTTTCCAAAGGTTTCGCCCACATGAGCCCTAGGCTTTTGCGTGGGTAATGGGAGAGTTGATGATGATAAGATAAGATAAGATTACTTTATTCATGTAGATAACAATAATTTTAACTGCTTAGATACTAGATTACAAAAGTTGTAAGTAGAAGTAATATAATTCTAGTAGTTTTATGAATTCTGACTAATAATTTTCAACAATGTAAAATGCAATCTAATAATGTTAACATAAGGGAGATTTATCTACATGAAACGGCGAAGTTTGGACATTGGATGATAAGTTTGGATGATAAGAGATGAATTGAACTACTACTTTTTAGACAACCGGGACCGACGGCTTAACAAGCCCTACGAAACACGGACCTTTCTGGAAATTTTCTTCTGAGGGTGATGCACACATTAGCCTTGGGTTTCTGCGTGAGTAATGGGAAGGGTATTTAATGTACATATGAAATTCAACTCTAATGTATTCTTTCAAAGTTTTCATGTGGATGCATTTCGATTTTTTTTTTGCTGTGGATGATGCTCACATAAGCTTGTGCGTGGATAATGGGAAGGATGATGATGATGAATAATAATGTTGGTTGTCCTGCTAATTTGATTCTCGATGGTAATGGATCAATTATTTTTTATTGTCAATTAGTAGTTGTAAATTGAGGCACAATATAGTACGTAGTCAAATATTGAAAAGAATAGTACAAACAAATCATGTATTCCATATTTAAGAGAATTTGTATGTAATGCACGGTCTTGTGATGTGGCTTTGTGATTATATTCTATTTCCATGGAGATTATTCGTAAAAATTCTGTCATCACTGAAATGATTTATTCCTCGTCTACTCCGCATACGCTGAGTTCTAAGTTGATTAATTCCCAAGTTATTAAAGTATTTCCATTCTATTTAGCCTATTACAGACGTATGCTTTTTCCGTCTTTGAATTACTAGTAAACCCTCTATTCACATGGTTTTCATTTGTTCAAAAATATCATCCATTAATGTATTTTTCCTTTATAAAATAGAAATCAAAACCTCACATCACACAACAGATTTCTTATTTCTTCTGTCTTAGCAGTATGGTTGATGAACTTCGTGTAGGCTAGGTTTGTGTAGTATCTGAAAAAATGTTGTCCAATAAGCTCATTAATGGTTTTTTGCTGATTTCACTATCTTTTTTTTAAATTCATCTATCAATGCTTTTATTTTTTGCTCAGGTTGTGGAAGATGGTTACGAGTTCTTTGCAAAGCGTCAATTGGTCACGTTATTCTCAGCTCCAAATTACTGTGGCGAATTCGATAACGCTGGAGGCATGATGTCTGTTGATGAAACCCTTATGTGCTCATTCCAGGTAAGAACAACGTCTATGTTTGAATTTAAAAATGTATTTTCAAGTACATTAATATTCTATTTTGATAAAATAGATTAATATTTCTCCAATGATAGCCTTTAGTTTTTTTAATTCAATTTAAAACACAATATACCTATGGTTATAAAGTTGTATTTCGAATACAGAGTATAGAAATTGTTGCAAACACAAATTTATCAATAAAATTTTGTTTGGTTGCATTCATAGAATCTTCTATCGCTATTCAGTTCTGTTGTCAATGTTTACAGTTGCAGAGGTCTTCAGAACTATTGATTTAGCTTTCGTTGCATATTCGTATCACTATTTTTATTTTTCAATAATCGAATGTATATTATTCACAACCACGAGCTCAACAACCGAATCCGGCATCTTGATATTTCAATAAATGTTTATTAACTAATTAAATTTAAAATTGACTTGAATTTTTATTAAATTAGTCTTTTTATTCAAAGTGAATAACTTCTTAATAACCTCAGTGTCACCTTCACTACTACTCAAAAACTTGTATTACTGAATTAATTAATTAATGGATTTTTGAAATTACAGTTTCCCACTTGTTTTCTCAAACCTTATACATCACTACATTATTTTATGACTGTAATATCTAATTGTAAAAATAATTTGAGTAAAAAAGAATAATGATCATTTGTTTCTAATCACTATCAGTCATGGTGCCAAAAGTGTATAAGGAAAGGATCTTTTGGCTTTTGTGCATTGCAGCTGTCAGGTGTTTTAGGATATTTGAATTGTAAATCATTCCAATAATTTATTCTTTGTTGACTTCATTTAGCTCTTGAACAGTAAGAATGCTTTGGAGAAATCAAATCTTCTGAGTTGATGTCTTTATAATTGAGATGCAGAACGTTTAGATCGGAATGGAATCGATCACTATCAGAGATTTCATATTGATCAAACAGTTCCGACACTTTGATCTCCAAATTTCCGGCTTCTTTGATGACAGTGAGGAAAAATGAAATCATATTTTGTTCTAAAGTTTTATAAACCTGTAGTAGAATGAAAACTTTTCAAGAATTGAAAGGAAGTATTCATTGAATTGAGGAAGATATATATTCTTCTGTTGGATTTTATTTTTATTATTGCGTGATCATAATATTTTTCACTTATTATTGCAGATTTTAAAACCATCTGAAAAGAAGGCGAAGTTCCAATATTCAGGAATGAACTCTGGTCGTCCATCCACGCCCCAGCGTAATCCCACTAAAAAGAAATAAAACGCAAAGGTATTTTACTCTCTAATTCCTCTTTCTAGTTATAGATCGCTATTTATTATGAGTTTTGTACAGATGGGCACAAATGACAATTTCAAAAATTCAAGTATTATTCTGTATTGCTTAAATACTTATTGATTAAATAAATTGATTATTGATTAAAATTCAATTATTCTGTTGTCAATGTTCGCTGTAGCGGAAGTATTCAGAGTATTCTATAGCATTACTAATTAGAAATTTCGTTCAATTAATTATTAAATGATAATTTCCTTGAATCCTTTACTTCAATTACCTTTTTTGATAAGGTTTGAATGATATCCAGTCCCTATCCAACTTTTTAAATAACTAACTCCACGGTAAATTATCGAAGCGATCACCAATCAAATAATAGGCCTAATGATTTCCACTGAAGATTTTTTTGTATTGTGATGCTTTATAATCACTATATAAGTAACAAAACATTTTTCATGCTCTGTAATATTGCAATTTTCGTGAAAAAAGTGAACTAAATTATTACAAGTTTATATTATTTGATGATTATATTGAGAGTAGGTATAGTAGAATACAAAGAGCAATTCCCTTGAATCTTATATTTGAATAACCGTTATATTGAGAATAGAACACAAAGATAAATTCTCTTGAATCCTTTATTTGAATTACAGTATTAAATAAGATGATAAAATTAATAATATCCAGTCACTGTTCCAACAATGATTGTTCCAACAATTTTAATAACTACTGCTGTTAACCACATTACGTTTTTGAAATCAGGGACCTGTTTCATAAAAGTTTAGAAATGTCAAGAAAAGTCGAGAAATACAGGCGATATGGCGATCTCACACTAAACAGATTGATCAGCTGTTGTAACTCATGAAAATATTTCTAGTTCTATGCAATATTTTTGAATATTTCCAATTGTTTATTGAAAGCATATTTTTTCGTATAAATACTCTTGAAAAAGTTAACCACAAGCAGATTATCTATTCATAATTTGAAAAGGTTAATAGACAAGCCGAATTAAGGGTGATTCCCACATATCAGTCCAGTTTTAGTTCAGCTCGTTCTGCGCATATAATCATTAATTTGACGCTTGGCATTAGATGGATGGATAGATAGATATGGTTTCTTTGTCTTCGTACTCTACGGTCATCAGCAACGTCAAGAAATAATACAGTATCTCTCTATCTATCGAATGCCAAGCGTCAAATTAAATGTATCTGATTATACGTCAATGTGCCCAGTCCTCTGTGATCCATCGCCCAGCGAACTGAGACTGAACTGATGTGAGGGAATAGTCCTTCAACATAAAAATTGAAAATATTCACAATAAATTGTTGAATAAAACTTGAAATTTTTGTACTATTAATTACTAATCTGTCTGTTTAGTTGAGTAACCTTTCTCCTCCTGTATTTCCTGACTTCCAAGTTTTATGAAACAGGCCCGTTACTGAATAAAAGTTAAATCAAGTTATGTTGTAGTGTGATTCATTTAATTTGGCGTTGGTGATCAGTAAACAGCTGATGTTACTCAGCTTTGACACAATAATCCAAAGACGTTTTATGCTCGGTTTTTCAGTCGCTCAATAGACAGTTTATGGATCCAGTAGCACTATTGAATCAATAACCATGTGTTATTGATTCAAATGCAAGAAAAGTTATTGATTCAATAAGTTTATTGAACGACTGAAAAACCGGGCATATAACTCTTACAGACCTTTTAAGTCTTCAAAATACTTTTTTAAAATACCTTTTTAAAGTCTTTGCAATAATCTGCGCGATTCAGAATTTGTAGGTTAAGTATTGTGTCAAAGCAGCGTAACATCAGCTGTTTACTGATCGCCAAGCGCCAAATTAAATGAATCACACTATAACTTTCAATCGAAATAATATTAAGATAGTGCTTTGGGAAGTGGTTCTAAAATAATCTGTATTGTTTCAGGGAGGTCGCTGTTCCTGTTTTTAACATGAAAGAAAAAGGAAAATTGTTTTTTTCATATCATCATCTCCATTGTCATGATCATTGCAGTCACCAAACTCATGCATTGTGGCCCGTAGTTAACTGATTGTGTATGAAACGTCTCTATCGAAAGAGTGCTTTCAAATTCACTTGACTTTTCTTCCAATCGAATCAATAATTTCAATTTAAAAAACACTAGATTGTTTATTTCAATTTTCTGCATACTTATTTGTTGAATAAGTCTGTTTCTCTAGTTTTGTTATGTTATTGTTGCAATATTGTTTGAAAATCGAATGGAATTGAAGATTGTTTGTCAGTTTTTATTATTTTTACCAGCGTTTTAAAGTGCGTTGGAGCGGGAACCTAATGGTTAGGAGTTGTATCGACAGAAACGTGTTAAAAAACAAGGCAGCTGACCTGGGATTACTGTTCAATAAAATATAATGATAATATTATTAATAGGTAAAACCCAATTTATGGACCCTGATAATGATGATAATGTCAATATTATTGTTATTGTAAGGTCACAAATAACTATCGAATGATTAGGTAAGAATATTCTCGTTAATACAAATAGAATGCAAATTCAAAGTAACAGAAAAGCATAAATTTCTGTCTTGAATTCATATTTTAACTTGTCGATACACATGATTTCTCTAGTTACATAATAATTATTGTCGTTTGCATTCACTTCTATTCCCGTTTGATATTACTATTTACTGAAATTACTATTGTTTTGTTTTCAATATTTACGATTTGAAGAAAATCCGATCATGTATCTCTATCAATGAAATGTGATTGACATGAATATTTTCAAAATTTCGAGTTAATCATCTATTTCCATTATTAATTTGATTATAAATTTCTACGTCAATATTGTATATTGGTATTATTTCATCATTATTTTGTGTCATACTGTCTGTATCATGAAAATCAATTTCTCCGCCAATTATCAGCTAATACAATATTGCATTTATTATTTTATTATGAAAACTGCTGCACCAATGCTTATTAAATGTCATGTATCACACTAAGTTATATTAGATATACTACGTGATAGGATTCTCATCGTTTCTAATGTTATTATTGACATCAATTAATTGAAATCCTGAAAATGTATTTCTCAAGTCAACACTAACTGGAAATTGTTCATCCTTCTATTTCTTGTTACTAAGAATCAGCAAACACACTTTCTTCAGAACTTTATTAATTGATTATCGTTACACGCTTAGGAAAATTCCAGAATCATTTTAATTTTGAATATCGTTCCGATGAATTTATGGTTTTACTGACCGGCTTTTAAAATTTTCAAGAGCTATATCTTGGTGTAGTACTTTCAATTATTTTTCCAAATTTCTGATCAAATACAAGAAGTTTCAGAAATGAGAAGGAGAGAAGCGAATTCGGTAAATGAAACTAGTTTTTAGCGCTAGTATCATGAATGCTATTCATCATTATTAAACAAAAATTATCAATCTTTATGAATTGGGACATTGAATCTACAGTATATGTTTTTTTTCAATGATACTTTCTTGTTATGTCAAATTTTTATCAGATGGATTAAGGATTTAGTAATATGATTATCATCACATCACTTTATTTAAAGACTTGATTGAAAAATGAATGTAATATTATCAATTAATACTTACAAATAAGATGAAAGTTACTTGCAATAAAAATTAATGTACTCATCAATTTCAAATCTATTAGGACATTAGACAAGTACAAACGATATAGACTATTAAGAAAAAATATTAAGTAATGGAAAACATTAGAGAAACATATTTTTTTATATGTTATCCTTGAAGTGTATAATATTCCTCTATCATTGGATCCTGTATTCACCTAATGTTGAATTAACAATGACGTTAAGTCATTTAGTCAGTTGTTGATTAGGTTTCTGTGGCCCAATATCTTTAATCATTTATTATTTTTTAAGTTTTGATAATATATTTTTGAATATGTGACGTCTATTTCTGGGAGTGTTGGAAGTAGTTCATGCTAAATTTGTTTTTATGGCTGTGTTAAACACTTCCTGACTTGAATTTTCTCATAAATAAAGATGGTTTTGTTTAATTTTTGCGAGCTTCAATCAATCAGTATACTATATTGTTGAAATTTGCTGTTAGTCTTGTATGTCTGAATGTCAATTTGTAATATCTATCAGCAATACAGGTAAGCTTTCGTTATCATTTATCATCATTAGTGAAGTTAATTCACGAAAACGTACTCGTTTTCTAAGAAGGTATTATGTTTGTAATTTGCATACAGTGATTCATCTCATACTTTACAAATTTCAAACGATCTCAGTTTCTTTTACTTAAATAAAATGCACCAATGTTGGACTATATACTAATCATAATAGTTAATGTCGTTGAAATTTGTCAAAAATCTAAGAGAAACGTTACTGTCCTGTCCTTTAAAACATTGTATAGTTGTAATTATTATTTTTTAACAATTGTATTTGTAACGTTAATTTAATAAATTCCCTGTAATTTAATGTGTCGTTTTGTTAATATTCCACCTTCTTTGTTTTGGGTTAACTTCCAAAGTTACACAGAAAATAAAGTTTTAATCTTTATGATGGAACAAGCCCATGAAATCTGAACAGAACATTGTTTTTTAGACGTAATAGAGAAGGCAAATTCATTAATTTGACTCAAGTTGTTATTATTATTATAAAATTATTATATTTGGAATCGCTTCCAAATCTAAGACTAAAGGAAACCAAATATTTGAATAATATATAAAACTGGAATCTTTCATTAAAAATGCTCAATATGGAATAGAAATGATAGTAGTCAAAGAATCATCGAAAATTTGTTATCTGGAATAATAGATGCATGATGAAGTGAAAAATAATGGTCAATTATCAGTCTTATATATATTTTTTATTTTCAATACCGAACATAAATATTATTTTCAATGTAATAACATGTAAAAGAGTTAGCAATCTTACAGTCACAACAAAACTATCGCACTAAATAAAACGAAAAAGAGAAATCAGTTTCGAAGTTTATATTGTACAATTATAAAATAATATACCTATTATTATCAAATGAATTATTGATCGAAAACAAAATTTGAAGGCTGGTCATCGATATCCTTTTTCCAAAAGTATGATTTGATTATAGGAATACCTAACATTAATATTATGTAAAAATAGTTATAATTTGTTGCCTCTAAGCTACTTATTATACATGATACATCTATTCTGTACAATGGATATTTTGTACAATATTTTTATATACAATCATATTTATGATGATTTGTATCCATTATTTCAAACTTGGTTGATTTTGCAAGTATCATGACATTTTTAATAAGTTTGAATCAGTTGTTGCATTTCAAGAGTTAAATGCTCTTATTCTTATTATGGTACTTTTAGTACGTTTGAGCTAAAGATATTTTAGCTGTTTATTTTAAAGTGTTTTTTACACTTACTCCAACTAATACAAAAAAACTCATGTTGAAATAAACTAGTTATCATCAAGTTCAAAAAGAGCTCTGCTATCTTATTCCGTTATTATAAAATATTTTCATTCAAAATATTGTAGTATTCTATTCAAATTACTTATGAATATCATAATTATCTTATTTTTCCATTGAAGCATGAGAGTTTGGCCTCTACTGATATGACAGTATTAAATTTCTATTTTGAAATAATTATTGACCAATAATTTCAGTCGACCAATTTATTCTTAAAATAAAAATGAGTACTAAAAAAAATAAATGAGTATATATTATATAAATTAGTATAAGTATATATCCTTCAAAATCTCAATTGACATATATTTTTGTGTAATTATTGATACGGTAATTTATGTATCCTTGGCTCATCTATCATATCACAGGGCTTCATAATCATCTCTACAATAGGTACCGGTACATTAGATTCCATTCAATTATTTATAGATAGATACATTCTCATTTATGACGTAGGCTATTCTCACTAATAATAATTCAATAAATTTTATGGTAGTTTGAGTATTTTTAAACTCCGATTCTTAAGCACTCTTCAAAGTTTTCAAGAATGGGTTTCAAACTTGGTTTGAAAAACATAATAATTAATTATACATTATTGCTGAATTCAAAAATGAGTCTAGTGATAACGTATTAGTTGTAGTCCACATTTTCTCCACCAAATCTCAATGAATTTAGTCTTGTTGTGGAGCCTTTTCACCAAACACTTTCAGCTCGTTTCTAAGCACTTTTCCGGCCGGATTTCTAGGAATTACGTCAAGGAATCTCACACCACCGGTCAGTCTTTTGTAGGCGACAACCCTCGGCTCGACAAAAGAAGTGATGTCGTTCTCAGTAAGGGTGGCGCGGGCTTTCCTCACTACAAACGCCCGAGGAAGTTCTCCAGAAAGGATGTCTGGAATTCCAACCACAGCTACGTCAGCGACTCCAGGAATCTGCAAGACAATACTCTCCAGTTCGGTAGGTGATACCTGAAACAATTACATTATTCTTATCAATCACATACGAACAAATTTTAAAATATTGATCGATGATCATTATATAGAGTTATAGAGAATAATTTCATTTTTTGACAGAAGTTCCATAGATAAATTCAACGAATCAAGTTAACTCAAATCCAACTAAGCAAGCACTCAAACTCGCATGGATAAAGAATAATGTTATGTTATACTTGAATATTATTCTTCCAACTAATATTAAATGATTGCCTGTTTGTAGTGAAGCGAATCAAAAGTATGTACATCGCAGTTCGTAAATGGATCATTATCTTCAAAATTTCAATTTTTGGAAATACATTTCAAAATCAGTACCGTATTAAAATTCATGAATACACTCATGACGAGTTCGTATGTTCATATACCTAATGGATTTGCAGATATTGGAAATATTTAGCTCTCAGTGATTTGTACTTGCTTGGTAAAATTTAGTTTAATATTTTATAGTAAATTGCAGACAAAATGAGTATCGAATTCATGACTGAGGCAGTGAAGTACCTAGGTTTTAAAAATGATTGCTGTAGCCAAGAATTGGCTAAGTAATTTCGGAGATCTCATCAATTATTGTACTGTATTTTAAAATATTTATATTGTTTAGTTCAGAAATATATTTTCTCTATAAATTCAATTTTCAAATCTTTGTATTATTCAATTGAATAGATTATCAAGTAAAAACATTATTTGAAGCTAAACAGTAAAGTTACTGCTATTTTTAATTCTACATTTGAACGCTCGCGCTATCTTCAATTGAGCTACGCGATTGCCAACTAGGAACAGATTGATGAATGCTAGACTTTGTTCGATTATTCACGAAATATACAATTCTTATCACTAAAAACCATTAAAAACTCATTTGAGATTGATTTTGAATATTAATTTGTACAAATGAAATGATTCATCGTTATTAATTGCTTCAATAACAAGCAATCGTTTGTGGACTTGTCGTGTCACGTTGGCACTACTGTACAACGTAGAGAAGCCGAGATCTTTCTCTTGTTCGGTCGCAACTGTGTTTGTGTGAAAGTAATGGAGTCATTGATTTCGCAATTTGTCAAGTCTGTACGTATTTGTTATTAGTTTTGTGATAAATATTAAACATCTTTACTCAATTCGTTTAAAATTGTAAGTTGACTCTTGTTTATATGAGTGAAATAGTTCGTTTTGTGATGGATAACGCTGAGGAAATATTGCAGTCCTTGGAATCTTTCTCCAAACTGAAGCCGAAAGAAATACCTAAAGAACTGGACGACTATCTTGGTTATGTAGCTAAAACAGGGGATCCTGTGTATCAGTGGCAGTATGTAAGGTGTTTATTCCATGAAAAACTTTTAAAAGTGATTACAGAGTTCTACGAAAATTCTCCATCATTCGATAACCCTCCATGTCCGAACGTTGATCCGTTCAACTACGAAAGAATGAAGACGAGTCTGCTTGAACGTTTGGACAATTTTCACAATGCCCCGTTTACAGTGCAGAGGATATGTGAGCTATTGACTAGCCCACGTAAACATTACGGCCGAGTTGACAAATTCATGCGTGCTGTTGAGAAAAATATTTTGGTGGTTAGTACTAGAGAACCAGGTTTTGCTAAACGTTCTGAGACTGACGAAACTGTTCTTAGTGTGAATGGTGTTCCTGAAAATAAAGATAATGAATCCGATGGAAGCAGCAGGGTTAATTTACCCCTTGATGACATACCAACAAATAATGCATCTTGTTCTCCTTCAGTTACTGTCGAGAATGCAGTCAATTCATGTGTTATTCAAGAGGAAATAGAAATCAACTCGGCCAGTTCAACAACTGCAGCTGAAGACAAAGGTTGGTTAGAAACAAATGAAAGTAAAATGGCTGTTGATCCAACTTCTCAGTCCACTACCGTTACCAACAAATCTGAAGTTAGTAACAATACTAGCAAATCTGATGTAGTTTCCACTTCGAGTGAATTGGATAAAGCATCATCATCTTCAACATTTTTACATAGTAGTGAGAAGCTGATTTCGAAGAATAATTCATCAACGGATCAGTCCAAGTTGATCAATTTACCTCCTTCAGAAGATTCTCCACTATCGCCCGAACCGAATCCCGATGAAGTTTTATGCGATGCCAGCAGTGATGAAGAGAGCTGTTCTCCTCAAAAGAATTATCCAGAAAATTTTCAGCCAACAGAGGAAAGTCAGACAAGCGAGGTCGTGGACTCTGAAAAGTCTGATGAATCGAACCAGTTGGATTCAACCCCTGATTCAGAAGCTGTATCCGTTGTAATAAGAAACTGTGAAAACTTGGAAGAGATAGATTCATCTGTAGAACAGCAGGTTTCGTCTGTCAGTATGGCTCCTGATTCAAGTAACGAATGTTTCAGTAATGACAAAAGTGGGAATGAGGAAATTACTGTAACTGAAGAAGAAAAAGATTCTGAACCAAGTACTATTACATCTTCGCAACATATACAGGAGGAAACAATTGAATCAGTCGCTGTTGTTAGTGAAGGTACATCGGACTCACCAAAAACAGAAGACCTTGTCCAAGTGGAATTACCAGAAAGCGAGGAAGTAACTGAGGGAATTGTCGTGAATGAGAGCGTGGTCAGTGAAAGCGAATGCAGTGTTTCAATTGAGGAGGTCACCGATTCAAAAGAGGCTGAGGATGAAGTGGAAATCGACAGCAAAGCCACTGATGTTGTTGCAGAAGCACCTGTTGAAAGAGAAGTGATAGTTGAAGAGGAGGAGGAAGAAGAAGAGGAAGTGGAGAAGAAAGTGGAGGAAGTGCAAGAAAGCACAGAAGCTGTTGAGGAGGTTTGTGCGAGTTCGACGTTTGAGGTAACTGAAGAAGAAACTGCAGAAGGTGAAGGAGAAGATGAAGAACCACGGGAAAGCGGATCAGTTATTCACACAACTCAAAGCGTTTGTCCAGTCGAGCAGGAGGTTGAAGCAGAATCCACCCAGCAAGAAGACGTCCAAGAAAAGTTTTCCGTTGAAGAGAATCAAGTTGAATCGATCTGCATTGACCAGTCTAGCTGCGATGCGACGAACGAGGCTGAGGCAATGGATGTAGACGACAGCGCCAGCAATCAGATGGCCATTGGAGAGGTCGAAATGAACGAAGAGGAACCAATGGACCAAAGCGATCAAGCTCAACCCTGAGCTGGTAAGATTTTGCTTGCATTTGAAGGGCAAATACACGTTGCATAGTATGCATAAGTTGCAAGTTTGCATGCATTCTATGCAAGGTGTATCTGCGCCTTTTACTGTAGTTACTTTTCTTATTCATTCCATTTACCCGCATTGTTGAGGTTAGATTAGATTTTTTAAATAGGTGTGCCATTGTTTTAAGTTGCCATGACGATTTCAGGTGATAAGTTTGGTCAATGTTGCTATTGGTTACTGTGTGACAATCTCAGGTGATATGTAAAGGAAAAGGCATTCAAAGTTAGATCCAAAATTTTAGGTACGGGAGGGAAGGCTATTTTTCTACTGAAAATAGGTAATTATCTACTAAAAATCTACTGATTTTAGGTGACATCAGATAATGTTGAACTTATATGTCTCCCGAGAACACATTCTTATTCGAAATCACTATGTCCACTAAAATGTTTTATTTTATCATGCTCTTTACCTTGGTTCATACTCCCAATGCAATTCATTTCAAGATATAGTATTCAAGATATTCATCATTGAATATAAATATTGTAAGCAATTATAAGCATCGTAAAAGGCACCGCATGGTAGGCTAAGCTTTATATATTTTTAATAGATTATTCAATGAAATCTGTTAATGTTTATTCTATTCAGATCTGATTCACCTTTATTTGGCTATCTGCAGACTTGTTCAACATAAGATGCTATTTCCAGGCAACTGGAAAATGAATTCTAGCATTAGTTCTATCATTTAAATTTTTGCGTTTCTCAACCACATTTCGTTGAAAATTAATTTAAATTTCATCAGCATAGAATTTTATGTCAGTTCCTAACTAATAGTAGCATCAGTTCTTTCTTCAACTATATAGTTTGTTAGTAATTCCAAGTTATTAGTTTTCTAGTTAGTATAACCATTTTGGCTAAATACAGTATAACCATTTTGAAATGAATAGCTTTTGAATTGGGATCGATAAGAAATTTTATTGGGAACTTTAATGAACTGTACAATTTGTCTGTGTTGACTCGTTGAAGTTGTTGAACGCTTAGACAATCTATTGAATTAAATTGTTTGTTTTTTTTCTTCTAGGAATGGACACGAGTGACTGTAACCCTGTCACTGGCATGGACTACCTATAGAATTACGTATGGTCAACATAATTGAGCACTACTGGTGAGGTGAAAATGGACAACAATCTTCTTTCAAATGGCATTGAAGTTGAGAGTTATTGCAGCTGCAGCTTCCAACTGTGACTTATTTTTCGGACTAATGCAAAAACAGTTTGTGGCAGTATAAGTTGAATTGGTGAGCACAAAAACACTTTCAGATGAACTAGATTTTTATTGTGAATTTGAATACTTTTATAGTTGAATGTGCATTGTACTACATGTGTAATTCCTGATTAAGAGTTGAATTAGATAAATGTGTAAATAGAAGATTTCCAGTCGTTGATACACCACTTGACATAATCTGGCACACTTAATTTGATAGAAACGTATTAATTGGAAAGATATTACTACAGTTTTGTTTCTTTTTTCATTTTTTGAACTCTGAAGTAGGTAGAGGGTGTACTTTTTAGCAAGGTTGTACTTTGTATAGCAAGTTCAATAACTGTGTTATGGGGTCAAGTATTCATCCAATTGGTTTTCCTCATGTGAGTGACATTAGTATAATAATTATTGTACTGTATTTGCAAAGGTTGGTGTTCAACTTGAATAGAGTTGGGTTGTAGTTTATTTTTTCAACCTGATTGGTGGCCAATGGGCGACAATCTAATACAATTTGAAGTTATTTCATCTAGTACTAAACTTGATTGAATAACATTTTGTAGGTGTAGTGACGGCATCACATTAAAAATGTAAATCCTCAAGTTTTATGGCTTGTGTATTGTTCTCCGTTCACTGCCATAAGATATCACATAATGTTAGAATAATTCTCTTCTAGTTCCTGTTGTTAAATTTTCAACCCAGACTAGTTTTTATACAAAGTTTCTTAAATAAGAATAGATTTCTCCTCTTTGATAGAGCTCCAATAAATCGTAATGATTCGTACAAAATTGATACTGGCTATTTCAATACTAGGGACTCCAATTGCTTTTCTACATACGAAAATGGTATTTCCTATTTGTCCTATTCAAATAATATTTTTAATCAGTCTCCGATTTTATCCTAGTTTTTTTTACAAAGTTTCTTAAATAATAATAGATTAATGCTCTTTGATAGAGATGTGTAAAATTGAAACTAGCTATTTCAATACTACAAAATAGGGGTTTCCATCGCTTTTGTACATAGAAATATGAGATTTCCCACTTGTTCCTACTCTAGATATTATTTTTAATAAGTTTTCTTGTTCTTCTAAGTATTCTTCATAGCCTTCTTTTTCTATAAATATCTTGCCTAAGAAAATTTAATAATCCCTTCCAGGTAGACGTGATTCCAATTGAAATAAAGCTAATTGAAGATTTCGATCATCAATTAATAATTCAGTAATTATTGAAACGACATTGTTGAGAATGAATCTGAAGTATCATTCAAATCAATGGAATGATTTTTGAAGCATCCTTACATCTTAGATTCTGTGGTAGGGACCAGATAAAATGATTAAATTATAAATTAGAACATTTTTGGGCGTAAGCTGGTTGGACCTTTACGTACGTGTATCAATTACATTGCTGAAGGAACAAATATTTCATCCGAATAATGTATTGAGTTACTCAACAGTTGAGTAACGTATTAATAAAATTCCTTTCCCTTAAGATCAGGTTTCGATATGTTTCAATTATGATCCTTAGCTAGAAGTCTTTTACTTTTTACACACGTTACATTCTAATTATTTTAATGTTCGATTATTTTTTAAACCCCTCTGCTGCCTTACATCACATGACTGACTCTGGGTGCCTCAATGTGTGTTCTCAACCCAATGTTTGTTTCATTATTTTATAATATTGCTAATATTGTAAACTCGTAATGCACTTTCCTGTCTTTATAATAATGCCAAAAATTTACGATTAAACAATAAAAAGTTTTCAAATATTCAGGTTATCTCTGTAAATGTAGTTTGAAAATATGTGTATGAAGACGGGAACTCAACTTCGTTGAGTGGGGTAGTTAGTTCTAAAGCATTTATCAATAAACACATTTCGTTTCAATGTTTAGTTTTAAAAAGTGACCAATTGAATTGTTTGTCAGAAAATTGTGATTTTATAAAGCGAATGCTTTCTTCAAATGTTGTGTTGTTTATTTTTTGTTTATTAGCTTGTGTAGTTAGAAGATCTTCTAAGTCTGCTTTCCACTGAGAGCGAAACGGACTCGGTTTAACTCGCAATAACAAAATTGATTCCCTCTACTAAAAAAAACCTAAAATTACTTAATTATTGATTCAGCTGAAGGGCCTGAGCAATAATGAGTGTAATAATAAGTTGAAAGAGTTCGCTGCAGAAAATAATGTTTTTCTTGAACTCTTTTTCAATATTTTTACAGTGGAAGGCAGGCTTTCTCTTGTAGTAAATCATTGAAAAATCTTATCGAAAAAGATAATCTTATAAAGTCTATGGACTGACTTATTCTAGTAGTCTTGTTCATGGATTTGAAATTTGAATAAAATAGTTCATTGGTTTGATTCTAATGGAACAAGTTGAGTTGGTTCTAAGGTCTTTGGTGTAAGAATTTACAAATGCAGCAGATGGAAGATTATTCCTTACGATGGTATCCATGCAATTACATTTAAACTATTGATGTTATTGTGTTGTAGATCCATTCTTTCCTCTACTGGTAAGATTAAACTGATTTAAAAAAACTTGCAAACTTTGTAAGCTGTGTAACAAAATTTTACACTGATTTTAAAGTAGAAATACAAACTTGCATTATAGTGACGATAGATTTGTCCATACAATAGTCTGTATAGTAAGTTTGTTTTTCTACTTTATCAGTTTTTTTTATCAGTATAGGCTAGACAACCAACATCAATGTAGCTACATTGACATCTTCAGCTAATTTAGAATTGGTTGATGTAGGTGATAAGGTTAGTATAAAGCATTCTAATAGAAATCGTACAAAAGTCTTGTAACGAATTTTGTTCGTAGACTTCAACCTTTGGCAGTTGATACTGTAGCTATTATTCGATCAATCTTGTTTGGCATCATTTACTTCAACATTGGTTGCCAAGAAAAATATGCATTACAATACTAAGGGCCAATGACATATTTTTGTTGACAGCTTTGCAACTCTGATTAATAACAACGCTGAGCATTATAAAAAAATGAAGATTAGACAGAGTTGATAGATTAAAAAAATATAAACTAAAAAATGAAATATAAATTGAAAAATATAATTATAATTTATATTATAAAATATAAACATGAAATAAAAAAAAAAATACTGTACCTGAAAATCATCTAAATGGTTGGGATATTCACAGGCGGTTAGTTGCACGAACATCCAATTAAATTTTACCGCCGTAAGATGATGTCATCTAACAAAATTGATGCATTCATCGAACTGACGTCATTTTAAGGTGGTTAAATTTAATTGAATTTTCGTGTAATTGGCCAAAACACTTCTAGAGTTTGGCAAGCAAATGGTAATGACTGAATTTGGAGACTACTGGACCTGTTTCATAAAAATTTGGTCCTGTGAACCAGGAGAAAGACGGATATTCACTAGACACGAGTAGCACGGCATGCTATGCAAAAACTTATAAGTCTAGTTTGCAGACATCTTTTTACTGCATTACATGTCTTCTAAAATTTATTGAAAGAGGCCCCTGATATAATAAATTTATTATGAAAATAAAACATTCATTATTTATAAGAGATTCTAATTTAGAGTACCGTGCTAATTTTTATTCTGCTAATTATCAGCAATTATTCTGTTAATATCGTCAATCACTATACTCTATGAGTTCTTGTAAGTGACCGGAGGCCTGTTTCATAAAAAAATTAGATGTACTGTAAAACTGGATTAAGACAGTTACACCCTGGACATGGATAGCACGACATATGCAATAAACTCCAAAGTCCAGTGTAAGCCTGCCTTTTTACTCTATTACAAGGCTAAAAACTTTTATTAAAAGGGTCCTTTTGAGCCTGCAGAAGTTCTGATTTTTTTTTAGAATTTGAACAATTTCGTCTCTGATTAGTATGCCGGACAATACGGAATGAAGGATAAGCGAGACTACTGTATTCTGGACTAATTGAATTTAATGATTGTATAATTTTTAATCCTACCTGATTTCCTTTGACTTTGATCAGCTCCTTCGTTCTGTCAACTATGAAAAAGTATCCATCCTCGTCGTAATAGGCGACGTCCCCAGTTTTCAGCCACCCATCTTCGGTAATAGTCTCTTTTGTGGCCTCCTCGTTCTTCAGGTAGCCTTTCATAATCTGCAAAAATAGTTTCATCCGTTTGTCAGATAAATCAGCTCTTGAAATTGTTTTTGAAAAAATAATACAGTATCGTTATTTGAAATTCAATCGGAAATTTTGATATAAGAATCTAACACTCCCTCGAAAACAATATAGTACACTTGGTGAGTATAAAATGTATAATGAAGTTATTATACATTGTATCGAATAATTTATAATGAAGTTATTATACAATTACGTCTTGTCACATATTTTAAAACTTGAAATCTGCAAAAGAAGTAGTATTTAACTTTAGTACCTATTTCTACTAAGATGAAGTCGTGTAAGAGATAATCCATTAGGATGTGGTTGTATGTTTTAGTAAAAGAGAGGCAGGCAGGAGTGTAGGTGCCCCCAACTAAGCTCGTTTGATTCAGGGGCCACCCATGGGCGGAGTTAGAGGATATTTCCTGGGAGGGCTTCTGACATAAAGTTTTTGCTAAAAACTATTATATAACTACATTTTTATAAAATTTGCTACAATAATTTGGGGGCTTAGCCTCCCCCCCCAAGCCCCCCTTAAATCCGCCTATGGGCCACCCTACAAGAATCCTACTTTAACATTGAATAGATTTAAAAGCATGTAGTGTTTTGAAGTGAACGTTATCATAGATAGAACATTTATTTGTTTACTGTGAAAGTAATTATACAATTATTCGTCCAAAAAATATCCTGACTAAAATTTGTAGAACAAATATTGATGTAGTGGAACCTCTCCTTAATTGGAGAAATTTGTCGAAATTGTCAATTCCACTTTATTAAACACATATTGATTCACAGGACCACGGTTTCATGTTACACTTAACACATCTTCAACCGAGTAAAAATGGAAAATGGAAATAATCACTTTCATAATATTTGTTGAAATTGTCAATTCCAACAAGTTTTCTCATGAAAGTAAATATTTTTTAGACGACTACTACCACGAGTTGGACAAGTCTTCAAGTATATATTTTTTTAATTTAAATTTCTTCTCAACATGCATTTGTACCAACCTGTGGTCCCTTGACCCATAACTCTCCGGACTGTTGTGGCCCGAGGCTTTCTCCCGTTGTGAGGCTGACAATTTGGGCTTTGGTTCCCTTGACCAGTTGACCACAGGAGCCAACTTTCGAGGCTGGCATGTTGTGCGGAGAGAGCAGAGTACAAGGTGATGTTTCAGTCATACCGTAACCTGAAATTTTGAAGATTCACATTTTTAATGTTAAATTCGATTTTGCATTGTATTTTTTAAAGTTGATTTTGCATTTTTGAAATTACTTATGTTATGCTCTATTCGTTCATTTCAACTGTGTGCGTACCGCCTTAGATGTAGATGAAGATGTAAGTCAGGTTTACAATGTCCATGAAAAAAAGTTTTTTTTAATCGTTATTGTACTTGGAAGTTGCAAGATAAACGGCCAATTACACGAAAATCCAGAAGAAACGAAAAGAGCAGAAATTGAATGAATGTGAAATTGAGAGGAAAGTTCTGTTTTATTCTATCTAATACAAAGTCAAAATTTATAACATAAAATACAGCAAGTACCGGTACTGCAAAAATCTTGCTTTGAATAATTTAAAAATACAAATCAATTAATGAATACATCTCACTATAATGCTATAATTATCTGTTGGGGTGAATTCATTTACTGGCCGTAATACTAATATTTGATACGATACTTATGAATGAAGGAAGTAACATTACATTCAATTCAATCATTAAACAAAAAATAGATAAATTAATCAATTATAAATAAAAAAATTCAATCAGTTCAACAGTAACGTGTAGAGTTCTTCTTAGTCGAGCACTTTGAAAAATCACGTTTTCACGAGTCGAATTAAACAAGTTGATGCGACAAGATTTTCAAGTAAACTGATGTAAAATAAAAAGCATTGATGGAGCATGTATCTGATTGATAAGCATTGATAGAGAAAACATATAATTATTAGATTATTACTATATTAAATTGAATTTTGGAACTATTTTGAACCACCATAAACTTTCTGGAAAATAGTGAAGATGTGAATCACCTTGTCTAATATCGATGTTGTCTCCTCTGCCGATTTTATCTCTGAACTTATCCAAGAGTGCTTTTGAAGCCGGTGCAGCTCCACAGGTGACTTCCTTGATGCTCGATAAGTGTTCAGACTTGACGGCAGGGTGCGTTGCCAAAAACATCAACAGTGAAGGCACTACAAACAGGACGGTTGGCTGAAAAAGAGTAAGTTCAATCAATGCTGTTGATTCTTACATGAAAAGATTATTGTTATGTAGGATTAGCAACAACTTTCATTGTAAAAACACTTATTGAATCTGTTACAACTTATCAACTGTTCTCTTTGAAAGCAAAGGTATAAGTTATAATCTCACTGAGGACCACCTTCATTTAAACTTGAAAGCTACGAGATCTATGACTAATATAAACAAGAACATCCCGATGCCATAGAGCCTGTGTGGGATGCTACACATAAGAAAAAACTCAATGAAAAGTAAGCTCTAGAAGGGCTAAAGGCCGTTCCAGTCATTAGAAAGTAAATTACCTAGGTACCTTCAAAAAATAAAATCCCAATAACATCTTGGAAAAAATTATATTATACTCTTCTAACTATGATGTAAGTAGTTTTTAATTTTCTTATTTTATGCTTCATGTTGATGCTGTGAGCACTATTGTACCCTGATGAAAATGTTGTAATCTGATTGTGTAATTTTGACGAAATAAATTCAATTTCAACTGTGCAAAAGGAATTTTTGTAACATAAATTTGTTGCAGATGACCGGAATTGAGGATGAGTTTGAGCTTCAATCGGAGGAGTGTGAATCGTCTTTACTGGAGAACGTTTTCCATGGGAAATTGCTGAACTGGAATTAGATTATTCTACATGCTTCATGAGACAAAATAATAGGTGAGCGACTTAAGATTAAGTAATCCTTAATAATATATTATAGAGTAGTAATTTTCCATTAAATGACAAATAAACTGCTTAGCAAAATTTCATTTCTTAGGTACTACGCTCTTCTAATAGCCTACTATATATAGATCTAATAAATCTGATTCATTGAATCACAGAGGAGAGAGTATTCCCTCCTCTGAGGATATCCCTCCTCTGTGATTGAATGTATCAGTATGTATATTGAACTATTATTATACAGGTCTTTCATAAATAATAAACGAGGAGGAGTAGGTACTTACTCTATATTTGATCACAGCTTCCAAGTACATTTCTGGCGTAAATTTCGGTAAAGTAATCATGTGCATTCCATAAATCATTATGGTATTCAGTATTCCATTAAATCCGTAAATGTGGAAAAATGGTAGAACACTCAGAACTTTTTCCTGGTAGTTGCCTAGAACGAAATACAAGGATATTTGTTTAAAAAAGACTCCAAAATTATTGTTAGATAAATGAATTGAGCCTTCCTTGTTAATCCATTACCATTCTCAAGTATCCCTCATTATCATCATTTTGTCATCTTTGATAAATCTTCAATTCAATCTCTGTTCAGTGTTTCTAATAACTGTAAAACATTTGTTAAAGTACATTAATTGACGCATATTTCGAATTGAATCTCATAATAGGCTCAGTAGGCTATTGAAAATTTTCATTCATCTTAGGTTCTTCATGACTTTGTTCTAAAGATTTTTCCGGGTCATCCACTTCCAATAAATCCGAAACTGAGTAATAAATTCTTAATGCTAAGCTACTAATGTTTGAAAGTAACTTCCTGAGAGGATCACTAAGCTGAGTACTTATTCAATTGCTTGAGGCTGAGTGTGAGAATCATTGAATCCTTAATAGAACTATTTTTATTTGTTATTCGTTGCTCTCCTTGATAAACATTTTTCCAGTAAAAACCTAAAATTAATGGCGAAAAGGCTAAATATATCAGAGTTGATATTTAGCCGCAACAACAAATTGTAGAATTATATATTTAGAATTATAACTTGTAGAATTGTTTTATTGTCAAATATTGGAGAATCATCTAGTTTTAAGAGAATTGCCTGCAGTCGGGACATGATTGATCAGTGACTAGTGCTTGCATTGTTCCAAATTAACCACACAATTCTTGTGAGTCAGCTGGACCCCCTTGGGCTTTCCCGTGGTTCCAGAATTATATATTTAGAATTATAACTTGTATTGTAGAATTTTTATTGTAAAATATTGGAGAATTATCTAGTTTTTAAAGAATTACCTGCAGTCGGGACATGATTGACGAGTGACTTGTGCTTGCATTGTTCCAAATTGACCACACAATTCTTGTGAGTCAGCTGGACCCCCTTGGGCATCCCCGTGGTTCCACTGGAATAGGGCAAAAGAGCCACATCGTCTGGCGATATTTTTGGAAAAGGAGCATCGCCTCTCTGAGTCAAAATGAATGTTTTGAAGTCGAATATCTTCCTTGACGGATCGGTCTCACCGCCGCCAACAATTACTGTGCCTTTATAATTCCGTAGAGTTGGTGCCACCGCTTTTGTTATTTCTGCTAGCTGGGGTATTGTCACACAGCATTTCACCTCTGCGTTCTCGAATTGTCTCTTCACCTCACCTGAAAGGAAAGCCGTAATCAATCAATTGAAAAATTGTAATATTCAAGTCTATTTTTTAACTACAGTTTGAATAAAACAAATTCTAACTTGGGCTGGGGTGAATTTAAAACTGTTTTTGTCAGAAATCGTCCGTTGTCCGAACAGCTGACCATTTCATTCAATGTTAGCATTTTAGATGATCGTTCGTTTTCTGACAAAAACGGTTCTAGTGAGTGACCAGGCCAAGTGACAACTTGTTTTATTCAAACTATAGTGCTAACGCGGTATTTTTTGGATTCAATTTATTATGCACATAGAAAGATATCCATTTTGCATCTGATGTTTTGAATTGAAATATTTCTATTCTAAAAAAACAAAATACAGTAGAACATCAAACATAAAATTTATTGAAATGTAATAAGAAAACAGAGTACATAACATATCAAGGAAAGTACTGTACAATAATGTAACATTATAAAATCTTTGATAATGTCAATAAAAATTTATAATACAGTAATAGAAACAAAGAAAAAACAAATGACTATATAGAGTCCCGAGACCAGGGCTTATCCAGATTATCGAAATTGTCTTACAAATAGTAGGCCTACGCACTATTTGAGTAAAAACCTTTTAAAATTGTATACTTTCTTCAATTATTGTACATTTAATTGTTAAGGGTCCAAAAGAGAGATGCATTTTAAACATTTTTCATTTTCAAGCACTGTATCGTATTTTATTTATATCAGCATGTGTACAGTGTATTGTAAAACATAATTATTTTTAAAACCGGATTATTGATGGTCCGGGTTTTTTTCGTTCGAAATATCGACGTTCTACTGTACATTAATTTTAAAGAAACAAATGAATTAAAAGAGTATTGACAACTATAACTACGTATTTCTACTTATTCTAGATCTAGAGTATTGAAAGATTATTGACAGAAAACCTGTCATCAGATGCTCAAGTCATTACTTTGCCAAGTTTTCTGCAATGTGATACTAAATTATTAATAACTTGGATGAAATATTGGCCTTATATTAAAGTGATTACCGTACGCCAATAATGTATTGCCAAGAGGGCTTAAACTTAAAGGATTGCCCACCTTCCAATATTATTTTGGCGCTCAGAGATCCCTGATCTGTTGATACTTCCTGATTTAAGTTACAAATAACTCACTTCCTCTCGTCCATTAGAATTGTCATATCCATACGTGGCAATACTTGATGCAAGAAACTATGCTTATAACACTAGCATGGATTAGTATACGAGTCACGGATGACAAAGTTTCAACTCCTGTAGGATGAAGGAGTCCTGTAGGAGATGGGATTGCATTTTTCATAATTTGAATAATTAATAACTATTTTAAAATTGCAAGGTACTTTTATGACAAATGAATTTGATTTGGAATTGAGCTAATATACCGAATAACCATGTTTCAAGCATACGTTCAGTTATTAGTGCTTGCCTCTGGGCTGTCTCAATCTTAGGTCACCGAAATCCATTATATCTAGTGCATTTTTCAGTGCCCCCCCCCTCATTACCACGCACAAGTAATATACATACTTATGTGGGCATCATCTGCAGTGAAAAATGATAACAATAAAAACATAAATTAATTTGTGATCGGCCTAACTTATCTAATATGTCCGCGATGTTGGGTAATGGAAATCGGTCATCTATTGTCTAATTAATTAATGATAATAATAAAAAAATAAATTAATTAAAATTGACTCACCAGTCGTGTAAAGAGGATTGACAAACGTGACTACAAGTCCAGCTTCCAGAGCTCCGTGAATTGCAAATACATATTCGGGTATATTAGGCATCAACAAGCCCACCACATCACCCTTTTTCAGCTTCAAAGTCGAGAGCAGTCCACTGCCGAAACTGTGAGAGATGAATCGTCCTTCTGAATACTTGTAGGATCTTCCTGTACTGCCGCATGTCTAAAAATTAAAAAAAAAAAATTGAAATTGAGTGGATGGGAATAACCAAGTGTAGGCTTGAAGTAGAATGTACTACCGAGAGATCATGAAGTGAATAAAAAGATTCAAAGTTGTCTTAAGATGTCTTAATGAGATATTTTAGTTAATTTGTGGTGATGACAACTTGGAGTCTTTTTCTGCAATATGGATAACTTCCACAATATCACCTTCACTATTATTCAGATAAAAGATACAACGGGAGTAGATGTCTCTTGTCTAATCTCACCGATTATAGTCAGACAACCCGATAGATAGATAGTCAACCCGCTTTCCGGGATAGTCAGAGCATTTCATTATAAATAGTGTGTGAACTCTTCAGATAAAAGCAAGAGATCTTATTATAATTGCAGGTGGTGGGAGATTATTTTATTCTAGTTATAGTTTTATTATAGGTCTAACCGAAGGTTGAGTGTAAGAGAGGACCTGCGAGTCCTAACTTCGCCTTGTATTTTGAAAGACAATAGATAAATACCGTATAGATTAAGTTTCTTCATCCCAGATGGAATTTACAACTTTTTATTTGTTGATGAAAATTTAATAAATCAATGTACAAGTAAATTTATTATTTTTATATACGATCTGGCTGTGCAATCAAGGCATTGGAGTTTGAATCAGTGTTGTAATTCCCAGTATTAGCAATATATTTCAATGTTGACACACCACAGCACACGTTTCAAATTATCTCGGTGATTTTAAAAAATGATTAGTTTTTGTAACCACATTAAGAAACATCAGTTACTTAACATTATCAATAGAGAACAAAGGGTAACAGTCACAATTTATTTCAACATAGAGATTGCTTGAGAATTCAACAATTTTTATTCATTTGTCAGAAACGTTTCCTTAAAGTGATGCAATGCATTATGAGTTTCGTGTGGTTGAAACACTGAACTAATAACTATAGAAATTATGTACGGATGAGAATAAAATGACTATAAAATGTCTCTAGTCGATGATAGTGATTTAATTGCGTTACATAACGATCAGTTAAAAATATCTTTGGCTCTACTCACACTTGGAAACTCAAATTGTGGAAACTCAGTGGCTCGTATAACAAACGTGTGTTTTCAAATGATGACACTCAGACGATCCTGCAACGGTATTGTCTGAACGTCATCATTTAAAAACACATGTTTGTTATCCGAGTAGCTGAGTTTCCGCGATTTGAGTTTCCAAGTGTGAGAAGAGCCTTAGTCTTTAATAGGATGATACCTATCAATTATTATTCAAGCCATCAAATATAGAGAAGCAAGATAATATGTTTTTAAATTTTTGCCAAGGCAGCAACTTAGTAGTTGATCTTCCAAAAAAAAACCAACTCATAAAACTATTAGGCTATTGAACATATTATTGTCTCTCAACAAAATTTGCCTTGTGCCACTTTTTTTAGAATATACTGACTTTACTCAAAAATCTTTGAAATTTGTCATTGTGTAGAGATTTATTTAGCAACAATATTACTGGCTTTGTTCAGGCCTAATTCGATTAACATTATCTCTTACAATCTAGAGACTGTAGATTTTGTGAGCCTGAAATTCTGTAGAGACTCTAAATAGAGCAATAATTACGAATCAAACAAGAAAAATTCTCACATACTTAGCCATACTTTAGCTTTCGCTCAAATTATTTTCTGATGAGTTTTATCTAGATTCTTTCCAGTTATATTGTTAGAAGTTAAGATGGAATTCTAAATGTTGATATGAAGTGATTCTCAATTTAAATTGAGATGGAAAATTTGATTAGAAGCTTGGTATAATCAATTGGGCTTAATTCTCTATAACTTGAATAAAAATTTAATCAATTTTGTAAAATACTGTGTCAGTGAGATGGTTTGGTGCTCTTTAAGCTTCTATCTACTGATCTGATCCCAGATTCAAGTGTATACCGGGAATTCATAATGAATTACCTACAAACTTCAAAAACTAACACACTTCAATTTTATTCATAATTTTGTTCAGTTGTCATAAAATGATTCATTGATATAGCATTTATTTTTTATTCATTGTTTAATATTTCTTAGAGAATATTTTTATTCATTGTTAACTAAGGCAAAATATTCTGCCTTTATATACTACTCTACTCTTATTACTTCATATGAGTTGAACTAAAGTTTTTCATATGAAAGCACTGAAACGAAATTTTAAGATTTGGGTCAATAACTTTACATTGGGGAATATTAAAAAAATTCCATTAAAAAATAATGCACATCCAGGTTGGATTAAGTGTATAATTGTTACATTGTTTCAAGAGCTGAGCCAACAATTATTTATTTTACAATCATTAACAATTGTATTTTCATTAGTAAATTTTATCGTTCACCGTCTATTGTATCGGAATTGTTTACAGGTTATCTCTGTCCATACGTGAAAATTCATGAATTCACACGCTCGTATGTATCTTTTATGGCAGCATTTTTAAGGAAAAAATCCTCAAGGAAATCAACCTTTCTAATAGCAAATAGAATTTTTTATTCTGTTCTACTATCACAACATGATAATGGAGAGACCAAAAATAACTTCTTTGATTCAATTGTATTCTATTTTGTGTTTCCTTATACGAGATGATAATCTAAATGTCTAGGCTTCAAACTAGCTGTAGATGTTTGATCCATATTACAAGCTTATCAACGCTTTTATTGTTTGATTTGGGAGATGAGAAGTGTTGTTCCTACTTCAATCCCTATGTCTACACTTTTGGTCGATTTTTGTGTGCTGCACAGCATGCGGTCAATGCTTAAGCATGCTTGAGTCGCACACAAAATCGACCATGTGTGAACATAGGGAACGAGAGCCGAATTCGGAAATTAAATAATTCCAATTATTATTTCGTGTGAAGAATATTTAAATTTTATTTAGTAGATGCATATTATATATAGGATAATTGGGTTTGTGAAATTCTGTTCCATCTTCTATGTGATCTTACATTGACAATGTAGCATTCCTGATATCTAAAATAGTCTTAAGTATAGAACAAACACAAGCAATGCTGATGAATCAATTCTTCATTAATTTAATGTATTCAAGTAGTATGCTTATAAGAACAATTGTTTATTATACACAGAGCCAAGTGATAGACATAGGCTATTGGATACTGTAAATTAGTCTACTTATCAACTTGAAAAAAATGAGTCACTTCAGTGACTTCAGTTTAATGATATCAGTGTATCATAACGACATTTCGGTTAACATTTCTGTCATAAGAATACCGGTGTTTATCTTTTCTGATTCATCAATACAATATTCTCAAGAGTTTAGAGATGATTATTTTTGTAAACGCAGTAGTGTAATTTATCTTTTTGTTGACCCAATTTTTGGAGTTCTCTAATATAGTAAATAGATTATTTAAATATTTGAATTATCATATATGTAACTTGTGAAATAGTAGCTAAGGAAAAAATACCTTTTTAGTGAAAAAATATCTATCCGACAATAATTGTTATCTAACTGACTTGATATAAGTTTGTGGCGGAATAAATTTTTTATACAAAAATTGAAAAATCTTTGGTATTCCTATATGGAGTTCATTTTACTGTAGCAAAGAAACAAAGCGGTGCTTTGCGCTGCACGGGGTAAACTCGTTAATTCTGAAGATGAATTGCAGACCATAGTGTATGATTCATCGCATATTACTTAATTATTGGAATAATAATTTATTTTCATATGAGAAGCGATGTTTTCCCCCAATTGAAGCTGATAACCTCTTTTACAAGTGAGTTGTTGCTGATAAATAAATAATATGAGAATAATCTGCAAGCATTTCACGTGGGGATCTTCTAAAGTTCACAGTCAACATTCGGTATTTTCTAAAAAGAACAAATTTGTTAAACAGTACAAAGAACAATCTATTTATTGCGTCTGTGATACTTCTATCTCTTTACTAAGATAAGAAACGGACTAAACTGTGCGTTTTGTTATTTTTTCAACCTAATTTTTCAGAGACCACCAGTAATTTTTATTCAGAACCATTCAAAGGAACCTTTGAATTGATGATAGCAAGGCTTGGAAACTTTTTAATGTTGACTGAAATAAAATAGGCCTACATCACGTGAATGTATTACAACTCATCGAGATATTATTACATAACATCAATAATGTTTTAGTCCAAAAATATCAACTAGGCCTAACTGGCATATATAATTATGGTTTGGTAGATATATGGGTTTCTGATATATTTTTGAACACCATCCCTTAGGTAAGAAAGTAAGTATTGTGTTGAAAAATGATCTATTTCACGCATTCGTCAAAAGTTTCTGTCATTAAATTCTCTGAAAAATTTCTGAAATTACGTAGTGTGGTGATGTGATTCTTGAAAGAGCTAACCTTATTGATAACAAACTTTAATATTTTAAAAATTGTAAAAAGATTTATGACTGTTGAGCATTTTGGTGCTAAACTTCCCTTCATCAACAAACATAATACAAGTAACAAAATATAAGTATGATTCAGACAATATTATAGATATAGATCATTTTCAATGTAACATGAATCTGAGAATAATTCATGATACGGTCTTTTAACGCAATCATAAAATACGATGGGCAGATTATTCAACGAAATAGTTTGATGAGAGCAAATATTATTCTTATCAACTAAAGCATTGAAAATTCTGAATAGGGAAGTAGAGTAGGACACTCTGATAAAGATCGCTGCGGTTCAAATACTCTAGCACAATAGAACTAAAATTTTTGACAGATTGAATGATAAATTTTGTCAGACATTAAGCGAGAATAAAAAAAAAAATGATCGATACAGCGTAAAATAGCGAGGGAGAGGATACTAAGCAAGGACTGTTCTAGTATGATAATGATATGCATCTGGTAAATTGTAATCACGTGTGACAGTAAAAGGAGTGACTGAAATATTCTTATTATAAGTATTCAAATATTTCAAGTAGAGCATTTTTTTTATTAGAATGAAAGTATTCATTTGTGGTTTTCTTTAACAATAGGCTAATCAAAGCATTTATTCTGAGGCTCATATGCTAGTTTATTTCAAATTAAATCCCTCATGTAAATTTATTTATGACCTCCACACAAGTACATTGGTCAAAATATATTATTATTTATATTTCTTATTTGAAAAAATTCTTAATCTACATCGTAAAAATTAATTTAGAGGTGAAATAAAGTTGTAAAATAATGACAGTAACTCTATTTTTAAAAGTGGTCATTAAATTTTCAAAGAATTCTGATTTGATATTTATGGAAAAAATGAGAAATTTCCATTTATTTAATTCTCTAAAACTTTTAAAGTCCATGATATTCTAGCCAGTATGATAAAGTTGATAATATCAATTTTATATTACACAATATATTATATGGCAGTACTAAATCCTGTGACCGGTTGACCATGGCTAAGATAAATCACATCATGAATATGTTGTATTGTTGATAACATGTCATTAAAAAATGTTGGTTTTGGAGTCACATTGAATAATAACTATCAAGGAATGAAATTTTGGAAACTAAAGCACAGAAGCTCTGCTTTACGATTTACTATGTAGTATTGAATAAAAAGAATTAATATATCTTTACAAGTTTGTATCTTCTCACTATTGTATTATATGTATTGCTGAAAATGTTGATATTGTATGCAGTATTGTGTAAGAGAAGTACCCATCTTTAAAACCTTGTTATACAGAGTGATCATGAAGTCTCTCCGCAGTAACATTGTGGTGGCATATTGTGTTCTGATTAGAAACCCATTTGGCAGGATACACTCTTTTATATGAACTCATCTAACATTCTTCTGTTGTGTTTATCTCAGCCAGTGTCAGATCCACAGTGTTGTAGTGTAATCTTATATGTTAAAAGAATATTGATTGTGTCCAACTTTGGAAAGTTTTGATGCCAAAAGTTTGCGCCAAAAGAAATATAAAAAATAGAAGTTTTGCAGGCTCTATTTGTTTTTCAAAAATAATAATTTTAAATGGTATTTAATGATATTTAATAAAAAGATGAAAAAGTTTCCTGTGGCACTATCTGTTGGCATAAAATGTACCAAGTTATAAAATTTATTGAGTTTAGTTTGTTAAATTCCCCACAGCCTTAGAAAGTTTTTTCTAAGAGTAGTACAGTTTCCAGTAATCACGTGTACTAGGTAGGATTTCATTGATAGACTGAGCTACTGATAATCAAAATAGCAACTATTTAAAACTAAGAATTTTAGAAAATTCAAATGAGCGGCGCTTTGCGCTGCACGAGGTGGCCTCGTTACATTATTAACGTGCATTTGAGTGATTGAGGGTTTCCTTTTGTATTTCTCTTTTGAGAGACTTCTTTATTATCCTGTTTATTGGAGTACTCATATTTTTTTCAAAATTGTACATGAATTTAAGACATCAATAGAGTATAAATAATAAACTAAATTAAAATTATTACTTGCGAAAGAGTAGTGTTCACTTACAATAATAGGCATGTCGCTCCATTCATTCATATCTTTCCAAATTGTCTGTGGTAATGTCTGTTCAGGAATGTTGACATCTCCAAAAGGCGATTCCACAATGTTAGTAGACGCATTTCCAGAGCCCGAATACGATTTTGCTTGACCTATCAGTGCACCGTTCATATACACATTTCGCCGCCTAAAAAGAGGTCCCGACCCTCCCTGAATTTGTTTGTTGTAAGAGAACAAATTCGAGCGGTACTTTGTCGAGCTTGAGAAACTCCGCGAACCATTAGCTGAGTTATCTTTCACTTTTGGAACAATCACATTGATCCCCGCCGAAGAGGAGCTGAACAGTCGGTTGTTGTTGAACAGTCCTTTGTGTAAAGTAATCGCACGTCGGGTTTTTGGAAGAAATTTGAGTGTTGATGTCACTTCCAGGGCAGATGCCATAATTATCGATCTCCAACTGATTGTTCTCGGGAATGATTTATCTGTAAAAGAGGTTATATTTATGTTTTTAAATCATCATGTGGTTTCCTTATGAAGCATTGGGATTGGCCAGATTTAGGATTTTGAAATTTTCATTAAAATATGATTTGTAGTTCGGATCATATTGACGATGTGAAGTATAGCAGGATCCATTTAACTTGTCAGAGAACAGCTGATTGATGTACGCTCGTTTACTAACGTGAAATCAGCTGTTCTCTGACAAGTTAAATGAATCTATATATCAGGCATGGTTATTATTATATTTATTATATACCGGGTGTTTGAAAAGAACTCCCTAGTTTTAATGTGTCATAGAATCTGTAAAGAGGATATACACAATTTAGTTTGTGGTGTTTGATTCCAGCAACTCTCAAAGTTTTGTCCCCTGCAGTTGCCAGACCAGCTTGACCTTGAGACGGCGCCAAGTGAACAGTATTGTGTTCGGGCGTGCAGTGCGGTGCAATGGCTAATCCGCAACAAAAAAGCGCAGTGTGTTATTTGGTTAGTGCAAACTGAGTCTGTTATAACAGTCCAATGTCTTTCCTCAAATGGAAGATATTGAGGAGGAAAAAGGGCTGTGTTTTTCCAACAAGATTGCGCCTCCTCATTACAGTAACCATGTGCGCGCGGCTCTAGACAATCGCTTACCGGGAAGGTGGATAGAGCTGGCCCAATTGCTTGGCCACCACGAAGCCCGGACTTAACCTCTGTACTTTTTCTTTTGGGGACACATAAAAAATGTTGTGTACAGTGAAAAAATCCGAGACGTAAACCATTTACGGAATGAGATCGTCACGGCAGTTGGGACAGTTAGCACCTGATATGTTTGGTGAATACATGGCGAGAATTTGAATATCGCCTCGACGTGTGCAGGGCAACAAATGGATTCCATGTTGAAGTTTACTGATGTTAAACAAAACTTGAAGTTTCTCTCTTTCACTGTATGTACTTGTTGATATAGTTTTTCATTAATTTACACATTAAATTTATACCTAAAACTAGGGAGTTCTTTTTCAAACACCCTGTATAATAACCTTGTGTCAGTGGGACAGTGATCTTACAATTTTAAATCATGTTCAGCTGCTGTAGGACATGATTCAGAAAAACAATAAAATTTTGAATAAATTTTAATAGTGAGGAAAAATTTAATCAAAGCAATCTAATAAATTTAAGAGAAATTCCACCATAAAATTTTTAATTATAGTACCGTAATTAATATTTGATAAAGAATAATTTTATGATCATGTTCACATTTTTTATGGAATATCAGTAAAAAAAAGGTTCCATATTTCCAATAATGTCTCATGTATGATTGTTATTTTTTTTAATGATGCCTCCACTTTTCCGCAATATTTTTTTCTGTATTAACTGGTATTCTGTGCAATTGAATAGATTGCACAGAATACCAGTTAATATAGAAAAATACCTCTGTTCTAAAATATGTTTTTAAATATGTTAAATGTTTTAAAATACCTGAAACCCTTACTCTACCTTTTTATAACTTGAAAAATGAATAAGAATATCCTTTAAAATAGTCTCTCAACTATACATATTGGAAAAATGATTTAATAGTTAAAAGTAAAGCAGATTTGAGCTGATGCCTCTTTATTTTTCCATCATATTCTTAGGAGTTTTTTTATTTTTTAATAGCGGATTCTATGATTAATTTTTTATTAGTTCTGCATGACTTGATAATTGTTCTTGAACCAATTCAATTTACTGTTCAGTTGAAGATAAGTAAGGTCCTTCAAGATATGTTTTCCAACTGTAGCCTTTCTTCCTCCTGATAAATAATAACTACCTATGCAAGTTAATTAAAATTATTGCATATTTTTGGACATAATTTCTGTAGTCCTTCATAGTCCACAACCATGAAGCATCTATATGTGGATTAAAAAAAGCATTTTTTCAACAGGATGATTCAAAGAAGGTAATAAAGAAAATGAGTAATTTTAAATATTAGATTCAACATGTTGCATTATTGCATATCCGCTTCAATTGAGCCATTGTATTTACTCCCGACTTTGAACAGGTGGCTTGCAGTGTATGACTCGAGATTCCTTTTAAAATCAATTAGAATAATTAGTAAAAAGTACAAAAATTGTTTGGATAAATACTGAGAAGTAATAGAAAATTTTATAATTTATCTTTAACTTTGAATACCACATTAATTCATATTAATACGAGCTGTTTCCACTTATTGAAACGGAGCCCAGAAGTGTATTGAAATATATTTGGCTGCACCACACTTATGCTCACCTGCCAAATTTTTAATTGAATCTATTCTAAAACATCGGTAACTTTATAATGTAGTTGGCTATTATATTGTTGGTTGGCAATTAATTAACCTTGATCATTGTAGCCTACTATTGAGCATTTTTCATCACAAAATTTCTCAGCCTCAGCAATTTGTTAATAAAAATTATTACAGGAATAGTTTTAGTAACACTCAAAGATTTGAAGAGACCTTTTCCACAAGAGTTATTAATTCCTTAATTTTGATTGTTTATTGTACGTCTATGGATTAGAAAAATATTGATCCTTAGGTTCGTGTTTATATTCAAAACTCTGAATGCTAGTATCAGTATGATAATAATCAAATCATTATAATATTCAACTTTTAATATTGTGTCTTTCATACATGAAAAAACTATTAAATATTTAGATTCAATTTCAATTATAGATTCACTTTTGAATATTGGATTCAATTTTTTCAATTTTGGTTTCTATCCCCAACTGTTTTTATTAAACTTTTCAACATGAGATAAATAACGACTAGCTTTCTATTTTTGAGAATTGATATTTTATTAATGTACCACTCACTTTGATAACACGTCGCTCCCGAAACGACTAATTGTCAAAGTGAAGAATTAAATTTTTCAATTCTCAAAAAATAGACTGCTATTATTGATTCATCTCGTTATTCGTCTCATTTTAAAATAATTATATTCCATTGGATACACTTTTAGTAGGTAGTCTACACAATAACTTGTTTCTTGGATAGTATAATAGTTTCTTGGATTATATAATAGCTATATATATAGCTATAATAAAAAAATGATAAGAAGTGGTGAAGATTCAAGAGGAGTCAGAGATGTATTTGAAATTTTTATGCTTTAAAAATCCACAGGCGCTTAAGATGAATGTTGTTTTTGGAAATATGTGACAGTTTTTTCGTGTGAAATAAAGCGTGGATCAAGTCAAAATTTATCTAGAAATAGTAACTGATGTTTTCATTCAAAAGATGAATTTGTTTTTGGAAATATGTTACAGGTTTTTCGTGAAGAAAAGTGTGGGTCAATTCAAAATTTATCTAGAAAAAGTGACGGATGTTTCATTCAAAAGATGAATGTTGTCTTTGGTAATATGTTACATGTATTTTCGGGAAGAAATTCATCTAGAATAAGTGACGGATGTTTTAATTCAAAAGATGAATGTTGTCTTTGGTAATATGTTACTTGTAGTTTAGGGGAGAAAACCGTGGTTCAATTCAAAATTTCTATAGAAAAATAAGTGAAAGGTATTCAAGGTGATAGCGGGGGAATGTAACGTTTTTAATTGAGCTTAGTTTTTTCTCAATACCTTTCTATTTCCGTTCGCGCAATGTTCTACTGCCGGTACCTATGAGAGTTGAAATCGGCGTTGAAAAAAAACTAGTTCACAAACCGCACACACACTTCCGTTGCCCGCGAAATGTAATCGTTGACTAGAGTCAGAAATACACGACCGCGAGCCAGTCAGGTTCAACAACTTTCGAGCGCTAAAAGTGGCGGGGAACGACCGCTTATAGTACGTGAAACACTGCGGCAATACTTGATTAATTTATTTTGAAGATGAACATCTCACTCGTTTTGTATCTCACGCTGAAAAACTATTGACAACTCTATCTAGTTAATAAGGGGTTAACGCTCTTCAATCTACTCTCTCACTCCAACTAACTGCCAACAGTCTTTCTCTAAAATACTTGTCAAATTTTAACCTTTCTACTCATCTCGTAGTTGACCCTCTTTTTGTAGTGTTGCTCTTCATTGATCAAGTTGTGACGCTCTCATTAATATTGATGTAGCTGGCTTGCCATACTAAAACTGTGAGAAACATGCGTTCTCATTCACTCTGAAAAGCTTTCTCACTTCTATCATCTCTCTCCTACATGTTTACTTGAGGTTTCATCGAGAACACTCTAGAAAATGCAAAACATAGCCCAACTCGTAAAAAGTGAAATTAAATCAAATCTCTTGATAATATTGGTGACCGACACAAAAAATTGTGCAATTTGGCGAGGTGGAACCTACCCGTAAGGGTCTCCCCACCAATAAAAAAACAAATATTGGAAAAAGGATTTGCTGGTTACGTTGTAGCACATGCAAGATTTACTTATGTAATGTCCCTTGTTTGTGGTCATATAGTAACTTGTGAATATTTGCTTCAATCCGACATGATAAATTGGAACAAACAATTGGTTCATAATTTCATCAACTTCATGATATCTGGTATAATACATGGTCAATTGAAAAAAAAATTGATTTGATTTAATTATGCTTTGACAAATAATTTTTGCATTTTGTAGAGTGTTTGAAGAATACATAAAATTTCGGCAAGCCGTCATTAATTACCCCACAAAAGTGGTGGGGAGGGGGACTTGAAGTTACTCTTCTGCTAATTTTCGCTTCCGTTATAATTTTCAAGTACGGTACTGATGAGAACTTCCTCTGATTTTATAAATCTGACAATATACTTATTAATATTTCTTATATTAGTTTATTATATTATGATTTATTACTATCTTGACAAACTGCTCCGCATAGTTTCACATCATTGTTTCAAGACTTGTTTCTCATGATTTTAAGGTGATCATTTGCGATATAGTGCAAATAAATATGCAACATCTGACCACAAAAAATTTGATTTGATATTTTTGAAAGTGATGTAGAATTAGATTCTTTGTCATAGAGCGTAAATAAATTAATTCTTTTCCACATATACATAGACTTCTTTACTTCTTTATCATAATTATGTACATAAAATTCTTTTTCATATACACAAAATTCTTCGTCTTATACTTGGAAGTATATATCATATTCATTAAATTCTTGAATAAATTCATAATTCTCCTGATTACTTATTGGGCTCTAATCAATCAATGTTTTAGGTAAATACCATTTTGCTGAGAATACTTCACTACAGGAAATAGGAACTGAATTATTGTAGTTCAAGATTCACTTTTCTATCAATACAATAGTAAAAAGAGACAGGGAGCATTGACCTACCGTACGCAGGCACTACTCAAGCTAGGCTCTAAAAATGTAACTAGGTCAATGCCGGCTAATATCCTTTTAGTCGTTGCACTTTCGCTCTTGTTAAATTAACTGGAACTTGACCTTGCTAAAATTTATTTGAACTCTACAATTCATGAATAAACGTTAATATCATTTTTATTAATTCTGTTCACTCCTCCGACACAATATAAGGCTCATCATACATATATGATTGAAAATTATATAAAAAGAATCCTAGTACAGTCCTGCATCTCAATTTGCTTGAAAGAGTTCATTGGCACACATTGAATTGTATTGCATCAATCAATCTCAATCATGAATTAGACTTCCTGATGAGTGAATCGTGAACAACAATATTTGATCTACACTGATCTTGATACTGTATTTCTTTCATGCCGAAAAAATAGAATACCGTACCGTATGTTGTGAAATAGTATTGTTAAATATCGTTAAATTAGGTACATAGTTGGATCTATTCGCAGAAATAGTATTTGTGAAGGTTTTAGCAAAAACCGAACTTAAAAGTATGATTTGAAATAATAAAATATACGAGATGAATGAAAATATAAAGAAAAGAATGAATTAATACAGTTGATAGAAATGAATGAATATATAGATGAATAAGTAATTAAATATAATAATATGAAGAAGAACATATATTGTAAAATCTGGCTTTCATGTTTCTCAAAAACAAAGAATAAATAAATAAAATAAATTAGCTGAACTTCTTATTTCCCAATACCAATGATAAAGAACATGTGTGGAAATTACAAAAAAACTTCAAATATTTAAAACCAAATAATTGGCTTTTGAAACAGGAAGTACAAAAGTTATCTTTATTGGTCTTTGATAAACTATGATTTTTTATCGTTTGAAAGACAAGTTATGCAATATCTAGAGAGGAGTCAATCAAAATATGATACGCTCGATTCTATTGAAAAGATTTGAAATTCAATGCTGTTTTTCGAACTTTTTTCAGATTGAAGCGGAACAAAGTTTTAATTTCCTTGGCATGCTATTCGCTGAGGTTATTAATATTATGATAAAAACATTGCCAATGATATATAATTTGCTGTTGGATTCTTTCCATTATTGTTCCTAGTTAATGACGAAATTTTTACTGGGGAAGCCTTTTTGGATTATTTTATAACAACGATTTGGAATATTATTATGTTTTGTACAATCAATTCTTTCATTTCATTTATTTACACACAATTTCCAAAAACAATACAATAATACAACATATAAATACAATACAAAAATTGGAAAAAGTGGTTAGGTGACCTCATTCTTCGCTGAATATTCTGGAAAAATGTTTTGGAGTTCGTAGAAAATTTTTTATTCTCTAAATTCTCAATTTATGATTAAGAATAAATGTTATTCTTTATCTATTAAGAATTCTCTCAAACCACAAATATAGACTACCTGTTTCAGAAAAATTTATATTTTTCAATGAATCACTGTCATTATTGAAAGCCGATAAAAATAATAATATTTTGCTTCTGAATAACTTTTATTTCTGGCAAGTGGGACTCAAAACCTCAAGCTCACAACCCTCATACATTGTGTGTATCACCATAGAGAAAGCAACGCAAGGCTTATGCTTTCTCTATGCTATCACCAACATGTAAAGCGATTGCAGCAGCACTGTAGCAGCCGCCCGGCCAATTAAAGGAGCCAAATACATAGCACTCCCTTGGAGGTTGCAACCTGCAACCCCAAATTCCTCCGCTGTTTTCTATAGACACTTCTATAGCAACTTCTTTTGACTGTTTGTGGGAGGTTAAGGAATAATAATATGCGGGCAAGTAGAAAATTATTACTACCGTATTCAATGAAGTTGATGTTGATCTAGGAAAGCATGCTACTACGCCTACTACTAAAAATCTTCTTTTTGCCAGTTGAAAATAATATTTATTGGGAGTTATTATAAGCGCTAGCTGAGTACCAGAAACTTGGAACCAATATGTAATGCGACTCATACACTTATGAGCATCACATGTCGTGCAATTGTTTATATTGGCGTTTTTATATAAAATCTTTATAACAGGCTATGCCATTCTATTTAGATATAAAAGCTAACATTAGAAATGGCAGGACGTGCAAACACTAAGTCCAATGCTTGTAAGTTTGTGAGTCGCTTATTCATGCCCGGTTTTTCAGTCGTTCAATAAACTTATTGAACCAATAACTTTTTTCATTTGAAAACACATGGTTATTGATTCAATAGTGCTATTCGATTCATAAACTGTCTATCAAGCGACTGAAAACCCGGGCATCAGACTTGCAGAAGTTTCCAGTCGTGAAACCAGTATGATTTACACAATACTCTCTTACTTTATTCATAGAAAACAATCACTTTTTGAAATATCGGATATCAGTGTTTTCAGATGTTTTTGTTAGTTCATGGCATGTTTCCAAGAATTTTGAAACGATGAAATCTTGTTAATTCAAGTAATTTAATCCAAAGAACTGATACAATGAAAAACAAACCAATCACATTACATAATAATCAAAGGGCAAACTATATTTTTCTCATCTTTACTGGGCAATAAATTCCACATTTCTAGATGAAAATTGGCAATATTTTACTACTGCCCGGTTTTTTAGTCGCTCAATAGACAGTTTATGGATCCAATAGCACTATTGAATCAATAACCATGTGTTTTCAAATGCAACAAAAAGTTATTGATTCAACAAGTTTATTGAACGACTGAAAAACCGGGCATACGTCTGTCAATGGATATTTTTCATATATTTTGTGGATGAAAATCAACACACACCAACTATATCAATGGATGTTCGGGAAGGATATTTCCACTGCTATTTAGAGCTAATATTTACTTGGGGCAATAATAAAAAACATTTATTTCATTTAGGTAAATCCATCAATTACTAAATATAGACTAGGCCCACTTCTGAAAAATATGGAATCTTTAACACTAACATTGAATAAATCAGGAGGCAGCTTATGTATACGTAAGTTATAAAATAATAAATAAAATTCCTGAACATTTTAAAGGTAGGTAATACTAAAATCACAAAGAAAATGAAACCATGGAATTGTTATTTGGATCAGGACGCACTTTTTTCGACCTGTAAGTGTATAGTAGGTATGTATTCGTATGTATAGAATGTTTTGAGCTTTAATGTTAATGTTTTTTAATGTTACTGATACTTATCCCTTCCATCACATCCTTTCCCTTCTGTTTTTTCCCCTTTACACGCTTTTCTAATACATGGAAACAACATAGTTTGTCAACCATTTCTTCTTCTTCTTAGCTTGAATTGCACCACTTCTCACCTCATAGCTCTTTGTTTTATTTAAGTTTGTATTTTGTTTAATCTCACCTTCGTACTTGTTGCTTGTTTTTGTAATTGTGTGGGGGTGTGTGTGAATAAATAACTAATGAATATTGAAATTGAAAAAGACCACTTTTACTTCACAAATATTTTTCAATACTTCACTACTGTGTATTCTTATTGATTTAATTCTGCTTAATATATAAATTACATTTCTTTGATTTGATTAGAAATCATATCTCCAATGTATTTCATAATTTCATTTATAGTTGTCATCTATATAAATGTTTAATATTTCATTCACATATTTAATAAGTTACCGTACAGTTATTTCTCTAGCTACTGCATTAAATCATGATCTAATTATATGTAAATGAAGGTATCCGGCTTTTCCGGCTTGTGTATGATAAATGAATAAATAATTTAAATCAATAATCTTGTAATCAATTAAATTGCAATAAATTTGAATTTTTACCGGGCTTCAAAGTCGATTGAAAGAGATGAGATCGACCTATTATAGTTGATAATAATTTCTATCGACTATCGATGTTCAATGGAAGACATTTTTGTTGTGGTTGTGTTTTTTGTTTGATCGTTTGAAGTGCGTGTTTTCATGTGAATAATTTCTTAATTTGTGTAACAAATATGATGGAATTATCTCAAGAATCCTGAGCTTCAACAATCTTGATAATATCAGCTGAAAACTTAGTAAAGTCCCGTCAATTCAAGGTTCAAATTTGATGTAAAAATGCAGGATATTTATGAGAACATGGTATCGGCGATTGAATTGGGGAGAACAGACATAGTAAAATCCATTCTTGATGCTTGTAAGTTGAAAATTTCAAATAATCATTTGTTGAATGTTATCTATAATAATTTTATTTTTATCTAAGATCGAGGTTCCCTTTTCGTCGAGAACTCTACTAGTTTATAAGCTTACAAATTTGATCACGAGAACAAGGAACGTTTCATCACTGTAGGTTAGCGCTACCTAAACTGTTGGACCTTTACTGTAAAAATAATTCTTCTTTGTTGATTAAATAATAATTTTAAATGCGGCATTAGTTCGTATTTGTTCACTCAACTTGAACTCTTTTTTGTACACACCTAGCCAATAAGTTAACTTATAGACAAGAATCAGAACCATTTTCTTAAAAATGTAATGCTCATTGATATTACACAAGTTTTAATGATGACACATGATACATTAACTTGAATCTTCAACAGTAATTTTTTTACCTAACTTATTATGGATATCTACCATTTACATTGCCATTGCTACTAAAATATGCCCGCTAAAGTTATTAGATCCAAACGGTATGCTAATAACTTCACCAGGGATGTTTTACATGAATGGATGAAGTTAGGACAAATCCTCTCTTACATTCAATTCATAGGAATGATCCTATTGGAATCAATCTATATTCTTCTAGATAAGTATACCGAAAATACGCCGGTTAGATGTAATACCAAATATTGAGGAGTTAAGTTACCTTACCGTACTCATAAAGGCAGATGGTTGAAAATTACCCAGGTAGGTACTGAATTCAAAATGGAAAGTTTGAATGTTGAGCTGTATAATTAGAGGAACCAAGTATGCTCTTGACAATGATTATATTCTATATCTAATTGAAAAAGTTTTGAGTCTACTAAGTAAGCAGGTGTATTCTATGACTGAAAAACTGGGTACATTTATAGATAATTGATACACAGGGATATGTTGAACAAAAAAATGTTTAGTTTGAGACAATTAAACTTGGTCCTCTTTGAATTGAGTACAAGCAAATATGACTTCAACTTCAAGGGTTTTCTCGGAGATGGTAATCTGATTGAAATTTTGGAGTGGTCCGTTGCGAAGGTTGATAAGCGCTGGTATGTTAATGTAAAGGTTCCGGGATTAATCCCAAATAACAGAACGGATTTTGACCACAAAACGGCCACTCCCGACTGGCTAAAAAGTAGTCGTCATCTCATCATCACCCCTCTCATTACCCACGCACAAGCCTTGAGCTCTTGCGTGCATCACTCTCAGCAAAAAATTCTCTTCATAGTTCCTTGTGAAGCAGACCCCTGATTACAGCCTTTTTTTAAGTCCAAAGTTGACTTTCTAATATTTTTCCGAATAATGATAGGGCCTAGATATTAACTTATGTAGGTAATATGGCTTATAACATGAGCAATATTATGATGTCTTAATATTCACTTGATGTTGATAGATATGATCATCAAGGAGTATCCAAACCAATTCTAGTACCAATTTACTTTTTATTCCCACCAAAAGTCAATTATTGTCAAAGAGCGTGACCCGAGAGCTACTTCTCTTCCATAACAAGACTATGCTATCACTACATGATTGCCATAACTTATAGCTTTCAAAACCCATTATAGGAGTGAATATTCGGCGATAAACATGACATTCTCATTACCATTAACTTAGTTTGAAAGGTAAACAACACGTCATTTCAACAGAGTACTCCTTTTAGTTGACGTTGGCATTCTGAACTCACTGTGCTAGCATTATCATAATTGTGTTGTAACATAAAAATCAAAAGCTTTAAGTGTTCAATATTTTGGTTTCAGGTGATAATAATGAAGTGAATTGTGGGATTGATGGGAAGTTGACAAAAGAGAAACTTTTGAACGAGCCTTACGATCTGAATGGAACAACGTTTCTCGCCTTAGCTACAAAGGTAAATTAAATTATTTATGCAGATGCTTTAACATAGCTAGTTTTCTAACTTGATTTCAATATTCAAGGCTACGCTTTAGGTTTTCATAAAAATTGTTAACTTTGAAATACAATTTATATTGAAAAAATTGGCAATTCAAACGTTGGTTTCTGGTTCAAATACGACCCATGTAGAACAAATTGAAAAACATTTTTTCTCTGTGATGCCCACATAAGCTCTTAGTTTGTGCGTGGGTAATGGGAAGGATGGATCCAGTATAATGCACTTAACATCTTAATTTCGAAGCTAAAATTATTAAACCTTCTAGCAGAGTTATCTCATAATTCAGGCCTACTGATTTTCATGTTCAATTTCCTTTTCCATGCTAGATCTTTTAGTGAAGATGTTGATTTGAATATTCTTCAATGTTAAGTGGTGCATTAAAAATAGAATAGAATATTTTTTTATTCACTTGCTCAAAAATACAATAACACAATAGGAAAATTATTCAGAGTGATTGAGAACAAAGAAAAGAAATAGACAATTACATTGAGCAATAGATTTCAAAATGAATAAAGATTGTAACCACAGAAGCTTAGTAAGATTTTCATGAAGAAAAACAATACATAAAACAATACAAAATGAAAATATATGAATAAATTCTTCAAAGTAAAGCTATGTGTAATGAACCATAAATTAAGATATCCTCTAAATCGTCATTTTTTAGCATAATATACTTACCTCAGTGAGGAAAGTGAAATAAATACTGCTTGCAAAGTGAGAGAAAACTTCAATTAATTAGAGGGAAACATTAGTGTTTAAACTTTGGAAAAAATTAATTATTCTATTCTTTCCATATTCCAATTGGTTTATGTGCATTTTTAGATTTATATTCTAAGTGTGTACAGTGGCATTCATCGATTATCCTCTTGCTGTTTAGTTCTGTTGCCAATATTTGCTGTAGCAGAAGTCTTCAGAACTATATATTTAGCTTTCTTTGGATTTTCATTTCTCTAATTATTATGGGAACAAAAACTTATCCTGTACTAATTCCCTTGTCGAATTTCGGAAAAGAAACAGATTGAGCATGTTGTTTCTTTCCCAAATTTTGTAATGATTTGCGAGTTGGTAATTGAATATTCAATGTGTATGAATAGTGCATGTGACTTGAAATAATTCCTTCTATTTTCTATCTAATTGAATTAGTAGTTACGATTGTGATTAATTAGAATTGATTAATTTCGTTTGTCACCAGCTGAATCAGAATGATGTAGTGCGAGCGCTATTAGCTGCGGGCGCCGATCCTAACTTACCAGACAATAGAGGGCTGATTGCGTTTAGCCATGCTACCACTGATCAAATGCAGCAGATCTACTTGGAGGAACTGCTGAGAGCAATTGCCAATTCCGAGTAAGAATTACTCATATACTCATTTGTTGAAACTGTGTTTTTTGTTTGTACAACTTTGGTCAACCAGTATTCAGTATCTCAAACAAATTAATAGATCATTATGATTATCAATTTATGTCTTTATTAACGACTAACCTACGCTAGTAGCTAGCAAGAGTGGCTGTGGTTTGTCGATGCTAAAGTGGCCTCTCTAGCGATTCAGTATGATGGAAAACACACATATATGAGTTTTGTTGGGTATATGAGTGTTTGTTGACAGAAAACACGAGAGTTTTTCAACTGCTCGATGCAGGTGTAGGCCCTATTGTTTAATCTTGTATACTTTTGATAGAAAATACTGAAATATATTTTATTTCGCCAAAATATTTTAAATAATATATGAATGAAATATTAATTTGTTGCAGGAAAAATAGAGTGATTCAACTGCTTGAGGCAGGTGTATTCGTGAATTCATTGGATAGTAAAGCAACCAAGAACTCACCACTCCATTGGGCTGCTTGCTACGCTGACAGAGCAGTAGTTGCTTGCCTTATCAATGGTCAGTTTTTAGTTTTACTTTTTCGATTCTGCTTAACATCATAAACTCAATCTGTTTTGCTTGCTAAATTTTAATCGTACTTTGTCAGTGTTTAGAAGTTTGTTCAAGTTTATGATAGTTTAATCTATTTAACTTTCCTAAACTTTAATAAAAGAGAGTTGGTGTAGCCTAATGGGCTGAAACGTTTCATCTCAGTCTGCTATCGCTGCACTGGTCACGGGTTTGATTCACGTTCCGGCAGGCATTTTCCTTCTCCTCATTACCTCATTAATTCCTCATTAGCGATAAGTAATGTACGGTACTTATGTGGGCATCATACGCAACAAAATAGCAAAACCTCCCATGGATGAAACTTTCACAGTTGTTGAAAACGACTGTCGATTTGCCGACTCTGCTATTACACTAGCTTTTACAGAGTTGCACATGTGTTGATGGTTTCACGCTACTGTTGATTTATTTATTGGAATAATACATAGTTGGTTGAGGAATTGCAATTTCATCCTATTATTGCCCCAATAACACTATTTAATAGCACAATCAAGAATAAAAAGAAATAATTTACATCAGAAGAGAAATACTTGGATAAAAATAGCTAACATAAAAAATAGTTTTTATAAGAAATATTAGATAGATAATTACAGTAAAGATAGAGAATCACAACAAAATAATAAAACTTATCCTCGAAAATCGTGAGAATTGAGAAAAAGGTGGAAAAATTACTGCAATATCTTACATAAGTAGCCTACTTCTTACTTAATTACTCCCAGGGCCATCTATATCTAAGTTGATATTTGACCGCACCAACAAACTGCCTCCTTGTAGTTCAATCTTCTTCCGTCGTTCCAAGCCTCAAAAAAAAAAAATATATATATACAAATTATGTAAGTCAAAAGTATAATTTTTTGAAAAAATAGACAAGTTTACTAAAGATTTCAAAACTAGGAACCCCCCAATTTCAGCACTGTTATGCGATGAACAGCTTTGGAGCGTTTCGCTCCAAAGCTCTCAGATAGGGTCACTCACCCTGTTCCACACCAACTGACTGCCTCTCCATGTCAGTCCTTAACCTGTTAACATGTATGTAGTCAAATCAATGAAATATTGTAATAGATAGGCTATATAGTTGATATGTTTTAAAGAGTAGACATAAAAGAGATTAAACTATAAAGTACTACTGTATGTAATATAAAGAAATGTGTAGAACTCACAAAATCAAAATGTTGTGTGTCAAATCTGTCCACATCTTATCCGTAAACATTGTGGCTGTGTGCCGACTTTCAATCAATCAATCAATATTTATTGCCAAAAAGTAAATTGGTTAAAAATACAACAATAATATTGGTTAACAATACAAAAGTAAAATTGGTACAACATTAGCATAAAATACAAAAAAAATAATTACTTTGAGAATAAATTTTAAACCATCAACAGTATTGTTAACAATATGGCACTACCGGCAAAAGATAATCTTTACCCCCGTTGTTGTGTGTGATTGTGAATGAATTGAATGATTTTAGAATACGGAGCCGATTACAATCACGAGAATGGGTGTGGAGCGACTCCCTTGCACGACGCTGTCATGAGAGGCGACGAAGGCGTTATTGAAGAAATGCTGCAAGCCGGTGCCAAAGCGACAATCAAAGCAACCAAGGGCAAGTACGCCCGCAAGAGTCCTTTGGATCTCGTTGAAGAGTTCCAGCCGCATCTCTACCATATGTTTCAAAAGTACAGCAATCCATCGCCCACCGATCAGCCCAGAGGTTAGTAGAATGGTATCGCTAACTTAATTATTAGATTTGCTTTTCCCTGCCTATAACAATCAATCAATCAAATCATTTATTTATCCTTGAAACAAAATACAGCAAACTTGAAAAGTACAATGAAAAATAATAGAATTATTAATAAATAATAAATAATTATTGCCAAAACAATACAAAAATATCAATGATAACAATGACATTTGATTGTCACATTACTACCTTCAATATTAAACAACAAAAAATCACTAATAACTTATTAGATTTATGTTTAAATTATGCAAGGGAATGCATCCCTGTAGGCATGGAGCAGACAAAAACAAAAGAAAAGAAACACTGTAAATTTACAATAAAATATTTACAGTTTAAACACTATACAATATAACTATACAATATAGATATAACCTAAAATAGTATTAATATACTGTATTAATAACAAGGAAGGTCCTCAAAGGCAACAGCCTAAGGCGCAGGGCCGAGTACATTACATAATAACAAATAAAATAAGCAGAATTAACCAAAAACAAAAAAAATACAAATACAAGAAAAAGAAATATCATATTATAACAGTTGAGGAAAAAAGTACTCACGGTACAAGGTAAAGAAAATACAAGTAAAAAAACTAAGAATAAAGAAATAAACCCTTGAATGTACAAACAAAATTTACAAGAGAACATTATTTTGAAAGAATAACAAATTATAAAGGTGCGGATACACGTTGCAAATGGCATGCCCAGTCGGCTGGCTATTGCCAATGCCAACGTGTGGTCGACATTTGCAGTGTCATTTGCTTGCATAGTCTACTGGGTCCCAGATTCAATTCAATTCACTTTATTGCCAAAAAATGAAAACTAGATGCCTCTGCATGCCATTTGCAACGTGTCTCCGCACCTTAACTGCCTGTATGGGAAACCATACTGGGTGAGGTTAAGGTTATTGCCAATAACATTTGGCTCTGTTTTCTGGTAATCGTGCACCCAAACCCTATCAGCCAAATGTATAACATCTGGCAACACTGGTTGCTGACTGAAGTCAGATAGCACGGATCAATGGGCTCACGGCCTTACATCCACGGCGTGGCTACTTCCACGTTCGTGGATTACTTTGCGGCGGGCCTTATTCCCAGTCTCTACTCTCTGGTAAACACCTTCTTGGGGTCAGTTGTTTTGTAATTATTTTTGTTTGCAAATGGGGTTCTCACTGTGTGTTTTTATGTTTTCAAGCATTTTTATTTTTTCCAAAATTACACACATACAATAAATGAAACAAAGAGATCAGAATAAACTATACAGAAAAATAGAAAAGTTAGAAACTTATTGGATGAAATTCTGAAAGAATTAGTAAATCTCACGAAGACTTAATTAATACTTAATCTCACTTAATATTTCCTGCTCTAAATTTTTAGTTCAAAATTCAATATTCCCCTGAATATTCCGTGTTTTTGTGTGGTGTTCCTGTGTTATAAACGTTTAGAATTTCATGTAGGCCTATCAAAAATTTTTTTTTCAAAATTAGTGAAAACTTCAATCTAATGGAATTATGTTATATACGGCGAGTGGAACTACCTTCGGGTCTCCCCACCGACCAAAGCCATAGGCTAGACCTACGCCGGGTTTTTCAGTCGTTCAATAAACTTATTAAATCAATAACTTTTTTTTTGCATTTGAAAACACATGGTTATAGTTGATTCAATAGTGCTAGTGCATTCATAAATTTTCTAGTAAGCCGGCTGAAAAACCGTGCACTAGACAGACAAACACGTTTTAGTCTGAGCGTGAGATTTTATATAATTGAATTTTTGTTTGTTCCAATTATTAACATCACATAAAGCTATCAGACCAGCGATAAGCCACCTCGGCTAAACGGCCCCTCTAATATTATTCTTATTCTTAAAGATGATTATTTCTTGATCCATTATAAACTGTGATATGGAACGTATTCTTATTTGTGATAAGAATTCTTATTCTTATTTTTCAGGCTCAATGCAGTTAGTGAATCTTCCTCGTGTGTCCGCCACACGTCCTATACCTATAGTTCACCAGAACAGCGTAACACATATGGATACTCACCAACCATCGCCTTACACAGTCAATAACAAGCAACATTCTGCGAACATTATTGAAAGTATTAACAGCCAAAATGTTGTGAATAACAATAATAATAGTGGTGACATGAGCTGCGGGGATCACCAGAGTAATAAGCCTCCTTCACCCAGTCACAATGCAGCTCCTTCTGTCAGAGTGCGAACTCTGTCAGCCTCGCAAGGATCTTCGCTGGATCTCAGTCCGCGTTTAAATCAGGTAGGCTAGGTTGCTTTTTTCCATTTTTATGGAATTGATTCAGAAATTCAATTCAATCTTCATTGACAAAAGGAAAACAATTTATTAAAAAGGCTTCTGGTTACTCCAGTTTATTAACTATAGACATTATGATAGAGAATTAGACAATTAGGCTGCAGTTTTTGTTGGAAAATTAGCAGTTGAATTAAATGTCAGCTCAACATTTACTAATGATTTTTATGGCTTGACTGATAATAATTTTTCTATGACGACATTGTAAAATGTATTTGATTGCGTTAAATAACATTTAATTTGATTGAAAAATACAATGTTTGATGATTAAAAACCTAACAATGTTTGAGCCTCAATGCTTATAACATCATATTCTGTTAGCAGTGAAGCTGAAATTTCGTGCAGAAGGATAAAACCACAGATGAAAGGATGATACCATAACATTCGAACTCGATTATTGAAAACATAGAAAAACAACCTTCTAAAGTGGAAGCCATGGATCTTAATTATCATTGTGGTTGATTGAAATTTCAGTTCTGAGGCCTGTTTCGTACGATTTCAGAAGAAAGATAGACCAATACACTAGAAATTCAAGTTTATTTTATAGTAGACCGTGCTGTCAATGTCTTGTGTGAGTCTGCCTTTGTCCTGTTCTACTGGACTTCTAATATTTTACGAAACAGGCTTCTGATTCCTTTTAATTCATGATTTTGTTCGTGTTCTTGTACAGGTGATAGAAAATTTAGTCCGCACACACATCGGAAGTCCTGTCAGACCTTTGGTAACGCATTCCAGTCTTCATCTTTTGTGGCCTCAACCGCAGAAGATACTGGAGCTGAGGGGTCCCCCATTTATACCGCCTTCTCAGCTTCTGATATCTGTCACAAAAAGCAACACCTCTGTTCATGAGTGAGTACTCATACTTTTGAATCTCATTTTATCAATTCATTAATATCAAATTTTCAATAATTTTCGAATGTTTGATTTGGTGTTTTTGTTTGAAACTTTTATATGATATTATATTCAAATTAGAACTTGTACATCTTGTAAGTAAACACTCATGCTTCGACAATATCTCATACATTCTTAGATAATTTCAAAATCTTTATAATTTTAAGTGATCACTGCAATGCAGCTCATAATATACTACTCATATAATGCCGTTCAGTTATATGCCATACCATACATATATTTCACTGTTTTTATTGAAAGAAATATCTGAATATTTTATAATAATTAATTGAACGAAAATCCAAATTAATTGCTATATAATACTCTGAAGACTTCAACGACTGCGAATATTGACAACAGAATAATAGCTAGAAGGAAATCATTTCCTTCCATTTGAATATTTATTATTTTGGCTCCTCTCCCATTTCTATCTTTTATACTAAAGTTGTCTAAAGTTATTTATTAATTTAATTTTTATTATTGTATTCAACTCTGCAGAATTCTGGATGTGTGGGAGGTGCATAGATCAGTATTAACATCGCTCGGATATGATGTGAGAGCCAAGGAAGTGCAGCCATCATGCAGTTTGTCCGAGTCAGAAGATGCACACATAGAATGCACGGTCAATCCCAGCCTTTTCAGCCACCAGGATGCCTATCAGATACATATCACCTCGAATAAGGTACTGGATGTAGTGCTGGTTAATAGAATGTTGAAACACTTTTGAATTCAATCAAATTCATATTATTCTAAATCAAATTATTATTAATATTCAAGATTCATTTTATTAACCGTCAGGCTACAAGAGCAATAGGCAAATTGTTCACACATGAAGTTCATACAATTATACATATATACTAAAATTAGAAAGGGAATATCAAAATCACATAAAAAAGATAACAAACAATACAACATGGATAAAGTTGATACATGATAGAGCATTATACATTCAAATTAAAAATTTAGATATTCATCAATAGAGTAGAAAGCACTATTTTCAAGATGAAGAAATATCATTCTTTTTTAAATTATTCAAAGGCTGGTCCCTAGTAGTTTGAGGTTGGTGTCTCTCTTAGTTTTGCTCAGTCTTATATATGGTGCTACAATAAATCTGACTGCTATGTCAGTCAAAACCAATTCAAAGTGAATTTTTCTAGAAGGTTTCGTATTCCGGTAACTTATATCTAGTATAGTAGGATGGTTACTTGTAATGGAACCAATAGGATGGTTAGTAAAAACTATTCCTGTTCTTTTGAATTACCGAATAGATCGTTGGCTAATGACGTGAACTGTAGGTGGACACCATTTTTGTGGGCTGAAGGGGGTGGTATTCAACTTTGAGTCAATTTAGTTAAGACTACATTAGATCTACGATTACGTAGTTGCAATATTGAACAAAACTATAGATTTTAGGGTTACATCCCTATTGAGCAAAAGCCTTCAGGAACACCTCCATTCTCTGTTCATGTCTTTCTTTGCATCTTTACCACATCTTTTGATGTCATCTATCACTTGGTCATCCACCTGTTATTCATCCTTTTTTTGAAATTGCAACTTAAATACTATTTTGGATCATTCATCCTTAATACCTACATTCTTAGTGCCTTAATGAAGGTACTATATTTTCTTTATCAATGTATATTTATTTTTCTCTTATTAATAATATTCAGAATAGCCTGCAAATTCGTGGATCTTAAAAATTATAAAATATCTACAAACATACAATTAGCCTGCAAGTTTACTACAGTATTTAAAACATGGCAAGATATCAAATATTTTTGATTTCATTTTAATTTCAGATCAGAATAACAAGCTCGAATAAGGTGGGCCTTCATTATGCACTGTCAACATTCTCTCAGCTGTTGAGGCTGGCAGGTGCAGGCAGTGATACGAAAGACTACTCTAGACTACTAGACGTCTCGCTTGTGCCAGTGCTCATACAGGACCATCCAGCCATGAAGCACAGAGCTGTCTTGTTGGATATCTCGCCTATGAGTAGAGTGCCTTCCATGGTGAGTGTTTCAACTTCTTCCAGTCCTTATATCTATATATTTTCATTTAAAATCTCCCATATCTTATGTTTTGTTCGAATATGAGTCTGATACTTCCAAATTTATATCTGTATTATCATTTAACCCCCACCTTATGCTTTTTAGGCTGGCCAATACGTCTGTGCTCACTTCACTTATTTGCAAAGTATATTCATTATGGTATATAATATACATATACCTGAAGTAAGTAAGTGGAAGCATAGTTCAAATACTGTAATTACTATTTTTAAATGACTTTCATTGTAATATAACTATCATGACCTAGAATTTAAGCGACATACTTTGTAATCTACATGAATGAAGTGAATATTCTATTCTATTCAGTTTCAGTGAAATGAAGTAGGAACACTAAGGATCGATTTCTCCAAGAACGAATTGAGTGACTAACAAAACCACTATGATCATATTATCACACACCCCTTTAAAATCAGCTGACTTTGAAAACTATGTTTGGAGCGACGTTGGTGAACGGGTCTTAAGCCTGAGTCACACCAAGCTACTTTATTAGCTGCTAGCGAAACAGCTCATACAAAGTAGCAAGTGTGACATAGGCAGAAGCTTCTAATAGCAGCTACTGCTAGACGCTACTGCCTATGTCACGATTAGGGTCAGCTGTGCAGCTTTGGTGTGACACAGGCTTTAATTCACTTTATTTGATTTTAAATAGAGTTAGATTAGATTTCTTTATTCATGTAAATAACAAAATATTATTTCTTCGGTTCTAGATCACGAAACATGTAAAAGTTGTATTATTCTATTAATTTTATGAGTTGTAAATAATAATTTTCATCTACGATCGTGTTCTAACGCAATCATTACAGTTTCATAATTGAAATTGAAACAGTTGCGTTTTCGAAATAGAATTTGAACTTGTATCGTAATGGCCTCAATTACGTTGAACATTATAAAACGTTGAAACGAACATTTTAAAACACTGGAATGAACAGAACAGAATTGCAGCTGATAAAAGCACTGTGTAGTTTAAGTTGCTCATGCGTGTGTTTGGTTAGCAGCTATCTTAACCTTTATACTGTAAACATTGAAATAGAACATGATCGTTTGAATAAAGGTTAGTTTAGATTGATAATGTAGATGATATTATTATTTTTTGTTGGTCGTAGATAAAAGTGTATGGTATTTTAGCCTTTAAAGACCTTGATACCTTAAAATAACTCGGCGTTGCTCTCGTTTAACTCGGTGTTCACTCTTTAAAGTGGTCTCATCACAACCATTGCATAAACTACTATAACAATATAAGTAATAGATGCAGTGTGATAATGTTGACGTAATTGAGATTTATCTACATGAATCGGCGAAGTTTGAACATATAAATGTTCATTCTTGGAAAAGGATGTTCGTGGACCTCCTTTACATTAACACTTGGTCGTGAAATAGTAGTAATAGAAGTAGAAGAGATAATCAGAATGTGCGTTAGTATTGGCTAGATTCTTCCCTAGCTCCAAAAGTGGTGGGTATTCAGCTGGTCTTCAGCCATGAAAGGAATGCACTACAGCAATAGAATTTAAAAGGAATACACTTTGAAGAAGTATTTAGAATCAATGTAGCTTATGTAGCCTATTGTATTGTATGGTGATAATTCAAATGAGGTTTATTGTATTGTATTGATATCATTGAAATGAGAGTTAAAATCCGGTAAACTTGTCTCTTCCAGGAATATCTGTTTGAGATGATTGAAACGTGGTCTTCCTTGAAAATTTCACACATTCATCTGTACACGAGGCTAGTGTCCAGTACTGATTGGCAGCTCTGTTACAATCAGAGGTGAGATTTTATAGAAATATTTCCATTAATATTATAGATTAGACATAGATAGATTATAGTGAGTATTATAGCTTAATATCATAATAGAAACATTTCTAAATTGTAGAAGATGGCGTGTATTTACATGATAAATCTGATTATTTACTTTTAGAAGTGTATTTGGTATCAAATAGTTGATGAAAGTTCTACAGATTTGGCTATTATACTGATTAGTAATCAAGAGTCAAATTAAACATTCTTCAGTTGAAACACCCAAATTCTACTGAACAGATTGATAGATAAATCTTAATTCTCATCCATACGGATCGTTATGTTGTAGCGATCTGATCAGTACCATATTTTTAACAATTGTCTTCATAACGACGCCGGGAACGAGCCGCTCTAAGACATTCGTAAATAATACAGGACGAATTAATGAAGAGCTGAGTCTGTTTTTTGCCACCCAAATCATTATGATTTACGTTTATATCAATAAATAAGGGATACACATGAAACAGTGAATAATAAGACGTACATTTTTGAGTTGATGAGAATCTGTGTTTTCTGATGATAGATATTATTATAATTTTTTTCAGTACAATGGTGACTATCGATCGATACTGTCGTGATCGATTTGTGAGTCTGTTGCCTGTTATCGATGTGGAAGCATCTGTGACCATGCAAGACGTGAAAAGTATGTGGCCTGCATTCCAGAAAATACTAGCCAGCTTCTCCAATCTTGAGTAAGTTACGAATATTTTATTGATTTATGATTCACGTTCCGAATCTTTGTTTTGTAACATTTTAAATTTCACGTTATCAGCCCATAATCACGCTTTTCATATTTTTTTCTGATACACAGGGAAGAATAATTCTCAATATTTGTGTAGCAAAATTAACGACAGCCACTGTTACAATATTTTGGGCCAATTTAGATGCGGTTTGCGCCAAAAGAAAGTTTAGTGGTCCTAGATGAGCAGGTTTCATTTATAGTTTGGAAGAAACTACGTTAAAGGGGTCAAAAATGTAAAATAAACTCAGCGCCATCTCTTGGCTTTTGACGGAGCTATGTCCACAGTACTGAACTATACGGAGTATAGTTGATTAGTATAGTATTATTCTTTTAATATATCATATTATAATTATATTACTCACCTATATTACTTGCCTGAAATTCCCAGAGAGGAAATTTTAAAATGCAGTCCAACTTACTATAAATAAATAATTTCAGATATTGGCAATTGATGCAAATATGGATATCCTATAGCTACAAAAAATTAGGAAACGATGATTCGTTTGTTTTTTCCTGATTATAGCTACTTTATAACGACTTCTAGGTGCTTTAACTTATCTAGACAAGGAAGAAATGATCTGAAATCATGTTTGGTTCTGTTGTTCTTGTGTCAATGTTTGCAGGTGTAGTGGTCTTCAGAACTATTATACCGCTTTCTTTGGGTTTTCGTATCACTAATTGTAATATATCATATATAATAATTATTTATTCATAATCTGATGAAAGGAAATCAGATATTGCATCTATCTATTCAATTATTGCTTTTAAATCATAATAATAATAAGTAATTTATATTATTCATAATCTCCTTATCTCTCCAGGTACGTTCACATAGGGCCTTGCCTCAGTAATCTGCTCATCAACAACGTGGTGGGTAAAGATATTTCGATTCCTGCCTCACCGCTTACTCTGCAAGAATTCTGGCATCTATTGGCCATACCTCCCGATGTTACCATAATGCTCTGCTCGAACAATCTTCATGGCGAAGAACTCCGAACTACTCACTTTCCTGCAAACATGGTGCTTGTCGAATACGGATTCCAGGTGAGTTATTCATATCAATTTATTTGATCAATACAATATCAAGGAAATAAGAAATAGGCATTAGCTCAAAACTTCTATTCCAAAATTTACTCGAAAAATGTCCAAACTTACGTTATGTTCAAAATATTTTGATCACTTTCACAATTAACACCTCCAAAAAGGTAGATTATCAATTAAAAATGTGTAATTGACTAGTAAATTATTACCAATTCGTTAAGAATTATCCATTTCAATTCAATAAATTGTATTTTCATTTCAGTATTTGGTGTAATTTCACTTAAATTATTATCATTGTACTAAACATTCATAAAACCGACTAAATTTATAATTATTATTGTAAAGCAGACAAATATGTGAATAAATTATTTATGTAGTTGTAAGCTGACTAAGTTAATTTTTTCGATTCTTTCTTTTGATAATTGTAACGCAGAAAAATATGTGAATAAATAAATTGTAAGAAGCTAGTCGCTCTACTCTCCACTTCTTCTTCTCTTCTTCAACACATGAGACTTTTTAATTTTGTTTATCATATGTTGTTGATCATAATAACAGTGTAGTTCAGAATCATTGATTGAGAGTTCATACAGATATTAAAATGTATTAAGATTTATAATTGACATTAAAAATCGATTCTCTTGAGTGACTGAAAATCCTTTTTGTCAATTATTGTCAATTAATTGGAGAAAATTACATAAATAATTTATGTAGTTGTAAGCTTACTAAGTCAATTTTCTTTCGTTTCTTAGCAACAGTTCTATTCATTTTCATTTTTCCAGGCTGATTACGATTTTCTGCAATGGACCGAAGAATATCACAACAAGGGCTGTACAACATGCCTGTGTCCGGGTACCGCTTCATGGAATAGGTAACGAACTTAATTCATATTTGATAAAATTTGTTGAACGAATATTGATGCTGTGGAATCTTTCCATAGTAGAAAAAACCTTTTTGAAATTGTCAAACTTCACTTTAATAAACACAATGTTTACACAGGACCATGGTTTCCGCCTTTTTCCTGTATTATGTGGCTTTTAAGTTTCGAGATACAGGCCTCTGACTTCCAATTACTTCTAAGCTAACATAGACATTCAACTTTCATATTTTGTTTTGCAGCCAACAAATAACACATTCAGTTGTATACAGAGTGGCGCAAAAAGAATGGATGGATTTGAGTAGGATAATATCAGTGGAGTGGAGCTGTCTGTGACCGCAGAGCGACACCATTTTGTAGATTAAAGTATCCAGTTTTAGTAACAATTGCGCAATTGACCTTGCAAAATCGCATATTTGCTGTTGAGCAACATTTCCAATAGAATAAATCTGCAATCTTCGTTCAACGGAGCTTTGAATTGAATTGAATTGAATTGAAATATATTTATTCTCAGAAAAAAAGAAATACATACACTTGAAAGAATACAATACATGAATATACTCATTTGAATTGATTATATCAACTATTTAACAAAAAATTGTATGACCCTCTACACAATCTCACACAGAAATTTAGCAGAGAGTTTTAAGTCGAGCTTATTGGCATGTGATTCTTCTTTAAAATGTTTACTGTCGTAAATATCGTTACATTGAAGATTTGAATACTGCAACAGAAAGAATTGCTGTATCAAAGTTAAGGACCAATTTGATTTTAATGAGCATTGATATTCCATCTTCTAATTTAAAAAATACTCAAGTGTTTTGGACTTTTTCATACAAATTCTCAAATTGGGTGATTTACTTAGTATTTTGGGTACTTTCCTGTTATAGGACACGCCTACTCATCTAGAGATATCGATAACCTATAATAACCAATAAGGTTATGTTAACCTATAGGTTATGTTAATAAACTATATTTTTCATATCGATGAGTATGATGTTTTGAAGCTCGATATCATTGAGTATCTGTAGATGAGCAGACGTCCTCTATAAACAGGAAAGTATTTTGGTGTAAGGAAGATGAATGCATGATAAAAATAAACTTTCTTATAACACTTTGAAAAACATCCGTTCTTTATGCGCCACCCTGTATTTTGTTTTTGTAGTCTAGCAGGCTGTCCAGAAGCGTCGATCTGTAACATCTACCGGGCCGCGCAAGCCGTGGTCAGAGTGGGGGCGTTGGGAGTGGTGATAGCGCACTGGTCAGGCTCCTACCACTTGACGCCGCACCCGTTCAGCTGGCCCGGTTTCATGGTTGGAGCTGGCCTGTCCTGGAATCCGGCCACGCATTGGGTAAGCTTCTAATAATTCCACATAGTATGATGAATTTACCATTTCTTGAACGTTTCATGAACTCAACTTAATTAGAATTTTTGTGATACCGGTTACGTCTTGGAGGCTCCAGGCTTTATTCATGTTTCAAGTTGCCCAAAAGAAGTTGGTTTTCATTCATATTCATAGTCTTCTTACCCTTCTCAGATCCCTTTTTTTGGAAAATATACTATTCGAAATCAAGAGAATAATATTGTTGCATGTACGCTGTGAGCAGTGAGCATCTACGGTGTCAAAGCTATGATAATCGTACAAATCTCAAAGATTAACATGAGGAAGGATATTTAACGTAAAAATTAGTTGATAATTGAAATAAATTCTGTCGCTATTCACTTATCGATTGTGGAATTATATTTTAGAATGATAAAATTTCATATCGCATGTTCTTGAACATTATTATAATCTTCAATTCAAGTTTAAATCTTTGAAGCTAATGTTTCAAACAGAATGAGCAGAAAGTGAAGTTTATCCACAGCTGAGTTCATTCCCATTGATCAATATTCCGAAATGGATTATACACTTCAAATCAATCATATGCTTTAAACTGGATTTTCACTGATTAATTCAAACTGAGATCCGATTATTTTTGAATCACTGTATGTCAAATATGGAAGGAATAGAAGCCGCAATTACTATTCATTAGTATTTATACAATTAGGAATAATGATATACTTAAAACAAATGCTTATGCCCTATCCTTCTCATGTTAAACTAACTTTCGTTCACTAAATCAGCGCGCAGGTGTCGATCGATTTTATCCCCACCACCTACGTGCACACAGCGAATATACTAGAGTTAGCCTACAGCGCAAAGCGCTGCGTGCCCTGCTCAAATTTGACAACTTTTTCAATACTTTGTACAGCAGGATAGGATCAAGCAGTTCCTTCAAAAGCCGAGAGATGGCGCAGAGTTTATTTTCAATCTTTACCCTTTAAACGTATTTTTTCCAAAATACAAATAAGACCTGTAGGTGATTGATGACACCTATGTAGGTGATTGGTGACATCTAAATTGATGACACATCAATTTAGATGTGTACATCTAGGACTACTAACGTTTCTTTTGGCGCGAACCGCATCTAAATTGGCCCAATATAACGGGCACAGTGGCTGTCATTAGTTTTATAAGAATAGTCCAATTAACTGATTCCGACTGAGAATCAGATCTGAACGATATTATTTGATCCTAAGAGCGGACTTTATTTTTCATCTCTTATTTAATTTCATTCATTGTTTTATTATTTTATCAATCCTGTCTGCCAGTTTTATAAGTAACATTTCTACTTTGTATTGCAGGATTATCTACATAATTCCCTACCAGCGCTACTGGATACCCATATATTTTTGGACAAAGCCTGCTGTATCGGTGAAATAATATTGGAGCTTGGACATGCGGAAACGTACACGGTGAGGTGTACTAGAGGCCAAGAAATAGCTGATCTCACCGACCTGCCTTCGCACACAGGATCGACATTCTATCAGCTGTTGACTGATCCTGATAGTGTCGACCTCGATAATCTAACCCTAGATATATTCACGGTAAGTTCAAAGTTTGCACAAGCAAAATCTAACCCCGGTCGTACACCGGAGCAATAAGCAATAGGCAACTAGCAACATATGGATCATATGATTGTTTACTCTATACAAACCAATAGTTCAATGCACACTGAAACAGCTGCTTTAGGTGTGCATTGGACTATTTGTTTCTATAGACTAGACGATCATATGATCCAAATGTTACTAATTGCCTATTGATTATTGTTTCGGTGTACGAGCTGCCTAAATACTTTTCTCTTGATTTCTCCCAAAGGTGGTTCCAAGTATGCTTACTTGATGCCAAAACAGCTGCCTTTTCGAAATGTAATTTCAAACCATTATCGTAATGTGGCTATTACGATACGGGTTCTACATTATGACGTGGTTTCTAGACTAATGGTGTAAGCAACCATTTAATTGGCTTTAAAAGCACTCGTGAGATATTTTATTATTTATCGATGTTGAATTTTATAGTGAGATATTTTTATCGATTAATCTCGTGTTTCTACTTACAGCCCACTTATGCTTTTGATGCCTGGCATTTCAGTCGCTCAATAGACTGTTTATGGATCCAATAGCACTATTGAATCAATAACCATGTGTTTTCAAATGCAAAAAAAGTTATTGATTCAATAAGTTTATTGAACGACTGAAAAACCGGGCATAAGACTCACATCACAATCTTTGCATAAACTACTATATTGTCATTGCTATTTGATTCATTATTCAATTCCTTTTCATTGCTATTTGGTTTAATATTTTATTTTTTGTCATTACTATTTGACTTACTAAATACTTCTTTGACATTGCTATTTGATTCATTTTTTACTTCTTTGTACATTGCTATTTAATTTATCATTGCTTTCTGTTTACGGACTGCATGACAACCAGCTGATACTGACAAGACATCTCTCTTTCTCGAAAATATAATTTTTCCCTTAGTTTCGTAATTATTTAGTAACCTTCTTCACTCTAGCTCCTCGCTCTCGTTAGAGCTCTGTCACTTCACTCGGCTCTCACTTCACATGATTAGGGCCGGTTCATGAGCTCGGGATTTAGCCAAGTCCTAGACTAAAACGGTTGGCTATCGTAGCATCGACAAACGTTTATCTCGACAGGTTAGTGGGTTAGCAGCATAGAGAGCCCTTAAGTACATAGTGTCGAGGCTAACGTTTGTCGATGGACTAGGCTAAATCCCGAGCTCATGAACCGGCCCTCAATTGAAATTCACCTGTTTTCAACTCGAGTCTATGCACAGGCCACAGTTGCCCCTGTAGGCTCATTCCTCTGGCATATAAGAAAATATATTTCTTGTACTGTATCTATATAATTGTATTATTATGCTATTAATCATATTTGCATGTACTATGTTTTATTGAGGAATAAACGAGATTTTGATTTTTGTTTTGTTATTCCCTTCTTTCACATTGCTATTTGATTCATTTCTCTTGTCATTTATATTTGATTTACTATTTACTTTAAGGACATTGCTATTATTGATCTATTATCTACTTTATTGTTATTTGATTTATTTTTTACTTTTTTCAATGCAGAAAGTGACGAAACACATAAAGCGTTCGCAAAGCTGCCTTCTGCGCGCCAAACTCGGCTGCCACATGTCGGACATGGTTGTGCAGGAGGTGGCGCTGTCCATCGACCTCATGCTCACCGCCTGCAAGATAGGCCGCTGTCTCGTCTCCATCGGAGTGAATCCCAACAGCAACATGGGTCTGGCTGTCATCAACCTCGGCGTGTCTAATCTGCCGCCTACATTCCGCACCGACATTGCCAACAAGTAAGTGGCATTGAAACATTTATTTTTCATTTTTTTGTTGTTGTGGAATAATTATAATAACAAGCCTAACCGAGCAAGAATTAAGCTGGGTTTACACCAAATGTCAGTAACTTTTGTCACAGTTTTAAAAAACGCTAAAATTTCTTTCGACATTTTGTCAATGACAATTGTCAACGACAGAAAATCTGTGTTTGTGACAATGTCACAAGTTTCCCATCGAGAGTCGGTAAGATCAAAGGACTGTCGTTGACAAATGTCACAGTCACAATGTCGCAGTATATGTAAACGCTGCGGTGACATTTGTCTGCGACAAAAGCCTCCTTTCTTGCTTGCTTGCTACTGGTGGCGTAGCATTGCGGACAGGATGTGAGATACAATATGTCATTGACAAAAGCATTTACATCAAACTGCGACTTTTGTCACAGTGACTTTTGTCACAGTTTTCAACGAAATCGTTAACACCAAACTGCGACTTTTGTCAATGACATTTTTTGTGACAAGTATGTCGTTGACAAATGACATTTTGTTTGTCACTTTATTTTTCCCAGCTTAACAATGTAGTATACGGTGTTACTAAATAGCTAGAAAGAATCGACAAACGTTAGCCTGAAATTAGAATTCCAGTAAACATGTCCTGTTAAAAAACGTTTGTTTCACTTTCACTTTTATTTTTCTCCAGAATGGTTTGACTAATTTTGTTAAAATTTGGCATGGTAAAGGCCAAGATGAAGGTCTGCTGTAAAAAATGAAGCTAGCTTATCTGACGAAATATTTCGAAATGGCGGGCACTAACAAGTTTTCGAGTTATTTCAATTAAAAATTTCAAATGCCCGCCATTTTGAAATATTTCGTCAGCTTCCGCTATGGTTGCGTCGGTCAACTCTGAATCTCCTCCACCTACGTGTCACAGTGAATACTAGGAAACGAAAAATTTCATTGAACACGACCGTACACTTGAATACCTATCATGATTATTATACAGAACTAAGAAACCTACTCTACTGTGCATGGTAAGATAAACTTTGTTTCAGAAAATGTTAGAAGTCCTGTAAAACAGGGAAAAAGCGGAAGTACACATCAGACATAGGACGGTGTACTATGTTATTAATTTCTAGATACTAGTGTGCGTTCGCCTTTTACTTGTATTAGAGGACTCCTAAAATTTAACTTGGTGTTCCCTGGGTCTGCTTCATAAAAAATAGAAGTCCTCCATTATGGGAAAACGCTGGCCGATCACTAGACGTATAAATTTATAACATGGTACATCGTCCTTTTCAAGTGTGTCCTTTTTCCTGTTTTACAAGACTCCTAAACTTTCTTCTATGAAACAGACCTCTGATAAGTTGTTGTTGATCCATCTTCTGTTCACTGATAACTTATGTTGAAAGAAATCTACACTTTAAAGTGAAAAATTACGCTTGTGCATTCCTGGTATATTGCCTTGTTAATGATGGTGAGTGTTATTGAGGGGGAAGAAAAGCTTTTCGAGAGAATTTTTTGTTTTAAAAGCAATTTTGTTCTAAGTTTTTTGAAAAATGCAGCTTTTTTGTTGGTTTTATTTTTGTGGTATGTATATTTTTGTGGTGTACCGTATGGCTTTGAACGGTGGGGAGACCCGTGGGTAGTTCCAGCTCGCCGTATAACTCCATTTTCTCATTGATGGGAAACATGGTGAAACATGTGGCTATTTTTTTATGTACAGTATGTGAGGGCGATGAGTGATAGACATATATTAGGTTTTTGTAGTTGTGATATATTTGTTTTTGTACTTGTCCTTTGGTTTGGTTTTTATTTTGTGTAGTAGGTTTGTAGTCTGTATCCATTCTGTTGAGCACATTGGAGTGGTCCGTAGCCGAGGGCGATAAGCGACGGTATGATAATCCAAAGGTGTTGGGATCAATAATCTAGTTGATAGAACGGATTTTGACTACAAAACGGCCACTCCTGGCTCTGAAAAGTAGTCGTCATTTCTCATTACCCACGCACAAGCCTAGAGCTCATGTGGGCATCACCCTCAACAAAAAATATATATTTGTAATTTTTCACTTTAAAGTGTGTATTTCTTTTAACTTGAGACCTCTGATAGTTTTTCGCAGTGTAGAAAACAGTAGGTGTTTTGGTTGGTTTCAGACTGCTAGCTCTTGTTGAACAATACAAGGGAATGTGGCGACAGCGCCATCTAGCCGCTGGACTACAAAACTCACTACTTATTCTAACATCCACGCTGCGGAGGTTTGTGCCTGAGGACGAAGTCTAGTTATCACAAATATTGAGACTGATCTAGTTTTTAGAATCGTTGATTGTTATTGTTGAATGTTGTTGTTCAACTGGACTTGCTAGTGCAAATGGTTCCTTATCATCTCGGTGAATATAAAGGTGCGAATACACTATTCATATTTGTGACTGGCGCAAATATGTCAACGATGTCGTCCACACGATGCATTCATGCATGCAAATATGCATAATGTATCCGCACCATTAAGCCGGGATTTCATCAGTAGAATTGAAGGTAGATTTGCTGCTCTAATACTAAAACGTAGTAGAATAGATTAACTAAGATGCTAACATTTACTTTACCATGTACGTTTTCATTGGGACAGTTAACAAGATAGTTAGTACTTGCTCTGTAAACTCTGCCACTAATTCTTCTAATGAAAACCGGCTGTAGACATGGAAAACTGTCTATTACGAAAAGTATAATCTGAGGCTGTTTTATAAAACTTGTAAGTCACTTAATGCAGGAGAATCTCCTCCAAAACAGGAATTTCCGTTTTATGTACCTTCAAACACGTGAAACGAAGTTTTGGGAAAGAATCGCTATATATTTAAAGTTGAAAGTAAGTCAGGTCATATCGGTTCGATATTAGGTAATATTTTGAGAGCTTTATAACCTACCTTGAATATTTTAAAAGGACCCAAAAAGAATGATAAAAGGCTACTTTTAAAAAATCAGATACTTGAATCAATTATTTTTTTACGGTTTGTTGTAGTTATAATTCATAACCCCACTTCACTGTAAGGCTTGAACTTATTTCCCTTTATTTTTTTATATTTTATTTCCCTTCACAAAAAACATTACAAAAACAAGTGTATAATTACTTGGAAATTAAACTGATCACTTTTACAAGTATATAAATATGTGATCAGTGTGCAAAATAAAAAATAATAAAACAAGGAGTCTGAGTCTAGTCTATACAGCTAATACTAAACAAATACGGAGCCTGTAAAACGTGTGTTCTAAGTGAATTTTTAAAGTCCAGTTTCCTGTATTACATGACTTCTAATTTTTATAGGCCCCCTGGGGCCTCTTTCAAGAACTTTATCAAGTCATGTAAATCAGGAAAATGCGGATATACACTGGACATGAATACGACTGCGTAATAAACTATGGAATTCTAATTTAAGTCCTCCTTTCTCTGTATTTAGTGACTTCTAAGTTTTATGAGACATGCCCCTGGATTCTTTCCAGTATTAGCATGATTGACGGTGATAAGCCCTGTTTTTCATCATTTTTTATGTCAATACAATAATTTTCCAATAAATAATGTTCATGATATCATTCCTGGCTCAATATTGTTCTTTAAACATACTGAGTTTTCAATCTATTCATTAATCAATGTGATTGTTTTAAAGTTTTCGAGATTTAAATCTCTCAGATCTATTTTCAACGTTGTAAGCTGATAGTTTAGTCTGCTTGAAAAATTTACGGTTTTTATTTACTCAATTATTTATATTATTTCCATATTTATTTGCTCACCCCTCCATTTAAACGCTATTTTGGCATTAATTTAAATAATTATTTATTATAAATTTTAAGATGTTTTTGGCTGGTTTATGAATGTATGATATGAGATGAAATAAAAAATTAATTCCATGAATGAAATAGTTTATGATTACTGTAGTTTATGCAGGTAGTGACCGGTTTGTTTGCTTTACCATATCATAGTTATATTTTATAAACAAAATAACTTAAGATGATGAATGAGGTGCTGCTGTAATAATGAAGTATTTGTATAGGGGTTCTAAGGAATTCTTTAGCTAGTATTATGAGAACCAATAAGTATTACCGATTAAATATTATTGACCAGTATTTTTAGTCATTGTCATTTATGTTTTCCTCAACCAATTTTAATAAGAATAATTGCAGAGCAGAAATTGGGAGTAGATTATGGAGATGTAAACTTATAGTGAAACATATTTTTTATAAAGATGTGTTCTGGTTGTAATTTTTAATATTGTCTACCTTTTCTTATATCTTTGCTGGATGAATTTTTAGTGATTAGAGATAATTTCATTGATAAATTGTGTTTTACATTAAACTTTCTCCATCAATAAGGTTTTGAAATAACGAAAGTACAGTTATAGTATTACAGAATTGTTTTTTCTATTGTTCTTCATGTATTCGAGATCTTCAAGGAAAATGAAAAAGTAGAGGGTTAAAATTTCTATGATTTTCTAATATTCAACCAACTTGGCCTATTTGTTGGCAGTGTAAAGGTCATTGGGAAAAATATAGCATTCGAGCAATATTTTTACAAATTAAAAAAAATTGCAAGCACTTGGACGTGTATGACTGTATAACGCATCCTGGGGTTAATTAGAATAAATACAACTCAACTAAAATAAGGGCGTTCCAAAATGAATTTCAAGGTAAAAAAATATAATTTTTATTTTAAAATAACTTATCACTAGGCCTTTATATGCCATAATTTTAAATGAAACTTTACAACATTTCTAAAATAATGTAATTTTTGTAAACAATCGAGAATTTTCTACATGTTTAAATTTCAAATCTACAAATTTACATGTAGAGTTTAAAATAAAAAATGTTTAATTGAATAATGAAAATTGAAGCACATAATGAACAGTAAAATTTCATAAATTCAATGAAATACTTTTCTATTTTATTATCTTAGATTATTTTAAAAGGACTTTTCGAATATTGATATTGATAGTTAATTTTTTATTTGGTAATTCATCTACAACATAAATTAATATAAACTTATTACTATGGTTCTTAACTCAAGTAAATCTTAATATTGATAGGAATTCTATTTACAAAATCACATAGACCATTATGCTGCCTTAGTTTCATGGTCCATTCATTTGCAATGCGACTGAAAATTTGATTTTCCAGTGGTTGTAGAATATTCATTGAAGAAGTTTGGAGCTTCATTCAAGGCGTTCTGCCGCAGAACTGAAAAAAGTAATAATTGAAAATTATGAGCTGTAAATTGAAGAATGGTCTCTGAAGTTCAAACCTCAAGAATAGTAAGTAATAATGAACTATGATTGGGTTTTTGGTTATAACAATATCTCATAAAAATGTGCTTAGTAAATTTGAAATCAGTATTTGATTAATCAAATATTATTAATCAATATATCAATTATAAAATACTCCATATGAGACAGGGAAGGTGAGATAGACTTGAAAATAATGGATGTTTTAAGAATTGCTCTTATATTTTAGACATCATTAGAAATTTTGGAATTCATGCTTGTCATCACCAATAATGGTTCTCTCCCTTTAGACAATAATATATACTGCATGAATTCTGATAAGTGTTTAACATCACAGTTCAATAAAATACATATGTATTATATTATACCTAATGTGGTACCGTAGGCATTTTGAAAAGTCGGTACTTCAAAAGAGGTTGGTCTTTAGTTGATGCTTCATATAACGCAAACTTACTTTGTGATATAGATTGCTTCCCGCGACAAGAAATAAAATTGAAACTATATGTTTTATATTACTAAAACAAGCTTTGTTGTATTTAATTTGCTTACTTCATTTACTTACTCTGGGATGTAGATTGCTTCTCGTGACAAAAAATAAAATTGAAATTATATGTTTTATATTACTAAAACAAGCTTTGTTGTATTCAATTTACTTTACTTTGCTTACTTTATTTACTTACTTTGGGATGTAGATTGCTTCTCGTGACAAAAAATAAAATTGAAATGATATGTTTTATATTACTAATACAAGCTTTGTTGAATTTAATTTACTTTACTTTGCTTACTTTATTTACTTACTTTGGGATGTAGATTGCTGCTCGTGACAAAAAATAAAATTGAAACTATATGTTTTATATTACTAAAAAATTGTTGAATTTAATTTGGAATTTGAATAATTATTTTTCTACAATCATATGAAAACTACTTACTGCTTCAATCTTGTCGCTCACACAGTTGAACATATCATAGGCCAGGTCGCAGGTGTATCCATCTTCTGAAAAAATAGGTAATCATGGTTTAGAAATCTTAGAAATCAAGAATTCATATTTAACATTCATCTAGCTGGTGAAATATTCTATTTCAAGTCGACAAAACCACCTAGCCAAAACACTAAACTGTTAGAAAATGTCTTACACCAAAAGAAAGTGGATATATCTACTGGATGTAAGTTAGTAGTTTCAATTTTGAAGTGTTTTTGTTAGTACAGTATTTATTAATTAATTTTTTTGTTTATTCAGCAATGTACAATATTGATACAATAATGTACAATATTTTACATACAATATTGATGGAAGGCCCAACTGGTTTACGCCCCAAACTGTCCCTTTTCCAAGTTATAAAAACAGTCCAAGCAAATGTCCCAAGTCTACAGTCCACACAACTGGTTTACGCCCAAAACTGTCCCTTTTCCAAGTTATAAAAACAGTCCAAGCAAATGTCCCAAGTCTACAGTCCATATAATGTAGCATACTTCACAAGGACACGGATTTTCACTTCAAAACCAAACACTAGACAAATTTATTCATTCATTTATGTATTTATTCAATTATTTATTTATTAACTTTACAAAAGGGTTCTCTCTTACACTTAACCTTAAATTTCGAATATTATAAAAGATGATATGAAAGTTCGGAACAAAAAATAGCCAAATTACAATAACCTGAATTCTAATTTCAACATTGAATAATTATTAACAGAGAACTATTCTGTTTAAAAATGTGTAAGTGTTCCGAACTAAAAATATCCAAACTATCAATAATCTAAATTCTTCTAAAATTTCAATTCCAACATTGAAAATGCTTTAACAGAAAGTACATTATGTTGAAATGTGTAAGTGTTTTTTATAGAAGTGTTGTGTTGAAATGTTCGTGTTTCCCTTGAAATGGTTTGGAATTCAGGAGTGTCTAGAAGTTGTGTTGAAATGTAGAAGTGTTTCAGTAGAAATGTTGTGTTGACATTAAGGAGTGGGAGTGTTGAACAGCATTTCCCTTGCAAGAACTGACCTTTGAGTACTTGAGGATTGTAGTAACGGAAGTGCTGGGATGCTGACACACACTGTTGGACTGCTTGCACTGTGGCCACATAGTAGTTTCTGTCCTGTACGCCTTCCGAGTAAAGTCTCACAAGGCCTGGCACTGTGGGCATTCCTTGGTCATCAACCTGCAACAAATATTATCCTTTATTTTTAGAGCATTGGGAATAAAATGATGTGAAAGTCGTAAAAATGTGAAGATTCTATTCTGATGAATTTCGATTATCAAGTAGTTAAAAGAATTTTATAATGTTAGTCAAGACAAGACAATGTGATTAGTTTAACAAAAGTACTTCACAGTTGCTTATGAAGCATGACACACTGATGCAATGACTAATCGGTGTGTGTTGCTTCATAAGTCATAAGCAACTATTTGAAGTACTGTGACTAATCTCGTCTTGTCTTGTCTTGACTAACCGGTGTACGCCTAGCCTTATACTGTATTGTCTGCGGGAGAGAACTTGTCACAGATGAATGAAATGCAGTCTTTAATCAGTGAAATTGGTGGTGATAAGAAGTAAGTGATTTGTAATGTTTTAATAAAAGTACTGTATTTTCTATGGAAGGAAAGTGAATTTGTAGGAAAGTAGTAAGTGTACTTATAGAGGTTAAAAGGGTTAAAAATAAATTCTTGAATTATTGCTAGATTCTAGAAAATTTGATAGAAAAAGTAATATCTTTACAATAGAATTCTTATAACAATGGAAAAAATTTGAAGAATAAATATTCAGACTAATATTAGTAGAGGGATTGATGAAGAAATGGGGAAAATCAAGAGAAAGAATTGGCAAAAAAAAAACTAAACAAAGTCATGATAGTGGATTTTAAAGTTGATTTATAATAAAATCAAATTTTAAAATTAATTTAAAAATGATTTGTATATTTTGAAAAATGAGAGTACATCAAAATAATTGTTCATAATAATAATTTGATCTACATGAACACAGTAGGCTAATAATTATTGCTTGTGATTTGTTGGATCAGATGAGTAGCCTATATTCTTGTATGAAAAGGTTATTTAGATGGGGTTTCATAAATTGAATTTGAAATCTTGAATTCTGAAAAGACTACAATAGAAAAAATGCAAGTAATAGTAATTTTTCAACTCTCCACTTGATTATTTTGTCTGAATAAACATATTGCTTCAAGTAACAATGATCACTTTGCATCGAATTTCAACCTCGAAACTATTGCTTCAAATTATGATATTGAATATACTCATGAATTATATCTATAAAATACTGCTTCTAATTATTTTTTAGTGCACCAAAATAATATTTTATTGTTTTTTCGGTGAAAATATTTTATATTCGCGTGTGTATTTTAAGGACGCGTGTGTTGAATAATATAATTTTATTACAGTCGGTGCATGTAATAAGTTTGAGCCTTTCTATGTTGCATAATCATGAAGATCAACGACCTTTCAGAAGTGGCGGAACAAGAAATTCAAGATGACAATTTCTGTGTTGCAATTATAATGAACACACATTAAAAATGTAGAGCAGTAAGCTTGCTGCCGCTTGGTTCCTTTCAGCGTTTGTAGTAACTTGTTATTTGCACCAACAACAAGTTTACAATACTTGTTTCATAAAATTATTCTTCTCAAACTTTGAGTTCAAATATAAAATCTTTTGAGAAACTCTTCCTGCTCTTCGTCTCCATACAACTAACTTATATTTTATAATAATTGTGATAAGGAATCGTTTCATTCATAAACTAATTTGTTTACTACAGAGGTGTGCTTTATATAAAATCAAATCAAAGTTTAATTATCAGAAAATCATTCTTAATAAAAAGTTGAAATTTATAACATAAAATTCAAGTTCTACAGAGTAATTGTATGCTTTGAATCATTTCAAAATAAAGATCAATATAGAATATAGATAAATGGGTCAATAATTTAGAAATTCTCTATATTTTTAATTTTAAATTATTTATTAGAAGTGAGGAATGTACTTACAGCTTTCACCTTCCTGTAAACGCATTGCAGCAAGCACTAGAACAAAACAAAAGTAACTTGTAAATAAAGAATTGAATTAAATAAAATATGTGACGCATTCATGTACATTTTGACGTAGGCGAATCTTGAATAAAGAGATTGATTGACTTCAATACATAATTGAAAATTATGTATGAAGCAGAAGACTATTAATAGTTAATTATTCTAATAGAACATTCAAGAATTAGTATACGATTTAGTATGATGTTCTAGAAAATTTCAAACTTATTCCCGATCTTCCTTAATCATAACCATGTTAATACCATGTATAATACCATATTATAAAATGGTTATTTTCTAATTCTTGCCATATTATAAACCCCTTGGTTAGAATACACTACTTTACTAGCATGAATAATCAATTTAATTGATGCAAATATTTTATTCAGGAATCTCCACCAACTTTCCCCTTTTTTTCTTGAAAAGTAAATGATCCGGAATGCTTAGTACAATATATAATGCAATACCGCAAGCTTGTGGCTTTATCAATTGGTTGTAGTAATATTATTACTCAATATTGAGGAATCGAAAGTATTTCATCAATTTGTTTGTACTGGCGATCAATGTTCTGTTAATCATCAACGATCAATATTTCTTCATCAATACGATCCGGCCCATTACATGAACATTATTCAAATCACATACATCATTATGGTGATAAATTACGGTTTCTTGAAAGCTCTTATATATATAAGCTGAAAGCATAATCAGGAGGTTTTTTGTTTGAAAAATATTATTTTTTATCCACTCACCCCTGCTATTTGTTACACCCCTTTTGTTACATGAACATTATTCAAATCACATACATCATCATCGTGATAAATTATGCGGTTTCTTGAAAGCTCTCATATAAGCTGAAAACATAATCATGAGGTTTTTTGTTTGAAAAATATTATTTTTTATCTACTCACCCCTGCTATTCTCTTTTCTTCTCCGGAGAAGACCTCTCTCTTGCTCCTTGTTTTCTTGACGAGATCCCTTGGAGATGTGTCAGTCAGAACGTTCAGTGCCTCTGGAAAAATAGATCAGTTTAATCAATTATATTTTATCGATATTATTTATAAATCGATGAACGATATCAGAAGATATTTTATCGATATTTTTATCGCCAAATGAAGAAAATATTCAAAACAAGTATTTGTTCAACACAATAGTTTAGTCATGCATAAGAGAAGCCTTGAGCTCCAGCTGAGATAATATAATAATATATATGTATGGTTTGATTTTTTCAATCCCACCTTAATTGATTACCACTGTGTTATATTGATGAAGCTCGTCTATAAATGTGTATAATCATGGTTTAGTGGTCATTGTTGGAAAAAATTCACCAGACGAGAAAAATAAAGAAGTCATCCTATTCTATTCTAAGTAAAACTAAATTTCTTATTGCATGTAATTGCCTGTACAGAATGTAGTTCACATTCACAATTTCAAATTATTATTAATAAAAAATTAATAATTCTTCAATCCAAAACTAAAAATCATCTCTCAGATTAATTATATCATAAAAGTTATTGAAGTAATCGTAAATTGTGTTCATCTATTCTATTCTAAGTAAAACTAAATTTCTTATTGCATGGAATTGCCTGTACAGAATGTAGTTCACATTCACAATTTCAAATTATTATCAATAAAAATTAATAGTTCTTTAATCCAAAACTAAAAATTATCTCTCAGATTAATTGATATCATAAAATTTATGCTTGAAGTAATCGTAAATTGTGTTCATCCTATATTACAATACTTATTACTATATATAACTACCCACTAAGCTGTTAGGATAGAACCAGTTCGATTCCAGAGCCGGTCAATTGAGATGAGATTATATAACTTCAGTGTAATGAATGCCCGCACATCTTTGTAATCCATGCAGGGGAAAGTGGCACAACTCTTAAGTATCATCTCATGCACTCTGTATTTACGACATGAGTGAAGTTACTTGACTAGGTACTCGATGTGGCTTGGACTTGAATTGAGTGTTTCTACAAAACGTAAAGTTCAGCATTTGAATATTCTGCTAATGCAAAATATCCAATGATGTTGATTCCCACATTATTTTAATGATGTTGATTCCCACATTATTTTTATAATGTTCAATGATAAAATATATGATTTCATCGTATATTTATCAGATAAAATATCCAATGATATTATAATTTATTCCCAAATTTATTGAAATAAATCCTTTTCACCAGAAATTATAACTTCAAAATTACCGTTATTATAAATGTAAAAGATTAATAAATTTGTAAGTTGTATGATTGATAAATAAATAAATTTGTATGATTGATAATACTGTTTAAATCAATGGTAATTTTGGTTTGCTTGTAGCTATGTAAGATGTGCATTTTTATATCGATTTTCTCCATTCAATACGTTTTATTATCACAAGTTCGGAACCCACCTAAAGCTGTAGGTCCATTCATCTCTCATCATAAACCTTCCCATTACCCACGCACAAGCCTAGAGCTTATGAGGGTGTCATCCCCAGCAAAAAAAGTAATAATAAATTTGTAATATTTTATGTATAAAAATTAAAAGCCAATTGGCAATTAAATTTGGATCTGAACTATTTGATGACATACATAAATGTTTTTACAATAATTTATTCTTTATTCATTCATTGATACAATCACAAAAATCATAATATGAGTAAATATTTATTGATTCAATTTAATAACAATTGACAATTTAATCATCAATTTAAGAATTGTTCATTTCACTATTTACTACTCGTTTCAAATTTGTCACATGATTTTCAATGTTCTTCCAACTTTTCTCTATCCATTTTTTCCAATTCACTATAATTATTCCATTTTCCTTCAACCATGCTTGTCTCCTACAGCCAATCTGTGATTGGATTCGCTCTCTTTAATGAACATTCTCCTTACAAATGGTGATTGGTTAATCATTCAACTATTCAAATAATGTCAGTACAGCTCATCTAAAACTTTCTTTGTTGTTTACTTTGTTAACAGTTGCTTCTGAGTAACAACAATACAAAACTAATTATCTTGTCCTGTAGTCTTGATGAGAGGAAACAGTGGATCTTTTGTAATCTTCCATTAGAATCACTGTAAGGTATGTCCCTGAAACGTAATTTTAGAGGTTTTTCATTATTTTTATGAATGACAGCAGAAGAATCTCAACTTTAATTAACCTATTCACAGATGTTATTAACATAATCTCTGTAACTAGTCGTTCTTCCAAGGTCTGGTGAGGAATAATGATAATTTTAAACAATTTTTATTCACAGTAGCAAGGGCGTTTACACAAAAACTGTAGGTCTGCTCATTACAAGAGTTGTATTCTAATAGTTGAAAGGAAAGTGTTGGGTGAATGTCCTAACCAAGGGCAACTTCCCATTGCATAGCCTACTCCTAAGTAGGCCATGACTAGTAGCAAACCGAAGTAGAATACTTATTAAGATTTACAGTGCTTCCAAGTTTGAAGTTGATGTATGATTTATATTACAGTACCGGTATAGGAACACATAAATAACCGTGTTAGCTAATCTTTGCTGGTTCTGATTATTTAATAGTTATTGCTAGTTAAGTAGTTAGTCTTTGATTATTTAGTGGTTGAGAATAATTTCAAATAAATAATCAGTGCAACTAAATGTGATATGTAGGCTATTTTCTTGAGGCTCCAAAAAAATTGTGGCTTGCCTTAAACTAGTTTCTCATATAATGTTGCGGTAATATTGTCTGTAGTCGGCTAATTTCTGTTGTACTGTATTTTGATTTAGATGGATATGGTTTATTCAGTAGTGTATTAAAACCAAGGTCTATTCTATCCTATCCTGAGATCTGATTAGTAATTATTTGTTATCCTCTGAAATGATGAGGAGGCCTGGGGAAAACAATTACATATTTTATTTATTATTATATGTGGAGACAATCAGATAGAAACCCGAAAATTGCCTCCTTAAAACAAGTTGGTTACAAATTTTTAATTAAATTAATGAAAGATATGAAAATAAGAATAAACTGAACTTGAAAAATTCAATTAAACGTCCTTATAAAATCATGATACAGTATACAGTCTACGAATTATAAATAAAATACTTTTGTATTGAATTAAAATGAAATTTTTACTATAATAAATGTTTTAGAACTCCTCATAACTTGTCATACTCCTTAAATTAAAGTCAACGAGACTGCTTGCTGGTCTTATTTTATTTTGAAAATCCAATATTCATAAGATTTCTTTCATAAGTTTAAAAAAGAGTACAGTAGGCTACGAGTAGGAGCTAAATATTCTTTGTAGGTACATATATATTATTGTCTATGTCATTATCATTATTTGAGTAGTGCTGATTTGAAACTACTCCGATTGTTATAATAAAATTTATTATTCTGTTGAGGAAGCACACCTATCCTTTTCCGATCACCAGCCGTGTGATTTCGGTAAAGAGGTTAGGAAGTCAACAACACAGACTTCTTCTTCTTCTTGTTGGTCACTGGTTCAATGGACAGGACAGTCTGCTTCGAACTCTGGTTCTCATTGCGTAATATGAAACTCGTTTGTGGTTGCAGTGCGGTCTTCTTGTACTTGATTCTCAGATAATAACTTGAAATAGTCTTCTCCAACATTATTTTAGCTCCATGTTCTTGTGCTTTGCTAGAAGATTTCAGATCGGTACTGCAATAGCACAGGTAATCTGTTCAGTCCATGGTAATTAGTACAAATTGATGTAACTACTGACTTCTATTATCATGTATAGTAGTATTTTTTTAATTTGGCGGATGGCGAATAACTTTCATTTAACGTTTTCATGGTAAAGGGTGATGTTTTTTTTTTTAATGTTTTTTATATAGTTTTTATAAGGTTTTTATATTATGTTTTTATTACGTTTAAGGGAGATGTTCTGTTGATTTCTTTTTTAAACATGTTTATTATACTGTATATATATTACAGTATTTGAACAAGAAGGTTGATACATCCCTTAATCGAGACGTGTTGCATTGCAACTGGTTGCATGAAACCAACTCCCTATCGACAAACTCTACAGGGGAACTGCAGGAATGAACACCCCCAAGACCAGAAGAGCCAACCACGAATACTTGGAGGGTTCAAACAGACCTTGATGAGAGGCACGTGATGTGATGGTCAGCTGGAGCCATCGCGCAGCCGACTCAAATCCAGGAGAAGTTTCATAAGAGATTCACACAGCCAGAACCCCCAGACTGGTACCCACTCCGGGATCCTGAGACCACTGGAACCAGTCTGCCATGGAAATCCTGGAGGCGCTGAATAGGATAAGAACTGGAGTGGCCCTGAAGACCAACCTAGCGAGGTGGGGCAGCTACTTAGCGGAGGATGACATCCACTGTGACTGCGGAGAGGCACAGGACATCGACCACCTCACACACAGTGCCCACTGCCCTGTTCACTGCACGAATGACGACCCCTGGAGAGGAATGCCAGGAGGACCTGGCCCACTTCTGGGCTGGAAAAATTTGAAAGACCGGACACGAAAAAGTAAAGTAAAAGTAAGTAGGCCTACAGTATTTGTGGTGAAAATTCAAGATAATATCTCCCGTTACCATAAAAACGTTAAAGAAAGTCATTCGCCATCCGCCAAATTAAAAAAATTATACTATTTTTTTTTTATTGAAAATTGTATTGTCTGATCGCGATCGATATCTCCAATTATCAAATGAATAAATATTATTAATTTATCAATTTTTTTCGCTCCACACAGACAATCTCTGGGCTCTTTATAGATTTTTGTTTCTATTCTTGTGTATTACTTATCTACCTTGATAACTTTTCATATTACTGCCAATAATATTTTAATAATTGGCATTATTAAGATATTGTACGTTTGAACATTGTTATGTTATGCAAAATGCAATGAACTTTGCGTGAAACTTTTCAATGAATTCAAATACTGACAAAAATTAATCAATACAATAACAAAACACTGTACAACAAAATGAAAAGCGCAATAGAGCTCAATAAATTAAGTTAACATTAATTTTTCTCTTGCTCGTGTTTATCACAATATTATGATTGAAGAAATTAGATTGGTTATAATAAAATTATACTGAAGTAAAGCTTCACGTCTTTTAAGATAAGGATCCATATTTTCTAAGAAAGTGTAAAGTTCACTTACAACACTAACTTATTTTCACTATTCTCCAAACTTATTACAACCAAATTGCCTAAAGAAGATTGGTCTTCTCTGCAGCCTACACTAGGTTTCTACCTAGTAATAATATGCATTACTGCACATAATTATAAGAGCTCGAAATGTGAATTACCGTACGCGATATAAATGGAAGGCTACTGATGAAGAAAGCAGATAATACTTTTACTTCCGGTCTCTCTAGACGTGCCTCTGTTCTTGTATCCTCATGGACCAATCAGAATACAGCTCTGAGCTTCTCAACTACTGATGTGGCCATTGTATTTATGTATAGTACGGTACTTGAAATGCTGCTTTGTTCATGAAACCTATATAGTATGTATTCCTCGAATGCTGTTTGGTCCACGAAACCTATTTGAATCCCATCATGAAACTAGGAATGATGCAGTTGTGCAATGCTGCTATTGTATAATGCTGCAGCCACTTGAAGGCTCTCATTGTTCTTATGGTAATTGCAACGTTTACCGCATGAGTATTGTGGAAAATGAGAGTCATATTATGGACTATAACAGGATTGGTATTGATAAACTGTTCCATAAGAACTTCTTATATTTCATGGCCCTCAATTTACATTGTCATTCATATTCCCAATGTGATCTCAACCAAATAAAACTCAAACTTATATAGTTTCAACTCACATAACTCAATGTAGACCTTCTTTGTTATATTAAATTTATACTTAGCATTATACTTTTCTTTTTTTTATTAAAAAAAGCTAAGAAAAGTTACTAAGAAATGTTATTAAGAGTTATTAAGAAAAGTTACTCACATAAAATAATGTGAACCATCTTTGTTATATTAAATTTATACTTAGCGTCATACTTGTCTTTGCTTTTTTGAAAATATTGTAAGTTTTTACATGTATCATCCTGTTATTGAATTATGGTAATCGGTTCAGAAGGCGAAATAAAAAATGGAAATTTTCAACTTTTTGTGTAGCATTTAGTGTGTGTGTAGTGAAGGTGTTAGCAGAGATAATCTAAAGTCCTTTCTGTAGACCTCTCCACAGAGAGAATATTCAGAGGATTCCTATCCTTTTCTTTGGTGATAGGTAGCCTGTAGAAGAAATGAATTAATTGTGTTTAATCTGGAAGCAAACCCTGCTTGTGTGCAATAGTTATTCCTTTTGAACAACTCTTTAAAATATTCATGAATTGAACAAGAACACTCTGATCCTTCTGTAATAATGACTTGTTAGACATTTCGACAGTAGGTAATTATTCTGTAATTGGGAGTCACAGAAGCGCGAACGCGTCGTTGTAGCAAGACGATTATTACAATAATAATTTTCATGATCGGATTGACCACAAATGCTGCGAAATCTCCTGCGGAAAGTATTAAATGCACTCGAATCAACCGACAATTTACAAGCCGTCAAGCGAGCATTATCTGCTGAAAAAAGATAAAACATAATCGAAGCGTGTCAGGAAGGACAGGTCAGTTACGTGTTACAGTGGGTCCTCCACCTTATTACAACGAACTACAACACTCTGAAGTCTGAATAACTGACGCAAGAACTGTTTCATCATTAGAATTGTGGCACTGAAGCTCAATTCCTGCGAATGGAATTGGCCATCCACGTTGTATTGCGTTCATTAATACTTTTCCGGTAGTGTATGTTGAGTGAATGTTTCCAAGTGTAATAAATTAGCTTCAGATGGTCTTGCTGAATTCTGATTAAGAAAATATCGGATCAACCACAAATCTCCAGAAGAAAATATTAAATATACATTTGAATCAACCGGAAATTTACAAGCAGATGTAGTTTGTACAGGTATTGCTTGAGAAGGTTTTTGTTGAAGATTCCATATATCTTTCAGGACTTTTATAAATTTTATGAACATCTTGATCATATACCTCGAGTTAGATTCCCCATTCAGGCCTAGAATTTGTTTCATAATTCGCTTCATTATAGTTCACCGACGACGCACTGACTAGTTTGTTCACACTAGACTTGTAATTTTTATCGTAAATTTTCAGAGTGTGTTGTAAAAAGTTTGTTTAGCAACACTTGTTTTTTGTAGTTGTGGTAAAGAAAGTCCTCAACCTCAGGCCACAAATGTCCAAGAAAACGTTTACTTCTTTTTCAGTTTGCCCTAGTTAGCCGTCGACGACCAACAACACGCAAGTGTATTGGTAAACCAATAACGATGAACCAATCGCATAACTATTACGTTGGTAAGACTGAAATGGCGGGAACAAGGCTGGTGGATCAGGTTTGGCGCGAAATGTGCAGTAAGTTCGAATGCTTGCAAGATCACATCTCTGTACACTTTCTATTTCATCTGTAGGTTTTAACAGTTGACTGTATCCTCTCTATGCACTTGCTGGAATTCAATTACAACAACTTTCCCATGAAATTCATTCAACTTGTACCTGAATCGCGCGGAGGCTGCAGGCATTTTCTCCGAAAGGATAGCAGCTAGACACGCAATGCAAAAGACGGTATCTTGCCTCTACTTGGCTCATGGCTGCTTGTAACTGTCTGAATGCGTCCATTGATAAGAGATCAAGAGTTTGTTGTTTATTTTCACTCCAGTACGCTAATTTGCTAACGAATGTCAGTTCAATTAACGGTCTTCGTATTCAAGTTGATGGGTTAATGTGTTGCTTTGCTTCTATGCTTTAGCAGCAGTGGAGGTTGTTGGTTGATTGGGTAATAACAAAGACAATTAGAATACTTATAATAGTTTACTATTATAATAATTAATTAAATAATTAATAATTGCTACTAATTATACTTAATAGTTTCCTATCGTCTTTGGTAATAACTAACATGTTTTTGAATTAACAATTAACTTGTTTATAATCGTGGAAAAAATTCGATTGTATTATACATTTCAATCGTTCTCTGTTATTGCAGATCTCATGTTGTTAGAATCATGTCTCTACAAATTATAATAATCATGCGACAATTTTATTCAACTGGAATTTATACCAATAGTTTAAAGCAAGTTGAGTAGAATACAAGATAGTGCCACATATAAGAGAGATAAGTGCCTTGTCTGTGGTAGTGTTCACGATAAGAATTTTCAGTGGAAAGCTTCATTCAACTTATAGTGAGACGTCAATGGAGAACGAGTTTCATTTTCCATATCTTTTACATGATAGATTCAGCATTTTTTCTATTTTTCTCAATAACTGCTTGCTTTCTAAGCCACCGTGACCTCTCGTTATTGTATATTTATCTTTAATATACACCACGTTTATTATCTAACAATATTAACCTTGATTTGAACAGAAAATAAAAATGGGAAAAGCTCTATCGATTATTCCTTCTAGGTAATACAATGAGTAGTGCTGGCGAGGAACTACAAGAGTGCAAATACAATGAGAGGGAAAATGTTGAGATCGATAACTGAAAACTCTCTTTTTGGAGGCAGATGCCTCTAGCTTTCTTTTCATCATGTTATTGTGATGAGAGTGCGTGACTTGATGAATAAATGTTTGTTCATTCAAATCTCACCCAGTCCACCCAGTTCAAAACGAATGAATTCATTTTAATACTCCTTACTTTCATATAATATTATTTTCTTTGCAGCAAAAACTGAGAAGCTTTATCTATATTTCTGTTTTAATGATCAACTGTTTTAAAATGAATACAGAAGGGAGAATTTACAAAAAAACTGTTCCAATATCTTTGCTTGTTATTCTTTACAATATCATTTTAGAGTTTAAAATACATTGTTATCATGAATGACAACATGATACATTTTTTAGTAAGATTGTTCACAATACAGAATATAATATAGCTTAAAATGAGCCTTGATAATAGTTTAATAATGTGATAAGACTATAATAATAATGGCTATAGACTGTAATAACAAACTAGATAGTGGCGAAGCGTGGTATACTTATTTGGTCATCGCCGGGTATATTTCCTATAGTAATAGAATAACTCCAGTTCAGCACAAATGATATAATAATATTCCTATGCATTATATATCTAATGATTCAAAACAACAAACCTAGATTTGGTTACAATAATTCAATTGTATAATAACAAGAATGAAAATAATGACCTTAACAAAAAAAAAAATGTAGTTATTAAATAAAATGACATAATAATATTTCTAAATTATATTTTGAAAGTGTACAAATATTCACCAACAACAAAAATTTCTTTTTGTTTAAGAATGTTCCAAATCTGGTACAAATTTAAAATAAAAAAAATAATAAGTGGATTTCAAGAAAAAACTTGTTTCAAAATTATTCTAAATCGATCCAAAACGTGTCTAACAATAAGTCAAAATTAATTAAAAAATTCTGAATTTCCTGTTTCTTCAATCCTTTTACATTACTGATGATTGACTCACTATGATAATAATTTCATCACAGTGTTTTTGTAAGATGGGCAGCGTGCATATAGTGTCTCAACGTCTTGTTATGTAAAATCTGGAATAGTGTTGTTCTGTACGGTATTATGCTAATGAGAATGAAAGTTGAATACTGAACAGTGCTCTTCCTCTGTTCTGACGTCACGAATACGCATGATGGATTTATTAATGACACTAGTTGCAAGTAGGATAGATTCTGAATCGAAGTTTCTTTATTGCTTTCCTAAATTATTATATTTTTTTCATTACTGTATCCTTCTTTAATATTTGCCATATCTATTTTATCTTATTTTCATAAAATAATAAATATATTGTCTTATTTTACTTTTATAAATATCTATTTTATGATCTATATATTTTATCTTTTCATCCATTTTATTCAGATGGGAAGCTAAACCTTGAAGATTATAAAATTTTTCAGTAATTAACCCTGCTTCTCCCGATAATTATCACTTTATCAATATTTTTTTAGTTGCTATCAATTCACTAAATTTTCAACTAACTTTCCATACCGCAGCTTTTTCTGATAATTTTCGCTTTTATCAATTTTATTCCATTAATTTTCAATATATTCCAAACCAGAAAATTGATTGAACTTCTAGTGTTCGATTCACATCTTTTTTCAATAAGTTTCTATACATTTCAAACAAAAATATTGATTGAACTCCTAGTACTCGATTCACATTCTTTCGTATAACTTTCTATGCATTGCAAACTAAAATATTGATTGAACTAGTAATCAATTCTTGTGATCTTTTTTCTAGCTCTAGTACTCGATACACATATTTTTTCCTATGTTTCTATACACTTCAAAGTAAAATATTGATTGAACTTCTGTAGTTTCTAGGGACTTACCTTGTAGGAGAGCAGTCTTGATATCATCCTGGCATTGTTCAATAATCCTTTCTAGTCTTTCAGGAGCAGTGGGGGGAGCTTGACAGTACACTTGCTGTTGTTTGTGAGGAGATGGATTCTGAAAATATACATAAATGAGGTAAGGTAGGTTGTATATTATACATACATTGTTATATTATGTATAGGTTGTCCTAGCGCTTCAGAGGATTCGAATTAAATTATTCATATACATAGGTTGTACTACATATATTATGTAATAAATAAACATATTATGTATTATACACAGATTGTAATTAATAGGCAAAAACCTAAATAATAGCTGTATGTATTTTGTAGAAATGTACCTTACTTTTATTATATTTTATTAGTTTAATCAATACCATCTTGGTTTTCTTTATTTTTATAGTCAGTTGGCACACCTCAGATATTGATTGATTTATACTGAGGATTATAATTTCTAATTGAGATCGAATTGGGGACGTATTGAATATAGTTGGGTAGGTTTGAAAGTTTTGTCCTTTTTTGTATTGGCGCGAGAAAAATATTCAGTTGCACGAATGTTGATCAAAATGTGATCGACGATCACGTGTAGAATTTCGGTCCCGGCTGCCAAAAAACAACAGTTGAATTCGAATTGTTTAATTATTCATCTATCATCACCCCTCCCTACCACAGCCCCCCCCCCATTACCCATGCATAAGCCTGGGAATTATTTTGTCATCATCCGCAAAAAATATAGATAAATAAATGTATAAAACTGTTGAGTCTTATCGTATGTGTTTTATGGAAATTTACTAACCCTATTTTCTAAGAGTTACACTTAATAATAACTATACTATAGCCAGCCGCGTACTAAAAAAGGTTATTCACTTAAATTCATGTAATAATATACGTAATAAATAAAATTCAAAAGTAACTGAGGAATGACGTTGTGTGATCGGTCTTATATTTTTATTGTTACTCCTAACATGTATAATGTTTAACTTCTGTCAAGTAGTGGTCCTAATTAATGTATTAAGAATTATTATAGAATTTAAAAGTTCTGTTATGGACCATCGAAGCTAAATAACCGCTTTCCGTTTGGAATTGCTTTCCTGAAGAACAAATAATTATCATCAATGAAAGATTAAAGAATGATTTTTTCCGGTTATGAAAGCAATCTGGGTCTGAAGTGAAGGTTTCCTGTCTCATTTTACCAGACCAGCGGTAGTCTGAGTATTTATAGCTTGATTCTGGTATGATCTCGTTTTATGCAATAACTTTTGAGATTAAAAGTGGGCTGTGATTTAATATCTAGACTAACTCACGAGTTCCACTCTCGCGGTTGAGTGCAAATTAGAGGTACAGTATCAAGTTTCTTCATTGCTAAAAAAGTGTTCGATAATGGCATTTTTTGCTCACAATTCTTAAATCATGTTTTTCTTCTCAGTTACTTGGTTTTTGGGTTGTGTAATATCGAGTGTGTGGTTTTTGGGCCGTATTAAGTTTAGCTTGAATTGAATATTTCATCTATTTTCGTTGAAGAACTCGTTTTTCAATTTTTTATGATCTTAAATTTTTATTGGACTCTGTACAATGGATTTACTATTATTGGAGTTACCGTACTTACATTGGAGGAGACTGAATCAATTCAAAACGTAGATTTAACCGGAATCTTTATAACATGCCATTACCGTACTTAATCATGCCATTTAAAACATATCATATTATCTAATATTTGAATAGGTATCTTATCTTGTCTTTTATGCTATTCAAAATATATTTTCATGATTGAATAATATTTAAGAGTTGTTACTCTTGTGAATTTACGCCTTGCAATGTCCAAAACATCAGTGAAAACCTACTCAGATAAAATCGATTATATTCTCTTCATCATCCCAAAAATATAGCTTTATAGTTATAGAAAATTGTGATTGGTTATCAATTTAATGATCCAATAGAGGTTATAACCAGAAAATTGGGGAAAATTGCAGTACCTACTTTCTCCAAGCGAATTTTGAAAGCATTATGAGTTTCATTGTTCTTCAGCACGGTTGTAAACTATTGGAATTGAATCCTGTTTTCAAAATGTAAATAGATGGAGTAAAACAAGTACAGCATGAAATGAAAATACTGTATTCTTTATTCGGTGGAGTTAGGACTAGGAAGTCCTCTCTACCACTCAACCTTGAGTATCTATTCTTGGTGCTTATAACAAGAAAAATGAAATCGATAATTGAAAGAAATGTCAATTGAAATATATTAATAATTCTTTTCCTTCCATTTTTTGTATTTTTCCAAAAAATAACTTCCTTGTAGGCCTAATCTAATTTGAATTTTGGTTGCAGTTGGTGAATGGTCTTGAGGTGAACGCTTGCTTTATGAAGAAAAAAAAATGACATGAAGAACGTGATTCCACGTAGTTTGGAACATATATTCACTATTGGAAAAGATTTGTGCAGAGAAGGATTTACCTAGGCATTTAAACTGAAACCTGGTGCAAAACTCCTTGTTTTTGGTGGGAAAAACACCATTATTATAATTTTCCATCATATTATACTGTGTATCACAGTCCAATAAAATACCTTATAGTATTACGGTATAGTATTCTATTAGTAATACATAAAAATGTAAGTTTCCAAACAGCATGCTATAGCTAGACACATTATAGAGATATGGGGTAAGTAGTTCCAATCAGTTCAAATGTTATTACAGCCTTTTTTCACCTAATTAATTTATTTGAAATCAATATGACTTTATTACAGCCTTTATGACCTCATTTGAAAAGACATGAATAAATAAAATAAATAAAAATAAATTATGAATTTGTAGATTTATTAACTCTTTTCGGGAAATGCCAATACTCTATAACCATTAACCTCGTAAGAGAGGCTTTTGTTCTTTAATAGAATGTCAATAAAGCTATGAAGAAGATATAACTTACTGTAAATCAATGTAATCCTGGCATAAGTACTAGGATTAAGGCATATTTACTGTAAGGCATAAGGCATAATTACTGTAACAACATGTAATCCTCTCATGTATCACAATTTGGTGATGAATTCTTGTGTTCAAGTTCCATACAGAATTGACGAATTAATCCCAATTTATTTTTAATTAAATTTTGTGAAAATAATTCAGTTGAATTTGAAACCCATTGACAACATGGGTTAGAAACGTGGTTTTAACATGTAACAATTTATTTTTAAAGTATCCATTATTTTTAATTTATTAATTTATTTATTTAGCGTATGGCTTTTAATAGTGGGGAGACCCGAGTAGGGTTGTTCCACTTCACCAACATAACCAATTATCCCTTGATAGGGAACATGGTGAAAGTTTGTTTTCACTTAGAAAACAGACATCAGCATTTAAAAAAAAGTATTTTTTAATTTTATTCAATTACATTTTGTGAATAAAAATTCATTTGAATTTGAAACCCATGGGTTAGAAACGGTTTTAACATGTAACATGTTTTTACCCATTAAATATTTGGTTTCATGTTCTTTGTCATGATTTGTGTATTGATGAATGAATAAATAAATAACTCACCTTGATTTTGATGGTAGTATCCTCTGCAGCAATCAACATAGCTCCGGCTAGAACAGCCATGCCTGAAATCACGAACTTGTGCAATCTGCTCATGATGGCGACTTATTATCAACCAGCGTGAATTGTTTCTAGTGAGTAACCCAGAGAGTAGAGGATAATACTGAAAGTGAAACGGGGACTTGGATTCACCGCTTCTCCTGCTTTTACTGGAGACTGAGCAAAGAGAGGGAGAGAGCCCCTTCCTGGACCGAGAGCTGACCGGCAGAAAAACAATCGGCCTCGATGAGATAACACTCAGCCGACTGACATTTTGTTTTTGTCATTCACCTCTTGCATGAGTTTGCTTTTCTGCATTGTCGGTTTCGTTCAAACGCAGAATAAGTATCCTATTTGAAAAATGCTCACTCATCTCTCAGGTATTTGTTCTGGGGGAAGAAAACTCAATTCATATGGTATTTTATCTCCAGAGAATACTAAGTATTCATTAGTCAATTTATTATGTTATGTTTAATTTTGACACATAAAGCTGTAAATTAAGCAAAACTTTACAGCTTTGAGAGATTAGCTCACTCTTCTATCAGGTATCTGTCCTGGGAGGAAGAAAATTCAATTCATATGGTATTTTATCTCCAGAAAGTACTAGGTATTCATTCAGCATTGATTATGTTATGTTTAATTTTGATACATAAAGCTGTATTAATCAAACTAAGCTCTCACAGCATAATTTATTATAAGTCAAATATGATAAAAATATCCTAATATTGAATAAATTGAATAATTATTACATTGAATAAATTTAATATAACATTGAAATACATTCGGCTATAGTTGTACGAGAAACAAATTGAATTTAACCACCGTAAAATGACGTCATTGAATTGACGATCGATTCGTTCATCGGCCTTTGTTGCATTGGTTTTGTTAGATGGCATCATTTTACGGCGGTTAAATTCAATTAGACTTTCGTGCAACTGACCGACTAGCCAATCAGTATAACATCCTGTGAATAACCAAAATTAAGAATCAAATTCACAAACAAAATATCAACAGCGTTCATGTAATACATGTTCATTTTACAAGATAAAGAAGAGAATATTCCAGTGGTTTGTTCAACGAAAATTGAGGAATCTTTTTGGCTCAATTCAAGTAAAATAAAGGTCTTATGATTATTTATGAATAAACTATTCTTAGGAGACTTTGTCAGCTTCAAAAGAATGGCATTAGCGGTAATGACTGAGAAAAAAATGTCTATTAATTTTAAGAAATTCCATACACAGGTTTTCAAACCCATGAGACCCAAATTTCCTTGGAATACCGTATTATGTTAGTATCATTTTGTGATTTTAATAAATTAATATTGTCAACTATTTATTTATTCACTGTGGAAAATAATATTGTTACCTTTGATTTCAGTTGATTATACCATTTGAACTTCATCGCCAGTCTTTGTTTCTACTACAGTGACTATATTATTTTATAGAGTCACTGTAGTTTCTACTATCTGCTTTGGATGGAATGCGTTCATAGTCTATCCGCATAACATTAAAACAGAGGGTACCTATGTAAGGTATGTTGTTTGTTTCCTATTCTAATCTTGAGTTCTCTTCACATTCAGATCAATAATGTAACGGTATACAAAATAGCTCTGTATCGTTAAGCAAAGTATTCTAAACCACCCTTCAATAGCAAATCCTCTATCAAACTACATCTTTCCATAGATCTTGAATCTATAAATCTGGTAAAATTTATATTCTTGTTTTAGAGTTTTTACTTTATATACGATTTGTATCTGGAATTTTGTGGATTATTCTTATTCTGATTCCTGTCAAAATGAAATTTACTCTGTTTCATAGAAATTTCGCTCTGTTTCATAGAATTCTATTATACGGGTAAAAGCTACCCTTACTAAACGTACAAGGCACGTGATAGATTTACGCTTAGTATGTAAGCTGGTTTATTATGTTTTATTTATTTCATTAATTAATTGACAATACACATACCATGGGTGGGAAGAAACAACAGGCATTCGCCCAAAACTGTTTCAATCCCTATTTTTAACTCAATTTAACTCAGAGGTTATATCCATGTACTTTTTCATTAATAATTTGAGTCTAAAAAAACTATCAACCTAAAATTTTGAATTTTGAAAGATTACGATAGATGTTAAACACAAAACCACGAACCATAAAATATCACTTGAACTTTGAACTTGAAAAAAAATTTACTCGTATTTTGCGACGAAATTAAACTTACACCCAAGTTTGGGAGTTTTAAAGAACTTCTATATTTTTATAAAACAGGTTCTTATAAAAATAGCATACGTTGCAGCACACAAAAATCGACCAAGTGTGGACACAGGCATCAAGCGTTGGACTTGGAACTCCATAATTATTCCTATCTATTTCTATGTTCAATGCTTTCATGCAGCTTAGGTAATACTTGATAAGTACTATTTAGAGAAACTTAATAGAAGCATTAATCTATTGATGAAAGTAGTAGATAGGACTGATTCATATTGATTTGATCCATATTCATCTATTTGATCAAAAATTACAAGGAAAGAAAAAAACAGGCGTTATCCCAAAACTTCTTCTATTCCAAAATTATGGAGCTTCAACCTCTATCTTTCCACCCACTCGGGCAATGGAAAATTTATTCCTTATACCATTGCGTCCAATTTCAATATTCCAAACTTATTTTAAATTGTATAATGACCTAAAAATTTAATATTGTATGTATAATTTTGCTTTGTGTTTTCATCCTGTGAGTTAATTGTAATTTCTTGAATAAATGAAAAATATTATAATACTATTGTTGTTATACGTTATTTTCAAACAAGTTATTGATTATTCATTCAAATGTACACTTACTTTTTATTTCGAATAAATTTTTTCTTTTGTATAAAGTTCAAACCCGTTCTGCTCCATTTGTATCCTTTACTTTTAGATCTGTCTGTACTTTTAGATAAGACGCTTATTTTGTGCTTGCTTTATTTACTTATTTTAGTTGTTGTTGCTATTGTTTTGTTGTTTGTTCTCACAAATTTCAATCCTTCTAAGCAGCACATGTTATCCAGTTTTGTTGTAAATAACTCATTTTCAATGTATCAAAACCTTATTTGTATAGCTATTTATTTTTCGACTTATTCTATTTTCAATGAGTAGGCCTATTTGAATATTTTAATGAAAATTTTCTATATTCTGTATTAAGAAATACTTTTGTAATATATTTTGAATGTAAAACTGCCTATAATGTGTTGAATATGTTGTTGAAATAACACTAATCTTATTCCAGCACTTGGTTTATTTTTTGTAAAATTTACCCCTATTTAGATCAATTTTAGAGGTGATATTCTTGTAATCTGAAAGTACCGGCACTTAGGTTATTTTTAATAAAGTCGAAACTGTTAATTTTCTAAGTTATCCATTTGTTGAGTTTTTTTAGTTTTTTTCACATTGAATTTCAATATAGATATTTTATATTGATACAATTATATAAATTATGATGTATAGTGTTTCATTCCTTGGCTTTACCAGTCCTCATATTAATACCAGAACTCCAGGTATTGAATAATGTATGTCTTGGTGTGAGATGAACTCATCAACAGTTAATCTGATCATTATCTGATGAGTTATAATCGACAGGATTTCAACTTTTCAGAAAAAAGTATTATTAACTGTTGATGAATATCTTGAAATTTCTAAAATCACAATGCAGGATCTTCTCTGCAATGTTAATTACAATAATCAGTGGAAAAATATTGTTTAACACATTCATAAAGATGTTGAAAACCAGATGAAAACATGAAACTTGACCAAACAAGTTGATTTTGAAATTGCCGCTAAAATCAGAAAGAAATAAACATCTGGAACTGAGAAAAATAATGTCAGCTGATTGGAAATGTCGATCGCTGAAATATCTGATACGCGTACATTTGAATTTCTGGCGGCAACTCGGTGCAACACATGGAGGTAAGAATACATTTCTTTCCTCCTTGGTGAAACGAAAGAGTTCAGTGTATCTCTTCGATGCTCCTGGTTGCCTGGTAGAATTTTCGTGTACAGAACTATTACCGCGGGAAGCAACTTTTATTTTTTAGACCGATTTGCTCGAGACCAAAGATTAAAAATCGAAAAATAGTCGATAATCGAAAATTTCGGCTGAAATTTTATCCATTCGTGTATTGTTGGTTGCCTATCCTAGATGAAATGAAGGCGCTCACAAATAATTTACGTGGCGGGCTGTTTGAATATAACTAAACTGCATACGAGGGGTAAACTCAACCAATTTATTTATCTAATTCGATTTTTTATCCAATTCTTCTGGTTTTCAATTAAAACATTCTCAGCACCAGTCAATGATATTCAATCACTGTTATTCAGCTCAATCCGATTTCAGTCTTCATCCGTTTTACTTCGAACATGAATTTTTCATCTAATTTTGTTGTTTCCAGTCAATTCATGCATTCTTAGCCCGAATGTTATAATAATTTCGGCGTCTGGAATGTTTGAAAATCATCTGGAGTTCAACAAAGTTAGACAATTACATCGATTCATTGTCAATTTTTCTTTTTCTCTTGCAGAATATTAAGCTTGTTCACAGTTGATTCCTAGGGTAGCTACCCGTTTTAGTCTAGGACTTTGGTAAATCCCGAGCTCATGACCAACCGGCCCTCAGCGTCTGTAGCTTCTGAACTGCAGCCTTTAAAACTCAAAAAATTATGTAATTTCAGGTTTTTTTGGCGATTACTCGCGGAATTTTTTAGTTACAAGCTTGAAAGAAATTTTAAATTCAACATCATAAATTTATAATTACCTCTTTTCTGCCATTTTGAAGGTTTGATCAAGATTTCTTCCATCTAATTTTGTTGTTTTCCATCAATTCATACATTCTCAGCCCAAATATAACCAATTTTATGGTCTGGAATGATTGAAAATCATTAGGATTTCAACAAAATTAGATAATTTCATTGATTTTTAGTGAAATTTTAAATTTCGTCTTACAAATTTTGTAGTACCAACTCGTGCAATAGCGGAAGATGTATTAAGATCACAATTAATTCATTTTCAGCTTTAAAATATTGTGTGTTTTCGAGAGTTCTGGAACTACTCTTTTTCAATTTTTGGAATTCACATAATAACCTTGTATAAAGTAACTATTGAACACACAGCTGAGGAGATGGTGATTCTTGAAATATTTTGTGTAGGTGGCCGAAAATATTAAATATGAATTTTAAGTACAAGAAAGCTGAATATGAAATGATCATGAACAGAATACAAATATCAACCACAGAAAGCATAATCATAGTTTATGCAGCCTTAAGTCTGACGGTACCATGCATCATCTTCATAGAATACTAGAATACTTGTTAAGGGGGATAAAATCAACAGAATTCAATTAGCTTACTATATCATTACGTTTTATTTCATTCAGACCACATTTTAAAATCAGTTTTAAAGCTTTTTTGAATTCCTTTTCCACCTGATTGTTGAAGTTCAAAAACAATAGGCCACATCCCATTTTATTCACAAACTTACGCTTGCAATAAATGGATGATCAGCCCTAGAAGAGAAATGTTTTCCAATGTTGAGATTCTATTAAAGATCTATCAAACTACATAACTGCACTGAACAGTTTTCAAATTGAATTCCAGATTTTAAAATTAAATATGAAACAGATTGATTGAGTTCAATGGTAATATTCGATTTGAGTTTTGTTTCTGACAAATTTCAATGATGATATAGAGTTATAATATTATATATCGACAATAACACATACTTAATATACCGTCTCTTCAACAATTATTATCATTAAACAATATTTTTTTATATAAAAATAAATAATAACACTGTGATCATTAATAAAATTGAGTCCTAAACTAAGACTAGATAACATAAGGTACGGTAATGCAAATTATTCAAGTAAATTTAATAGAATTATTATTATCGATCGTGATTTATGCTTGGAAAATACTCAAAAGAAAATGACATCAGTTATTATTCGTAAGTTAATACAACAAGAAAAATAATCAAAACAAATCACTGATAAATTAGTTTATGAGGCTGTTCAGCAATAGGCTAACACAAACTTATAAGATGATGATAATAATAATTAATAATAGTAATAGAACTTACATAAAATTTATTGCAAAATCTATTCCACTTCGCTGATGATCATCATAAATTTTATCGTGACTGCCTCTTAAATGGGCCAAATAATAGTCTATGAATTCCAATATCCCTCCCTCACAGTTCTCTTAGTTGTGTATTACTATTTTGTTATCGGACATAGATGATGTACTTACTCTGGAAGTATTCTGATCAGAATATTAAAGATGCTATTTTTATGATTGAGTACGATTGGGTTTTGAGTGCATTATTAACTGAGTCCGTAATATATTCAATCAATCTCCTAATTACCCGTAATATTGATTGAGAGGCTGAACGATTTGGGCGAATGAATTAAATTAAATGAAAAAAAATTGAATGAATAAATTAAATTAAATGAATTAACATAAAAAGAAGTGGGGGTAATTTTAATAATCATATCAGCTGCCCTTTAAAATTTCATCTTTTATGTACTGCATGTATTTTTACCATAGAACATTTAAATAATTTGAATAAGTGGAATACACTATTTATTAGACTTGATAAAATAAAAAACATGATAGTTTTTCACGATTCCTTACACATTTCATCTTCTATCAATGTATTGGAATTGCTAAAAGAAATAAGTTATTGTGAGCTATTTTTGAATTGAGGTATCAAGCAAGGATAGAGTATCATTGGGGATACTCACGCTATTTACTTGAGTTTCTCTCATTAGAGTGTTGATCTGTAGACATGTGAATAGGCCTATTGAGTTGGCATTATCACTCAGGTGTTTTTAATGTAAAGCCATAACAATCATCATCATTAAAAAACGACGTAATTACACAGTGAAACTGAAACAATTATTAAACCTGAAAATGATTAATTTTGGACATTTGGAAACTCATGGAGATATCATTGAGCAGTTTGAGCTGGATCATAAAGTACTTGTCTACCTAAACATGTGGAAATGAGACAACTCTAACCGAAATGCAGTTAACGATTCAAAAATCAAAATATTTTAATTAGAAAATAAATTTAACACTTTTCAGAAATATTGTAGAATTTCTCCATAAAGAAATAAGAACACAAATGTTGCCTTTTTCTACTTACATAGTTTTATTTATACAAAACTTAAGTTTCGATGCTCATGGCATCACCATCAGTTGAATGTTGAGTCGAAATGTTGAGTCGAAGTTTCGACTTAACATTCAACTGATGATGATGCCATGAGCATCGAAACTTAAGACAACATTTGTGTTTTTATTTCATTGGAAAATAATACAGTTTTCATAGCAAGCTCTTACAAATTGAATTTCAATGATCAATTGTGTAAGGGTTCCATTATATTTCCAAGAGAAAATTGTAGCATAAGTCCATACAATATGTTTATTTTCATAAGACGTCCCCTTCGCACCCATATATTTGTTATGAGAAGGATAGCCTGATTATTTTCAATTGTTTCGAACAATAGACAATCAAGAATAGACTAACGATAAAAGGATTAGCACAGAGAAAAATAATAATAATGATGTAATAAGATATTTCGTTTCATTCTGAATCATCAAGTCTGAATTGAAAAAATCATCTATGTCCGCTTTGGCCCATTGTAGGCGATATTACAGAATTGCTAAAATTTTGATTGTAATGTAGTGGGGTTTACTGTCTTCTCATATCAAATCTAGAGCTCAAAACTGCGAGCCCTTAGTTTCAATTTCACTTCGAGTTCTAATTCTATAATTTAAAACAGATCATTCAGTACAATATCAAGAGTAATGTGACAACATGATTTTAATTAATATGATCTATTAATAATGGAAAGTTGAAAGAAAATTGAATCTAATTTAATAATATTATTACTACGGAAAGATCTACCCAATAATATATTTATCAAAACATGATTCTATCAATAATTTGAAACCAAATGCTCTAATTTATTTGCTAACAGAGAAATATGCGATAAAATGCAAGTCATAAGTCAAGTGGCCAAGCCAAGATTCATTGAGATAATTTTGTAAAATATAATATTATACAGTACTAAATCTAATGAGATACTTGTTTTACCGGTACTATGATCGAACCTTCAACAATTCACATAATGTAAGTGATTTTAGTTTCCCATGTAATAAAACCAGTACCGTAATTAATCTCATTACTGTTTGGAATTCATTGTAGGCATATATTTTTTTCAAATAGTCTTAGCATATTATTTTGTATAGCTTCATATGAGACTTTTCTTCAATTTAACTGTAAAACTTTTTCAAGATAGAAATTATAAAGGCCTACAAGTTAGGTCTTTTGTTTTACTAAAGTTGTGTTATTCAAACCAATTTGATAAAATGTATTCTATTCAAATAATTCTATACATTCCTTCTGTTGATGAAGACCATTTCCAGGCAGATACATCTTTTCTTAAAGGTCATGCTATGTTAATCATGGGGGAACTACAATTGTAGGTGGGTTACAAACCACTGACTCAATAGAGTACATTCAAGACTATTCAGCGAAATAATTATAAGATAGGACCTCTTATTTATTAATTTCCTGTTCAATTAATCGTGGTTTTCAGATTTGATATCCCAAGCTGCAGCTCTTATAATAGTAGTCTACATTATTCTGTGACAAAATACCAACTTTCTTCTAAAAGATGTTTCTTCAAGCCTAGTAAACTAAGAATCTATCATTCATAGATGTATGATTCATTAGTTCACTAGTCCTTGCCAGTCTGGCAGCCTAAGTAATCTCTTTTCAGAAAGATTTCCTGAGAGCACTCACAAGAATTTATATTTCCATTGAACATGAACAGAATGGAAACCCTTTTGAACCATAATGGTTGTAGGTTTGTTGCTATTATGATTTTGCTATTTTGTACATTATGATGTACAAAACCATTAACTATGATTATTATTCCTAGTATATTCCGAAAATAAATCATTTGATTTCTCATTTTTTTAAATTTTGATAAATCATTTTTTTTTTAATATTTAGTTAATAAATTATAAGTACCCTTATGACTCATGAAAATTCTCCAAAATATGTGCAAAATCTTGGTCATCCGGGCCATAGAGATCCAGATTTCCAATATTCATGACACTTCTAATTGATTTACGATGACTCATGACTTGCAAATTATCTAATCACAGAAAGTAATGAATTATAATAGATAACTATCAGATTAAAATTGAAACAAATTAAAAAACAGGAATTAACTAGATTCTAAGGAATGCACAGCCAATATAATAATATATGGTGCCAGATTCTAAAGTTGTTAATAATATTTAGTAATCGGAATATTTACAATTGATTCGATTTGTTTTAAATAGTATTGTTGGTTATAATTCATCCACGAATGGGATAATATTCTCAAAACTATTTATTGAAATACATACACAATTCATCATTAAATCGTTTCTTCATATATATCTTCAAACACTATTATAATATAATTCATAACTTACAACTATTGTTTTTACTCAAAGAGAAACAGCACAATAGCATGCTCTGTTCCATAAATTCCAACACACCTGCACATACTTCTCTCAATAAAATTAATTGTAAAATAAAAACTATTAATATTTTTCCATATTCACACACCTATACTCTTCAATAATTGATAATATAATTATGTCAACATTGTTATTTGATTAGTTTAATTTAAACAACAACTTTGAGCTTTGTCAAACCATTAGTTGGAAGTCAAGTTTTATAGTTATTAGTATATTAAATGAAAAAGCAAGCATTTCGTATACAAGTTGAATTCAATAACAATTTACTAACTTAATTTATTATCAATTAATAATAAGTTAAGGTTTGAATAACTGAGAGTTAAGTATTCATTACTCATACATAATAATTACTTATAGATATTTCATCAATGTTCAATGATAAATTTTTATGATGAGCAATAATTAATGACATTCCTTTACTTTCGTTACTACTTTTCTGTGAAGAGAGACATTCCAAAACAATGCACACAGGTTGCATTTAATAAGAGTGAAATTTCGCTTAAAATTTCAACCCCAGTCTTATTCAATCCATCAACAGGTGATGGATTTTAGCAAACTGCCTCAAGTCAAGTGTTATTTTACTTAGGCTACATCAATAGTGTTTGATTTGTTAAGATTTTTAGTCATGTCAATTTTTCTTTTTCTTAATAATGGTACCTAGTTATAGAACTTCATTTAGAATTATTAAGGAACAGAATGAACAAAAGTAACCAGTTTAGAATACATTGAAGTGGCAAAACTATAGAGTTTAATTTGTCAAGATTTTTAGTCATGTCAATGTTTTACTTTTTCTTAATACAGTGCATAGTTATTGAACTTCATTTAGAATTATCAAGAAATAGAATGAACTAAAATAGCCCGTGGTCCAACTTCAATGATCGTGAAAAAAGTAAAAAACTCTCATCAGACCTGTAGCAGTTTTTGAGAATAGATTTCAAGAAAATTAAGAAAATAGATTATCGATTCAAACCTTCACTATTATCATATCTCACAGACGAAAATCATGCCTCATGTCATGAAGATTATCTGTCTAAAAATTATAGGATTGGCAAATTTCCATGAATTATTTACATTGGATAGGTCTCATGTACTTGAAATATTCATTTGAAGGTAGACTGGGAATAGGGGAGCACATGGATGAATTGTTGAAACCTTTTATGTTATTATTAACAGTGTATTATGATACTTTTGCTCAATCTTTTCCTTTTTATTCAACTTGTTAGCCTAGTAATACTTTTTTTAATATCAGGCTACTTATATGAATTACACTCTCATGACATGACAAAATATTCCAGTTCAATTATCACTTAAACTGTCCTAATCTTAATTATCATAAGAACACAATAGCTAGGTTCTGTTCAAATTAAACCAATAAATCAGCCGACAGGATTCTCCTTTTTGGCCTCACCTTGAAATTTATTCGAACTGAAATGATACCTTTCTTTCTCAATTTTCTTGCATTATTATACACTGATTTTGTTTTCAGCAATAAAACAATTGAATTTTATTGATATACGAAATGCTTGCTTCCAACCTATTTGAAATACAAATTTAAATATCATTCAATACAATATGAATAATAATTAAGAAATAAAAGTGTTTTGGCACAGTATTTCCCTATGCAAAGTCTTTGATTGGATTTAATTACATTTTTATCTAAGAATTATGATGAATAGTTGAACACGAGTTTAACCAATTTTCAAATAGAATGGAAAAGTTTCGGCTTATGGAAAAATCAACTACAAAACAGGTTAGAGTGGGATGACTTGTAGCAATTGAACATTCATTAATGGTAATAACATCCGTAATGTTATATAAGGGATTAGAGTTTGTTGAATTTTTCTATTAAAAAAAAAAATCCCAAAATATTCCAGTTCAATTATCACTTAAACTGTCCTAATCTTAATTATCATAAGGACACAATAGTTTCTGTCCAAATTCAACAAACTTGGATATTGAATTGAATACAGATAAATTCAATTAATTTTTTTCAAGATGATGAAAAATCCAAGAAAGCACCCACTTTTCTATAAGAAAACATTCCTTAGAATCTTTGAACCCAATTTCAAAATGCTGAGCATAATGGAGTATTGCATTCATCTTTATAATTTTTAACCATCAATTTGAAAGAAAACCTACTTGTAGGAGTATGAGTTCTGGAGTAACCAGGGCTATGAGTGTTTACTACAAGAAAATCTCAAAAATGAAGGAGTTTCAATAAAGATAAGCTAACCTTTAACAATAAGGTCTTTAACAGTAAAGTAAATGCCATAATGAATGTTCAACTGTCTGTGGACGTTTTTATAAATGGAGGAATAGTACTGAGAATACATCAACTATTCATACATCTTCAACAACAAATGATGCATTAGAGTGGAGAGAATTGCAAAATATTCTAGACATTGTTGCACATGAATCAGGCAAAACAATAGAAAACGGCTTTTCCTGCAAAAAATGAAAGTTTCATTTTAATATGTTTCGAGACTCAACAAATATATGAGGACGCCTCAAACAAAAAAAAAATAGTTTTTTCATTTCAATGACTTCTTTTTTCCATACAAAATTAACTGAAGATTGAGACATATTTCCAATAAGATGCTTCTGCTGGAAACGTGAAATTAGGATTAATCCTGTTTTCCTCAATTGTATAAATATGGTATTGTGGAATTCAGCCAATACAAGGATTTTCAACAAAATAATTGCATGATCAGACTCAACAACAATGAATCTGAAACTAGTGCATTATTAACTAGGTTAATGTATTACCAGTGATTCTGGTAAAAAATAAAAATTAACAAGCATGATAATCATTTTTCAAAACATATCGAGAAGTGTTGATAATGGACATAAAGTCCGAAAGCGCTCCACCACGTGAGTATTAGTTTTTTTAGCTAACATTCACAAATATTGACTGATATCAAGGATACTATCTGTATTGTAACTTTGGAATGATATCTCCTTTAAAATAGTGTTTAAAGTGAAATATCGAGAAGATTGAAATTTATGTATCATGTCAAACCTTTATGATGTATTCTCAGTAATTTAGGAGAGAAAAATATTAAATTGATGTTGAATTAGCACAGCAAGTTTGGATATTATGCGTTATGAATCATTTGACTACGGTACATCAAAACTTTCATTGGGAGGATTTCCGCTTTGACCTTTTGCGAGTATAAACAGTAACAGTTGACAATTATTCCAATAATGAAATTGAATTTTAATAATTCAATCAAGGAAAACATGAAACTCTGAAAGTTTAATCAATACAAACATGATAATGTTTGAAGGAATTTGAATTATGACAGAAGAACCTTCAATTATTGAAAAAGTTTGAAGCAGTCTTCATAGACTTCCTTTCATTAATCAGTCTCTGGTTTTCTATCTGGTATGGGTCAAATTTGATGGAAATAGAATTGAAATTATGAAATTATACTGACCAAGGGACTTTTACCATCATTAGGAAATGCTTTAAAAACTGTCATTTATCTTCTGATTTTCTTACAATACACTCATCATATTATTATGGGATTTTGAATTAGGTTACTTAATATGCTCATATGAAGGATTCCATACTATTTTATCAGTGCTTATGCTAATCCAACAATTTCAATGAGACAGAACTCAACTTGAAGTAGTAAAATCTATACTTGAGAAAAAACAAAAAAAATTGTAAAATTGAAAGTCATCCAACATGTTATTAATTATATCGAACAATTACATTTTCTAAGTTTTAAATTCAATGATTATTTTAATTAGAAGTCACTTCACAACAGTCAACTCCAAAAATTGAGTTCTCAAAGTAAAATTCTCAGCAAATAACTAACAAATAAAATGGAAGTGAGCCGACTATTAATTCAAGTTCACAGGTACGGGAAAGGATAAGGAAATATAATGGAAACTTTGAAATCAGTAGCCTATATAAAATACAGTACTTTGAATTTTAACAAAATAGATGAAAAATTAAGTATGGCATTGATTGGATTTCACATTTATTAAATAAAATAACCACAGTATTATAATTTTTAAAATAAAGTTTTTTAAACTCACTTATCAATTGCCATAAATTTTCTGGTGTTCTCTATTCATATATAGGCAAACCGTTTAAATAACGTGAATATTTTATTTTCCGAATAACAGAAAGTGACATGATTTTATATAAATTATTATGCTTTAATGGTCAGCTCATTTCCGTTTCTTTTCTCAGAAGGTTCTTGATGTATTGGTGATTCCAAAGGCTATGATGGAAGCAAGGTGATTTCTTCAATGTATTTTTTCTTAATAATATTTAAATATTTTATATTATTTTAGTGTTGAACACTGATATATTGAGAGTTCAAACTGAGTGGACGATTTTACTAATGAAATAATTGATAAGCTTTGAGAAAAACGTTTAATATCGAGAAACAATGCTAGGCATATAAAGAAGCTTTGGCTTTGAAATAGAATGGACACATAAACATAAAATATATTCAACTATTGCATTTATTTGGACTAAGACAATTACATGAAAAATAAAACTGAATCGAGTATTATTCACTTCTTAATAATGGATATGATGCATTGCTCCTCTCTCTATGATAACCAAAATAGGAGCAATGCAATGAATCCTTCTGCAAATTTAAGCTCACAACTTGAAATTTCCAACTTGATAAGAAATGTACCTTAAAATACATTGAAGAAACACTGTCACCTTGCTGTCACTTCATAAATACACGACTTCCTATGAAGAACGCATGATTTGCAATTGTACCGTTCATCAATCATAATTTGTGAGAAATCATTCTAAAAATGATAGAGTACTCTTGAAAATGGATGTCGTATCTAAAAATCATATCCAATAGTTCAGCTTTTTACAACGAGTTTCTATCTGAGTGGAAATTGAGAAACATCTGATTCAGAGTTTCAATACCAACAGTCTCTATTTTAAAATTCCTTTGGCTCTCGCCTCTTTGACTCATACAATGAAATAAATATCGTTATATTGGGCCAATTTAGATGCGGTTTGCGCCAAAAGAAAGGTCCTAGATGTGCAGGTTTTATTTTCATTTTGGAAGAAAATTCGTTTAAGGGGTTAAAAATGCAAAATAAACTTGACGCTATCTCTCGGCGTCAGGAGGAATTACGTGCGCACCGCAATACTGAACTATACGGAGTACAGTTGATTAGTCTATTCTATTTAAAAAATTATTGTATCGCATTCATGTAGCGTAAATTCTTGATTTATGTCTTGGATGAAGAGATTGATTAACTGATTGCCGTGTTTCTATTTTAAACCCAAATTTGACTGCTGGAAGCACCCTCAAGTTGACGAACCATATTCGAGTACAAACACTAACAATGTTTTGGTCTGTCTCTCCTTATCTTTCACAGAGTATAGTAAATTTCTCTTTCATTTCCCTTTCTAAAGTATAATCAATCAATTATTCAAGTACTTAACTAGCTACTACACAAGTACTTAAGTTCTAGTAGTTATCTAGTTAATATTTATTATGCAAATCTTGCGTTCTCCATGGATTTTGTTCCCAAATTTCTCTTACTTTGAGTTGCACCAACCAAAATCATTCACGGCATACAGGTTTGAGAGCTAATCCAGGGTTTAAGCACAATCTAACAAGATAATTCATTCTATCAGAATGTGGTCGAAGTTCATCTCAATTGGTGCAAACCAGGATGAAACTGAATTGGTTTCCGAGCTTTACTGTGACGCTTGCGGACATAATGATTCCAGTTGGTGTAGCTCAACACTAGAACCTTACAGAGAATTGAACTAAGTAAGTTGTCTCCCCAACATAACGTTTCCTATCCAAACACACATACATAATGATCCAGGTTGGTGTAGCCCAGCATCACAACTTTACTGAGAATTTAACTATGGAGCTTTTCATCCTCGAAGACCCCTGAGCGCAGAGGCAGTACCCCACCTATTTTTGAGCTAGCAAATCACACGCCTGCAGCGTTGCCAATACTAATACACACTCATAATATATTATAGTGATGAACAGAAGTGCTCACTAAATTTTTGATCATCTCTTCTACTTGTAAATCATCGAAGTTAACACACCGAGTCGTGATAGCAGACTGATATTTCAGTCTAATACGCATGCGTGCCCAGATGATTGAACAGCACACAATATGACAACATTGCCGGGCATTCTGATTGTATTACGCACCAAGCTGGCCAGGGATCTTTAAGGATGAAAACCACTATAGTTGTCTCCCCAATATAACATTTCCTATACACACACACAAACACGCACACATTAAGATTTCAGTTGCATTATGAACCCAGCATTTACTGAGAATTGAACTAGTTGCCTCCCCCATTTCTTATCTCAACACACACATATACATAATGAAGTCTCCAACCAATAAACATGTGTTTACCTCTAAGAAAATAATCGGTTACCGTTGTTGGTTTGAGTGAAATGGATCGATGTGTGGCGGTGAGCTGAGCTGAGCAGTTCACTGCTTGGAGTGATGGTCCCTGCGACCTAAGGACCGACAATCGGAGGCTGAGGATGTGGAGGGGGTTTTGTTCTTTCGGGGCAATGTCAGCGTGTCGCCTATGTCTCTTGGTTTCCACACTGGTGACCCTAGAACATTCAAACCAATGTTTGGCTCTCATTATTTACTGTCTTCACTAATGTTGCGAATCATTCAACAATCTCATATGTCTCATCAACAGGGGTTATCAAAAATTTATGTGAAATGTATTATTAATTTGAAAGATTGCACATCTCATCAACATGGGGTATTAATAATTCATGTCAAATGTATTATTAATTTGAAAGATTGCACATCTGTTGCGAATCTGACAAAAATATATGATGAGGAGAAGAAATTGATCTTTGTCTGTAAATAATTTTATTATTTTCTTTATTTTATTCAAACAATTTCATTGTGATTGAAAGAGTAGTAGGATTTTAAAAGAGTTTCTGGTTTCTAATTTTCTTTTTCCAGAGCCCTTTATTTTTTTATTATTTTGTTGTTGTCCATCTATGGAGAGATATAATAATAGAGTTTACATAATGATTTCTTTGAGAAAAACGGCGAGCAACTCTTTTTGTGAGGGCGATACCCACGTAAGCTCTAGGCTTGTGCGTGGGTAAAGGGAGGGGTAATGTTGAGAGGTAAATCTGACGACTATGTTTTCAGGCAGCCGGGACCGACGGCTTAATGTTTCCTTTGAAAGAAGAGATTATTATGGAGAATCACTTTGAAGGAGAAATTTTATGAAATGATCATGAATACCTAGGCTATTATTTCAGATTAGCAAGTAGAACTATTTTTTTGTCATTATAATGAATTAGGGGGTGTAGAAACATTGAGCACTCCTTTTTTTATTAAAAATTTATGAATATTGCAATGATTGGAATTTATTCGATTTTCAGTTAACCTACCAACCATAAATAATTTTATTTTATCATTATTTCGAGTTAAGATGTGTTATATCATTATGAAACTGTTGGGACTGTTGGGATCAATTTTGTGAAAACATTTATGAAATTGTGAGATATAATTCATGATTCTTATATGTAATGTGAAGAGTAAGTCATCGCAATTATATGTTTCATTTAGTTTAAATTAACTGATTGGTGCTTCCTCATCATCATAACTCTTATTCAAGGTTGATCAATCTTCTAACAAAAGTGACATTTAAAAGGGGTTTTATAATGTCCAATTCAATTAAAAATGATAATTATTATAAAAATCACAGACTTATTAAACAAAATTCGACCAAAAATTGTTTTGTTACAGGAATAAATGAGTAAATAAAAGAAAATAAATTGAAAGTAATTTGAGATGTATGGAAATAAATTTAAAAGTATGATTTAATTTATTTAACCTCATTTGGTTAATACTAGAAAGTATAATTTTTCAATTTAATTTTTTTATGTCTCTTTCATCACAAAGTCAGTAAACTTTCATCACTGTCAGTAAACATGTTTATTACATTAAACATGGTTTATCAGTCATCGTTACTGATTATTTTTAATTGAAAACGTTTCATGATTATACAATTCCATACTTAGTAGCTACTCAACTATTCCAGAATACTAGCTTGGTATCAGTCAGAGACTGTACGAGAATATTCTTCAGAGTAGCAAGATAATGAAAATAATTTATTACATTATTATGGAAAAGTATGAAATTAGGTTGATTAATATTGCATATTAATCACAAGTAGAATATAATTAATATCTGAGCTTAAATTAGAGTGAAATCTGATGAGCGTCTGAATTTGAGAGATATTCACGTAATAGGAAACAATTAATAAAAAAATTTATGATCGATAATTGATTTCAAATCAAACGGAAAAACGCAATAGGTGCCACGCATTATAAGTATTTACAATTTACATATTTATGGAAATTTAAAAAAATTATTTATAATTTACGGAAAAAATAATTAAATCATAGAGGGGGTTTCAGGGTGTGAGTATAAAGCAACACATATTTTTGAGCAATTTGGAGTTGTGGGGAGGTTGGCGTAAAGTGTTTGTGGGTGTGAGTGTGACTTTGATTTTGTGCGAACAAACAAACCATTTCGTGCTTTCGTGAACCTGGGCTCAAGATCTTTGGTACAATATCTAAATCAGCATGATACCACTTTTTCAAATATTTTTTTGACGCGATTCGTTTGAGTTCTGTCAGTCAGCAGTGTGGGAAACCAACAGACATTTTTATTATTATTTTAAAAAGCTTGTTTAGAATGTAAAATAGCGTTTTAGATCATCTAGAGAAAGCAGCAAGACACTACAGTACTACATACTTTACAGTATTTAGATTAGAAAGTTAACAAATTCAATATTACTGAAGCCTACCTATTCAGGTACTGGGGTGCGGAGATATCAGGTTGTGCTTGATGGAATTAAGCTAAAAATTAAACTGGAAAAAAGTTTTTCATGCTGGAAACAGTGGAGGTTTGAAGAATGGTTGGGGAGTTGGAAGTTATTTACAATACATTTCATAAACAGAAAAACTACAAAAATAGATTTTACGTATTGGAATGTGATACCTATTGCGAGTTCCTGTTGATTCAGAACAATTCACAGAATCAATATACACACATACATATACATATCCAAATTATAAGTTTCCAAATTGAAAATAATTACAACAAATAGTAGTTATCATCAAGGGCATACTTGATGTATGTAGGCTAAGTATGTGTGTTATAAAATTACTTTCAATAATAATAAATCATTTAATGAATGAATATTAGAATAAAATTCACAACATAGTCTAGGCTTACACGTAAATTGATAATAATTACAACGAATAGTAGAATAGTAGTTATCATCAAGGGCATACTTGATGTATGTAGGCTAAGTATGTGTGTTATAAAATTACTTTACACTGAATTATTTAATAAATGAATATTAGAATTAAATTCACAACATAGGCTAGGCTTACACGTACACACTGAAACAATTGAGAAGTGACTAAAGTCAATTATAGTTTTCTAACAAATTTGTAAATCTAAGCAACTCATACTTTCGCTCTATCATTTACCTCATAGTAAAATATTATAATTATGAAAATATTCAAGTACTAGTCAGTTGTTTTAAACCTAGTAAACATTATATTTTGCATGTTACAAAACTAAAATAATAGACAAAAAGTTACATCCTGACACATAGATTTTATATAGTGGGGCCAAAAAATTCAATTTTACAATAATTATTTTAATTTGAATATAAAACTTTATACAATTATATGCATCTATGTTTTTGTGATGATAATTTCCCAGAATATTTATCTAGCTTTATTTTCAATCAATAGTATTTCAAAGATTTTTAGCAATCTTATTACATAGTAAAGTTACAATATTATTCAAAAGATCACAAGAGTTGAACCAATAATAATGATAATACTTATTTGATTATTACTGGTTGAATATAATGACAAAGTGAACTATAACAGAGAGCGATAGGTTTTGACAGATCTTCAATAGAATCTTCAAATTTATTCCAATTACGAAGAATTGCTACCAACATTGGTGAAACAATTTACTAAGTACCGTAAACATTAGAAATACCGTACATGAAAATACTTGAGAAAAATTTGGAGCATTTGGTTTCCAAGAAATTGGTGGCCAATTAATTGGGAATCAGATGCATACCTAGTTTCATATACAACTATCATTTCGTTTGTATGGTGTAAAACATAGAGACTATAATTATACTTTGATTTAAACTGCTTTAGAACCGGCCTAGAGCAGTCCACCACTAAGACCAAGCGAGTCTCTTAATCGTAAAGCAGTTTTAATCAGAGTATTTATATCATTTCATCAGTCTCTGAAGTGTGAAAGAGCAAACCTATAGTCGTGGTCACGAAACAAGGCGGCTGAGATTCTGCGCTGTTGCCAAGTCTTGCCAACTCACTAATCAAGTCATGCAGGAGAAGTGACTCCGACGCTTGGACTAGGCAACACTGGAAGCTCAACGTTGTCACTTTGTGCTGGGGAGCAAGCTATTTTCGACAATCCGTCGCTTCACCGATTCCATATCTGACACCAGTGCAAAACCTTTCAGCGGCTTCATTTCGTGACCGCAACTACAGTTTGCGTTGCGTTGCTATCACCCGGTTGCTCCTGCAAGTAGCCTAATGGCTGGTTTTCACGATTCTAGTAGACGTTCTAGTTACTGGAGGCAGGTTGGATCATATGATCGTCTACTCTATACAAACAAATAGTCCAATGCACACTGAAACAGCTGCTTTAGGTGTGCATTGGACTATTTGTTTGTATAGAGTAGACGATCATATGATCCAAACTGCCTCCAGTAACTAGAACGTCTACTAGAATCGTGAAAACCAGCCATAAAGATTGAAAGGTTAATGAAAGTTTAAGCACTGCACTCAAGTCATCAAACACATCCATTTAATCAATGCAGTCTTCAATAATAAAACATAGTCAATTCGAGAATGAATGGAATTTTAAACAAAAAAAATTCAAACCATTACCAAGATGTAATCACATTAATATATTTTATGATAATAATAATTTCCAGTTAACAATGGTTGGCTAACGAGAGAGAGAGAGAGAGAGAGAGAGATGGAGCGAGAGAGAGATAGGACATGTAATTACGAGTTTGGATAAAGATAATTGATTAGTTTCATTTCAACCGAGATTCAAAGAAACAAAGAAAGTTCAGTTATGTTTTAAATTCATTCAACAGTATTTAAAACTGTTTCAGTATTCAGGGTTTATCTCATTGTTTCAAAGCATATGATTGAAGACAATTCACTACTATAATTTAAAAACAGAGGACTCATCAGAGCCTAACAGAATTCATTCCTAGATCTCAAAAATAGTTGAAAATCTTCAGAAGTAATGAGAACGATTGTTTAAAAAATCTACAATGAGTCAGAGATTATAATAATTCGAAGTGCTAATTTATTTTTTGTATTGTTTTCTTTTTGACGATACAGATTAAATGAAATTGAATTGAAGTAGTATCGTGATTGGAAATTCTTTTTGTGAAACAAACTATATGTATAAAATCTCAAGTTAACCAACTATTGCAAGTTATTTCAAGTGTCTGGCATGGTCTAAGTAGGTAATATAAATACCATTTCAAATAATCAACTTCAAATTTTTAAAATCTAACATTGTAAGAACATACGCCATAGCTAAAGCTTATAATAAATTGTAGATAACAAACATAACAATAATATAATTAATAAAATATTAATACTAGAACAATTATATAACTATTACTCAACAATTTAGCCTAATAAATTGAATTGTATACTTTCCTGTATAACAGTGTCTATCACAGGTCATTCAAATACTGTATAAATTGCAACAAGTTACGTTTAAAATTATACATAAACTCTAAAACCGTAGGGAGAGTTATCTAAAAAGTAAAATATATTCTTTCATGAACATCCAAGATCATTGGAAGAACTTTCATAGATTAATAACATAATTTTCTGTTAAAACCCTAAAATTCAAAACATATAACAACCTATCACAGTATCATAATTTGGAATCCTACAAGTTGATTGAAAATTTTAAAATTTTCTGTCAACTGTTAACTGTTTGGTGAAAGTGGAATGAAATTTTAAAATTTATGAAAATAATAGTCTAGGAGTTTATCAATTTATACTTGGAATAACCTACGATAAATAGAATAGAGTCCAATTCCCCCAGAACGTTCAGTTTAAAAGAAGATATTTTCAATACATTTAGAACTTGGAGTTGAAAAGTTCAATAGATGATGAGATTTGAAATTAATTTCGATATTCATGAGATTGAAATCGACTTGTATTCCTTAAATTCAACTGTAATTTCTTAAATAGAATAATAAAAGAGCTCTAATATTGAATGTGTTTGTAATTCAATTTGTGTTATTTTTTGATGATGTGATTTAATGTGTTTTATTCTGTTAAGAACTGATAAATTTGAATTTGAAAAATTTATTTTTGAAAATTAGTAACGTACTGTGATTAAACTAATCATCTTGTAAATAATTCCATTCATTGTACGCTTTACCAGTCTTCATGTTGAACTTCAATCCTATCATGAGTATACTTGAAAATTTAAATTATATGCTATTCGATTATCTAACAAATGAATATTTTAAAGTTTAGAGAATAAGTCGTAGTACTTTTATAAATCAGTTATTATAATCATTATTGACAAATAATACTCGCCTCAATGCCCAACAATTCAAGGCAAATCAACAAATTTATTTTATTAAATAAGCACAAGAACATAATTCAAAAATGAGACTGGACAAGCATGTAGGTTTAGGTTATTAAATCATGAGATAGAAGTTATAAATAAGGAATCAGAAAATACCTTTCTCCAATCAAAGAGCTATAGGTTTCTCATTAATTCTATTATTGCATCTCTTTTCGAGTTTGAACATCACTAAACATGATGAAGAATGCTCAAATCTATGAGCGTACTGAGTGAAATATTCTGTTCATTTATAATATTCAAATTCTGTTTCAATAATCGAATTATGTTCAAATATTTACTAATATTTAGTTCATTTCTGGTAAAATTTCAACATATTTGTTTTTAGAATTTTTTAAACGGGTGGTTTAAAATTTTCAAACATTCTAAAAAGTTTGAGCTGGTGTAGAAGACATTCAATGAAGAGTATTTTATACGGGTATGTATGGAAATTTAATGTTGCAATATTGTCAGTTGCCGTAATTTTGTAATAATAATTGATAAAATGTTCACATCAAAGCAATGTTTGTTAAAAAATCATGCTTGATAAAAATTATTTTGTATGTTTTTTTTTTTTGGGACCTAGCCTACATGCAAAACCAGCCTTTGATTTAAGTGATCGATTTCATTTTAATAACATAATCCGATAGAAATTGGATAAAATCAACATTTTTTACTCTTCACCAACATTCCATACTTTCATATCAAATCCACACATAATTCACTACACTTGTCTATTTATTCTACCTCATAATATTACATCACAAATATTCTCGTATTATAGATTTAAAAACTAAATTGAGATTTAATTGCATAACAATTACCTACTGAAAATAATACTGATCGTATAGCATAATAGCGTATAATTTTATAATGATACAACCTCTTTATATTATTGACTTAAAGGCAAATCACTAATACAGTAATGAGTGTAAAAATTTGTTTCCTAAACCTTCATTAATGATTGGATAATAAGGAGATTGCAATGACAATATTGTTCTAGATACGTTTTAATGATTTGTTTCAATTTGTGATCAATTCTGGATGAATGGGATAAAAATTCTCATTTCATTACATTAAAACAATTTTATTGGAGTTTTAAGAAGAAAAGGACGTTCTTAATTTAAAATTAATGCAATCTAACTGAATTCATCTAAAACATTACTTTGAATTAATGCCCTACTTTTAGTTTTAGCTCTCACGAATTATAATATCAAATACAAATAATTAGATAAGATACTAAAAATAATAAGATACCGGAAAGCTCAATTTTTAAAATGAAACACCGAATTACAACATTAATTACATGAACTAGTTCGATTGCCACTAGAAAACTAATTCCTAAATTGTATAAGAAAATTACTGATTTCTTGAGAAAAAAATTAGGTTTTATCCTGAAAATTAATCCAACTAATTTTACAGGAATAGAAAATGCAGTATTAGTTGAGTCATTTTAATACTTATTGAGACGAGATACTTAATGAGTTGGAAACTTTGTTTCTGACATGCTTCTTGATTATTCTCAAAACTTTTAGAAATTAAAACGTTCTTTCAAATCACTAAAATCATCATAGTTTAATACTTGTCAGAAAATCCTTCTCACAATATCATTGAACAAACATGGAGGCTAACCATTCAACTTCTCATATCCTTCAATAATTTTTTTCAAAGTTTGGAGGTCCTTTGAAACGTTTTTTAGCTGAGGGTGATACCCACATAAGTTCTAGGCTTGTGCGTGAGTGAAGAATGGATGATAATGAGAGATGAATGGACCTACAACTTAAGGTGGGTTCCGAACCCTCGGGATAGTTTAATAATACTTTCATATTAAATTAATTTCTTATTGAATTGATTCTTTGGAGAGGTAGCCTACATTGATTAACACTGAAATCGAAAACATTCACATTGTATTACTTGAGTAATGGATTACCTAACTGAAATAGTTTATAAAAACCTTCACGGTAACTTAGAGAATTGGAGTATCAACAGAAATAGAAAATTCCAATTGAATTTAAAATAATTCAGAGGAATTTTAAATTGAAGTCTACCTTTTTCATAGAAATTCATCCAGAAAAGATCCAAATTTTTAAAGATTTACCATCTCTAAACAAATCATGATTGCTAACCAACTAAATATTTTCAATTTATTCATTAGAAAAATAATTGAATATTATTATATAAGTAGATGCTACCTAAATAGATGCGACTTGCATTTGGATAAAAATTATATGTTACTCATAAGTAACAAGAATAAAAACCTAAAATTCCAACTTCATCTACTCAATAAAATCGAATATGAGCTATTTCTGACAATAATTGAAATGATGAGCAATCTCTATCATAATATTCTACTCGAATAAAAGTAACGATGAGTATAATTTACAAATTTATCTACGAACTGATTTTGGAAGAATTCAATTAGCTAGATTTAAGAGAACACATCAATTGACTGTTAAATTATGTATCACATTACTGATAAACCAGATCAAAGTAAATCAGATTCACAATCTATACAATTAATACTTTTTATATTTTGACCCTAGATGTCACAAAATATTGAAAAGCAACCAATTCTAATAGATGTTTCATTAAGTACCTATTCAAAAAGTGATTTTATTTATAATAGATTCGAATTTGAAAATGAAAGTACAGGCGAAGAGTGTTTGGTATTGATGAGTTTTATTTTGCTGATTTGAAATAAAACTTAAATTAACTCCGTTCTTAGTAAACTCTGCTCGATCGATTTCAGCCCAAATTGAATCGATTATGTCATATCATCACTGTGCAATACATTTTTTCAACTGAATTGATTTATTGGAGCAAATGGTAATTAAATTATATAGGTACCATATAATAAAGGAAAAAATTTCCATTCAAAATTTAAACACTGTGTACACGAGACTTTCTTCTTTACTGTTTCAAGTTTCAATTCTAGAGAAATATTTGATTGATTAACTCACATGAATTATCCAAATTCAAATACGCCTACTTAAAAAATAATCAATATTGAATACCAAGAGCTTCAGGCCATAAGCCCTGTGAAGCATACGAGGTTTTTGAGAATAATTTGATTATAATACTATGAAGTCGACATTGTACCAAGGTTTAAGATTTTTTAATTATCGATTAAACATGAGATAGGAATGGTAATGTTTGATTATTTTTCAAAAATTGGGATACTTTGTATTTTGCCAGAGCAGTTTTTTTTATATATTGAGAATGCTCAAGAATTAAGGTAGAAAAAATTCTTTTGTGTCTTTTTTACTAAGGTCTTACACCCCAATTACACTTTTTATTTTGCCAGAGTAGGGTTTTTATATATTATGAATACTCAATAATTATGGTGGAAATAATTCTTTTGTGTCTTTTTTACTAAGGTCTTACTCCCCAATTCAAACTACAACCTTCTCTAGAATTATTTTATAATCTATTAATTTCTGGGCTCTATAAGAAGAATCTAGAAACCTACTTTCATTATTAGACAGAATAATAAAATGGCTTCACATTAATATAATCTATTTTTTTGATTATTGAAAATCGATTGAAAGTGGAGAATAATAAAAATTACTAGTAAAAAACACTATGTTCTTATCAATTTTTATCGGTGGGGAGACCCTTACGGGTAGGTCCCACCTCGCCTTATTTTTGCATTGGTCACCCATCCAAGAACGGTCTCGAGTGTTCGTGACTTAACATCATGATCACCCAGCAACCAAACACAAACACTAGTGAAGAATAATGAAAACTTCTACGAAGTGTCTTCTTTTTTTTAAAGTTATCAATAATTAATAAGAGTATTCACAACATTTTTCTTGGCATTTGAAGATTATTGAGATAAGATTGACATTATCAAGATTGCCTATCAACAGCTGTCTTCTATTGTTACAGTCATCAATAATTAATATAAGCATACCCAGAATTTCTCCTGAAATTTGAAGACTATTGAAAAGATTAACATTATCAAGTAGTTTAACCAAAACTCGTCCACCTGATACTTTCATTTTCAAAAATAAATAATATAGAACAATCTCACACAAATATACAATACATTTTTGACTACCGTATAATTTTGGGCAGAGACATACAAAACTTGAAACACGCCTTTCAAGATTGTATTCTCCATCAAGCCCACTTCATATTTCTCGAAGGCTTGTTTTTTTATACACATTTCACAAACTTTCATCTAATCCACCAAGAGATTCAGCCGTTGCATTCCCGTAATGTCCAGCTGTTGTCTCTGGCAGTAACGCGTTAGAAATGCAGATACTCAACAAATAGAGTTCAATGTTCAAGAAGAGCACCTGCTTGTGAGCAAATACTCATCCAGAACTTGTTGAGTAGGCTATGTACGCGACCACTTACTAACACGCGAATCAAAATGCACAGTGAGCAGTCCAAGCTACTTGAAACTCACACTTTCACGTTCTATTTCCAACGGCTTGTTCAACCAAAAGTTTTTGAACTTTTTTCAACACTCAAATCATTGTCTGTGTAAGATTCCGTTGGAAAAATCGCCGTTTCTGAGCACTTTAAGTCTTGATCGCACATTCAACTTGTCCCTGCAATCAACTCACTCCTAGCAACCTCTTCTGAAAACTCCGATTGCCTTCGTAGCATAATCCTGTTGATCCTTGTTCAATATTCATATCTCACTGAAGAGTCCATCTGAATTTGTGACAAGTTCACTTGAATATTTTTTATGAGCTGAGACACAATATCAATTCCAATAGTGTATCGCTTATAACCCTGGTTATCATATTATATAATCACAGCAACTTCTTTAAGGGGGAATTATACCCGTGCAATATCTAAGACTAAACTAGTGAAAATTTACATGTTACTTGTGATATTATATGTTCTAATAGAATTCCATGACTTGAAAGATATAAATTTGAAAGCAGAAACACATGGATTGTGAAACTGAGTAGAGATTGGAAAAAATTATCTATAGAACAATAATTTCTAATTTATATCAGAAAAATAGAATTCTTGAAATTCTTTTAAAATAGGAACCAAATTTATTTTAAAATGAGAGTAGATAAATGATTTATTCATGAACTTATTATTTTTATAATTCCATGACAGAAGAATTCCTGAAGCATTGTAATAATTCAATCAGCAAGAAAATTCTAAATTCAATTTCAATATCAAGTTACAAAGGTATGTTCAGAAATAAAACTTTTTAATCCAATGAACATTCTATACGAAAATTTTTGGGAACGGAGTAAAAAATTCTAATCTGGAAATGGATATCCTGTCATGTAGTTATCTCAAGAGAAAATCAAGGCGAAAATAATTTTTGTTGAATTATTGGGAACGGAGTAAAAAATTCTAATCTGAATAAAAAATTCTAATCTGTCATGGAGTTGTCTCAAGAGAAAATCAAGGCGAAAAGAGTTACAATTCCCTGTATTGTTTCATGGAATTCTATAGAACATTATAAATAAGTTTAAGCTTTTAACTTGTTAACACGTACATCTTAAATCTTAAAAATCTACTTGAGTCACCATAAAAATATTTCATACTATCTGTTTAGCCTATATAGAGGCATGAAAAAAGCCTCCATGGCAATAATGGTAATGATTTGCTCAATGGTGTAATAGCCGAACAAGATTTGGTTACGTTTTGAGACTCAATTGAAGTATTCTTCAATAGTTAGTTTGGAAATTAATTGGTTGATGGCACAGTCAACCAAAATTCTCCAGTTTAATAAGATCATAGAGAAGAGTCTCATAGTGATAAGTCATAAATATTATCAGTGTCATAGATTGAGGAAGTTAAGTACAATTTCTATTCTGATATCAGAAAAATCAGCAGATTATTGCATTTTTCCAATTTCAATGAAACTGTATCTCGAGACAGCAGACATTTTGAATAACGTATTCTTTGACCAATAGTCATTTTATTTTATTTTTTCCAAGTAATGAATTCATTTGACTAGAATAGACTAATCAAATAGAAGTTAACATCGTCAATATCCAAGATCTTTTTAACTTTAATTATTAACAGAAGTTGAGAGAATTGTTAAGAGATTCTTCACTTGACTAGATCAGAGATACATTTTTGAAAACACTGCTTGAGGCTTCATTGAATCGAGCAAGACATGAGATACGCAATATACAAGCCTCTTTTGAATTGAGTTATCATTAATATGGATCCAAGGAATCCAGTGTTTTCCATTTATGTATCCTAAGAAGTGAAGTTACAGTCATTAAATCAACAAAATTTATCTCTCATATCTGTAAACCACATTGTTGGAAAAGTCAGTAGATATGAAATGAAGCATTCAATGCCTCTATTGACTAGATTTCAAAGACATTGAGTCGAATAACTCAAGAGCTCTTTTCTGATAACTTTCTATATTTTTTGAAGCAAGGAAATATATTCCCCTGATCTCACTTTATATATATTCTCTTTTTATATATGAATCCAACTTGAAATAAGGCAGCTGGTCTCTAAGTTTCCTACACGTAAATTGAATGTATCAATTGAAAATTAAAAATCAGGTTTCAATTATTTTTCTCTTTTAGACAAGAAGTGAATGTTCTCACTTGAATAGTTAAGCCAAATATGGAACTGACACTTTGTCAAGTTTACAAAAACTTATCAAATACACGAGTCAAAATGGTTTCCAACAAGTTCTTGATACTATCTCAGCTATGAAATGAACAATATTACTTGATTAAACGTTTAAGTTTAAACATTAAGTTTACATTTCTAAGTTTTGAATTTCACAAAGTTTATTAAGTTTAATAAGTCTATTAAGTTTTACATTTTACAATCTCAGAAAAAGCAAGAGTTGTTTACTACTACTACAAGACTAAATTATTCCTGATACTTTTTGAGGCAGCGGAAGATATTTTATTTTATATTTCGCTCGACTAGACAACAAGTTTCAAAATACCCTCGACTAGACGAGTTTCATAAAAAAATCAAATTTTGTAATTTCAGAAACGAGCTCGAGAGTTGTTTACTCTGAACGATCCACTAACGGAAACGAGTTAGAAACTCATTTCCGAGTCCCTTTGTCATTTATCGAATCTCATAACCCAGAAAAGAGATGAAGAGTCGACTTCGGAAACGAGTTTAGAAACTAATTTCTGAGTTGCATTGTCATTTATCGAATTTTATTTATCATTTATTTATATCATAAACCAGAAAAGAGCTCGAGAGTTGACTTGACTAGAACGGAAACGAGTTTAGAAACTAATTTCTGAGTTGCATTGTCATTTATCGAATTTTATTTATCATTTATTTATATCATAAACCAGAAAAGAGCTCGAGAGTTGACTTGACTAGAACGGAAACGAGTTTAGAAACTCATTTCCGAGTCCCGCTGTCATTTATCGCGTGCGGCCGCCAGATAGCACTGCATACAGGCGGGGGTGGGGGCGGGGGCATTGCGTGTCTTACCAAGATCCTTGACGGTGGGAGGATGATAGTTCTCCGGCTGCTGGGAGCTCTGAATGAGCCTAGCCTGGCTTCCCGTGCTGCCAGCTGACAGCGTAGACGTGGTGCTGAGTGTGAGGTGGTTGGGTGTCCGCCCCAGACTTTTGCTGCCCCCTTTGCCGCCTCCGCTGCCGTGCGCATGAGCATGAGCGTCGTCCTCTCCCTCCGACTTTGTGCCCGGATCGCAGTCGTGTTTGCCGCCTTTCTCTGTCGCCTCGTCTGCAATTTATATCAATTTAAATTCAGAAATAAGAATTCATAATAATGGGTAGAAGAGAATGATTAAATTCACTTCATGACACTAAGGGCCGGTTCAATTCAATTTCAATTCAATTAATAGTTACATCCTAAACATCTGGTGATCAGACAGAAGATGAGTCAGAAAAGAGCAACCTTCAGGAGGTTCTCAATACAAATTCAAATAACAAGACATATATCGAAATACACATAAATCACATAGAAAAAAAAACAAATAAAAGATGTAGTCGTTGAAAGTGAGTGAAAGTGCCTAAGTCATTCCTGTTCATGAGCTCGGGATTTACCAAAGTCCTAGACTAAAACGGGTGGCTATCGTAGCATCGACAAACGTTTGTCTCAACAGGTTAGTGGGTTAGCAGCATAGAGAGCCCTTAGTACATAGTGTCGAGGCTTACGTTTGTCGATGCTACGGTGGCCACCCGTTTTAGTCTAGGACTTGGCTAAATCCCGAGCTCATGAACCGGCCCTAAGAGTTTACCCCGTGCAGCGCAAAGCGCCGCTTGCTTGCTCAGTATACTGTATCGTTTGGGAATACAGTATAAATTGCAACAGACTTGTATCAGAGTGAGTTTTCTCTAGATTTCACACGAAATCTCGCAGTGGTGGAAGCACAGTAGCGAGGAATTCGCCAAATATTTTAAATATAATTGAATCATTTTAGGACCGGTGAGAATTATGGTGATTAATTGTGCGTAGAGAGATAAAGCATAATGATTAAGGGTGGTCTGGTCAAGGGCTAGCTGTTTATTAGCACCTGACACAAATACACAGTTATGTCCAATTGTTATTCATCTAGGAACTGTTATGTTATTATTGGGAAAAATGATATTATTTATTTCATAGAGTGTCTTATTGTCAAAGCTATGTCATGTCGCAGCTATGGTAGTCAACCAATTTTTAGAGTGCATTATTATTAATTAAACTTGGTTTTAGAGTTCCTTGTATTTTCTTCTTCTTGCTGGTGATGCCCTTATAAGTAATTTTTAAGAATATACATAAAAATTTGAATTCAAGTATAACTTATATATAAATTATAAATTTATTTATAATGTTGTATTATTTATTCCTATTATAATTGTATTATTATTATTATTTGTAAGATCAGTGGTCACTCGGTGAGAGCGGTTGCTAAGTAATCATGTGGTTAAGTAACAAACATTCAAGACTGCTCTCGGATGGGTGACCGATACACAAAATAAGGCGAGGTGGAACCTACCCGTAAGGGTCTCTCCACCGATAAAAAAGCCATACTATAAAAAACTTTATTCCTTACTTTGTGTTCATGATTTTATCTAATTTCATTATCATTCATGTATTGTGCAAAAATGTGTTCATTCATGTATTTTGTGTCGTATGTAATTTGTCAATGAGCGAGGTGGAACCTTCAAATGTTTGTTAAAAGCCATACGATAAAAAAATCATGTATTACAGTTATGTATTTCATTTGTTTTCGAGATTTGAAATTGCATTTTTTTGTGTGGCAAATAAATGAATTGAAAATTGAAATTGAAATGCTATATCATGTCGCAGATATGGTAGTCAACCAATTTTGAGGAGCGCAACAACTCACCGACATCGGAAACGGTCTTGCTCCTGGAGCGGAAGCTGGTGCTGGGCTGGCCGGGATGACTATCGATCGAGTCCCTCGAGTCGATGTTGTCGTAGTCGATGTTTCCGGCCGAGTGCCGCTGCGGTCCCTTGGGCGGCTTCTTCGGTTTGCCCAGTGTGTGCGAGCCTTGCATTATCACCACTCCGCTCGCCGTCGTCTTACTAACCGGCTGGTCCAGCACTTGCTGCTTATGAGCACCTGACACAATTACACGATTGTTATTCAGCTAGGAACTGTTAATTGGGAAAAATTACTCTTTTTTTCAGCCAAAAATTATACCTAATACAAGAAACTCTAATTTTCATACACGACTTTTTGGGTATTCTGTACCCATGAAAAATGTAGAATTGTGTTTCAATCAATTCAATTAAACTTGGTTTAAGGCTAGGCGTACACTGGTTAGTCAAGACAAGACAAGACGATAATAGTCGTTAGTCAGTAATTCACATGCCTTGTACAGCACACACCGATTCAATGACTAATCGGTGTGTGTTGCTCATAAGCATCTATGTAATGCTGAACTAAACGTTAAATCTCGTTCTTGAACTTTGGTGTACGCCTAATATAAACTAAGTTTAATTGAATTGATTGAAACACAATTTTACATTTTTACATGAGTAGAACAGAATACCCGCAAGGAAAGTCCAGTGCGCAGGTATGAGTGTTGCAAAAAAAAAACAATAAAAATTGACAATATCATAATTATAGTGTTTTATCTAATAGAAATTGAAACAAACGTAAATTACAATATATAAAAACTAAACTAAAAATAAAATTCGAAGAAAAATATGAAAAACCAAAACGGAGAAAGATGATGAAAATATGAGTATATATTATAAGATGAGTATAAGTAGATATGAGTATAAATATGAGTATAAGTATATAAAGATGGAATGACAGTCTATGATAACATGGGATGATAAAAGAAGGTAGGCATCTAGAAGATTTTTTCCTCAATTTTATTTGTCCGAATCCATTCTTCAATTGATAGGAACGTTCATTATAGTAATATTCGAACATTAGAACGTTCAAGTAATAGTAATGTTCATGACTCCGTTCATCATCAGTAATATTCACTGATCCGTTCCAGTTCAGCTCGTTTTCATGTAAGCTTCTTGCTCCTGCTTATATTATTCTCAATGAATTTAGTAGGAATAAGATTTATCAGACTTTGAGAGGTGAAAATAAAATTATGTTCTACACACATTCAGGTCCACCCTTACTTGGTGAAAAATGACCCTGGATGGGCGTAAATTCAAGTTCAAAGAGAAACAATTTTCCCATCACACAATCTTCCTTTGAAAAAAGCAACACAGGATATTTTTAAGATGACTTCTGTGCATACAAATCAATATTGTATTTGTATTAATAAGATGTGAATCTTGTTTAATTTATGTGATATTAATTATTATCATTAGATTGCTTTATACTCACTTGCATTACCAGGTGTAACTCTGCCGAGAGTGGCTGTATTGCTAACTAATTGAGAGGGTGACGTTCCTGGCTTAGTGGCTGGTATGCTCATATTTCTTACACTTTCTCTGATTATCTGTCTTATCGTTTTCAGGAACGCGTTGCGGAAATCAGAAGTACTGAAAATTGAAAAGATAGAAGTAATATAATTTCAAGGATACCAAATCACCAAAACAGAATTCACTGGTAAAAAGACAGCAATTTTCCACTTGAAAGTGTGTATTTCTTTTACCTAATGTTCAAAGTATATAAGATTTTATCCATAGAACAATATCTAAACGTCTACATCATAATTGATAAATTCTCACTTTCCTCGTTTTAAAAAGCTGTAATGAGCTGGTTATTCATTGTCAGTCCAGGTTTCTCAATTATTGTACTTTCAATTTGTACAGAAATTTTTGTTTATTTTAGAGAATAGATATGTTTATTTCAATTTCAATATAATAATATAGTATATTTTTAAGGTGATCCTAATTTCTAAACTGAATATCTTCTACGTTATTGCTCAACTTCTTGCTAAAACACTAAAGACTCGAACGACTCCTGCAACAATTTAGTTAAATTTAGGTTCAATGTAGTTAAATTATATGAATATGATTAATATACTTTAATCAATGTAGATCTACAGTTCAGGAAAGATATTATTAGGATAAGTAAAGGAGTTCATTGTAGTTGATTGAGCAATGTTTACCTGTTAGAGAGAACGTAGACTTTCTCGGACCGCCTCTGCAACTGAGATCTGAGATGGATGAGCTCCCACAAGAAATGCGAGTCCATATCCTTCGCTGAGCTTGCCCTGACTTGCACCTCTGTGACTGGTATTAGCACTTGGTAACGAATTATCTCCACCTCGTTAGCACTACCTTTACTAGCGACACTCTGTAATCAGGCAAAATAATTAATTAGAATCAATATTTTTTCAATAAAAAGATAATATATGGTTTCACACGAAATTTTACACGTTTCTTCATATTTCTATTTCAAGTTAGTTTAATGTTTATATTGTTGACATCAAACTTTGTAATGTTCTGTATTGAATCTTTAAAAAAAATTGTGATTTCTTCGTTGATGACAAATATCAAACAAGATAACGCTCAAGTTATGTTCAGCAATGGAGATGAAGCATTGTAGAAGAACCAGAGTTATTTAACCAGTTATTAGCAATGAACGACATCAAAAGTGTAGGTTAATCCGCAATTGCTAATGAAGTTTGTATGAAACTGTAGGATTGGCATTTCTAGGTTTGTCTTTCACCTTGATAGGTCATTCATCTACTAATCGAATCGCTTGCTCCATAGTAGCCTATATTATGAAATTCTATAATATTCTGTTATATTTAGTTAACCAGAAATATTGATTATGATATAGCAATGGTAACGACATTTCAATATATTTGTTATAATGTAAACTTCGTCACATTCAATAAATACAGAATTTGACCAAGAACACTTCCTTGAGGAATTCCTACTTTGATCTCTTTGAGTTCAGAGTATGGATCATTCTGCTTGATTCTAAAATATCTACCCATTAAATATGACAAGAACTTGTGTATACAGTATTCAACTGGAAGCTTGGTTCTTAATTTACTGAGATAATTTCGATAAATTACTTAATAATAATTTACTCAGATAATTTACTTAATTAATTTATTTATTTAATGGACAACTTCCACAACATCACATCACTATTATACTAGAAGTGAATCACATGAATTTAGTCATTGTTAATTGATTTTATTTATCAATTTCATACATAAAAAAGCTCACAGAAATTACCAGCGTTTTCTAATTTTTCTAGTACAAAACAAGATTAAACATAATAGATACAGTTTCAATTAAAAATAACACAAATTTACTGAATTTATTCGTGCTATATAGTATTCATTGATTCACAAAAATCTTTACAGTTTTAATTAAAATAATGAAAATTTACTGATATGTTAGCTCACCATTAGCTTCTTTTTCTGCCTGAGCCGTTCTTTGCACAGGAACACCACCGCCGACTTGAAAACGAAGCACATCGCATGAAGTTCGAGACCCTTCTTGATTTTGCCAAGGAAATCCGAAATGTTGAGCCACTCAACGCCTCCGTAGTAAAGTAAATCACCCGGGCTGAGATCAATTGGCTACGGGAGAAAAGAGAAACAGATTAGATGAGGAAAACTGAACAAAAATGTTGTAGGTAGTCTGAGAAGGATTTCAAGATTGAGGGGCAGCCTGTTTACGGAACATGAATTTAATATTTCTAACTTATTAATATCCCAATTAGGTAGGTCTTTCAATAACAGTAGTTGAGTAAAATTAATGAAATGTGATACTTTTAGTATGTTATGATGAACAATAAATTATAATTTTTGTGTTCATATGAATGAATTAAGAATAAAGAAACTGATGAAGGAATTTAATAATCAAAATAATGAATTAGTCATTGGACACTGACAGAACCTCTTCAGTATTATAGTGTCACTGTAATCTACAGGGCTTAGTTTTTGAAGTAAATATTTTTCGTCTCGAGGAGAGATTTTTAATCTAAATTCGAAGATAAAAAGATCCGAACTGGAGCCTGTTGCCTAGCTCTTTGACAACAATAAGCTTTACCATTATTTTTAAATTAATCGCCATCTCTCATCATCACCCTCCTATCAACCACACACAAGCCTAGAGCTCATGTGGGAGTCACCCTCACCAAAAAAAAGAAGATTTATCAGCTACTACAGAATGTTTTCAGTGTTCTTGTTCCTGTCATCCAATTCGTAAATTTATCATGCAATTTGCCCCAGTAAATGATATACAGAATAATTTGTGGATTAACAAGAATTAAGTAATCTGTATTCTATGAATAAAGAACAGATTGATTCTAAGGAGATCACAGGAGTCTTTTATTAATTGTTGATATGTCTTCAGTTGCTAGTCAGACATGACTACATTCATCTTTGACCTCCGTGTTTGAAAACGTTAATAAGATGGATTTATAATGAATTCTACGGTAAGTAATTTTCAATTTGTAGTGAAATCTTCTGAGAAGAATATGGAAGGCCTACTAGATCCAGGTGGGTTACCAACAATCAGATAAGTGACGATAGATAAGAAAGTATTGGAGATTAATTGATTAGTCAAGTAACTCACTTGTTTACACGATTTTTGGTGCTGTCTGAAGAGGTGGTCGAATATGGCTCCATACTCCTCATGGATCCTTTGCATCTCATTTATGTGCTCTGCTACCTTTTCCATTCCTTTGAGAGCCTCTGTAAAATTCAATAATATATATTAATAGTCTGAATGAGTGAAGTTGCTACCAATTATGTGCAGCAGAAATAATTTACACCTAAGTTAATGTTCGCTACAGCATATTGAACATTTTAAATTGTTTGAGATGAGCATTTCATGTAGCCTATATAGTACAGGCTTTTCTACATAAACAACTAAACTTCTCACTAATTAATAAGGATATCAATTTTATTTATTTACAAAAATACATAGGCTAGATATATTGATAGCTCAAAAATATTTTCGATTCAGAATATTACTAAGTTCAATAACAAAAAATCAATATGAATATACTACAATATGAATATAGAATATACAGAATAGAAGAATATCAACTATTTCAAGAAAACAAGAATTCTACTGGTGTTGGGGGGAAGAATAATCAATGCAAGAATAGTCATTGTTAATAGATTGTAATCATAATTTTCACTACCAGTATTTCAAAATACACTATTCCACGTTCTAAATATTTAGAATGAAATTGAAAGGGAATTACTACCAATAAGGATGGATGTGATTTAATGTGTGCAAGTAAAGTAGAATTAAGGAGAAATATATCATCAATTCATATTCTTATTCTGTATTCTTATTCTTATTGACTATTCTTATTCTGTAATTTGATATGAATTCAAACACAATGCAACATCATAAAATACAGTTGTATCCTTGTAAATTTGAATCTTAACATCAGAAATCAAACTAAACCACTTTGCTTGAGATGCATACAAACATGTTGGAACATGTTGAACCCTTCATTAAGTATTATGTGTACATTTCTGAATAAATAAATAAACACTATAAAGAAAATGTTGTATCTTTCCAGCATCCCCCATTAATCCGAAATAAAATTAGACAACAGTTCTAGACTGTGTAATTGTATAGCCTAGTGTGGAACTTACCGACTAAATGTAAATGTTGATCGGATTGAGGATCAGTTAAGTTTCTAAGCTGCTGCAGAAGCAGCGGATATTTGAGTATTCTTTGTATGGGTTTAATCAGGTACGATTCAAGAGTGGAGGAATGTTGTTGACGTGGATTTCTAGAAGATAGGAACTCTTGTAGTGCTTGGTTTCCCTCGTCTGAAACAACAACATTAATTTTGAGATAAAATTATCATCATAGTAGAAATCATCATCATCATATAAGAGATGTAAATTTTTGGTAACGAATTCAATATTGATTAATTGATACAGATCATTTACACTGATTTGTAAGAGAAACAACAGGCTCAGCCCAAAACTGTTTCTCTCCCGAATTTAGATAAATGATTTAGTCGAAAATTTGATTACACCAACAAAAAACAACTAGAAGATGATATTAATAGAGAATAATAAAGACTGAATATAGAGTTCGGTGCAGGTTGAATATCAACTTGGTTCTTATTTGTACAAACCCAAACGTGAATACTTATGCTGTATGTAAGGATTTGTAGATGTGAATAATAATTAACTTATAATTATTAACTTATGTGATGATATTCGACTGTGACTATTGTTCCGACTGTGCTGCCAATTGTGAATTTTTAATTTTGAGAACAAATACCTTGGCCAATTGTAATATTTTGTGACGTTGCTAAAAATTTATTTTGATTTATTGCAATAAATGAATTCAAAATTTAATTTCTTGATTTTATCATGTCGAAAACCTGTGAAGCAATAATATTGAAATTTGCTAAACGTGATTATAATAATTGTGGGCAAGTCAACAAGTTACACTTCTTTAAAAATTGCTCTACAAAATTCTCCCTAATATCACCAATAGTTGCTCTTATCTTTTCAAATGATTATTAAAATTTAAACATTTAAAAAATTAATTCGGTATAAGAAGCTTTGCATGTAATCAATCAAAACGTCCAAAATATTTGTTCCGTTATATAAAGCATTATTACACTAGTGAATAATGTTAATTTAATCCGTAACATCTATTTTGAGTTGAAAAATAATGATAATTTGATTTGTAGTATTTATCCTTGGTTATTCTACTGCAATCTTTGAAGATTAATATGCATTCGTAATTATCATTACCATTCCCCCTCCTCCTTTGAACCAATTCTCCCCGCTTAGCTTCTTGTTTTTATTTAAGTTTGAATTTTGTTCAATCTAACTTTTGCTTGTTTTTTGTAATTATGTGTGAGAATAGAATTAATTGAATTGAATGACAATTATTCAATTCAATGTCCCTTAATTATTAAGGGATGGATGATACTTACTGGGATGTAACACTTTTTGAGCTTTGGAATGACTTGCACAGAACGAACTGTACAATTTGAAGTGATTGACATAGTAGAGAAAAGCGCTGCCCACAGAGAAGAGAACATTCTGTAAAATAAAAAATCAATTAAATTCCTCTACATCAATTATTCAGATTATTAAGTGCACTTCAAGAAAACGTTAAAATACGTGATGTATTGAGTTTTATTGGACTCAATCATTCCTCAAAGACAAGCCATGTACAGTCTACAATGTAGGGTAAACAATATGAACAGAAAATGAATAATAGTGGAAATTAATATTGTGCCAAATCAATCCACTCAGAATAAGTTAAAACGATTTAATGAACACTATCAACTGGTAGTTGAAATAATTTTCATGTATTTAGAATGAGTAATTATATATTATATTCAGTTACATTACATTGAAAATAGGGTGCACAACAATGAAAATAAATGAATAGTTTCAAAACTGTTAACAGAATCTGATTACGTAATTATAGATTAGTATTTATTGGAAAATTTGACACATTTCTTACCTTGAACTGGTTAGAATGATCGAATTTATGAAAATCTGGTTCCATTTCAAGAGCCTCCTCCAGGTTCTGCAGGAACTGCCTTTGGAAGGAAACTATCTCCTGTATATTACCGAATAAGGCGGCGATTTCCGCTTGCGACAGGAAAGTTTCCCGTTTCAATGGTTCTAAGTAGTTCTCCAACAAATTATTCAAATGCTGAAACGAAAATTAAGAGATTTTGATCATTTTGTAATATTATCAAAACATCAATAAAATGTTATGATTTCAGTAAAATTTGACTAAGGGCATGTGGCAACTTGTGTTCCTCTCAAAGCTCTTTTGTTTGGTTTCATAACTAGTTTATCGTGATCTAGCTCTTGGTTTAATTGTTGCCCTAGCTTTCAAAATTTGAATGCTAGATGATTTGAATTGACGTATGATTTGAATTTGAAAATTCAAATTTAAGTGGGTAACGTCTGTTACCCACGCACAAGCCAAGCTTATATGAATATCTCCACCGAAAAAATCCTAGGCTTCAATGTAATTTGATTACAATATCATTGAATTGAATCATTGTTTTGATCTCAGCATACCTTTTTAATTTTTTTTTTCAAAGACTGACAAATTAGATAGAGATTAAATGATGATATAGTATTGTCACCAACCTTTTGTTTAAAATATTGGCTAATAGAATAGATATTAAACTGGCGTTTTCTCATTGTCACCAAAGACAATTCTATTTCTTAGATAGAATTTTGAAGGATTCGGTACGCAGAAGAGTATACTTTAGACTTGAAATTTCTGATGATCTAGATTCTAGACATCTAGACGATAAAGATTATTCAGGGCTTTGTAGTACAGTGTAAATATATTTGGATTAGCTTGAAAATCTTCTTTATTGTTATAAAATTTTCAAAGAATATTCGAATAATTCATCAATCTGCTCAATTTCAACTTCAAAATAATAATTTACATTTACTTCGCCGTTTTTCTTATTGCTATAGTTATCTTTATTTTATCATTAGTATTTTTCTTCATTTTTTTCTTCTTTTTTGTTTCATTACTTTACTCGAAATCTCTCTAAATGTTAAATTTAATTAACAACTCAACTCGAGCTTACGAACAGGCAAATTTTGCCCATGTAAGCTCTTCCATTTACTATCTAAATTCCTAAATTTCTATGCACTGTAACTGTTTTGTATTCTGTTTATTTTTATAACTTTTTTAATAAAGTTAGAACATAGAAGAGAATAGTTTCAGTTTGTATGTAAATAATTCAAGATTGATTATGTGGAATTAATATATCATTATTGTACTGTAATATTATGGAATAAAGATGATTTGATTTGATTTATTCATTTATGAAACTATTTGAACTCCTTCCCAGAGCTCAAGTTTCTTTGCTTTTCTGGAAGAGCCCATTATTTTTATTTTATTCATTGTAGAAAACAAACCAAAAATGAATTCGACTTGATTTCAATCTTTTCTCTATTTCTATAAAGTAGAGATCTATTTCTAGATTTCTATTTCTTATCAAGATACAGTTGTGTTGGTTGTGGCCGACCTTAACATAAGTGCGTTCGGTGTCGATGAGCTCGAGAATGACTTTGCGCAGCTTCTCGGCGTCGGTGAGTTGCCGACTGGGCGTCAGCAGGGCTTGCGATTGGGCACTGACCACACTGCCTGTCGGACTCGATTTGCGCGTCTCTTGTGGCGATCGACAGAACCCAGTCACCTGGCAAACAACATTCAAATAATTTATTTTCCTTAATAACAAAGGTTCATCAAAATATTAAACCAAAATAAACCAATTGAAGGCTGCTCACAGAACCACCATGTTCGAAAAATCACCACAATATATGGGCCCAAAAATATATAATAGGCTCCCTCTGGATATAAGAAACATGGTGGACTTAAGAAAATTCAGAGGACTATTAAAGAGGCTGTTGCTTAAAAGGGCATACTATTCTGGGGATGAATTCCTGTTGGAATGACTTAGGCACTTTCACTCACTTTCGACGACTACATCTTTTATTCATTTTTTTCTATGTGATTTATGTGTATTCAGATAATAATATATGTCTTGTTATTTGTATTTGTATTGAGAATCTTCTTAAGGTTGCTCTTTTCTGACTCATCCTCTGTCTGATCACCAGATGTTTAGGATGTAACTATTAATTAAATTGAATTGAAGGTATATAGAAAGGAAATTAATGCAGTGGTGGTTGGTGGGTTTTAAAGTTGGGTTCATTATACATTTATTATATTTATCTCCAATTTTGGTAGTTTGAATACTACCAGACGCTTAATTATTTAAGAGCATTATTCAAAGGCATGCACATCATATTGGAAGTATAGGTTCTAAATTGATATTTTTTTTTAGAAGAACACATAATTTAAGTCAGTGGTGGTTGGTTGGTTTTAATCAGAGATCAGATCAAGATCTTTATTATATTTAAATCTCCCAATTTCTTTGTCACGTTTGGCATCGTACCAGACACTGTAATTATACAATAATCGTTTACAATACAGTAATCACACTGGAAGTAATAGCATACAAAATAACAAATCTGAAGAGAAAAACATTAGGGTTATAATGGGTTTAGCTAGAAGTCACATATCAAGACATAATAAACCATCGATATTGAGTAATAAGCATTGCCTCATCCATGCAGTTAGTGATAGCAATGACTTATTGGTGAGTTGCTTCACAATGCAGCTGGCTAATTTATTGAAAAGAGCTTCAACTAACAGTGGCTCGATCACGGTTGCAGTGCATAGACTTTCCCTTCTAGAAAAGGTCCCTACTATTGTGGGACCTTATAGTTGTTAATGGCCTCCCCACACCGATTTGAATGACCTAATTGGTGAGTTGCTTCACATGATACTGTGAAGAAACATAAAGTGTTGTTTGTCTTGGAAGGCTACTCGGTACGAAGAATGTCTTAGATTTTAAGAGAGAACCTTAATTGTCCAGTTTTTGCTCCTTTTTCTCGATTCTTCATTTTTAGTGAACTCTTCCTTTTTATGATCTCCTCCTATAATTTATCAGAATGAATTAAGCTGACTGTTATATTATATTAGTGACACTTTCAATGTTGTTAAAAGTGTAAAGACTCTTGTTAATACAACTTTACTGAATAAAGATTAATTGAATTGAATTGAATTTGAACTGCAGATAATTGAAACTCTTCAGGGACTTGGAAAGCCTCACGCATTTGTAGGTTAAGAGTTGAGAAAATCTCGTCGAATCATCAGTCACCCTGACAAGTTAAAGTGAACCTAAGCACTGTACCTGTTCTGCAGTCTTGAGCAAGTTTTCTATTTCGAACGAGTTGGCGCGCGATGCCTGCTTGCTGGTGGCCTCTGACGCGGGGGGTGCAGGGGATGTCTCCATTTCGGGCGAGTACATGTCCTTGCTCCATCCCGGCGCCGGCACAATCAGACCCGATATCATTTCCTCGGAGATGACGGGAGGCTCAGAAGGAGGCGGCGGACACACCAGGCTCTCGATCTCGATGTCTGTGGAGCGCAGGATTCCGGGAGCCAGATCGGGAGGCTCGGTTCGTGATGAACGCATCATCATGCACAGCGACAACTCTTCTTGCAGCACCGATTCCAGGTACATCATGTCCAGGTCGCTCACTATGGCGCCGTTTATTACCATTATCTCGTCGCCTTTGATTATTCCTGAAACAGATTGATGCTATCGATAAGCACATTGTTTATTTATTTCTCATAAAATTACAAATACAACTTTTCAAACAAACAGCAAAAATGAATCAATCACAATACAGTATTATACAAGAGAACATAAGAAACTACTTCCCCAAAAGAGCAAGCTCGAGCTTGGGGAAGGAGACTTGTTGCAGTGTTGTTTCTTCTCTATACAATATTGCAATAATACCATGCAAAAAATAAAAATAGAACAAGAAATAACAGTCAATAGACAATAGTGAAAAGAGTAAAACAGTCCCAATAGTAGAACAACTTTACCTAAATCGCTTTTATGTTTTTATCATCAAGAAAAATATATGTTTCAATAATTAGGCTATTATTGTTTTGGCCTGGTAGTAGGATAGTCCACAGCATTCGCAATCCAGGCTTTGAAGCTGTCAATACAAATCTAAGGCTAGGCGTACACCGGTTAGTCAAGACAAGACAAGATTAGTCACGTTCAGTCACAATAATTCACATTGTTGCTTATGAAGCAGCACACACTGATGCAATGACTAATCGGTGTGTGTTGCTTCATAAGCAACTATGTGAATTACTATGACTAATCTTGTATTGTCTTGTCTTGACTAACCGGTGAGCGACTACGACTAGCCTAACAGTTTTTTGAAGACCATTCATGGTTCCGATCATGCACTACACATAAACTAGTCAACTTCAAAGATGCACCGAAGCCAAATTACAAATAATAATTTATTTCATATACGGCAATTCATTGTAGTACTAATTTGTTCATATTATTTTGATTTAATCTTTATATTATTTATTCTTTTGCAATGTATTTCACTTTTGATTATTTATTAATTTTTCATGTAATTATTATCAATTAGACATATATTTTTTATGTGGTTCAAGTATATTTTGTATTCTCATACAAACTATATATTTTTTGAGTGTATATTCACACAATATTTAAAGTTTATTTTATTGGACTTGGAAAACAAAAATGTAAAATCTCACGCTCAGACTATACCTCAGACAGGTATAAGGTCTCTGTGAGATTTCAGTCCTCCATGATTTCATCTGTACGCCAAATATGACGTAGCCTAATATTATTTTGACGTAGCCTATTGCAATTTATTTTGTTCAACGGCAATGAAAATATTCTTATTCTTATGTATCAAATATGCTTCTATATTGTTTATTCTGATCTCTTTCTGTCATCTATTTGAGTTTAATTTTTGGAAGAATTGGTTGATTGAGAAATTGAATAAATAATCTTTCCAGAAATCCCCATACAAAGACTATGCTTCTGCAGCCTCAAGATCCTGGATTGCAGGAGTCACACAAATATAAATATTTGTTACTGATTAATATTGATGAACATTTAGTGAGATTTGCACCAACCGTTATGCATGGCGACACTCTTGTCCTCGACGCGGCTCACATAGCAGCACAGCTCATCCTGCCTGTCAGCATTTTCAATCAGCTCGGCTTCCACTGAGAACCCCCACATGTGCTCCAGTGTTGTTCGTTGCAGCTCCACCTGGTACAGGATCTTAGCGCATACCTCCACTATTTCATGGGTGTGTAACTGCAACATCAATGATTATTGGTTTGAAACAATGCAAACCTTCTCTGAATATTCTGATATGCAAAATAAAAATAGGAAAATTATTAAATGTATGTTAGGTTGCTTTAAAATAGAATAGAATATTTTTATTTCACCGAAAAAGTCACATATATATGAGATTCACAGTAGGTAGTGTATTTAATATTTTTATGTCATGAATCAGAATTATCAGTAATATCAGTGGTCATTCGGTGAGAGCTTGCTAAGTAATCATGTGGTTAAGTAACAAAAATTCAAGACTGCTCTTGAATAGAAAATTTTGCAATTTGGCGAGGTGGAACCTACCCGTAAGGGTCTCCCCACCGATAAAAAGCCATACGATAAAAAAAACAGAATTGTCTTTGCTTTCATGTAGAGCAAAGGACGGATACACAGACAGTTTCATTGAGCATTTATCCACGGAAATTATGATGAAATGTTCACGGTGTTCGAACCAGTCGGACGTCGGATGCTAAGCCCTATCTTCTGCCTACAAGGAGTAACTGAGTAGAGGAGTAGATACCTTCAGATAGATACTCAAGCATAATCGTGAGGGCTGTCAAAGAGGATCTTAGAGAAGAGGAGTCTTAGAGGATCTTGTGAGATCCTCTTTGGTGCTGTGCTGTAGTTGTAAATGTGAGAGTTTATTACACTCAGATCTTCCTATAATTATTCAGTCAACAGTTAGATTAGGATGAAGACTTTAGAAGAGATTTATCAATTTTCATTTCTATCTAGTTGAGAATAAACAGTCTCTAGACATTAAACTGAATAATTGCTTCAGAATACCATGGTCAGGAGAACTAGTATTGTCTTTTTACTTTAGGAAGAGTAGATATTCAGTCCAATACACCTAGGACGTGATTTTCATTTCTATCTACTTGAGAATAAACAATTCTCTAAACATTAATCTGAATAATTGCTTCAGAATACCATGATCAGGAGAAATAGTATTGTCTTTTTTCTTTAGGATGAGTAGATATTACGTCCAATACACCTAGGACGTATTGCTAGCACATGGAGGCACGTGCCCTTCAAAATCTTGTTAAATAATAACTCCTGAGATCTGCTATATGAAATTGTTTTTATTTAGTGCTACACAAAATTATTTCTGAGCATTTTTTTGAGTAGACCAACATGTAAAAGTACAGTTTGTAGTATGCTTCCCGGCTCTTATTACCCTAATTCTGATTTGTGCTTCCCCAAATTCATGTCTCACGCTACGCCTATGATTGATAGTAAGACATGTAACATCTCTAGGACCAGTAGTAGGTATACCTACTGGAATTCACAAAATTTTGATACTAGATGTCTATGTATACTTACATAAGTTTCTATGAGATCAGAACGATGAGGCACAAAATAGTTGTGATCTTCCATATCGCGGCGCTTTTTCACTCTCACAAAATGCTCCATTGGATTCAGGTTTTTGCGACTGCAAGCGCTGGCTAGGAACTCTTCCACGGACATCGCGTCTCGAAGATAAACGTTCACAAACTGCAAAAAATAAAGAAAACCTATCAACGAAAGCACAATAATAAATATTGAATTCCAATACATTTTTAATATTTGATGCATTTCTATAACTGTAATTATGTGCAGTACTTGTAATTATGTACTGTTTCATTGAGCATTTATCCACGGAACTTATATTGTGAAAGGTACTGTGTTATGTACTGTGTTTAAGCGCCATCCAAATTGGCTTCTCAACGCGATCTTTCTCCCACTACAGTGCCTGCTGGCTGCGGTACAAGTTCATTCAGCTGTCAAACTCAGCTTTATTAATTCATATTATTGTACTTGTACTTGTAATAGTTATTATTATAACAAAGAGTTCAACCCAGGTCAGACCGTGAGATATTAGCTCGAGCCACTCCTTGTGTTTTCGGAGGACAGGCTACGCTGTCGGTCATCTCCCTAAAAGCAGTCAATCAGTCATGCCCAACAGAGACCTGAACTGATCCCTGACCTAACAACGCTGACACCAGACCTGAGCCAGCCAGGTTACACGGAATTATTATTATATTCTAACAAAGAAATATTTATTTGTAATGTTCATATTTTCTTTGGCAAATGAATTGAATTGAATGTGTAGTCTATATTTGTTGGCAATAAATTAAATTTGAATTTGAATTGGCACCTGATTGTTAGGCTCCACAAAAAACCGTTTTAAGAGGCAAAGCAATTTGGTACCTGATTCTCGGGCACGGACACCTTGACCAGTTTCTCCTGGTCGTCGCGTGACGTCATCTGCAGCGACCGGCGACTGCTGCCCGAATTGGAGCGCGACAGCATGGGCGGACGTCGCTTGGTGGCGCCCCTGCCCGCCAGCAGGTTGTTGAGCAGGGAGGGCGACCGAGCGCAGATGAACGCGTGGAACGACGACACCGTGAACACGCCCAGCTTGTTCAGCGTGTTCTTCGTTGTGCGCGAGACGTGTGTCAGCAGACTCTGCAACCGGACAAATAATAAGATTAATAAGATCAATAGTGTTTGTTTACCGTCTGTTTTGTTCAATATTTTCAATCTCACTCATTGCTAGCGATCAGGCACTTTGTCTATGCTAGCAATGCCATAAAGCTAATGACAAACATTCGAGACCGCTCTCGGATGGGTGAACGACACAAAAAAAAAATTGTGCAATGAGGCGAGGTGGAACCTACCCGTAAGGGTCTCCCCACCAATAAAAGCCATACGATAGAAAAAAAAATGACAACTAGAAATTTTAAGTATTTTATTTTAAATTTTATTTATTCATACATTCTTCTAGAATAACTTATTCTAATTTACATTATTTCTGTTTTGAGTGCAAATTGGAAAACTTATATTGTACAATTTTTATAAAATGGCAATAAAATTGAATTGAATTGAATATATTATTGCATTGACTAAATAGTTGAATGAATGAGTTTTATAATCATGTACAGAGAGGTGCAAAAGGGGTTCTGAAAAATGAGTTCGAACTTCAAATTGATTGGTTCACCATGTTTCCCATCAAGGGTTATACGGTGAGGTGGAACCAGGCTCTATCTATCTATCTAGCGTATGGCTTTGGTTGGTGGGGAGACCCGAAGGTAGTTTATAACCTAATTCCATTAGGTTGAAGTTCTATTTCACTTTGCTAAATGTTCACTAATTTTGAAAAAGGTTCTTTTTGATATATGAAATTCTAAAAGTTTATAAAACAGTAACAGTAACCAGGCGCTGATCCACGAGGAGTGAAAAGAAGAAAGTCCTCTAAATCATATGATTTAGTGTGAATATACCCATTAAAATACATCAGTAATCCCGTCCGATCCGGGCTCGTATCGTACTGGTGTGAAAGAAGTTTTAGGGGAAACGCCCACCAAGATGATTTGCCATACTGAATTGCTGCAATTACGGAGTTGTAAAAAAATCAAATAATATAGCACGATCCATTTAACTTGTCATAAATCAGCTGTTTTGTTAATAATCAAACAGTGACTTCGACACAATAATTAAAAGTTTTAAAGTTTTGAAGATAACTTTTTAAAGAAGACCTTTTCAAATAATAGTTAATTTACATTATTTCTTAGTATGTACACTAACCTTTGGATTAGGAAGCTCGCCATTCTGTAAGCTAGCCATATAGCAGCGAAGTCGGAACTGCTCGCAATGCAATCGTTCAAGATTCTCCTCCCACTGAACTATCTGATTGTTGATCTGCTGCTTTGTCTCAGGATCGGAAACGACACTCTGCTGTAGATCTGCCATATGCTTCAGCTTGTGATCCTGGAAAAGTGAAGAAAATATGTCCAATTAAAGTAAAATTAGTTTTCAATCAAGAATATTTCATACAACCCAATTTCAAATAAAAATACAACAACTAGAAGGTTTCCAATCTCAACAACAAATAAAATGAATTTCAGAAACATATGATAGAGAACGAATGAAATAACGATTGGTCAATGTAATAGAAACGATTGATTGAATAGATTTGAGGAGGTTTTCATTTAAGGCTAGGCGTACACCGGTTAGTCAAGACAAGACAAGACGAGATTAGTCACGTTTAGTCACAATAATTCAAGTAGTTGCTTATGAAGCAACACACACCGATTAGTCATTGCATCACTATCAGCTTATGGGTATTCAAAATTTGAAGATTAATAGGTGCAAAAATTGTTTTCACAAATATCGAGATTATTGGTTGCAGAAATCGTTTTCACAAATATCAAGATAGCCTTATACACTAATGTTGAATGATGAATAAATAAGATTGGTCTGCAAAAAGTGGGTTACATAAATGTTAGATTGCTCCAATCTGAAAATAATGATCCCACATTTTCTTATCACTCAGATTTTATTCCCAATTTTTAATCAGTTTCTCTTTTATGTTTTCAAAAACATGATTGCTGGGCATTTCTCTTACAACTTCTACGTTAATCCTATTCAATACTTTTTGTTAATGATTTCTCTCTCTTACTACAAGCTATTTCTCGTATATTTCACACATAATTTGGCTTGAGAAATTCAATAACAAAATTCGCTTGAATCACAGAACACAATACAGTTTCAATCAATCATTTCTAAAACTTTTCAACTGAATATTACGTTTTGCTACATTAATTTTGGTTTCATCTAGTAACAGAATAATCCCAAAATATTTCCCTTGATTGGAATCAATAATAATCCCTTCATTGTTATGAAATAATCCCTTCAAAACCGACTTCGATAGAACCTTTTCAGACAAAAATCTTCACTTTGCAATTCAAAGGGATTCCCCTCGATTGAAACAATAAGCTGATTTTTGTTATTCGCTTTGAAAAACAATATTCTATAGGTTTTCTTCATCAGGGCCGCTGATTTTCGAGGGGTGGTTTTCAGCAGCAAATTTCCAGATCCTGGTTAAAGTGAATAAAATTGAGAATAAGATGTTAATTCATCATTGTTGAAGAGTTTAGTCCAACCGGAATACAGTTCAAAATGATCAACTTAATTGAAGAACAAGCAAGCTGGGCTGGGCTGGCGTTTCAACAGATTGAATAGGGAAACTCGAGCAGTAAGACTTTCACTAATGAAAAGACGCGGTTCCTTTTCAAAGGCAAGAGTGAGTTTTCAACAAGACATTCAGATTACTCGAGAAGGCTTCATTAATTCATCGAGTCAAGGTGGAAGTGTATTCGTTTCTGTAATGTGCATAAGTTAAGTTTCGTGATAATCATTCTCAGCCCAACGCGAAGTTTTCAACAAAGTTTAAGAGATTCGGCAACTAACAAGAAAACATTAACATTAATTTTGCGAACACCAGAGAGAAGTTTCTGTTTGTAAACTAAGTGAATGCAAAAAGTTAGAACTCGTCCAATCAGAGGTGCCAAAGGAACCCCTAAATCTGATTCAATATACTGTGAATTGAATTATTGAATTAATTTATTGTGTGGCACAAAAAAATAAAATTATTAAATTCTACAGTGCGCTAGTGAAATAATGTACAAAAATTATTCTGAAGCAATATGAATTATCAGTGGAATGGTGTGATGATAAATAATAAGGTTTTTTGCTGTGGTGATGCTCACATAAGCTCTATGCTTGTGTATGGGTAATAGAAGGATGATAATGAGGAGATATGAGTGGACCAACAGCTTTAGGTGAGTTCCGAACCATGGGAAGCGATTTTGATTCTCATGAATGAATGACATTCAGCGGAAAAAGGCTTTAAACTGAAAATGCTGGTCACCATTACAATGGGAGTAACAGGTGCAGCAAGTCTCTTATCTAATCTTGCGATTAGACACCTGCACGACAACGAAGGCAAACGATTCCCCAAAGCTATTTCTTGTTAGAATCAAGGAGTTATGTTGTTATGGATTACAGAGCTCGACAAGAGTGGCTTGTGATAGTATGGATTATTGGGTTACGAGCAATATCTGTAAGCAATAGGCTATATTACAATTAATTCTCTATGATGAATTTTTATTAATATATTGATGATGCATATTGGGATAACATATCTGTAAGCAATATATTACAATTAATTCTCCATGATGAATTTTTTCATGATACAACATGATATTTTTCAATTTTTCAAACATAATTAATTGTTTTGAAGCTTGAAGCCTACTTTCATATGTTTGGAGATTCTTCAGCATCAGATTGATTTTGATAAATCTCAAAATACATCAAACTAGTCTCGAAAACTATTGAAAAGTTTGATGAAGCAATGATGAGTAATTATTTTTTCTCTGTGATGATGACATAAGCTCTAGGCATGGACGATAAGCGCCAGTCTCATAATAATCCAAAGGTTTCTGGTTCGAATACAGTTTTGGGGAACGGATTTCGACAATAAAAACGGTCACTCCCGTCTTTCGGAGGAGACGAAAAGCCATCGGTCTCGACTGCCTAAAAAAACAGTTGTCATCTCTCACAATAACCCCTCTCATTACCCACGTACAAGCCTATAGCTCATGCGGGCATCACCCTTAGAAAAGAAGCTACGAAGTAGTATGTTACATCTTTAAAGCATTTCATCAGGTTTGTAATATTGATTCAGCGTGCAGCTTGTAGCACAGTGTATAATAATTGATAACTCAAACAGAATTGTATCAACATAACAATGAAACATATTTGAGATGATATGCTTTCTAGTTCCCAAATTCAAACTAAGATAAATAATACATAATTAAAACACTTGGATGTTGTCAAAAATATCACTGTATTTATATGAGAAAAGTGTTTCCATTATGTATTATAAATATCACAACATCTCACCAGACACTGTGACAGAAGTCAAACTAAGATGTGGGAAAATACTCCAGGGAACACAACACAAGATCCCGAATAAACTTTGAGATATCTACAAACGAAAATAATATAAAGCACATTCATTTTTTTCACTTTGTTGATACAGTGAGCTGCAGCAACGTAATATTAAGCCAAGAAAAATCCAGTTCTGGGGGGAACAACACAATATTATGATACACGGCACTTAGCAAATGGATTTAGACGCCAGGCAATAAATATAGTTTTTCGGCCGGGCCAAAATGGCATTTGTAAAGCAGTGGAACACCAGAGACATTGTTCTCGCACTTGATAGAAATAAATATTTGGCCGAGAAAACTTCATAATTTATTTCCATTTCAGCGCCGTGTAATGGCGCAGCCATGTTGAATACAATACAGATATCCCTCTCCATTACAACCGCTTTTGTTTAGAGAACTTTCATACATTATTATTATTTTCATTTCATTATACTTCTGAGAGCACTTTCTCACTCTGTTCATTACAGGGAAAATCCATGAAGACAGAATAGAATAACTTGCAGCCATTTAAGTTACAGGAAGAGAAATTGAGAAAAGCGAGCAAAATACCTGAATTATCAATTTATTTTAAGTTTCAGTTTTTGTTGATGTATTTCAATTGTTCTTTTGTATTCCATAATGTGAATATAATCATAAAGAATTTTTATTGATTTTTATTGTTTTGTGTTGTTTGAACTGCCAATTCTAATGACGTTTGTATAAATGTCATTTCTGATGACCTTTGTATAAACCGCCATTGCTGATGACTTTTGTATGAATCGCCTACTCTAGGAGTGGCCTGTCTAGGCCAATGGCAGTCGTTCAACTTAATAGGACATTCAACTACCAATCGTATCACTCATAGAAGGGCCTATATTATATTCTGCTGCACTTCACTTTTGTTTTAGTTTACCAGAGATTGACAATGGTGTAACAACAGAAACCGGTAGCTTGATATTTTAATCAATGTTTGATTTGTGACAATTTCATTCGTTGAATTATTCATTTATTAAATTTAAAGAATTATTTTGAATTAATTCAATAATTATTCATTCAAGAAGTTTAATTCTAAATTGAGCAATCACTCATATTTTCTATCAGAGAAACCAATAGATTCCAATTTTTTTATTATTAAGAACATTTCATTTCCCACATCCTTTAGAAAAATACAAAATATACTTTTCTTTTGTCCTCATCGGCTTCGGATAGTTTGTAGAGAAACTTTCTTCACTCGAATAGAGTAAAATGTTTCAAACAAGCGTAATGAGGGGAATCTCCTATTTAGCCGCAATTTAAGAAACTTCCTCAAAATATTTCCGATTAAGGACTTCCTGTAAATTTAATGGAAGATTTTACCTATCGATTTTCATCTATTTTTTAATTAATTAATTTTCTAATAATTAATTTTCTAATTTACCTATCGGAAATTCACAAATTCGATTGCTTTTTCAAAGGGAAAAATTCCTCCATTCAGATTCAACGAAAAATTTGAAGCAGAAATATAAAATGTATAGGAAATCTTGTGTGACAATCTACTCGAGATAGAAAACAAATAGAAGTGAGACTCACCGACTCGATGGCTTTCTCCAAACGGAAAATTTCCTCCTGAAGAAGATGAAGAGTGCCGGTCTTGCCGCGATGGCGGGCAAACGCAGCGGCACACGCTGAATGAATGCTGTTGACCCAGTTCTCCAATTCCACTTGACATGGCGCCTAGAATCAACACAAATCAATCACAGATTTCAAAGAGAATTGGGGGAAAGATGATAAAGGAGAGGGAGACAGAGTGATGGGGAAGAGGGAAAGAATAGTGGACAGAAGGGAGAGAATGAAGGGGAGAGGGGTGGACAGAAGGGAGTGAATGACGGGTGAGAGAAGGGACAGAAGGGAGCAAATGAAGGGGAGAGGGGGTTAGAAGGGAGAGAATAGAGGGGGAGAGGGGGTCATTGAGAGGGAATGGAGGAGGAGAGGAGGGTCATAAGGGAGTGAATGGAGAGGGAGAGCGGTGGACAGAAAAGAGGGAATGGAGGGGGAGAGGGGGACAGAAGGGAGTGAATGGAGGGGGGAGGGAGGACAGAAGGGAATGAATGGAGGGGGAGAAGGGGACAGAAGGGAGTGAATGGAGGGGGGAGGGAGGACAGAAGGGAATGAATGAAGGGGAGAGGGTGGAAATAAGTGAGAGAACGGGGGGACAGGGGGGAATAGAAGGGAGAGAATAAGATAAAAAAGAGTTGAGTCGAAGGATGATAAAGACAAGAATTGGTTCTCATACTTCTTCCACCAATCAACCCTTATTTCCACACTTGGTCGATTTTTGTGTGCTGCACAGCATGCGGCCAATGCCTAAGCATAATTATGCAGCATGCTTTAGTAGCACACAGGATCGATCAAGTGTGGACATAGGAAATGATCATATTGATTATGATTCATCCGCGATTCTAGTATCCACTAGTGAGTTGTGCATAATAATAATTTCCCAATTTGTTTCTACAATAGAACATTAATTTATTGTGATATATTTGCAAGGAATTCGTCAATAAATCAATGAAAAAAAATTATAAAAACCTGAAAATGATAAGTAGAAACCAGATGTCAACTGATGTTGTAAGGAATTCATCAACAAATCCATACAAAAAGATAATATAAACCAGAAAATGATAAGTAGAAACCAGATGTCAATTGATGTAAGGAATTCATCAACAAATCCATACAAAAAGATAATATATAAACCTGAGAATGATAAGTAGAAACCAGATGTCAACTGATGTTGTAAGGAATTCATTAACAAATCCATAAAAAAATATCGTATAATCGTATAAACCTATAAATGATAAGTAGAAACCAGATGTAAACTGATGTTGAAGGGAATTCATCAACAAATCCATACAAAATAATAATGAAAACCAGAAAATGATAAGTAGAAACCAGATGTCAATTGATGTGAAGAATTCATCAACAAATCCATACAAAAAGAAAATATAATCCTGAAAATGATAAGTAGAGACCAGCTGGTGTCAACTGATGTTGTAATGTTGGGTTGCACCAAACTGGATCAACTATTTTGAATCAGCTGATCTCATTTGATTAGCATTGCACTGATCCTGGATCAAAATTGATCTTGCTTGGTGCAACCCAACATAAGGAATTCAACAAATTCATACAAAAAAATACTCGAGACTTAGACCAATAGTAGAGACATCAGCAACTGCCTTGTGCTGAACAAGGATAGCAAACTCCCATCTAAGCAATGCTGACTTCTTGACGTGAATCGCACTGTAGAGTACAAACCTGAAAAAGATACGCGTCCCCAAATGCGGTACTGAGACAGAAGATGTAGTCGCGCTTGGGGTGTTCGGGAATGGGCTGCATGATGGCGCCATCAACTATGATGAGATGTTTGGGAGCGGCCTCGACCGATCGGCCTTCCCGCGAGTCGCACGGGTAGAACAGCAGAGTGGTGCCCTTCAGACACACCCAGTAGCCTTTCCAGCCGCGTTTGCGAGCCAGCTCTATCTGGTGCTTCTTCCTCAGCAGCCATTTCTTCACACTCAGGAACCTGTAACCAACAACACACATCAAAAGTTTGTAATGAGAATCTCTTATTGAAACATTTCTTTGGCATTCCACATAGGCCGAAGGATACATAGGCCAATAGCAGTGATAACCTACTCTTCTAATAGCATTAAACTAGCTGATAGTATACCTTCCTAATTCAATGAATTCATTGACAATTTTGGCCTACCCTGAGTCTTAACAAAACAGTTCAAGTATTCAGCTGCAGAAGTGTATAGCGTATTGAATGCCACATTCTTAAATTCTTTTATTGTAGCTTTGAAACACGCAGAAATGCATCAGAAAGAAAACCTATCTAGCTGCATCTTGTGGTGCCTGTGCCCCGTAGAAGCCTGAAGCTGAAACCGTAGGCATGGGAGGCCTATTAGTTTAATACGAATTATTAGAATTTCAATTCTTTTGTTATCTTATCATTTGAATAATACCAACGATATGCACAGGTGGTCTATTAGTTTAATACAAGTTATTAGAGTTTCAATTTTTTTATTTTTATCAATTGAATAATACTAATGATATGTACAGATGACCTATTAGTTTAGTACAAATTATTAGAATTTCAATTTTTGTTATTTTTATCAACCGAATAATACTAATGATGGCGATTCTTCATCTTTCAATATCATTCTAAAAATATCTTGCAGATTTTTTGGAACTGAAAGTACTTCCTTTGAAATTCTATCAACAATAATTAAATTATACCGTATATTACTCTAAATACCAGGAAAAATTAGACGGACTCAATTAACAAACGTATATTATTGTGTTTCATTATTAGTGAGTACTACCATCCTTTAATGTGCTGACGTTTTTTCACAGCGACATCCCATTAGCAGAAATATCATAAAAAACTTCAACAATAAACCGTACTTTGAAACACATTTCTACTAATCGCCTCAAAGCTCATTTGAATGATTATTAATAATCCCATAATTTAGAACGAGAACTAAATTTCGCCGTAATTATGAAACAACAATCAACAAAGTAAAGTTTTTATGGTGGGAATAATTAAAAGCAAAGAGATTTGCAGAGTAATTTAACGGGAATGAGAACGGATGATAAAAAACCCAGCAGTATTTCTGCCGTGGCCGCTACATTTTTCTCAAAGAAAATGTTTAGTTCTCTTTCGTTGGCTTTCGATTATCGATTTTGCTTATCGACATTGATTATCGATTAGTGCTTTTGTTATCGATTGCTTTTGAGTTGATGTTTCTTTTTCAAGCCATCTGCAAATGACAAGGAACGCTTTTTGCGCGATGTTTATCAAACTTTTATCATTATTTTCGACTTGTTTTTTCTCCATTCTCACATAAAATAATTGATGAATTAGGTCTGAAAAAGGAACAGAAATGAAAAAAATAGCCAAGAGTTACGGGAAATAACTGTTTAACAGACTATGAAAAAAGGAAAAGAAAAATTAGTTTCGATTTTACAAGTTCAGATTGGGTTTCAGCAAAACATTCACAGCCACTCTCAAACTTTTGTCTCTCTTTCTCACTCTCAACCATTCTCTTTCTCTCTCTCTCTTATATTATTAATATTCAATTCAAAAATATCCTTTTCCTTTCTACTCAAGATAATCAAGAGAGAGATAGAGAAAGAAAGGTTGATTTAGATTTAAATCTAAACAGATTATTAATTATTATTTTTCAAATAATGCAACATATTTTTGATTAAAGTTTCATGTATTAGAAGTAGACTACTTAATTGATTATTTTATGTAATTTTATTGGCCTGGTTAGGAGGAAGAGGGAACCAAGTGGTTTCAACCTTGCCAGGAGAAAAATAAACCATTCAATCAATCAATCTCTCTCAACCTTTCTTTGTGTCCCTTAACCTTTCTCTCTCTCAAACTTTCTCTCTTTCTCTCCTGACCTTTCTCTTTCTCTCTCTCAACCTTCATTTCTCTCTCCCTCTCTCTTTCAACCTTTCTGTGTTTCTGTCAACCGTTCTCTCTCTCTCAACCTATCTCTGCCTCTCAACCTTTCTCCCTCTCTTTTTCAACCTTTCTCTGTTTCTCTCAACCGTTCTCTATCTCAACCTTTCTCTTTCTCTCAACCTTTTCTCTCTCTCTCTCTCAACCTTTCTCTGTATTTCTCAACCATCCTCTCTCTCTCACACACACATTTCTGATTGTCTCCTGCCATTTTGCATCAATTTTGTGTACGCGCTTTCATCAAACAAGGATAAATTAATCCCGTAGATTGAACGAACGAGAGTATAATCCAGTAAACCTCAACCGCTTCATTTTCGGTTTATTTTTAGACGAAACTCCCAGCCACTATGCCTGTGTTAGGATTAATGATTGCTCTCCCGCTTTTTTCAGGCTACAGCCACTCAATGAATTATAGCAGTCGATCATCACATTTTTCATCAGGGGTCTTTGACATTAACGTGTTTCCTGTCTGAAAATATTTTTTATCGTGATGGAAATGCCAGTGTATCTCAATCACCGTTCCCAAAACTTTTTTCAGATTGGAATATCACGAAAATATTGTGTATCATACACCCTTACATCAAATTCCCCGACTTGATGATTATAACGTAAGTACTTGATGAATAATTGTTATAGATAATAATAATAATATATCATATTTATAATATTATAGTTATAACGAATAATGATTGTAGCCTCCAGTAGCTGATAAAGAATTCCAAGCAGTAACACTCCAGGGCCGTATTGATGAACAAAAGCAAAATTTCTCGAAAGGAACACTTATAATATCGTTGGCCAATAAGATTACGAGAACTGAGCGACAAAGGAAAGCAGCTATATCGGATTTTTATTCCATTTCAATACATATCAAATTATTGACGCTTTTTACAAACGTTATATCATGCATAGACCATTATTATTTACAAGAATCAAGATTTGAGTTGAAATTATTATTGATTTTTTACGATCAAGCTACTATTTGAGGTTAAAAACCGATATTTATCACGGTAAATAATGCCTTACGTTAGGCATATTTTCAAATAAGTGACGTTCATGCGCTCTAAATGCTTTAATATTGACCATTCTATGAATCCAAATCCGTTCTAATTTCGCGGCAATTCTCTTGAGGCTGATAATAATTAATTTAATTTAATTTGTTTATTGGCAGTAACAAAACTTTCACAAACAATCTTAGAAAATGAGAAATGAGCAAAAATAATTATAAATTTGACAATAGAATCGCAGAAAACCGCAGAATATATTTCATATCCAAAGCATAAGTATGTTTCATATTGTTCAAGAAACATCAATACTATTCATATTAAAACTAACACCTTGTAAGTTCATGATGAAAGATTACGTATTATTTATCACACTAAGCTTCTGAGAATCGGATGGCATTAGACTTTGACAAGGAATGTATAAAAATCTTAACTTAATGGACGTTTCATGACCTGAAAAATAAGAAATGTAGTAAAGAAGCTTTACACCTTGATTGATTTTCAGTTTTTCCAATAAATAACGGACAGTCACAAGAAAGTAGATAATGTAGAGGTGAAAAATTGGGCTTCAGAACTGGAAGACTGATTGATACCATTTTGTAGGAATGCTCTACATTCATCTATCAAATCATGCCCCACTGATTCCTCAATCACTAGTTATCACTGATGGAATCCATCCCACGGACTTCCCACGAGAAAAAAATAGAAAGCAAACAGATTTTTGGCGAATCTAGAATGGAGTCTGAAGCATTATTTACCAGCAGTTTAGTGGCAAACGCCAAATTGAAATCCACACTTTTCAAGCTTCCTGAAATGGATAGAGCCATTTTCGGCTAGTTGAGCTGCCCTGCCCACCCCTTTCTAACAGCAATGTTCCACACAGCTTTTCTACTAATGGCTCAAGTCCCCTGATTAAAGGGTCGCCGACCAGCCTTCCACATCATTCTTCTTCAACATCCTTTCAACTTGTACTCATTTTCTCCCACTTCCTGCATTTCTTCTTCACTTTTTTCTCATTCCGGCATGTTCTTCTTCTTCTTCTTCTTCATCATCTTATCCTTCTTCTTATTCTTCTTCTTCTTCTTCTTCTTCTTCTTCTTCTTCTTCTTCTTCTTCTTCTTCTTCTTCTTCTTCCTGCTTGCTCTTTTTCTGCTTTTTCTGCTTCTTCCTCTTCCTCTTCTTCTCCATCTTCTTCTCTCCATTTTATCCACTTCTTGTTCTTATTTTTCCTGCTACTTCTTCTCCTTCTTCTTCTTCTTCTTCTTCTTCTTCTTCTTCTTCTTCTTCTTCTTCTTCCTGCTTCTTCTTCTTCCTTCTTCTTCATCTTCTCTTCTTCTTCTTCTTCTTCTTCTTCTTCTTCTTCCTTTTCTTCTTCTTCTTCTTCTTCTTCTTCTTCTTCTTCTTCTTCTTCTTCTTCTTCTTCTTCTTCTTCTTCTTCTTCTTCTTCTTCTTCTTCTTCTTCTTCTTCTTCTTCATCATCATCTTCTCCTTCTTCTTCTTGTCCTTCTTCTCTTTCTTCTTTTTCTCATTCTTCATCACTTTCTTTTCCTTCTCTTCTCCATCTTCTTCTCCTTCTTATTCCCTTTCTACTTTTTTTGGAGATTATTTTGCAGTTTCGGCTGTTACACCATTATCAATCTCTTGTACACTTAAACTAAAGTACAGTGTAGCAGAACTTATACTCGTGACCGAGCGCTATGATTGGCAGTTGAATGGCCTAAAGGTGAACGACTGCCATTGGACTAGATAAGCTCCTCCCACAATGGGCGGTTTCTACAAACATCACAACAATGGCGGTTCAAACAACTAACGGACTCTAACGGTTGAACAACTAAGTACAAGCGGTTTAACAACTTAATAGTAAAGAAAGGTAATTTAAATCTACAAAAACAAATGAATTAATAGGAATGCTTGAAGAGAACAATATGAATTAAAAATAGCAAGAAAATTCAATGACAATCCATTTTTATACTTATGATGAAGCTAGATTATTTGTGGTATAGTACTGGTTGAAATGAATCTGGTCATTTAAACTGTAATTTGGATCATTCCTAGTTACCCTGGTTATTTCCAGAGCCTCTGGAATGTTCAATTGTCTTGAATTTGAATAGCAAAGGTAGACAATTGAACATTCTAGAGGCTCTGGAAATAACCAGGGTAACTAGGAATGATCATAGTTTTCGTAAGCAATACAATTTGTCTTCTCCAAATGGGTTGGATTAAAATTGAGCCTGTGATGTGAAAATTGAAATTTAAATTGAAAATGGATCATCAATTTTTCAGAAGTAGCCGATAATACAAGTAATTAATTATGGTTCACGCGAATTGTCGAAGTCAAGTCCTGTCTTTCCACTTAACCTATAACAAAAGACAATTCTATTTCTCAAGATATTAATTAAGAAGTAATCGTCTTCGCTTATATAAAATATAGAAAAAGAGGAGGAAAAGTTGCAATGAAGAGATGGAGGGGAGAAAAGAAAAGGTACAGAAGGGAAGAAGTGAAAAGACAAAGAAAAAACTAGGATGAGAAGTTGTAGTTGGAAAGGGAGGGGAAAGAGACTACGATTTATTTACTGAGGAAATCCAGTCGTTAAGGCCTGTGCCGTGTTGAAAGCTTTTGGGTGCTCCTAAACAGCAAGAGAAAGAAAAAATACGGAAGAAATAGACTCGAAGATATTTGCCGAAAGTCGTGAAAAACAAACGTAAATTGTGGATGAGGCGAGAGGGTTGAACTTTTTTTGCGTGTTGCTGAAATCCTCGATGAGGTGTGGGGGAGGGGGGTTGAGGGGGTTCATGGGGAGATGAAAAGCTGTGGGGTGGGGAGGGGTGTGACATTTTTCACCGAAGGAGAAAGTTTGTTGAATAAAATATATCGCTGATACATTGATGAGTCATAGGGGCCCAATCAATTTTACCGCTATCACTAGAAAAAACTCAAAGGATATTATTACTGAATCATTAACGCTCTCTGGGCGTTAATTTGATTATCAAGAGTGTTTGGATTGGGTAGTACTTCGCATCTGTTTGAAGCCGTCAGTTCTTTCAATTTTTGAAGTTGATTTGCAGATCAATATTGATTTTCAGAATAGAATCCATTGATTCTTTAGAATATAGAAATCCGTTGTATGGGCAGACAACAGATCTGCTGCAACTGATGAGTTGAAATACTATTTTGAAAAGCTAATTCACTCAACTTTTTTCCCTTTCGAATTTGAAGAAGGTGTAGAGTTGTCCATACATTTATTAATTATTTCAAGACCGAGAACCGAGACTTTATAGTTGAGATCTATCTATCTAATGCCATGCGGCAAATTGAATGAATATAACTAATATCAATGGTTATCAGCTGATTATAATGATGATTACCAGCTTGAAGTCACTTTGAAAGTATTCCAACTTGGAACTTCAATAGAGAAGGAATTGACATTCTCGAGAGAGCGTTAGCTTTAACATTTCAAAAAGCAGCTATCTATGTTTAATTAATTAATTAATCAATTTATTCAATAACAAATCATCTATCATCTTCAATAATCCTACAGATTTCTCCAGAGAATCTGTTTCAATTGGACGGATATCCGTGATCCTTGCGTCAATCTTGTAAACCCAATTTGCAGGTATTTGATACATAAGTTTCAAATTTGAGTAGTCTTGAACTTGAGGCGATAGTTTAATCCGCTCTATAGCCTAGTTGAGCTGAAATTGACGAGAACGTAATCTTAGACGGATACTAAATTAGCAATTTGCAGGTAGTCGAGACATGTTGTTGCAACTTCAAGTGGGCCAGCACGCTCGTTGATAGTTTAATTTGAACTACACTTGCACTATATTTGGAGAGAACGTAATCAACAACAAATCGCTCCACCAATCATCATCCGATATCAAAGTTAGAGGTGTGCTCTCAGCTCTCAGCTACGTTCGATATCCAATATCGAGCCAGTAAGCTCAGATAGGCTCTTTTAATAAGTTAAGACCTGTCCCTGGCGAGTGAAATTGGGAAAGCAATCATGCTCCTGGCGGACTTCATCTACTCGCCATTCTCTCTCTCTTTCTCTCTCTTTCAATCTCTGTTTCTCTCCATCTCTCTCAACCTCTCTTCTGCTCTCCCACCTCTCTTAATCACTCTCTCTCTCTCAATCTCTTTTTTATCCCATCTCTCTCAATCACTCACTCTTTCTCTCAATCTCTCTCTCTTCCTCTCCCATCATCAGCAAACCTTGCCAAATAATGGCCGTTAACCAACACCCCCACCCTACCCACCAATTTTCTTGAAATAGTTCAGGGCGTTTCGTTTCCTGCAACTGAATTCTGTGCTCCTGTTTGCAAAAATCTATAAATTATTATCTAAGACGGTCCTTGATTAAAGGATGAGGATCACGTCAGAGAGTACAGAATACTCTTATTACATCTATTCTCTCTGGTTATAAGGGAGACAGATTTTATCATGATTTTCAACACCTATATCGCATTTAGAATGTAACACTATCTCTATTAAATACTTAGTAAGAGCCTCTTCTGGCTAAATGACAGTTCAGGTAGATAAGGATCAACTCCAAAACTATTCAAAATATTCAAGAAGCTCTCACTCAGAAACAAAACGTGATAATAGGAGGGTTAATGAAAGAATAATGAAAATATGAATTAATATTAATTGCCAATAAGAAAAATTTTGTCCAATTGTTCATGACTCGAATGAATAATTCAATTGAAACTCATCAATAACACATAGATCAATAAAAATGAATCAATAACATACATAATTAAAAATGGATCAATGTAATAAGAATCAGAATGTAAGAATGTAAAGTCAAGAATCACACAATCATATTGTCAAAAATTGGCTCTATAGTCTGTTCTCGGAAACAAGTCAGTGCGCGTAAAGAAAGTGTGCGTGCGTGCATCGGAAAACAACTGGACGACCGAGTCAAAGGCATGTTTTGTAACTGAATTTCTCTCGCTCTCAATCCGTATCAGCTGAATACGCGATTAGTTGCATACGCTGAAATGTGAACATGCCGTCATGCAATACACTCACATACAAGCTCACTCAGCTGTTACATTTACTGACCGGTTCCGGTGAACAGAGTATAGTTTCATTTGAATGTGTATTTAAAGTACACTACAACTCATCCTCATTAGATTGTAATTTCGAACAAAATTTTGTAGAATTACAGAATTATTTGTCAAGAAAATAGTCGTAAAATTCGTCACAGTTCTAATTTCCAGGAGTATTCTGTTGCATACAAACTATATGCTGTCCAGAAAACTGCACTTTTTCAGGGTAACGAAATTTATTCCCTTTTAAATTACATTACCAATACGATATACACAACGATAAACCAACAGGACACAATAGATTCAGTGACATACCTTCCTCTAGTTTCGTAAAATACTTTTTGTAAGCACGCATTTTTCGCCGTGAACGGTATTACTAAAAATACAACGACCCAGAAAAAAGAGAGATATCTACGATTTATAGTGCCTTTACGAGTGAAAATTCAACACAGGACATTGCTGGTTTTTTAGCGGAGAAGATTTTGCGGCAGCAGAAAGTTCGCATCGAAATAATAATATAGGTTAGGCAAGTTTTTCAGCATCCACGCCTACTGAACAGTTCAAACACAACCAATTTATTCTCAAACATTCCGTTCTGTCGGCCGCACTTTTTGGCAACTTTCCTTGCCGGAAAAGTTTCCCCCGTCAACTTGCTATTCGCTTTTCTCTCCCACATTCAGAAAATATAGCACGAGCTCTCCCTCAGCGCTGAAAACTGTTCTCGATATTCCAAGACATTCCACGAATAAAAGAAAGCAAACGAAAGAAGAAAATCAACGAAAGAAAGCGAAATGGAATATATCAATAAGAGAAATATTTATCAGAAGTGGGCAGAGACGTATTCTTATATCGCGATGAATTTCTCCCAAGATCTTGGGGAGAAGTTTTTCCGGTTGAATTTCAACTGCTACTGTGAGTAAAATAACATCAATACTTAATTTTTATTCCCATTCAATAAACAAACGAGATCATAATTCACAAACAAATCTTGGGGCTTATGTTGATGTTGATTCGATATTTGATAATAATAATCTTTATTTTTGTGTAGGCTAACATTCTTACTCTATTGTACGTTTGCATACTTATACAATTATGTATTGGAAATGGGTAAAATTAAATTTAAAACATATTTTATTTTTCTGGAGAATGACTTAATTTCTTTTGGAGACTGTGAAACGCATTCAACCAACTGTACATTTTTATGGAAATAAAATATGAATTCAATCATTCTTGGATGATTCACTCTTCTTGGAATGATTAGACTCTTATTTGCACACAGGCATCATTGCCCATGTGATCAATATTCTCTTCTCTGTATTACATATTCGCAAAATCTCTGTGATGTGTTATTATGAAGAAATAAAGAAATTCAATTAAAAATTCATTAAGAACTGTAAAACCTACTCAACCAACTCCTACGTATTTTAATTGAATTAAAATATGAATCCAATCATTCTACAACCTTCCAATCACCAAAGGTTTGAAAGACGGAATTTATTTCATTGAATTCTTTGTAGAATAACCTTCAAGTCTATTGAAAACCGTGTAACCTATTCATTATTCATCCAACTGTACATGTTTCATCGATTTGAAATATTAATCCAATCATTCCTCTTCCCTATTCATCACCGAATGTTTACAAGACAGCAATAGTATATTAAACACTTTGAATTTTCTGAAGAATAACCTTAGAATAATTATAACAAACACTGTGAAACTTTCTCAACCAACTTTAGATATTTTTATGGAATTGAAATATGAATCCAATCATTCCACAATCTTTTCATCACCAAAGATTTAAATCACGGAATCAAACATATTAAACTTGTTGAAGAATAACCTTCCAATAAGTTGTTGTTTCGAAGATTTTGGATCAATATCATCAGTGGAAAAATACTTATAATATGAACATAAGTACATAACCTCTAGAACGTGTAATTCAAATTTGGCATTGAAGAAGTTTTGGGCTAAGCCTGTTATTTCTTCCCACATATTGTGCAGTATATAACCATAGAGAAGAGATAGGAGTTCTAATCTGTTATCTATGATAAAACTTTCAACAAATAAATAATTTGTTAAAAACTGTGTGACCCACTCATACAACTGTACATATTTTATAACTGCAATCAAAATTCAATAACTATTCACTGTTTGTTCTCAATTGCTACAGTAAGCGTCGAGTGTGGAGCACCAATGTTCCGAGGGATAACATATTAATTATAGCTGTACTAATGATATTCTGATGAGCAGTGCCATTGTTCTATGCATGTGCTGTGCCATAAGCGAGGAGGAATTCAAGTTGGTAGTGATACCAAGTGCCAACCGAGTACCAACTAACATAATATGAATATGGCTCGTTGTCAAAGTTGGTATCCGGAATAGTTTTGGAGTTTTCAACAACTCTTGTTGAACTGCAACATATTTGTGACCGTGAAACGGGATTGTAGCAACGGGCGTTCCATTCGTAATCATGTAATTTGGATAGAGTGAGTACGTAGAGGGAAGCCACATTCACAAATGCTTCGAAAGGGTAACTTCGTGGACATTCTACCTCTTATGTGAATCTCGAAACAACTATATGCATATTTTGCTGTATTGGATAATGTTTATCAGTTCAATGTTATCAGTAAATGTTGATGTAGGTTCGAGCTTGACTACTCAACTTCTGCATCATCTCTACCATATTTAAGCTTGATATAAGCCTCTGATATTTTTGATATTATTGTATAGCAGGATCCTTTCAACTTGTCATAAATCATATGATCGACGAGCATATGATCACAATACTCAACCTACAAATGCTGAATCTCACAGATTATTGAAAAGGTCTTTTAAAAATGTATTCTTTGAAAGGTCTTCTTTAAAAAGGTCTTTTAAAGACTTCAAATGTCTTTAAGACTTTTAGTCTTTTGATTATTGTGTCGAAGTCACTGTTTAATTATTACCAAATCAGCTGATTTCTGACAAGTTAAATGGATCGCGCTATAGATAATTTACACAGATTGGCCAATTCCATAGTCTATGGAGATAGTTCGCTTCTTGGAACTGTGAAAGGCCCAGCCTGCAGTTAGAACTGTGAGTAGATGGGGAATCTGACGGACTATCAACTGTCGCACGAAGCAATAGTTCAACTTTGGGACTGCAGGCGGCAATGCTAGTTAGGCCCGTATTAGATGATCATAAATCTTTATAAAACATCTTTGACGAACATCTTCGATAGTCTTTTAGGACTTCTTTCATAAAATATTTATTAAAAAACATATATGATCGTCCAATACGGGCCTTGGTGGAGTGGACTGCATGCAGTCCGAACGTTTTTGAAGGTTTTTCAACAGTTCACCCTTCACAGTTCTAATTATTATGAGTCACATTTCAATTAATATCTGTTGTGCTGATATGTCAAACATATTTGTTGTGAAGAAAATATTAAGAAATTAATTCCTCATCAAATCGCAAACAACGAAACAATCTTCTTGACAATTTCCGATCATAGTTGACTGCTTGATCTCCTGTTCCGAGACATCGATAGACCTCAGATGTTACGCATGAAGAGAGTTGCATGTTACAAGAAATTAGTTCCGGAGATATGGGCGCTTTTACGCTAACTACCCAAAGCTAAAGCTCAGTTATTGATGAGAAAAGTTTCGGATACAGCTTAATAAGACTCGTTTCTTGATCCGTCTTAGTATACAGGCGCGCGCGGCGGAAACTTGTGCTGTGTAATTGTTATTGTGCAATGCCTCGCGAACAAACGCCAACTTGCGTCTGCCTACATGCTGAAACACGTTCACATGTCGAAGTTTCCCAGCTAGGTAACAAGACACGGCGGAAGTAACTTTGACACAGACACAAAAAGCTTGCTTCAACTTAACTTTTCTACAGAATTTTCTCGCTCATAGTCGCTGACGACGCTAGTCGCTACTCGCATAGTCTGCGTAGTGCGTAGACGTAGTGTATAGTACGTTGTAGAAAGACGTAGTATAAGTATGTATCAAGTCTAGATTTGACTTTTACTTTTATTACTATTTGACTTTTTCATTATTTTTGACTATTGTTAACAATTTACTATTAATTATTCTCTTGTTACTGACATATTGTAAGTATATGGTATTTTACTTTATTATTTCACACCCTGTGAATGAAATGAGAAGGGTGCATTTGGGTGATGGAGTGTTGTCAGAGGAACAGGTTGTAGGCTTTTTGAATGGAAGAGATTGGAAGGCACTGATAGGCTTTGTTAGAAGTGCATGGTCATACAGGAAAATTCTAATACAGGAGTATAATACGTGATCGCTTCTGCTTTCTCAAACATCTTCTGCAATGTATGATATATTTGTATAATATAGTCTTGAAAAGGTACTCGAACTTGTTATGTTTCTTATCATTTTGTTAGTTGTTAGTATGATTTATGATTATGTGTTATCTAGAGGGAAGATACTATTGTTGATTGATCTAATACAAGAGTATAATACATGATTCATTGCTTTAAATATTTGCAGTAATGTATTTGTATAGTAAAATTGTCTTGCTCTTGTTACATTTTTGCCTTTTTTGTTTTTGTGCTAATCATAATAGGTATTCAAGTTAATTTTGTTGTATTGAGTAGAAGCTATAGAAGCATACTATCGCTGATTAGTCTTATAATGGTAGCATTAAAAATTTCAAATGTTGTAACTTATATATCCAATTTAATCAAATTAAAAATTTTGAAGGGAATAGACCATGAAATTTCTATTGTAGAATGCGATTAAAAATCTGGTATATTGAATGTAAATTCTAGGTATGTTGTATTTTTCTCTATTTGTGAGAAATGAAAATTTACAGGTCAACAGCAGACGACCAGCTGGTCATGTCAAATATATATATTTTGTAATTATTCATACATTGTGTTATGTTTCTTTTGGATGCTCAATAAAATATATTTCTATTCTATTCTATTCTATTCTATTCATACTTTATTATTTCTTTTAGACTCATTGTAGTATACTTGAATGACGATTGTTTCAACATTGTAATGTTTATGACAATAAATGATGATTGATTGATTGATTGATAGAAAGTAGCGAAATTCTCACTATCAAGGAGAATTTATTAGAAAGTACAGTGCTTCCACTTAGTAAACTATAAAGTGACAATGAATTACCTTACTTGAATTTGAAAGTAAATTGGAATTATAGTAGTGAGGGGGGTAGAGGGGGAGTAGGGGGAGGGATTGTGACGTCACTGTTTCCTGGAACCGACCTTTTTATCCTACTCATATATTAATTATCATCATCCAAGCGACACTTTGGAAGTTTTCAATACTGTTTATCTGTATTTAAATTATCAAATTGAAGTTTGAAGGCAACTGAAATACATGAATTCAATCAGCAATAATGTTGACCTTGTCAGCAAGTAATACTCCTGGCTTACTTTCAGCGAACATTTGAGTCCAGTTTTAGAGTGGGTCAGGTATTCTGCCGACGAGCGCACATAAAGCTAAACAAAGAGCAGTTACCTGTGGAGCAAGCAGCGGGCATTTGGTTAGAAAGCTGCCAGCTATCTGCGTTACAAGCAAAGTTCAACTTTGCAAACATTTCTGTTCGCCGTTAAGTCTCTCCGTGCAACATTTGGGGAGAACACAGATGTAGAAATGGTAGAGCCTCTGTATAAAGGGTATGCAGTATTCATGACGCCCTTCTACCTTCATGCAACTACTACATTGGAAACTTTCTCTGGAATTAAGTCTACTGGTGCCCATTAGCATGTGCTACCGCCTTGACTTTCAGATAAGGGCTGTACGAATGTTGGATTGATGATTCTATTGGTAGTTGGGACAAAACCGATTCGCGAGTTGCTTTCTCATACCTTTCTCCTTCCCCCCTCTCCAGAATTCGTATTCTGATCTTCCTCGCACCCTCCTCCTCTTTCCCACACCTTTCCTCTCTCCTACTCAAGTAAACTCGTATTTCGATCTTTCTCACACCCTTCCACTCACTATCAACCCCTCCTCCCCCACCACTACTTGAGTGAATTCGTGAATTCAGCACACTTGAACTTTCATGAGCCAAGTACTCAGCATTCGAACGCACACTTATGTGGTAATGACTGAGGTGCGCTAAAGTTATCAGGTTATCATGCAACAGTATAACAAGCAGCACTTGTACTCGAGCATTAGTGTTGCTGGAAACTTGGTCACATTATACACAATGATGGCAGCCCTTCAACTTCAATCAATTCGATTTGAATTTGATGGAATCTAGATGACAGGGGTATTTGAATTCATAATAATTCATGAATAGTGTGGTACTTGTTGCCAATTACAACCCTTCAATTCCAATCCACTCGAATGTGTTGAAATCTAGATGACAGGGGAAGGTACTTGATATCATAATATTATTCATGAAATTGTGGTATTTGTTGCCAATTACAAATTATGATTACCGGTCGAGCTATGGCAGGTAAAGCTGCCTGTATGCTGCATCGAGCTGTATGGAGCATTCTTTGTAAAAAATTTACAAAATATGTTAATAAAGGAATTTGAATTTGAATTCGAATTAGAATATATTACAAAAATTTTCCTCACAAATGAATGATCAGTTTGAATTCAAGCGGAATATTACTATTCATTCTGATTAAAAGTAAGCCTCGGAGCATCCTAGCCATTGAACAAGAAAGTAAGAATGTTTTCAGGAAACATTCTGATCATTCAGTCTATTTTTTACTGTCTATCAATTCAAGCGAGGCTCTCTAAAGACAACAGAGTCGCTCAATTTGATGTTTGCTTTGAAAGCGACAAAATAGCAGCAACCAGAACGTTTCAAAAATAGAGGTACTCGATGTTTATTGATTTTTCAATACACATCCAAACAACTCCGACCTTCACGACCAAATAAATCCTCGCTTATAACCAATTTATTGTTATGTTATAATTGAATTTTGAACTGTTTGTATTTCCGAAAAAGATCAACAGCTAGGTGCTGTATCAGATCGACAGTGAATTCGTGACAACACTTTGAATTTGATCATTCTATTGAGTCCTTTATTTCCATTGAGGGAAAATGACTGGATGATTCAATGAGTTCTCAGCTAGATATTGATATCTATATTCATCTCTGTGTATCATCCAACTTACTGACAAAAAACGCCAGAAAATTACAGTGTAGAAATCACTGAGGGGATAACTTTGAAATAGATGGGTTTCAATATTGTTGAATGGTTTCAAAATCAACAAAGTTTAGAAAATAAGAGGATGAAGACATTGTGATGCAATAAGAATTTTTTATAATTTATATGAGGATGTGATGCAGTATGAGGACTTCTGTGTTAAACAGCTATTCAGCTGATTAGATTGAAGATTACAATTTATTGAGAAAAATCCATATACTGCACTTTCTCCTAATATGAGCAGCATAAGCTTCCATGATAAGATAAATTACGCTCATAGAATGCAGAAATGAATCGATACAGCTATTATGAATAAGATAATCGGGAAGAAATTTAAGTGAATAGAGAAATTCCGTGATGAACAGAAGGATAAGATGTTTAAGCTTTTTTTACAATGATTGATACTCTGAATAAAATGATAATGTGAGACAGTCTTCATAAGAGAAAATGGAATACAGAAGTTAAAATGAGCTGAAATACGCGAAATAAAATAATGAAACTGCAAAGAGATTGAAATATTTAGTAAATACGTTTTGAATGGAAATACTCTAGCATTGTAAAAAGTGTGTAATTTTATGTTGCAAATGTAAACAATAACTTTTTTTGTATTAAATTTGGTATTTGTATTTTATCAGAGGTAGCATTGGTAATTGAAGTGAGTTGGTCCTCCATGAACTTTCAAAACCAAAACAGTTTAGAGAACAGTAATTAGTAATTCGTTTCAGTTTCACATTGTATTGAAAACAGTGATTTCATCGTAGATGACGAAAATCACAGATGGCAAAGGTGACAAATCTAAAAGAGATACAGACCAAAATCAAACGACAGAATGTGGAAGAGAAATTGAAAATCTGAAGCGACGAAAGAAAACGTCAAAAACAAACATAATACAACAAAAACTCGGGAGCTTCAATGCTTATTCGGAACTCATCGAAGATCTGTCAAAGGCAGCCAGCGGTACTCAGTCTGCCTCCTTTTCTCTGTTGAATAACAGCCGCTCAATGAGGAGGGGAAGGAGGGGTATAGGGGGACCCTCAGGGGAAAGTTCCTCCCAACCAATCATTGTGACTTCGTGATTTTCACCAGCCCTGACACGATAATACAGCGAAACTCATTAAAATCGAGCACGACAAATTTCCACCATCCATCCAAAATACTCAACGAACATTATTTGCGTCTGCCACCTCATTTTCGATACTCATGTACATTGTTCCATCAGTTTTTCACTCACACTCCTCATCGTCTACACCTCAAGAAGTGCCTCATCCGATATATTCCGATGCATGTCAAAAGTTCTCTCATTTTAATGATGCATAAAGTTACGTGTATTCGTGTCTGAGTCTACTTTATGGAGAGGATACACGTGAACCATTATCGGTCCTGAAAATACTTCTTATGAATTGGTTCATAGAGGGATTGAATCAAGTTTAATAGTTTAAGGTGATCACAAAAAAGTAAGGTCATGAAAAAGACCAATGAGGAAGAGCTTGGAATGAATAATTGACCTTGGCTAACTTTGTTGGTAATGTATTAACCTTGATGAAATTATTCTTGGAGAAACATTAATTCTTCTTAAAGTGAATAAAAATACTTATCGTTGTCACTATCACAAATTTAATAAAGCATCGAGATACTGGTTCCGGTTGTTACATCATAATCATTCTCTGAGAAACTCAAAAAGAGCATTTTTTCCAGAATGGATAACTACCACAATATCATATTCACTAGTACAGGGTTATCAAGAAGCCCCTCCTTAGTGAAATATACAATGAAATATCAATTACTCAAGTGCACATTAATAATGTAATTACACTACTATACATGTGGCTCTGAAGCTTCCTCCGTTTGAAAAATATACGCGAAGAATGATGGAAAAGTACACATAGAGGGGAGCAACCTGTGAAATGGGTCTCAAATGAGACCACAATATGCACACTACAAAGCTGCGGAGATACTTAATGAACACTCAATGATAATTAATGAATTTCGAACAACTCTGTATAAGAGTTATTCTGAATTATTATTCTCTCTTCACATACTTTTTCGACTGCCCCGTCCAATCAAATCCTCACGTTGTTCTGCTGTCCTGTAACTAATTACCATGACCCTTGCACACTTTCTGACCATCCCAGTACAGCTGACAAGAAAGGATCCAATCCATCAGCACAAAGTTGCCTCACTTCTGTAACACTCAGATAAGCTTGGATCAACCAAGTTATCAATACAAAAACAAATGTCTTTTTCCCCGGCAGCCATTGAGGGGAGCCGCAAAACAGACGCTGTTCTGTTCTTTCTTATGCCTTGCAGCGTTCTGTGCAAACATGTCGCACAGCGGTCACACCCATCTGCAATTAATCACGTGATAACGTTACTGGTTGCACCACTGCGATGTCGAGCCTGCTTTGATCATTTATTCGCCAGAAGAGCGCGGCTGAGCACAGTTTAGCTGATAGAGTTGCGTGATTTGTTGGCCAGTAGAAGAGACACAACTGTCATGAGTGGCGTGGCCGGAACGAATGTATGGGTGGCAACGATATAGCTTGGCAGTGCTGTGTGTGAAGATATGGATGCTCATCATATAGCTATAGATAGTGACAAACATGTATGTATATATAAATAAAGATGCCTATCATATAGCTATGGATACTGACAAACATGTATGCATAAAGTTACAACTGTTGTCTATCATATAGCTGCAGATAGTGTGTATTATAAAGTTATGGATGTACATAGCTATAGACAATGACAAACACATATGTATAAAGATATAAGATGTCTATCATATAGCTGTAGATAGTGACATAAACATGTGTATTAGAAAGATACGGAAGTACATCATATAGCTATGGATGACTATTTGGATGTGTATAGAGATATGGATATTCATCTATTAGTAGTGGAATAGACATGTGAATAAAGATGTATAATCAGATATCAGATTCATTCAATTTGACGCTTGGCATTAGATAGATGGATAGATAGATAGAGAGATATTATTTCTTTCCTATCGTACTCTACGGTCATTATGAACGTCAAGAAATAATATATTTCTATCTATCAATCTATCTGACACCAAGTGTCAAATCAAATGAATCTGATTATACATTTATTCGTATGGTTCCCATTAGTCTATTTCTCTCAAAAATCAAGTCTCAGATCCTTGCCTATTATAAAACAGTCATTTTATAGTTAAAACATAGTCGTTTTCATAGGAAATTTCTAATAAACCAGGTTATCAAAATAATTCTTTTGCTGGTTAGTATATAAAAAACATCTTGTACTGTACCAAAAACTTCTAACTTCTGTAATGCAGGGAATTAGGATCAGATAGTCTTGTATTTTCCAACAACAAGATAAAGCTACAGTCTTTAGTAGGGATCGAAACAGACTCGTTTCTTTTTGGTGGTATTCATAATGATGCTTATCAGCAAGAATAATGGTAGCACTACACAGTACACAACCACCAATGCATACACAATTTCGGGATGAAAAATTACACCGATCATTTTAGAGGCCAACATTTTCAAACCATTCCACATCGTTTAGCATTCCGTTTAGTATTCCGGTCTGTCAAATTCAACAAAGGAGCTGCCTGAACTCACACACAACAAACCTACACACGCACAGGAGAGGAATGCGCAGATAACCGCGGAAGGAAGAAGAGTTGGCGACATGATTTTCTCAGCAAGAAGCATTTTGGTTCCCGCCAAACGTTTGGCGCCATTTTCGTTTGGCGGGAACGATGCCTTAGCGCGCGCTGCGCCTCTATTCAATTTCCGTCGTTATCAGGCAGGCAGCCGGCGACCTCAACTCGGTGTGAACTTCGGCTCCAACTGGAGGTGAACAATTTATTCGATTCCTTGACGACGAAATGTTATTTGCCGGAGAGACCGAATCAGCAATTCCCTCTGCGGCGACGTCGCCAGAGACGAAAATTATAAGGCTGTGAAGAACGAGTGATAAGAAGAGGGAATGAGAAATAAGAGTGAAGCAAAATTTGATCGTGGATAAAATAAGGAAGAATACAATGAGTATAATGCTTCAACTTATAATTATAGGAAAGAGAGAATATTGCAGTAGAAGATATACAAGCCGTTGGAGAAAGAAAAGAAGGGTGAAAAAATAAACAATAATAAAAAGGTTACAAGAAAAAAGAGAAATAATTTGAGCTTAGGAAAATGAGAAACAAAATAATAAAAGAATAGAATAAAGAAATGAAGGAAATCAACAATTCTTAGAGGAAGAAGTATACTAGAAAGAGTGATGAGCTAGAGGGTAAGCTCAAAGGAATTGCAAATAAGAGAAAGAAAAACGGAAGGAAAGTTTGATGAAAGTATGAGAAATATAGGTAGGAATTCGAAAAATGATGAAAGGATACGAGGAATGGGAAGACAGTAAATCATGGAGAAGAGATTGCGAAGAAAGCAGGAGGAAGATGACAATAGATGAGTAGATAGTAAATTCTGTGACACTTGAAGGAAAGATATCAAGGGAAAAATAAGAGGAAAGGTGGAGAGAGGAGGAAAAATGAGAAAATTGTATCAAAACCTTGTAAACAAGGTATGTTAGAAGAAAATGCAATTTGTTGAGAATTGAGAAAATTGTAACAAAAACCAGTAAACAAGGTATGTTAGAGAGGCCTACGAAAAAATGAAATTTATGAGAATATGTTTTAAGGAAGCAAAAGGTAGGGAGAAAAAGTCAGGATAGCACAAAAAGGTGAACGTAGTTCAAAGGAAAGAGTAAAACAAGTTGGAAAGGTAAATACGAATGATAGATGAGGAGACAGCTATTAGGATGCATGTAAGAGGAGAGAAGAAGGGATAGAATGAAATGAAAGAGGAAATGGGCGGGAAAACCGATAGGAAAGGAGGGAAACAGGAAAACAGGAACGAGTGGAAGGGAGACTAACCGAAGCCCGCCCAATAAATAATGCTTCTTCTGGTCTCAGCTCGTAAATTGTGGTACGCTGTAGCTCTTGAAGAGTTCGGTACCGAATTCGAAATTTGACTACAAACAGTGGCTTGCAACCACATCTCTGCAAAATAATGCTTGATTATGCAACAGTGTTCCCTATAAACTTCTACAATAACAAACACCCACACACACCCACGCTGCTTGTACAACGAGAGGTTAGCTAGAGTGTTACATGAATTTCAACCGCACGAGGTTAAAGTTTTATTTTGTAGGAATTATTTATTACTTTGCGACAAACATGTGATTACGTCTCGAGTAAGATTTAGGAATCACTAAATCAAGAGCTTAGTTTCCATTTAATCAATAATCATAGGTTTGAATCAATCGAGAGCAAGGATGAAGTCCTTCATCACATAGTTACCTTCAGCACAGACTATTAATAACTATTAATTCTTACTAGTTATAGTTATAGTATACTAATTTATACTATATTATTATATACCAATTACAGCTTATCATAGTATATCGTTTATTGTCTGTGTCTTCAGATAGTTGAGTTTGAGAAAAATATAATAGGGTGACAACCTCTTGGTCAAGAAAAAATACTAACCGCTTTCAAATATCAAACAAGAAGACCAAGTCTATTCATTACATGATTCAACTGATAGTTCAGATTAGTTTGCATATTATTCTAAACACTATCGATAATTTTGCCTACCCTAAGTGCGGTGTAGCAGTTTGAGTATTCATGTATGGAAGCGTATAACATAATTAAAGAGCTAACCCTGAATTTTTTACTTCTTTTTCATAGTATACAATTTGAAACACAAAGAAGAGGGAAACTTATTCTACGTCTGTCCTATGGAGCTCTGTTGCGAAGCAAGGGTGGCATGATAAGTCTTTTTTTTCTTCATTACTATAGCACCTAGAGAATAATGAGCTATTCTATTTTAACTATGATTGTTAAAGACTCAATGAATGATTGTTGAAAATTGTTGAAGATCTATGATTGTTAAAGATTGGTAATACAGTCGAGCTACGTTTTGAATAGATGTGGCCGAAATGCTAGGAATGTAGAAGCTGGTCGAGTGGGGGTAATCAAGATAGGGCAGACGGAAGCGTGCGAGAGAGAGAGAGGAATAGCGTGTGAGAGAGACAGCTCCCCGCACACCTCATACCGTACCTCTATTCTCTTCGTAGCTCCACTGTACTCAATGGTTTATCCTTCAATATTGAATAAGAACTATCTAATCATTTTTAACACATTCAAAGCCATGCTAGTTGAAGATAAAAATAATGCTATGCTATGATTGCACAATTATTTTTTGAAGAATTCTTGTTGAGCGGGTTGCATATCCTAGCGCTTAGTTTCTATACACAGTATCCAGGCCAATAAACATCTGCTCGGGTTTCGCCGTGGGGGAATAGATTTACTTTTTCAAGTTGGCAGCCGTTCAAGTTCTATTGTTCTCCTGCAAAACCAAGGCTCGCACAATAACAAACAAGGAGTGGTCGATAATGTTTAGATCAGAGCACCCATGCCGAACAATGCTCACTGCGAAATTACAACTTTGCAGCAGCTTCTTCATGTTGCTCCTTACATGGATCAAAACTAGCTCAAAGCTCCCAAGTTATAAGGCAAGTTCGACCGGCAAAAAAGCATCCCACATCACTTGCCATATACAAGTCTTCACTTGCCGACAAAAAATGCTAACGTTTATATTCTCACTTTAAAAACATCTCATGTGTTCCAAGTACAATGTTATTGGTTCGTAGTTTCCTGTAAGCTACGTCATTGTAAGCTCGATAATGATACTGAGGTAACTTGATTGGTATTGAATGACTTTGGTATTGCACACCGGAGCAATAAGCAAGAAGCAACTAGCAACATCCAATAAGCAATATATCATATAGCAATATATTATATATTCCTTATTGCGTAACTAGCAACATCCATATATTAGCAATATATATTATATATTGCTCATTGCGTGTTGCTAGTTGTTTATTGCTCTGGTGTGCCTTATGAATAAGTATTTTATCGCTGACAAAAATGCTCAAGTTCACATTATTATTATTATTTTTTAATCTCAAGTGTTTCAAAAACAAATATTAGCTTGTAGTTTCCTGTGAGTTTCATGATTGTAAGATCGCTAGAGAATTACTAATTACTGAAATTACTTGATTGAATTGAATGATCAAGAACAATAATCCTCTTCGTTTTGGTTGAAATTCGCAATTGCTATTTTTTTGCCGAGACGGCAGTAGGACTTATTAGGACTCGAAATTACTATTTTTTATGAAAAGGGGTATTTCCCTGAGTTTGAAGAATGGAGGATTATAACTTCCTGAAGTCATCAAGGATCTGAGATATAATATCACTCAAAAACAACAATTACATCGGGGTGTCATTCTAAAGTCACTTGGCTACTGTTGCAATGTCGGGGATTATGAAGTAGGGATTCGGCCTGAACTCAAGTTTGTATAAACCCTCTCCAACATAACACGATTACGGATCGGTATTTAGAAATACCAAATTTAAGAATCTGAGGTTTAGAGATTACAAAATCAATTTACTCTACAATCCAATGACAAGTGTCATTGAAATTGTTCAGGTAATGACAAGTTGTCATTCAAATTCATTGACAAGTGTCAATGAAATTGACAAACAATTTTCGCTTGAAAAAGAGCGGTGGCTATAATAAAATATGACTATAATATACTCTGGTTCTCTGACACACAGGCTACTCAACTCACACAGATAAGTGATAACAATAAGGCTAGGCGTACACCGGTTAGTCAAGACAAGACAAGATTAGTCACGTTTAGTCACAATAATTCACAGAGTTGCTTATGAAGCAGCACACACCGATGCAATGACTAATCAGTGTGTGTTGCTTCATAAGCAACTATGTGAAGTACTGTGACTAAACGTGACTAATCTCGTCTTGTCTTGTCTTGACTAACCGGTGTACGCCTAGCCTTATAATGATAAATACAGCTTGTTGTCTTAGGCTAGGCGTACACCGGTTAGTCAAGACAAGACAAGACAAGATTAGTCACGTTTAGTCAAAGTACTTCACATAGTTGCTTATGAAGCAACACACACCGATTAGTCATTGCATCAGTGTGTGCTGCTTCATAAGCAGCCATGTGAATTACTGTGACTAAACGTGACTAATGTCGTCTTGTCTTGTCTTGACTAACCGGTGTACGCCTAGCCTTATAATGATAAATACAGCTTGTTGTCTTACAACTGTTCACCTCGTCCAACTTCAAACACTTTGGTTCTCTCTTTTCGGATATACATGGATAAGTATATTTAATCATCATCCTTAAATTTTATTTTAGCTATTCACATGAAGAAACAGTCGGCTGCCTGAAAAATAGTCGTTGAGTCACGTCAGAGACCCTGAACTGATCAGGAGTGACCTGAAAACTCTGACATCAGACCTGAGCCAGCCAGGTTACACGGAATTATTATTATTAGTGACCACAATAATTTCTAGGTTGACAGCTTGTTGTCTTACAGTGACAACCTCAGATAATACCGTAACTAGTAACACAACAGTATGTGCATCCGTGAAGGAAGCCATTCGTTGTCAACTAGTCAACCCTTCTACTTAGCTGTTTCGAATATAGGACGACAAGCAGCTAATCTTCTACAAGTTCGCCGGGAATGGTAGGGAAGCAGCGGCGAATCTAGGATGGCAATTCGTCTTTGGGAGCAATATATTCGTGCTGAGGCAGCCAAGCAATCTGTTTCCTTGGTCCTGACGAGGGTAAACCACCCCCCCACCAAACTCCCCCCCCCCCCCCAGCCATGATGTCCCAAACAGCAATGGACGACAGAAGGAGGTTGATAGAATGAGATTTGGCTTCCACACACGCGCACACACACATGCATCGGCTACAAGGACAAGACTGTTAAACATGGAAAATTCGAGACTTAGCATGTTGAACAATATTTTTCACAAGAGTCGACTCTCAACACACATAAGCTCACAATTTATTATAAAAGTTCATGAATTGATATTATTCGATACCATTGACATTATAACTCGATCTTATAAGTTGATTGATGATGAGAGAGATAGGGTTGAAAGTGTATGATGGAAGTATAATTATTTAGAAAATTGATATTCTATGTTCCATTTTTAACTCAAAGACCGCTCTCGGATGGGTGACCGACACAAAAAAAGCACAAAAAATTGTGCAATGAGGCGAGGTGGAACCTACCCGTAAGGGTCTCCCCACCAATAAAAGCCATACGATAAAAAAAACTCAAAGAAGCTTTATTGACTATAGAAGTTCATTAATTATTGATGTTTTATATTATTGACATGATAATTCTCATAAGATTGATGTTGATGAGAGAGATAAGGTTGAAAGAAGATGATGAAAGTATAAATCTCCAGAAAATTGATCCATTCTCAACTTGAAAAAGCTTTTTTGACTGTAGAAGTTCATGAATTGATATTATTAGCATCACAATAATTCTCTTAAGATGAAAGTTGATGAGAGCAATTAGGTTGAAAGTAGGTAACGAAAATATAATTCTCCAGAAATTTGATATTATTTCATGTTCCATTTTCAACTCGAATAAGATTTATTGACTGAAGAAGTTCATTAATTAATTTTTTATAATAGTGGAATTTTCAAAATTCTTATGAAATGAATATAATTTAATGAAAGTCACTTATAAAAGTGATGAAACTCTTATAAGTTGATGGAAGAAATAGGGTTGAAGTGGATGATGAGGGTATAATTCTCCAGAAAAATTTTGTTTAATGCTCTCCTTGAGACTTCGTTTCTACTGCGAATTTTCTTGGAATATTCACTGCAATATAAAGTCAAATGATTTAACACAAGAGCTGACATGGTTTTCAAAAGCACTGAATGTAAAACCAATTTTCGTTGAAAACGAATTTATTCATTCAAATAGCAGTTAAAAGCAAATCAAAATCAAAATGGGTATGCTAGATTAATCCAGTTATTTGACGAATGATTTTCCAGATGATTCGAGACGAATTGAGAAAGGGAAAAATTCATCACAATCTACGTCGGATTACAAAAGTTTTCTACTGGAAACAGGAAGCTATGCAATGAATTCCAAAAATCAGTAACACAAACAGCCAGTTGCACGAATAACGAATTAAAATGATGTCATCTAAAGGACCCAGTGCAAGGAGAACATATGAACAAATCGGACGTCAATACTACAACGTTATTCTTAGGATTTAAATTGAATAGGATTCTCGTGAAACTTGATGTTCAAACACATACGTTTTTTTCTCGAGCTGTAGAGATACAACAGGAGTAAGGCTAGGCGTACACCGGTTAGTCAAGACAAGACAAGATTAGTTCACAGTTTAGTCACTTTTACATGCTGCTATGAAGCAACACACACTGATTAGTCATTGCATCGGTGTTTGCTGCTTCATAAGCAACTATGTGAATTACTGTGACTAAACGTGACTAATCTTGTCTTGTCTTGTCTTGACTAACCGGTGTACGCCTAGCCTAAGAGTGTACAGAGAATTACGGAACTCGAATTAGATTAGGCTGAATCAGTAGGATAAGTCATTCTTGTCTATTACTTCATTCATCCAAATAACTCTGGAACTTTGGAGTAATTGATGTCTCAACACAATTTTCCAATGAGGCTACCCAACTTCTGTTCCCCCTTTGTATTCTTGTATTGTTTATTCTGAAAATAGTATGTGGATAAATGAATGAATATGTATTGTAGTAGAATTGAAGTGTATATTCGATTCATTAATGAATGAATAACCACAGAATGCATTATTCCCTTCCAAGCTGAAAAATAATTGAAAATCTTGTTCAATGTTCCACTAATATTGGGTTGTACCAACCTGGATCAACGATTTTGAATCAGCTGATCCCATTTGGTTAGCATTGCACTAATCCTGGATCAAAATTGATCTTGCTTGGTGCAACTCAACATAAATACTTTAAAGTTTTAAATACTTTCCCTAGTAGATTGTTAACCAAATCTGTTTTCGACCTGAATACTTTTTCCTGTAATCTGAACAAGACCCATCAATTCTTGGCCAGTGATGGGGTATTGCAGTCAATGCATCCGGGCAGAATATAGAATCACCGGTCGGAAGCGAATCATGCAATGGTCGCCATTGTTGTTGGGATCACATCGCCCGCGGTGATTGGCTGAAATTGTAGGCTGAATTGTCATTGGCCGGTTGAACTGGCGATTGCCGCTTGGTCGGCGTCCATTGCTCACTCGGGCGAGATCCAGCATCTGGGATTGAGCACTGCGAATTAGCATTCTGATAAGCCTGCACCTTGTCAGATGTAGTGAGTGGCACTGATCTATTTATAGTCGAGGCAATATCGAACAGCCGCTGGGTAACCGACAATCTCTCCTTCGAGTAATAGCTACTGTTTCGAATTGATTGTGATGGATTGTTTCAATAATTGCAAAGAAAAGTTATGGGAAATATTTAAAAATTATGGGAAAAAATATGGGAAAAATTTACTTGGAAATATAACAATGTTAAATTAATAAGTACATTTTTTTAAACGAATTGTTCCATTATTGAAAGTAATAAGAAGTATTCCAATATTGAAATACATTGTTTCATAATTGAAAATAATAGGCAATTTTTTAATATTGAACTACATTTTCGAAATAATGTTTTAATAATTGCATAGGGAGTAATTGAAAATACTAGGGAATTGTGAATAACAGCTGACAAGTGGATTTTGTCTTTCAATCTTTCTGTCGCGAAATTCAAGTGAAAATGTGATATTTTAGGAAGTTTTAATATTATTCTTGTTTAATTGATTTGACTTAGTCATGTAGTAATCTTAGAAATTCAAAATTATTGTTAGTTAATAGTTTTTTGGACTCACAATTTCAGTAAGATGAATAAACAACATAACCTCTGGACTATTTATCAAAATTTGGGAAAGAAGCAGTTTTGGACACATGTCTGTTGATTCTTCCCACATTGTAATGTATCTTGCCAATAAATGAATAAATGAATATTCCAATATTAGAAATATTCACAATGATTGCTATTATTTGAAAATAATACGATATAACTTAATTGGAATGCAAACATCTATTCACAACTATTATGCTCAAACTATGCATCCAACTACATTCAAATTTTGTTGATTTCATATAACCAACAGCTTTCTTTGATAGTGGGGAGTGATTTATATATAACTTTTATTGAAAACCTTTTTAATACATCAATAATATAGGTCTGATTACGGTGAGATGTTGCCAGTCGATTTGTACCCAGTTTTATTAAATTTATTAAATTTTAAGTACAGAAATACTGATTTCTCCTCAAAACTCGTACTTCAAGTGACATAAGAGTAATATGGTATCATGAATGACATAACTTGTGATAAATATTATTGATAAAATTGTTATCAATAAGTCGACCAGTTGGTTGATAGTGGACATATTTATGAATTATATCAATTCAATAATTACGAGTGTACCCCGTGCAGCGCAAAGCGACGCTTGCTTGCTAAGTACTGTATCGTTTGTGAATACTGTATCATTGCAACAAACCCAATTATCAGTATGAGTTTCCTCTAGATTTCACATCAAATCTCGCAGTGTTGGAAGCACAGTAGAAAGGAATGTGCCAAACGATTTTTAATTTAATAGGAAAAAATATAATTCATGATCCTGTACCATGATGCTCTAATGTCACTTATGATACAATTTAAAAGCAAAAAAATTAGCGTCAACAACATAATGGAATTAACATGCAACAATGTCTGCAAATGACAGAAAGCATTATCTCCTCTTTCTTCCACTAGATGTGAAATTGAATGCAACAAACGGAACAAATTCAACAATTCAACAAAAAAGAATTAGAAATTCATAATTTTCAAACATATACTAGCACTACCATTTCTACGTGCATTCATAATAGCACTACTATTTCTATGAATTCAAAAATGTAACATTTCTCGTTTTTTTTAATATTTCCGTTGCTGGAAGCAACAGATATCCATTTAATTCTTCGAAAACAACTGAATGCATTGTTTGAATTACACAAAACTGTTTAGCACACATCACACAAGTACCAGAGTTCATGATGCGCAATGAAAGAGATAAGCAAAAAGTCAATTAGCAGAGCAAGCAGCCCTTAACTGTGCAGTCCTCCATGTATTATCATTGATAAGTCCTGGAGCGTTGCTGTATACGTGTTTGTAATTACCATGAGCGTCAAACGCTGCTTACGCCTCTCTTTGTATTGCAATAAAGCTAAATGTCACCACACATGAAAGCTGATAACACCAGTCGTTCATATTGTGTCCACAAAACGTCGGTTGTTATTGGACAGCATTGCAGACCCCGAACACTCGCTAGTGGAATGAAACCAAACCGTAGCTAATGGACTGGAACGCGCCGACCCACAATAATTAATAATATTCCAATTTGTCTCGCTCAACATTTAATGAACAACGCAGTTGATTTGATCGAGACTTTGACGTTTGACATTTAGTCTATTACACCCTTGGCATCATTGAAATGACCGGGCCAGTTCGAAGAGGTATTGGAATTCTGTGAATAGTAATGTTTGCAGCTAAATTTGCATTCTAACAAAATTGTCATGATTGGGAGTCAATTGATACAAGTTTCCATAAACGTTTTGCATAGAAATATTACAGAATATTAACTGTTCTTCTTTTGAATAGTAATTTCTGCAGATAAATTTGCATTCTAACAAAATTGTCATGATTGGGAGTCAATTGATACAAGTTTCCATAAACGTTTTGCATAGAAATATTACAGAATATTTCCCGTTCTCTTTGTGAATAGTAATTTTTGCAGATAAACATGGTTTCTAATACAATTGTCATGATGTATAAGGAGACAATTGATTTCCATCATAGATATTTCGCGTGAAATATACAGGGTATTATCAGGGGGTCCGACAAACCTTTTGACAAATAATAACAAAAACAAGAATGTCTGCATTGGCATAATGCATAATAGAAACGATTAAGCCAGCCAGGTTACACGGAATTATTATTATTACGATTAGAAGCGAATGGAGATTGAAAATACGATTGATGAATAAATAATAGAACTTCAAAGGTGAAACTATAACTCAACTTGAAAATTAATAGTCTCAGCACACTATATAATAAACTATATAGTGCAGCTCAAGTATACAAAAATAGTTGAGGACTTTAAAGGTGTGATTATGGACTAAAATGTGATTATGGGGTTCAAGATTTCCCCACAAAATTATATACAGTTCCAAAAAACGTATTATCAGCAGTTTTGAATCGAAGGGAAGATAAAGAGAAGAAACTACAATATGAACTAAGTGATTGTGAATTGGATTCGAGCATGTGAAGAAACTTTGAGGTGAATCCAAGAATACTTTCATGGAAAATGTCTTATTTTTTTGATTGGCCATTTTGTTTTTGAATCACATGAATCGTTGGTAAGGGAGTAGAGGATCGAGAAGTTTGGAGTTATGATCAGAGAATTGGAATTCAACTTCATGAACTTCAACAACTTCAACTTCAACAACATCTGATAGAAGATGGGTTAATGGGGTGTAACCATATATATCATTATGATAACAATTCAAACATATTTCAGAAACGGTGATTCAATCATTTATCGTGTTCTCCAAGACAATTTTTTTCTATTTATTTATTCAGCAATGAAAATAGGGCTACTTGAACAATGCTTGACTGTGTCTAAAATTCTTTGATGAATCGTAGCCTAATTTGTAAATCATGTAGCCTCCAAACTCCACCAACTATCTCTTGATAAGCAAGAAATGAATGACTCAGCTAGTTCTGAATTCGACCGGTAGATCGCTGCAGTTACTGGGTGATTTATAGCTTCAATTTTCTCAGACACGCCTCCAAGCTCCGCCTCTCTCCCCCGATTGGTCGGCAATGCACAACGCAGCTAGTTCTGTATTCTGTCGTAAGATGGCAGCAGTTACTGGGTCATTCAAGTTACAACTTCATTATTCCGCCGTCTAGATGTCAGAGGTGTTCTACCCAAAGTGAAGGTAAAAGTGAAATAGCTAAAATTCACTTTGAAATAGCTTCTAGTACTCTTTTCATTATCTGCCTCAAACTTTTTCTCTGACCTTCTCTCACTCTCTCTCTCTCAGTAACTCCTCCCTACCGCTTCCACATAAGCACTCTCATTCCCTCTCCCTCTGTCTGCCACTCCCTCCCTCACACTGACACTCTTTCTCTCTTTCTCTCTCTCTCTCACGGCGAAGTGTTAATGGAAAGGAAGTCCTCGGACATACGTTTTTAAAAATGGACATTTATTTGTTCAAACTTCGCCGTTTCATGTAAATAAATCTCAGGTATGTCAACTCAACATTATCACACTGCATCTAGCTCATATAATGTTATAATTTTATTATTTATTTATTTTAGATATTTATTTCTCATAAAATTACAAATACAACTTTTCAAACAAAAAGAAAAAATGAATCAATCACAGTACAGTATTTTACAAAAGGACATAAGAGAAACTACTTCCCCAAAAGACCAAGCTCGATTATTAATAGCTTCAACTATGAAATTGATAGAATAATATCACTTACACTTATACATCTTTTGTGATCTAGAACCCAAGCAGTTATATTTTGTTATTTACATAGATAAAGAAATCTTATCTCATCTTATCTCTCACACACACGCCGCAGCAAATAGAGCGGGGTTGTCGCGTTCAAATAACTTTTACAGATTCAGCACACTCGTCGTTGGCTGTCAATTGGAAAACCTCACGTTAAGCGTTTTTCACGTGATTACTTTTCCGACACGCGCGCGCGCCATTTTCTCGTTTTTCCGTCTGCCTTTTTCAAGCATTTCAATTTTCACCGGGTGACTCTGTAATTTGCAGAATGGAAAATGCCAGACTGAATCATTCCTGCACAGACCGTTGCAATATTCTCATACACGCCGTGTTAGAAACTCTTTACATGTTAACACAGCTGCAATGAAATGTCACCGACATACATGCTGCCACAAACTCACAAATTGATAGAATAAAAGTTTACGTTTTTGTTTAAAGTAAGTCTGGACTTTGAAACACCAACGAATCTCTCTCTATACTCAGATGTCAACAAATACAATAATATATAGATATTGTGCTGCAAAATACGCCTCACAGTATCATGATATTACATTGAACTCATATGATATTAAATGCATTCACCTTAGGCTAGGCGTATACCGGTTAGTCAAGACAAGACAAGACGAGATTAGTCACGTTTAGTCACAGTACTTCACATAGTTGCTTATGAAGCAACACACACCGATTAGTCATTGCATCAGTGTGTGCTGCTTCATAAGCAGCTTTGTGAATTATTGTGACTAAACGTGACTAATCTCGTCTTGTCTTGTCTTGACTAACGGGTGTACGCCAAGCCTTACAGTATCATGCTATTACATTATTTTTATTGTATGGCTTTTTATCGGTGATGAATCCCTTACGAGTAGGTTCCACCTCGCCTAATTGCACAATATTTCCTGTGTCGGTCACATTGAAATTCATATGATATTTTAAATGCATTCACCTTATTATTAGCATCTAATCTAATTTTTATCAGTTTTAGAATTGAGATTGCAACCGATATATTTCATTCATTGTTAGTACCAGGGGTCTGTCATTGATGGAGTGGAAGTATCGTATCTTCCCTATGTTAAAAAAAGGTTAAGCCTGTGTCATGGCCTTCTTGAGTTTTGTCTAAGGATGGCCATGCTGTGTCTCGATCTCATTGGCTGTGTCTCGATCTCATTGGCCGAATACACTCTGGACCGATGTCGGCCATTATTATGGACGTGATTTTGGCGGTTTATTTGAATTCATGTTAAATTTAACATGCCATCATGTAAATTTAATTTTCATGGAGTTTTGAAAGTTTATGGTATCTTTTGCGGTATAAATCAAAACCGTTCAGAAAATATAGTTAATATTTACGGCAAAATACAAAATGTTTGTTGAATTTCGTGTTTTTTAGGCTGGTTTGGGTAGAAGTTATGTAGATGTTTTCAAATACAGCTCCAAAATTACGTCCAATAATAATGGCCGACATCCTACTCCCCTTATTTCTCTTACTTCCTCTCCCTTAGAAGAGAGGTTATGTTTGTCAGATTCCTGGTTAGTACAGTGCCTCCTCGTGAATACTATACGTCAATATAATTTGTCTGTAAGTGAGGGAAGGTTTAACTGATATCTGATTGCTATGAAGGAATGCATCCGAGAGTCATCTTTGCCTGAACTGCGGTAACAAAGTTCCTATAGTTAGCAGCGTTTTTACATAAATTAGCTTTGCGGTAACAAAGTTCCTATAGTTAACAGCGTTTTTACAGAAATTAGCTTTGTAGGTACCTATGTTCCCTTTACATCTTGGTTTAGAGTAAATCTCAATATCGTATACTAGAGCTCGAGTAAAATTGAGTAATTTAAGAGTAATTTCATTATTGATTATCGACACTGATCGATGATTTCAAGTAACAGCTGAAAAGCGGTCTAGGCGTCTGAAATGATGCGAATTGATTTTTAAAAATCAGATGAGAATTTGAGATTTAGGTTTTTTGAAGTTTTGATCAGAGATTAAAAGCATAATTTATATTATTGATAATAATAATTAAACTTTTTGAATAATTAATACAGTACAATAATTGAAATCTACTCTGGACAGATGATTCTCTTATTCTATGATAGCGCTGGATTGGGTAGAGCATGATGGCGGACTTTGTCTACACGTAATTTAGCCACATGAATCTCAACTGTTTCCTTCACCTCCATGGTTGAAGTAATCGATTTTTTCTTATCCTGGATATGACGGTTTCTTTTCCGATTATTCCCAATAATATGTGATTGATTATTCCTAAATACTCACCACAGCTATGAGTTTGCATAGATACGTAGAAAAAAGTGCAAAATGTCACTCACCTGGAACAAAAGAATAAAATTGAAAGATTAAAAATTACAAAAAATGGAGAGGGTGAAAATTATTGCAAACTCATCCGCTCAATCAATGTTGAAATTCAACGTTGTAAGCCACATTTATTCGAATTTTCATGTACGATTGTCTTTTATCCCTTGTGTATGTATTCTCAGCCTTCAATTAAAAACTAGGAGTGGCCATAGCCGAGTGGGTTAAGTGCTGGCTTTGTAACCTAGAGATCCCGGGTTCAAACCCCGGTCAGACCGTGAGATTTTAGCTCGAGCCTACCCTCGTGTTTCGAGGACACTGCTGTTGTCGGTCCCATGGCTGCTAAAAAACAGTCATGTTAAGTCGCGTTGATCAGAGACCCTGAACTGATCAGGATGGAGTAACTCCTGACACCAGACCTGATTTCAGCCAGGTTACACGGAATTATTATTATAACTAAAGCACCTCAGTAAACCCACTTGAACTTTTCTTCAGCACAGTTGAATTAAATCACTGATTAGGCACGCGTACACTGGAGCAATAAGCAACAAGTAACAGCTTGCAACATGCAATACATAAATATATGCTGTTACAGCTATTTATTTATTTATTTATTTATTTATTTATTTATTTATTTATTTATTTATTTATTTATTTATTTATTTATTTATTTTATTTATTTATTTATTTATTTATTTATTTATTTATTTATTTATTTATTTATTTATTTATTTATTTATTTATTTATTTATTTACCCACCACTTATTTATTTATTTATTTATTTATTTATTTATTTATTTATTTATTTATTTATTTATTTATTTATTTATTTATTTATTTATTTATTTATTTATTTATTTATTTATTTATTTATTTATTTATTTATTTATTTACTTTATTTATTCAGTAATGTAAACATGATACTAAATGAAGGGTTCAACAGGCTTAAGTTCAAAACTGTCCCTCTTCAATTTCAGAAAAAAGTCCAAAATTTAGGCGGTTATGACATATCTTCAAAAGTCGCCAATTTTCACCTGAAACGAAATCACTTATTTTAGAATATTACAGCAGATAATATTATGTAAGTTTTGAACCGAAAATAGCCAAATTGTTCAAAAATTAAAATTCTTTGAAAATTTAGATTACAACATTAAAAAATATTGTTAAATGTGTGTTGCTAGTTGCTTGTTGCTTCATATATTGCTGTATATTATAATATATTGCTTATTGCATGTTGCTAGTACCTTGTTGCTTCATATATTGCTGTATATTATAATATATTGCTCATTGCGTGGGTTGGTTGTTTGTTGCTCATAAGTATATATTATTATTAAACATTGCTATTGCTTATTGGCTCTGGTAAGCGAGTCATTCCTTTAGAACTTCGGAGCTCTCTTTATGAAAACAGACTCGGTCCGAGTTCAATTTTGTAATAAATGAATGAATGAATATGGATGAAAATGAATGAACCGAAAGGATGAATGAATAAATGAAGGGATGAATGGAGTCAATGGATGAATGGATGAATGAGTGAATGAATGAGTGAAATGAGTGGTGAATGAACAGTATGAATGGATGATCCTGGAGTGGTCTGGTAGTTGAGGGCGATAATGCGCCTGTCTGATAATCCAAAATTCCAAGATCGAATGAATGGAATGCAAGGAATGAATAAGGAAGAATGGATAAATGGAATGAATGAATGGATGAATGGATGAACTTGATTAATAAAATGAATGAATGAATGAACCAATGAATAAATAAATAAATAATTTTGTAATTGATTCAACTAAAGCGACCTTCATCTTATTAGAGACCTCCCGACTCTAAACCTAATCCAGTGTTCTTCATGAGTGATTCACCTAGAATTGCTGTATGTTTTCATTGAAATTCATTGGAAACTGATGATCAAAATCTATGTCAAAAAACACGCTGTTATCACAATGATTTTCTGGTAGAATATATTATAACGATCCCAAAAAGTTTTGATATGAATGAATTATTTTGCAGCGACATGACGGAGACCTGAATGTCAAGCACTTCACATGCGAGATAAAAATATGTGTGATGCATATATGGGATGTGTGCTGAAGAAATTGGTCCCGAAGCAATTTACAGAAGCACGCCGGAAATTCAATGAAGCGAATAACGCCGAGTTCTCAGCCATTTTTTACTCGTCATTCCTTTCAGCCTATTTTCATTTTTCACCATTCCACTTGCCTGTCTCGTTGTGGCTTCTACAATTCTCCTCCTTCCCTTTCCATCATATTCACTTTGCACTTGCATTCATCGCTAATCGACTCTATTCGATCGAGTTGGAGTACTTGTTCGATTGTACACTCTAGAATGGAAATCGTTCAAAAACGTGTTCGCTGAAAGCATGTTTTGTAGGGAACTAGGAATATCGTGCAGAGAGACTTCATCATTCATCACGATTCATCACGAACGTTGTCATGACGATGTAATAACGTGTTCAAAATTTCTGGTTCTAAATTTCTCGTTTAAATTTTTCGTATAATTCATTATTTTATTTGAAATGTGCTTTCGTGAATATTGTATTTGTGCTGTTCATCTATAATTTGAAAGATTTTGATTTTGAAGATTTTTTGAGACTTTGGGAAAGTTGAAAATTCAGTGTTGGACTTAACCTATAATGTTTTCCATATTTCACATTAGGGAAAACTGGATTCGGCGAGGCGGAACACCCGAAAGGGTCTCTCCGCCAAAAAAGCCATAAGCATAAATAAAAATAATCACGATTCAGTTGTGAAGCTTGTCTACCGGCTGTCGAATCATCAATGGTTGAATGGAGTGTGGTAGAATAAAAGAATAGTACCTACACTTGTCCTCAATGATAATAGAAAATTATCATGGGCGTGGCCTATGAGGGGGTGGTGGGGGCGTGGCCTAAGAGGGTGAAAAAAGTGTGACGTCAGGGATGACCTTGAGGTGTCCCAGATCTCTCCTTTCACATATTATACTAATGACTTGTGAATTTTTTTACAATATGGGAAATGCGCAAATATTGTATATTTTGTTAGTAGGGCTAGGAGCATAATTATCAAGGGTGATGCCAACATGAGCTCTAGGCTTGTGCTTTGGTGAAGAGAAAGTTGATAAGTGATAAGATCAGATTATTTTTACTTTATTCATGTAGATTCAAAATATGTTAGCCTAGATTCTAGATTATGACAGTTCAAAATTATAGAGATTCCAGTATTTGATTGAGAAAAGCAAACATCTTATTTGATTATATGTGAATTCAATATACTAATAATTGTATGATCTGTATTCGAGTTGTACCTACATGAACAGGCGGAGTTTGAACATATAAATGTATATTCTTGGAGAAGAATATACAAGGACATCCTTCCCATGAACACCAAACCGACTAAACACAAGATCAACTAAACTTTGATGAGAGATAAATTAAACGACTGCTTTAGCTGGTACCGACGGTTTAACGTGTTCTAAGAAACCAAGAAACATTCTGTTGGAGTCAACTGTGTTCGAATGGCTTATCAGACCAGCAATAAACCAAACCAAATAGGCCTCCTCGAAAGCCATTTTTTCAATCCATCAAATCGCTGTGATTCAGAACGTTATTTATTACAAGTTTTCTCCTGTGGTTTTGACAATAAAACTACCTAAAAATGCATTTACAAGAACAATTTTCTTCTCAAGTGTATAAAAATAGTAATAGTAGGTAGCACAATAATAAGAGAGTTTCTTCTCAAGTGTGTAAACAGTAATAGTTTGTAGCCTAACAATCATAAGAATACACTACTTCAACTGAAATAATTGGAATCATGTAAGGATCAATTGAAATTTATTTGACAGCTTCGAATCTTTTCATTATTGTGTTTTCCGAATTTTCTAAAACGGAGAACAAAGCTCCAGTAATGTAGCTTGTTTAGTTGAACCAGGATAATGTTTTGAAAAATGGCAGCAAACAAAATTGTTATATTTGGTGCCGTTCTGATTGAACTAAACATTTTATATTGCACATGCTATTCAAAGAAGTTGTCGGGTCGACACACTGTTGGCTGGTATTTTAGGGAGCGCAACTTATTCAGAGCAACAGTTGAGTTTCACGGATGAGCTGACCGTTAATCATCAAAGGGAGCAGGCAAGGTTATCAGGAACAGATGAGAAATTGGCCAGTGACTGGCTGCTGCACGCTTCTGAAATTAATTTACTGAGAGCGCTGCAATGGAAAAACGGAAAATATGAAAGACCGGATGGAGTAGTTTATGTAATCTAATGAAATACCGTGAACGCGATAAATCTACTGGAAAATCGAGAGGGGAATTTTCGAGGCGAACCTGGAAAAGTGTGCTTATGAAGACGGGAATCCTCCAAGGTCGATTGTTTATACCGTACTAATAATCTTGGGAGAGATTATCAGACGGCTCCTTTAGGCTCTCAACCATATCTAATTACAGCAGCCCCATCGAATGCAATGTTATTGGAGAGCCGATAACCGGATTCATTTCACAATACTGTCTGTACATTGAGAGCCTCTTATAGGACAACAACCCTTATCAAATTTTGAGTTTTCGTTCGGTATTGCCCTAAGCCCAAGCTTCTGAAGCATTACTTCAACGAAAGCTTCAAAGGTGCTTTGGACGAAGATTTCTAATTCGCAAGTGTTCATGACTAGAAAGGAAAGGAAAGATTGAAAGAAGAAGGTGATAAAGAGGGGTAGGTGGGAGAGATAAATTGGGAGATGATAAAGAAGGAGAGATGAAGATAGAAAATAGAATTTAAGAATGAGAAGATTGCTAGAGGAACGAGATAAAGTGGAAAAGATAGGATAGATAAATTAGAAGATGGTGGAGAAAGGGATATAACATTATTGATGGGTACCAAGACTGGCACTGATAGGTGATTATCGATAGAAATAACCAATTCAATATAGCAGGATTCTTTTAAATTGTCAGAAACAGCTGATTGATGTACGCTCGTTTACTAACGTTAAATCAGCTGTTTTCTGACAAGTTAAAGAATCCTGCTATACTTGACTGGGATGTTGCAGCACTCACAAAACTCACAGCACGCTCAATGGAATCTTTCTCACTCAGATTCGGTAGCGAGAAACACTCGTCACTTGAAAACACCACGCAGTTGATGATCTATGTACACATGTGCCTCACAAACTTAATCAGGAGATAATTCGGCACGTTGTAGTTACAAGCCGGTGCTAATGTTTGAGTGAGAACTTGATAGATCGATTAGAGAGACGGGTTGTTGCACAAGTTAGATTGGCATATTAGCATTGACGTTGCGCCCTGCTAACGCTAACCCATCCTGGCTCACTGAAGCTTCTGAGCTGAAACTTGGGCCAGATGACGCAATAATGGATAGGGATTGATCACGTGATTGTTATGGGTAGATGGATGGGAATGATGTCGATTATGATGACGATGATGATGATGATGATGATGATGATGATGATGATGATGATGATGATGATGATGATGATGATGATGATGATGATGATGATGATGATGATGATAATGATAATGATTATTATGACAATATTAATGGAGTAGATGATGATGATTATGATGATACTTATCATCGGTATTGCGAAAGTGGCTCAAACTTCTTTCAAAATTCAAATGATGATGATGATAATAATAATGATAATGATGATGATGATGATGATGATGATGATGATGATGATGATGATGATAATGATAATGATAATGATTATTATGACAATATGAATGGAGTAGATGATGATGATCATGATGATTATGATGATACTTATCATCGGTATTGCAAGAGTGGATCAAACTTCTTTCAAAATTCATTGAGAAACGAAGCACTCAAAATGGATTCAAAATTTAATATTAGGCCTCAGTCAGCTGGTCACATAGGATTTGACATGCTTTAGAAGTAACTCTCTTCGATTGACGTGAACACTCTTTACACAGTGACATTCCGCAAGCAGCAATCGCTTCATGGAAATTGTACATCATTCAAGAAATGGCAATAAAATTGAATTGGAATGAGATGAATTAGATTAACCTAATAGCTTTAGTAACATCTGGTGTTTTAATTATGAGGTTAGTTCCCGTACTTATAAGCTTGTGGCTTGTGCTTTGGTAATTGCAAAAACAATTTTATCTGTAGAAGTCTATTTAATCTAATTGATCAAGTTAATCTATAGAAGACAATTTAATCTATAAGTAGTGGAATTGTCTGTGTTAATAGGAGGGATGAAGAGAAAAACAGAATGAATGAGAGAAAAAATGAAGTTATGAACAGAGATGGGGATAAAGGCCTCAAATCACAAATGGAGGCCAAGTCTTGTTCAAATTTGATCATCCATTCACTTAATTGATTCGAGATGGAGTAATCATATCAAATACCATATTAATATATATTTAGTGTGATCGAACCCGAGGATTCATATAATTGACTTTGATCAGAGCTTTGATCGTATTTTGTATTGGCTGTTGTCCAACTGTAGTACCGTACCGACTGCAAGCCACGTAAACAATGCAGTTCATTATTGCAAATGATGTAGCAACAATTCTCGACACGAAAATAGGTTATTTGCTTGTTGTGCCACTAGCACAGGCTCTAGTTGGCAGGTTGAAATGCCAAAGTTGCACGGTTGCTGGGTCGTTTAATTGTGTACGCTCAGCTAACGATATCAATACTCCTCTCCAGTAAATAATCCTCTAATTAACTGCAACAGCTATGTGTTTGGTACTAGCAACAATTTGCTGTAAACTATTGCGCCGAATTTGCAGCTGTAATTGGTCTGAACATCTACCTAATTGCTGTCTATGTACGCGAGAGTGTCTCTTGTTCCACCAGCCAGAGTGTAATTGAGGTGAACTTGGCTGTTTGTTTGCTAGATTTATCCGGAGATTAATATTAATTCTTCAACCGCGTTAATATTAATTAATAATATTAATAATAATTCTCTTATTTATAAATATCAATTTCGCACGTTCTTTATATACGTGTATATTATACGTGTAATATTAATTCTTGTTATTTCCACGTTCTTCCAAACTCTATCTTCTTAATCATGTTCACTTCAACTAGTTTTCCTTAGCCACTTTTCGTTCAAACTCAATCTCTACAGTTTATTTATTCGTGCAATGTTTTTCCTCTCGATTCTCCATCTCAACTACATTGATTATGTATTTTCACTTGAAAAATGACGATTCAATCCATTTCATTTTTAGGATTAGTGTGTAAATGTCACGATAATTTGAAAAACTTGAATGTTCAACTCATTAAATCAAATCGCACCCCACAAAGAAAAGTGGAACAACTTAAAAAACGAGATTTTTCAGAAGAAGAGAAACAAAATTTTGTTAATATTCGAAGCAGTTTAGAGAATGTATAAATGAGGATTCGACCCGAGGATCCAAAAATGTTATCCATCGGAGGAAAAGTGAACAAGAAAGCTGGTATGAGTTTGCTCGTCTCCCATTGGCCAGCTTCTCCCGCTGTTGAAAGTGGGAGTGAGAGGTTTCGTCCAATCACAGAGCTTCATCGTAGTCTGCCATTTTGTTTTCAAAAGCAGCCATTGCTTGTCTAGACCATTCTTGGCAAGAATCGTAATACAACTCTATTGAAAGAATATGGCGATAGAAATTTATTATTGTTGAAAACAATTTTCTTTTCAAAATCATTTGATATTGAGAATTTTTCCTGAAATGGAATTCAGTCGGAAATTTATAAAGCATGAAAAATTAAAAGAAAAAATATATTTCACTGGTAGACGCTATTTATGCAGTTAGGAATGCTGAAATCATTCAAAATTGTTGAAGATTTTAGGTAGAAAACCTATATCTCTGTGATGTAGGAAATGTATGAAATACTATTAAGCCAACTATGAGTGCCTCCGTATTATGCTGGAATTAGTTACAAAACATAACTCGCAGAATCAATTACAAAATATAACTAGGATTCAGGTACTAATATAACGGTACTAGTTTATAATAAATTCCATTATAGATCTGAGAAGTTGGTAGATGGTATCCCATCGCCCAAATTCCAGTCGAAGGGACGACTACTTGAATGAATCAAGTAGTTGTGACAAATTCCGATGTATTCTATGAATTTTCGATGAGAAATAAAGATCTAAATCACTTCTAACTCTGCATCTGGGAATAGTACACAGTCGAATCAAATCCACCAATTACAAACCCGAACTAAATCCCTTCATGAGGTTGCTGCTGTCGCCTCCATCAATGTATTTAATGCGGTCGGATTAGTTCACTATTCCTCAATAATCTAGCACGTGCAATCACACACATGGCCTGCCTAACATTTAACTGCCATTCTGAAGCTGAGATCAATAGATCTCAATATTGTTGTGAATATTGGCAAGATCCTGAGAATTGGGAATAAGGCCTCATACGAGAAATAAGGAGAAGTTCTGAATTTTTGGATCCATAACGGACTGCGAAGTTAACACTATTGTTTCAACACTGGAATTCACGACATGCAGTCAAATTTTACTGTAAATAACATAAATGTTACTCACTGGACTGAAGCGCTTTCAAGTTCCTTTGAACTCTTTTTCAACAGTGAAGGTCTTGTCGATCGGTAGGCCGGAAGTGTGGTAGGTTGTGAAAGTTTTGATGTGTTGTTATTAGGTGGTCAAATAAGGAGAGTATAGAAATTCAAGTTTCCTACTCCCTGTTATTAGAATTTGTGTAGCAAAACGTTACTGTTTGCCATGGAATTATCAAACAATAAGAGTACATAATTGGTTTGTTGATTATTATTTTTGCGTAGTAGTGTTTCAAAAAAGTAGTGGATAAAATCCACGATTTTCCCAACTTAACGGTCAAGATCTCAAGAAAGATAGAAGGGTTGAAACTTCTAAAAATATATGGAAAAGCATGTCCTCATCCATAAGATCTCATAAATAATCATGTGCAGGACATTCTTGATGGAACCAGCCATAAATAACTTTCTTTCAGTTGAACAACTGTGGAAAAATAGTGAGGACAAGAGGAAAGTATCAAAGACATCAACAAAACAAAAGGCTAGTGGAAGTGAAATGGAGAAGACTTGAGGATTGAGGTCAGTGAGGAAGAATTTAGAAAGGAGAAGAGGGAATAAACAACGATAGAAAGAAAGAGTTTGTATGTGAACAGCCACTAAGGTGGGATTAGAAATTCAGGAGGCAATAAAGTGGCCGTAGGGGGGCTACAATACAGCCTTTATATACATACATATTATATATATAGGGCCAGTATCGCGTGAAGAAAGCCTCGCATCCAGTTTATAGTGTCAATACCTTTTATAGCTCCTGATGAGACCCCGGGCACCATTTAACATTGCAAACACTTCATGACAACATTTTAAAGACTTCACCACTCGAGAGCCATTCACCACTGATGCAATGTATGTTCGCCCGGCTTAATAACACAGCCTATGATGAGGGTCCCCATCTACCAACAGTAATCTGGGGACAGCATGTTGGTTTTATTAAAGAATGTGTTTCATAAAAGGTTACAAGTTGAAGAGCATCCTGAATGTTCAAGAAATGACTTGTTGGAAAGCATCGTAAAGCTTCTAGTAAGAAGGAGGATATAATTTTTTATTTTTGCAACAATAAAAACATTTCTTTTCACGCCACCGTCAATCCAGAGCTATTCTCAGCGCAGACTGTTGAAGTTGTTATTACGTTTGTATGAACCTGTTCCATAAAAATCTAGAAGTACTGTTAGTAGCCTCTGAGTTCACTGGAACAGTTTTTGTCCGAAAACGTCCGATTGTCCGGAATGCTAACATTGAATCAAATGGACGTCGTACATTTTTTGGACGAAAATTGTTCCAGTAGACGACAAGGAACGAATCTGACGTTGAAGAAATGACGTTATTTTACGGTGGTTGAATTTTAATGGGTTTTTGTACAACTAGCAAATTAATCGAAAGGATTTCTTGAGTCTGCAATTTTTACCTGTTTATCATTTTTGAACACTTATTGTATTGTATTGCTGAGCTTTCAAGAAGTTTATTATATTTTTTATCAGCTTGAAAAGAATGCAACACTATGGTTACGCAAGGTATATGATTATGTTTTTCAAATAAATCATGAGTGTTAGTGAAAGTTCAATAATATTGTTTATTTTCTATTAAAAAATCTACAACTTACAATACCAAGAGTACTGAAGTGATATTCCTAAAAAACATATTCAGGCTAGTAGATATCGACACAAATAAACATCTCGTAGTTTCTATTTATATATTTTTCAGTATTGCTTGGTTAGCCGGTCTCAGTTCATCAAATCTTTACATCAATCAAGCTTCAACATTCTAGTTTGTGCATGTGCAAGAATAGCACCCACTCACTATCACATAACCACTCTGAAACCACAACAATAAAAACTACTCGGAAAAATCAAGCCTTCCAGTGTAAGCTAAGTAAAAAGGAGGTTGACAACAAGAAAATGAAATACTGGGGATAGAACAGCGATGGTGTTGAAGAGCATACAACATAAATGTAGATGGGACCCAAGGCAGAATTTATGCATCCTTGGTAACACTTTGTCATGAATGCCTCTCAACAAGTGGCATAAACCTTTCCGCATGCAAACTGCAAGATATGCTTGTCATCATGTAACATTCTAGAGAGTGTGTGAGATAGAGTGAAAGGAAGAGAAAGACAGGGGGGAGAGAGAGAGAGATGGTAGATGAGGAAAGAGAAGAATGATGAGGAAGCAACGTCATAAAGGAAAATCTTGACTTGTAGGAGCCGTGGGGCTTTTCTAAGTAAACATGTTGAACAAAATTGGTTCTTTAATAATAAAACATCTCATCATGTTGTGTGCTTCCAAACAGAACTGAGTCTAGTTAAACAAGTTGATTTGTTTCATAGAAATGTTCTCGGAGGAACTAATCAAGATTGGATTCCAGTTCGAGCTCCTAGTATACTGCAATTCATTGAATTTGACGTTAGGCGATCAGTAAACAGCTGATATTACGCAGCTTTGACACAATAATCCACAGATCTTTTTTTCAATGAAAACTATTGCAAATTTGAAAGGTGGTTATGCGACAGTAAAAGCAGCGTTGCGTTGCCATCAATTGAGATGAAAACCACTTTAAATTCTAGTAACGAAACTAACCTAATATGCAATGAGGGCATTACATAATTAAGTAATTCAGTAATGAAAAGGCTAGTCCGTGGAAAACTTCCATGGTTCTTGAAAATTAAAAATTTACAGTGATCCATAATTTTTAAAAATAAAGAGTAATAACATTCATATTTTTTCGAATAATGAAGAAGAATCCAGTGGAAACCCTCTGTGGCCTGAATGTACAAGGATGATAAAAATTAATATTCTGGATAGATGCCAAATATATCGGCCAGAAGCCTCTTGAAATTAAAACAATTCATGACTACCCTTCAAGCTCAAGCCAAAATTTATTTATAATAGACTCTTATCGTTGTAGTCTATTCGAATGGATTTCATTATTTCACTATGCAGAGATTCAAAGTGGGAATAAATTTAATTTCCCGAAAATATTATTATCATTTCATAATAGTATTTTTTTAATTTGGCGGATGGCTGATGATTTTCAGTTAACGTTGCCATGGTAACGATTTGGTCACGTGATCTCTGTGATATGTTTTCACATGTTATAGACAGTATTTATGAGAGGAAATTCAACATAACATCACCTGTTACCGTAGAAACATTAAATGAAAGTCATTCGTCATCCGTCAAACTGAAAAACAGAATCAAACAAAGTGCTCTTTCGAAAAATATTCATTATGCGTTTGAATTGAACACTCCTCATGGCAGAACGGACAAATAGTTTGATAACTTTGAAATTTCCAAAGAAGGGAAATCTCTTACAGCTCTATCAATACAAACACAAATTTATTACAATGGAACCTCAGGTGTTAGAATTATTCTGTCACCATCTGAGCAGACCAGTCAATCAAATTCAGTCTCCACACATATCCATCGAAATATCTGGCAATCTGGATTTTTCCCACTAACAATCAAAACTGATTGCTGATGCGAATCGCGTCAGATATGCAGCTGATTTCATCAGCCACGGTGTGTGTGTGTCATCAGGCAAAACATGATTGTGCAACCATTCGACGTCACACCAAAACGAAATTCAAATTAGTAGCGCGCCGAAAGATATTCGCCTCTACTAATTAAGTTTTGACGCGCCCCCCTACCCCCTCACTAAATATAACTCAACTGCTCCAATTTCGCAGTCGAATTATACCATAGCACCCTTCTCCCTCCCTTCTCACACCCCCTAACAAACCCCCTTTCAGGCTCTGCTCCCAATTTCCACCTGAATGTCTCACCATTCAGTATGGAACATCCAAGCTAAAAATACCACGCAGTTGCTCAAGTGAGGCTAAATGAAAAGCAAAGCATGCGGCTACTTTGGGTTGGGCTTGGTTCAATATTCAATGCTCCATGGTTTATGGTTCATGTTCATGGTTCAATGTTCAATCATGTATCAAATTCAAAATGTCACTTCACTCTACCGAGAATTCTTCCATTTCCTTTGACAAGAATCGAGGATCACTATGTGATCTATAAAGTATAATATGCAGATCTACATATACTATTGTGTATCATTCATAGTGTATCATACACATAATGAGAAATAGCTCAAGATACAGACTTCTGCAAGAGATCCTTCAAGGAAAAATCAACGGCAAAAGGGGACCTGGCAGAAGGAGAATCTCATGGCTGGCAAATCTGAGGCTATGGTTCCACAAGTCATCTGCAGAGCTGTTCCGTAGCGCCGTCGACAGAATCAGGATAAATATGATGAGCAGGCATATGAAGAAGAAGAAGAAGAAGTATCATTCATAAAGTTTGATTCAAAACTCAACCAGCGATTGCTTCCACAGGGAAAGAGTAGAGACAAAAAATAGCTGAATGAAATTATGAATAATAGGGAAAAGGATAAGATGACAGCAATGATAGAGAAGAAGAAAAATATGAACATGAGGGGAGGACGCAAAGGAATATTATTGAGGTAGGTAGAAGATACAGGACATGAGAAAAAATGCCCAAAAAAACAGATGAGGTAAAACATAAATAAGAGAGAGAAGAGAAAGATTAGAGGAATGGAAAGTGAGGAGACACATAAATATAAGTGGGATAAATGTTGGGGTAGCGGGAAGAATGGTTCAATATTTGTGGTGAGAAATGGTTAAGAGGGGTGGATATCTAGATGAGTCTCCTCCAGCTTCAAATCAATGGGTAAGACGGGTGGATAAGTCACTTCCAGCTTCAAATCGTTACCCATGATGGCTGGTTGTAATGAGTAGCAAGGCAGGGGTCGTATGGTAATAGCGGGCAGGCAGCAGTTGAGATTGTGCAATTTGCCAGATTGTGACGCCACAGCGGGTGTTGGTGTGTGTGCGTGAGTGTGTACTGTACACTGATTACACCTGCAGCTCACATTTTGATCACATGTATGCAGCACACTCGCATTGCAATCCGGTATTAAATTTGCAACCCACATGGCTTATAATAATACTAGCAGGTCACCCGTGCTTCGCTATGGGATCTCAGAAATTCCGTTGAGGCTAACGATATAACAGTAAATAACAGCTGACAAGTGAAATTTGTCTTTCAATCTTTCTGTCGCGAAATTCAAGTGAAAATGTGATATTTTAGGAAGTTTTAATATTATTCTTGTTTAATTAATTTGAGTTTGTCATGTAGTAATCTTGAAAATTCAAAATTATTGTTAGTTAATAGTTTTTTGGACTCACAATTTCAGTAAGATGAATCAACAACATAACCTCTGGACTATTTATTAAAATTTGGGAAAGAAGCAGTTTTGGCCTATTGATTTTTGCCACATTGTAATGTATCTTGCCAATATCAATGAATGATATTCACGTCCAAATAAAATTTAATGAGATAACTGATAGAAAATTTGGGATATATTTTTGATGGATTGGATATCCAAAGAGGGGAAAACCCCGTGAGAGAGCGAATATCAGAGAGTTTAGGAACCGGAGACAGGAAACAAAGAGAGAAAACGCCATTGAGAGAAGAAATAAGAGAATTTAGGAACCAGAGAGTGAGACCAAAAAGAGGAAAGGCGTGTGACAGAGAGAAGAATCTGAAAGAAATAAATACCTGAGAGAAAAAATATAACATGAAAAAGAGAAAAACCTAGGAGAGAAGAAGACCCAGGAGATACGAGAAACCCAAGTGGGAGAAAAAGAGAGCGAGAAAGAGAGAGAGGAGGATCTGATAGAAAGAAGTAGCCAGAGTGAGTTGCCAGACGAATGGACAATCCGACGTGAAAATGCGATCATCTCCCACTGAATCAACTGCATTAGCCCGGGAAAAGCGTCTCCCCTGGGTCATCCTCACACCTTCGGTCCGCTACTGGAGAAATCTCCACTGTAAAGGACTCAGAGCGAGCTTCAGCCGGCCTCCCAAGGGTCCTGTCTTCTTTCAGCAGATGAAGGATCCCAGAAGTTAGTTCGGATTAGGACGGGCATGCAGTGACGTAATACCCCTCTCTCCAACTACACACCCAAACACACGTTATCTCTACTTTTGCCGTAAAGGCCTTTTAGTTTCAGCTGGAATAGATGGAGAAATTCAAAGGAGAAATGTTTTCTCAAATTTCAAAACTTCATAATATAAATTAGAGAAACGAAAATACAATGATAGCTACAGTCATAAATAGTCCTGAAGACTTCTGCTACAGCAATTAATATTGACAACAGAACTGAATAGCAAGAGAATAATCGATGAATACCACTGTACAAAAAACATGTGGCATCCATCGATTATCCTCTTGCTAATGTCAATATATTTGCTATAGTAGTAGTATTCAGAACTGTTTACTGTATATAGCTTTCAATGAATTTTTGTTTCTCTAATTATTATGTATTCACAGCAGTTGATTAACTGCAACATCCAATAATTTCTTCCATTTCAAAACTTTTGTTTCAGTTTACATAGTTATTGATGTTGTAACAAACGAGGGCATTGCTTCTGTACTTTAAGTTTTGGTCCAGATAACTTGCAGTCTTTCCATTCAATATGGGTCACTACAATATTTTGATTTTTGATTTTTCGATTTTGATTACCTTCATTTCTACGCAAGAAATAGACATGATTGAAAAAAGTATACTGCTAGTTTTATAATTATTATTACTTGGAGATTGAGATTACTTTGAAGCAGAAGTTGAGAGATTTTCAATAAGGAATGGCCTGTAGAAATAATACATATAATCTTCAGGTAGCAAGCCAGCATGAAAAGATCTTAGCAAAGAGAAGAAGACAAAGAGGAAGTGGATTGGTAGAGATGAAAGGAGCAGCAGAGAATTAAAGCTTCAGTAGAAAAGATTGATGAACAAAAAGACGACCATGGAGCTAATAATGGTGTAAGAAGCTCACCATGGCGTAGCACACCATAAGATGATTATGATGAGTTTCTCAAATCAACTTCCGTATCCTGACTGGATGAGCGGGTTTCACGGGATTGTCCTACTCAACTGCTCGGCTTCTTATTTCATTTTTTTCATTAAGTCTTGAAGCGGTGATCCGCCAGCCAAAGGACACCAAAGCGATTGCAGGCAACAACACACTACTTTGAAACATAAGAAAATACAAAAAGAAATTCTTTCTTCAGAAGTGAAGAAGAAGAACAAGAAGAAAGAAGAAGCAAGAAGAAGAAAGAAAAAAGAATAAGGAAGAAGATGAAAAAGGAGAAGAAGAAGAACAAGGATGAAGATGAAGGAGAAGAAGAACAAGGAGAAGAAGGTGGAGGAGGAGAAGAAAAAGGAGAAGAAGAAAAAGGAGAAGAAGAAGAAGAAGGAAATGGAGAATAAGAAGAAGAAGAAGAAGAAGAAGAAGAAGAAGAAGAAGAAGAAGAAGAAGAAGGAAGAAGAAGAAGAAGAAGAAGAAGAAGAAGAAGAAGAAGAAGAAGAAGAAGAAGAAGAAGAAGAAGAAGAAGGAAGAAGAAGAGAGAAGAAGAAGAAGAAGAAGAAGAAGGAAGGAAGAAGAAGAAGAAGAAGAAGAAGAAGAAGAAGAAAGAAGAAAGAAGAAGAAGAAGAAGAAGAAGAAAAAGTGGAAGAAGAAGATGAAGAATAAGAAGGAGAAGAAACAAGAGCAAGAAGATGAAGAGGAAGAAGAAAAGAAAAAGGAGAAGGAAAAGAAGAAAAAGAAGAAGGAAGATAAAGAAGAAGGATACGGAGAAAAAGGAGAAAAAGAAGAAGATGGAGAAAAAGAAGAAAACGAAGAAGAAGAAGAAGAAGTTGGAGAAGAAGAAGGAAGAAGAAGAAAGAAGGAAGAAGAAGAAGGAAGAAGAAGAAGAAGAAGAAAGAACAAGAAGGTGGAGAAGAAGAAGGAAGAAGAAGAAGAAGCAGGTGGAGAAGAAGAAGCAGGTGGAGAAGAAGAAGGTGAAAAAGAAGAAGGTGGAGAAGAAGAAAGAAGAAGAATGTGGAGAAGAAGAAGAAAAAATAAGAAGGTGGAGAAGAAGAAGAAGAAAGAACGAGAAGAAACAAAAGAAGAAGGAGAAGAAAATTGAAGTAGAAGAGTAAGAATATACAACAGAAATACTGCCACTCTTTCCAACTTCCATTCATCAATAACTAATTCTTTCTTTACTTCTTCCTCCTCAATAATAATACTTGCTCCTCCTCCTCCTTCTTCTCCTCCTCCTTCTCCTCCTCCTCCTCCTCCTCCCTCCTCCTCCTCCTCTTCTTCTTCTCTCTTCTTCTTCTCTTCTTCTCCTCTTCTTCATCTGTCTCTTATTCACTGAGAATAAAGTGAATGCGAATACTGACAACGAAGAAGCACAAAGCAGAACGCTGGTTGATTATTCTTTGTACTAAGAAAGGGATGGCAGTGAACGACTTGGCGATACGATGAAAAGGTGGAGCTTAACAGACGACAACAGCCTTTGCGCTCTACTGTCAAAACTCTCAATAAAGAACTGACTGTACGTCCCAACCAGAGAGTGTAGAATAAGGATATTCACTTCTCTCTGGTCCCAACTAAGCGAGTCTATGAGGTGACCATGTTCAATCACCTACACGGTAAACTCGACTTGTTTCGACGAGCTCAAAGGTTCAAAAAGTTCTTCAATATCAGTAACAATAATTTTTCAGGACTTACATACAAAGTTATTTGAAAAGCTTCATAATCAGAGAACCTCATTCAATGTTCCAAAAATGTTCCTTTCACATACAAAATTATTCCTATAATATAGCTTATACAGCTTGTATACAGAATAATACATAATATTATTGAAAATACGAGTAGTTATTCATATTTGATTAGTTTATATTTAGTTCTATTTATTATGTTATTAAAAACTATTAGTTTTATTTATTATTAGTTCATATTCAATTATGATGTTACAAGGAATAATTTTCACGTATACGTCAGATTTGAAGTGATTTTCAAAGATTGAAAAATGAATAAATAATTATTTATCTCCCAGAAATAACAGCTCATCAACTAGTATAGAAAGTACTTTGAGAAGTTGGATGATCAGAAATCTTCATTCAAAGTTCCAAATTATGTTTTTGTCACATACGGGATCACTCCTATTTTGCTTACCCTGCTTGTGTCAGTTTTCAAGTGATTCATAACGGATCAAAAGTTATCAACCAACTATTCACCTCTCAGAATTCCAGCTCATCAACTTGTAAATAAAGTACCCAGATAAGTAAAATGTTCAAGAAACTTCATTCAAAGCTCCAAAAGTTAGTTTTGTCACATGCGAAATTATTAAGGTGAACTTAGCTTCTGTCATTTGTAAAGTGATAATGAACAGAGAGGAAATTGACGGTAGATGAGAATCCAAATGAAAGTATCTAGGATCAGACAGTTTTTGACAGTTGTTATATGTAGAAAAGACACAAGTGGCATGTGTCATCACTTGAGTGGTTGGGAAATTTTAGGTAAGCTGACATGATAATAACATGCTGTGTAAGATAAACTTTCTCGTGAAGAGTTTTCTTGGAAAGTGAGTTACATGAGACAAACTTTGTACCAGTATATCCGGTTTTTAAAAAGATTTCAATAACCTTTAGACTCTGAGAGAGCCACGTACAGGAGTGAGGATCTTCTTAAGTAAAACATGTTTCTGCGAAGAATAATTGTTGAATGCGATATTATTGAATAAATTAATTCAATTTAATTAATTTTATTTATTCAATTCAATTAATTCAATACACATAAGTTATTACCACCATTCCATTACTTCAAATTCGATTTTCATCATGATCAATCTTGTTAACAGTACAGACATTTGTGGAATTGTCTCTGCAAAGCTAATTTATTCATCATGATAATATTTGAAACCAACTATCGACGAATATTGCAGCGATGAAAACATTGAAATGAGAAAATAAAGAAACGAATGAGAAATGACTAACTACTGAAAAGCTTTGAACTCTGAATAGTTTTCCGTAATATGTATTCTCAATATGAGTGAATTTTGTTGAGAACATCTTGTTTTGTACTTCGAATATTAAATTACGTACAATTTGTATCACATATTTGTCTACAGTGCTTCTATGATTCATTTTGTACTGTTTGTGAAGATTTTCTTCGGCAATAAATTTCATTTTTAAATTAAGAAGAAATATTTATATGTATAAACTCAGGAGAGATGTACATAAAATCAGTAATGAAGTCACTCAACTTTTCAACCTTAACTACAAAAGAGATACTCTAACTAGAAAAGGATGTTACAGCATGGGTTTTCAACTAGAATTTTATACTAGATTTTTCTACTAGAATTTCTAACTAGATATTTCAACGTTAACTAGAAAAGAGATTTTTTAAGTAGAAAAAGATGTTACAGCATGATTTTTCAACTAGAATTTTAACTAGATCTTTCAACATTAACTTGAAAAGAAATTTTTCAACTAGAAAAGGATGTTACAACATGATTTTATAACTGATTTTTCAAACTAGAAAAGGATGTCACAACGTGATAATCTATGTATTCATAACTCTGTGAGTGAAGCTAATAATATGTATAGCAGGATTCTTTTCAATTGTCAGAAAACAGCTGATTGATGTACGCTCGTTTACTAACGTTAAATCAGCTGTTTTCTGAGAAGTTAAAAGAATCCTGTTATCTATAGATATGAAAATTAGTCACTTGTTTCTGTTTCTCTTGGTTAGCAGCCAAAACAGTTAATTTCCATAACAATTATTCACAGTTATGATTGCACTAGTATATCAAATTATGATTCAGTATTCAGCAAACAATATCTAACAAGTGGCAGATAATTAAGCTGAAACTCATATCATAATATTAAAACACATCGCTAATCTGATACTCTTGTTGATAGAACAAGCGCCGGTCTTGATCCACTGGCAGCTGTAGAAATTTCAAGACGTTTTGAATTTCAATGAGACCCATGAAATTCAAATTTATACATTAGTTGGCATTCATACTTGCGCGGTGAGGAGGGAACAGCGGATGGAACCGGAAAGTTACGGGATTAAGCGGGATACAAAAGACAAAAGAGATGCAAAACTGGACAGAATGAAGCGACTTGCTGGAGCTTCTGAATAGACTCGAGTTGTAAATAACCCAGCCGACCTCTGTTGGAATTGCTCCAACGCGACTCAAAAATTATTCCGAATTGCCTTCTACCGCTGCAACTGCTCTAATTTCTTTTATATTCCAGTTCTTTGGATAACACTTCAATCAGGCAATAATCTTCTTCTTCTGACTTTTTTCTTCTTCTTCTTCTTTTCTTCTTCTTCTTCTTCATCATTTTCTTCTTCTTCCTCTTCCTCTTCCTATCATTATTGTGCCTGTTACGGCGTTGAGTAGGTACATTTTCAACTCATGACGTTTTCAGCTTCCTCCATCAATCACTTTGGTCTTCTTCAACATTCTTGATGCATTTTTACAATATCGAAATAATAAATAAATTATAATTTCATTTCCTCTCACAAATAATATGTTACAATTATTTCAATTTTTGGAAACTGAATGACCAATTTACAAATAGAGTGGTCACACTTCGGATTGGTTAGCTCGGACAAATCCACCATACTTTTGCCAATTCCTTAAAAAACTTTTGCTAATCTTAAAAAATTCAAGATTAGCATTAAAATAAAAAGCAAATAGTAATGTTAAGTTGAGTAATTCCCTTCTAACCTACAATTTGCCTTTGCCAGTGTTATTTTTCATCATTTTAAGCTTTTATCACAATTTCAAGAGTAGAGAGACACTTTTTAATGTTAGAGAAGTGTTATTTTCAATGTTATTTCTCTTGAAATGGTTTAATGTTTACCTGTAATTGAATATCAAATAGAAAAATTTATGATTATAATTTAAAAAGTATGGCGGTGGTGGGAAAAAAATGATCTCCACGTCATACTGTTATGGAGTGCTTCACATAAATGGCCACACTGTGACTATACACTCTCTGTAATAATTGTTGGCATTTATACGTTAATTTCAATTTTCTAGATTTATTTGTTTATAAATATATTAAGCTGAATTGAATTCGGATTAGGCATTAGGCATAAGGCATTATAAGGCTAGGCGTACACCGGTTAGTCAAGACAAGACAAGACGAGATTAGTCACAATAATTCACATAGTTGCTTATGAAGCAGCACACACCGATGCAATGACTAATCAGTGTGTGTTGCTTCATAAGCAACTATGTGAAGTACTGTGACTAAACGTGACTAATCTCGTCTTGTCTTGTCTTGACTAACCGGTGTACGCCTAGCCTTAGGAATCATTAATAATATCATGCATCAAGGCGAAAGAACTTCTTCGACAAGGAAATGCGTAAGGGAATAATTATGAACGATAAAATTCTGCTCATAACTCCACTAAATCAAAGTGAAGTTGGATGAAGTTGTCCAGTACCATTGAGAAAAGAGCTGCACGTGCATATTCTTCTCAGAGATTGGAAGACTCGGGAATGAGATGATTAATGGTCCAGAATAATACTTGAAGGCGGTGGCACTCTGATATCAAGTTCATTTGCTTTCTCAGAAGATTTATTGCCAAAAGTCAGATGTCAGAACCATGAGGTCTGGACTTCACATTCAATAGAAAGCAGCATAGTCCAAGAACGTTGTGGATCATCATAGCAATGATGAGAACATTATTGTTGCAGTGAAAATGAGAAATTCATAATGCGACGGACTCTACATCTACAAAGAAAATCCTTTTCAAGATTCAACACTCATCAATCCGAACATACTAATTATGCCAGACATGATTAATGATTCCAATAATAATTAATAGTTGAAAGACTTAATTACTTTGGATGCCAATTGATTGTTCCAGAACTCAGTGAGTGATTTTTAATAAGAAGAGTCTGTTAGTTTCTTTTCATTTTTCAGAAATCAACGATTTACACACCATACCAAGTTAAGTAGAATTTTTTCCACCAACATCAGATTCGGGTTATTTTTTATCAATGAGTATTCTTCTATCTTATCTGTATTATGTATTTTATCTTATCTGTACATGGGCGCCATACAAAAATTTGCAGGGGGGACTAGACGTGGGGTTTGAGGGTTTTGAATACCCCCCCCCCAAAGGAAACGGGGCGGGGGTTCCGGGGGCGCTCCCCTGTAAAATTAGAAGTGTGTTTTCACAAGATAAATAACAAAGCTACCTCGTATTCATCTGAGCTGAAAGCTGCATTTCTCGTGATAGGCCAGCAATGAACGACTCAGCTAGTTCTGAATTCGACCGGTAGATGGCTGCAGTTACTGGGTGATTTACAGCTTCAATCATTACAGACACGCCTCCAACCAAGCTCCGCCTCTCTCCCCTGATTGGTTAGCAATGCACAACGCGGGTAGTTATTATTAATTCTGTCGTAAGATGGCAGCAGTTACTGGGTCATTCAAGTTACAACTTCATTATTCCGCCGTCTTATCCAATGCGAAAGAACAGATTCTTCCTATTGAACATGGACATTCGATATTCATAATGAATAAAATAGTGTATTATATTGTGAAATATTTATTCCAATAGTATACTCAAATTTTCAATTCAATTTTGATAAAAGCGATTAGTTTGACAACCACCAATATTTATGACACACGTAGATTATTCATTCAATCATGGGAATTTGGTATACAAAAATAGTACAATATTACAAAAAAAGTATTATCAGCAGTTTTGAGTCAAAGGGAAGGATGTGAACAGGAAGCCTATTTTTGCATCACTATAATATGAACTAGGTCCAAAAATACTTCTATGGAAAATGTCTTATTTTTTTGATAGGCCCATTTTGTTTTTGAATCACATGAATCGTTGGAAAGGAAGTGGAGGAGTTTGGAGTTATGATCAGAGAATTGGAAATTGGGAACTATTTTGGAGTTATACTTTTCTACAAAAAAGTCCATGATTGAGCTTTATTCAGTTCCCATTCCCTGAAAAAATTTTATTGAATGTTTGGGGGGCTCGAGACCCCAAAGCCCCATCCCCCCCCCGGCTACGCCCATGTGACCTGCAATAATTATAATGATTTACTATATGTTTTTGTTCTCAATTTCTATTGAAAAATCACTAAATTATTCGATTTGTTTTTGACAACATTTTTCCTTTCCGTAAAAGCTAGGGAGGGCCACGGCCCCCCTGCCCCCGTGTATCTGTATATGTATTATGTAACTTTCTTTTATTCAAGCAATTCGAAGTAGATTATGGGAATGAAATAAAAACACAGAGTGCAAATTATCCCCTCTTCATCATCTTGATAAATATTGTCAATGGATATGTTATCTTCAGAATAAAACCTCCTTACTAGCAAGTAAACCCTGAGATATCAATTCAGATTTGTAACGATTGATATTGAAGCTAAAAAACACCAGAAATGTGAGAATTTTCTTCAACAATTGAACAATGGAAACAAGGAATGAGTTTTCAGGAATGTAATCATTTTTTTCACAATAACTTTCCCACAAACTGTTGTAATGGGTTTAAAGAAAATATTAACAAGAATTATTATATAAATCGCAGTGAAATAGATTGATAGAAATATTCTTTGTTAGAATCTGTCATTAGCATATTAGAACTCGAATAACATTGAATCTCTCCCGTTATGTTCATTACTGCGTTGGTGTGGTGCATTGATGTACATGATTTTGCTAACAAAAAACTTCCAATAACCATAAATACTTGCCTTAACCCTTATTATTTATAGGAGGTAGCACAGGGCAGGGTCCAATATATTGGAATAAAGTTTCATCTATCATTAACCTAATCACTATACATGAGTGACATCTAACCACTATTTGTTTTATTAATATCAATGTTGAATCTGTTTATGGTTGATTTTTTTCTCTGGAATAAACATTCGCCGTCTGCATTTACAACCTATCCAGAATTTATAGGATATAAAATAGGGTATCTGTGACTCAGAGACTGACGCGTAAACCGCAATCAGAGAAAAATTGTTCAGTATGCAGACGGACACATCCATAGCGGTCGCATACGCTATTTTTTGCGTGTTTCCAGTACCGCTTTCAATATTTCATAGAGGGAGCGGAAACAGTTATTGTTGACCAATCTGGCCACAATTTGGAGCGAATCATTTCCCATTGGAATCCTGCAGCTGCCCTCCTATTGGATATATCAGGAAGTTATTGTCTACACCCGTATTCAGAGGGTTCATGATATTGAAATATTTTTCACTGGAAATACAGTACGGAAACAGAGAATTCAATTGTACATATTATGTAGGCAAACATATTTGAAGATTGAAATTACGCCAATTCAAAATCAAATTGTTTTACTCAAAGAAAAATACAAAAGGAGTGAAAAATCAATGAAAATCGATGATATTTTATTAATGAAAATAAAATATGAATAGGCCTAACGGATTGTCAGTGTGCGGAGAGGGCATTGACAAAAATCGAATAAGTACATTTCATAATAATATGAAATATTCACTGAGATAACAATATAAAAAATAACACAATTGTAATTCAATTTTAATTTCAATAATATAGAGAAAACACGAAAATCATAATATTAATATAATGTGCACTAATTTATAGATATGCAAGTGGAAACTTTACTCTGATCATTGTGGTAAAACTAACAGTTTATAATTCAATAAACTTTCTATTTTTCGACAGCAATCAGGGATAGGACTACGGAAACTATTGAGAAAGAGAAGAGATATGCTCAGTTTCAATTTGAAGTTGAGATGATAATTTTAACTATATATTCATTTTGTAGTTATAAACAGGAACTGATAAAATTAGTGAGTACCTTTCTCTCTCCTTTATGATTTGGAATACCAATGGGAAACTGCTGTGAATGCTTTTTCAAGAGGCCTATTCTTACAAATTTCTTCCGGGGGAAGACCCCCGGACCTTTTTTCTAGAACAGACAAACAAATATTGACTAAGAACGCATTGAGGTAGTTAAAACAGAAGACCGCCCACCCTTAAGAGTCCTGTTTGATCTAGGAAGGGTGTAAAAGGTAACAGATGTTTTGACGGTGGTTTACCTTGACTTAGCGCGTTGCAGATACAACAAATTACTTCTTTAAATCGTCAAATCCACCTAATATGATCATGCACTTAGCTGATTGTTGCGTATAGTAGCCCAATATTCTCAGAAAAGTACCCGCCCTACCCCCCTCACCATAGTTCAACCGGTTCTGGCCAAGTGCCCAGACTAATTGTGCGCACTGTAGGCGAACCCTGTAGGTTATAGTTCGATCTCACTTCTCAGAATAAATCCAGAATACAGTGACCTTATAATATATTGCATTGTTTGAAGAGATATTGGTTTTTTGGTCACTTACCCAGCTTTGCGTACGGCGCCGGTGCAATTGAAGGAAGCGGCAGCGGTGCCGGTCTGCTTGGCGCGGTATGGCGAATTGTGCACACTCTCTGCGTCGTCTTCGTCGCTCACAGCTGTCGTCAGCGACATACGGTCGTCGTCCGACATCTGAAACAACAAACAAAAATGATAAAATCAATAAAAAATGATAAAAACAAAACGAAAACATAAATCGTTGATAAACAGAGAAAACAAAAGTGGGGATAAAACGCATCCTAAAAAATGATGGAAAGTTCAAGGAAACATTTCAAATACTCGATAAAAATTCTGGAACCGACAAGCCTAGGAGAGAAGTCTCAAGAAGTTTAGTACACTCAATTCAGATTCAATTATTCGTTATTCAACAATATATTCATATTACAATTTTGATTCCAATTGATAAGTGTGAAAATACTAATCAAACACTGGGCCTTTTTCAATGGATTTCCATTAGTTTCTCTACTATTAATTAATTTCCTACAGAAACTGAAGACACTGAGTTGAATACCTGGTTGAATATCTGAGTTGAATTCCAGGAATACCTGGAAACGACTTTTCAACTCAACATTTTTCGGCTCTGGAGAGGGGAGGTTTAATCCCCAAACCTCCCACGGTTAGCCACTTCTGGAGAAGTCCTATAGACGAACAATTGAAATCCAAATTCAAATATTCTTTATTCCACAATGTATTCATATTACAATTTCGATTCCAATAATACATGAAAGAATACTAATCAAACACAAGGCCTTTTTCAATGGATTTCCGTGATGCAGAGTATCGAAGTGAATGATACTCTCGATATTTTCTGACTCAATTTCGAGGCATCCATAAAACTTTTCTCCACTATAAATCCCCAAATTTCCAAGATTTTCGAGTCTGAATATTTGAAGGAATAAATCGGCTTGTACGGGAAGAAGCCTGTAGGGAAAATGGAGCTGAGAAGGAGGAAGAGCTCTCTCTATTTTCTTTCTTCTAGTTTTTTTTTCTCTCCAGATTGCAATATCGGCTTACTGTGTTGTCCTAGAGGGCGGGCTCTGGCTTCACACGTTCTTCTTCCTCTCCGGAATACTCACGGAAACATACTGAGAACCGACTTCCATTATAATACTCTATTTCGAAAAGCGGATGGAATTTCTGCCCTAAAACGGAGAGCAGGCTTTCAATGGAGCCAGTCTCCCTCCAAGGCCTATTCTCTTTCCAAGGAATACCACCATTTGTGTTATCTACTTCCCATAAAGGCCCCCTCCCTTTCTATAACCGATAATAGCAGCCAGATTGATTGATCTTTTGCTAACGTGATATTCTCCAGAAACAGATATTTTGAGGTGGAATTTTTCCAAAAATATTTGCTGGTATTTTGAGCAGAATTTTCATTCACACTTTTTAGTCCATGTACAGGAAAAACTAAGATAATTTATAGTGACGAAGCGTGGTATGCTTATTTCCTATAGGAAATATACCCGGCGATGAACAAATAATTATACTACGCTTCACCACGGATAATTTATGCTGCAAGAAAACTGTAAATAATTATTGAAAAGTACCAATTAGATTATGGATTAAACATGTTTAATTTGTTAAGATCATTATCAAGGGGAGCATGGCAATTGACTCAGGTTTAAAAGGAAGTCCCTACGCTCAAGAATCTTCTCAAACTATTCTCATTTCGAAAAAATATATCTGCGATTCTCTATCAATATCAAATTCACCTATTGAGATACATCAAAATACGAAAATGCTATGTAAATTGGAGAAATGCTTTCTGAAAATGAAAATACAGCGCAGTCAAAGAGAAATCGGTCGGGAAGTACTGGATGCAGGCAAATCTGGAATATGATTTTCAATTTCCTTACCATCACAACCAGCAAACATCAAAATATCAACATCCGTGACTGTGTCAACAAAACGCAACGGCACACTCTTCTTGTTTGCACAATAAAAACTGAATCGGCAGACATTTTTCAACGCGGGCATATGGACAATACTCCTGCTTCAGAGTGAGAAGATAGAACTTCTCAAAGATACAAGAAAGTATCATAATCATAGAGAGAGCATAGCGCCAAGATTCACAGAAATAGATTCACAAATAATCTCAGAAATAGATTCCAGAAATATTCCAGGAAAAGATTCACAAATATTCTCAATAATAGATTCCAGAAATATTCTCACAAATGGATTCCAGAAATAGATTCTCGAATAGATATTCTCGGATTAATAATTATTTCAATAACAAATAACGTGAGCTCAAACGCTTCATTTCAAATTCCTACTAGTCTGACAACTCATAATACGAATATATAAAAATTTTACTACATGGAATTTAAATAATTCTTAAACATGATTCTCTAATTAATTCGATTCGTAATAGCTTTCGTGTTAACATGAATCTAGTTTTGACGGATGAGCATGTACTTCAAAATAGGATTGTCTTCATCGTATTAAGAGTGTACTCTAGTTGTTAATCATGCTTGAATATTCAATATGATGAGAGATGAATGGAACTACAGCTTTAAATGGGTTCCGAACCACCGGGAAGCGATTTTGAAGCTCATAAATTGTATTAAGAGGAGACGGTCACTGTTACAACAGGAGTGGTAGGCGCTGTCTCTTATCTAATTTTACCGATTAAACTTCCCTACTGCCACTGGGACAACCCCAATTAATTGAATGCCGTGAACAACTCCGATAATAAATTCATGGATTGATAGTACTTCTTGATTTTTTCATATTATCAGAGATATTCGATGAATTCAATACTTCTTTGTTCAAGATATTCCAAATTTTCCAGACCTGGAATAGTTCCAGCTGAGCTCTCACGAACGAGCCGTTGTAAAAGTGGAGTTTTAATGGTATTAAAATGAAGAGCAATCGATAGTTCGTCCCAGACTTCGATTGTGGAGCCATTAGCAAGAAGTATTTCAAAACTATTCTGAGGAAGGTTTGCCAGGGGTGAGAATAAATCAGAAAAATAATATTATAAAGAGCTTGAGTTAGTTGGAGATGCACTTTAATTCTCATTTGAATTCGTAGGGAATCTATTCGATCCTACTTCCTATTCCTTTTTCTATTCGAGAGTGCCTGAGAATTTAATGGCAGAAACTAACTTTCCACAAGTAACTGTTGAGTTGCTTTTTATGGAGGATTTGTTGGGTGGAGACGCTAGCTCCGGCGAAGGAAACTCCCGGAAGACGTTTGGAATGTGTCCAATCTCAGTTTGCTTCAAAACTTGGCCGCTATTTCCCTTTAGAGTTTCCTAGTAAACAAGACCTCCCCACACCCTCCTCCATTACTATTCACTTTCAATGCTGCGCACTCCAAAACGAGGCGAGATATTCAGATTAAGGAGATCAGGCGTTGACTCTATTTAGTAGTTTATAAATTACTTGCTATCTGTAGCAGATAGAGTACATTATTGCTATACCGGGTTATCATAAAAGAATGGTGCGGTTTCAAGAACAAACATTTGATCATTCATGATAACCCTGTATAATAATTATATAGAGTATAATGATCAACTATAGTTCTGTTCTGAGTTCTGTTGCTTGTATATTATGTACATAAAGTTTTTGTATATTATTATTATCATTAAAAATATTCAAATTTTCCTATTTTGTTGGAAACTCCTATATAGGCTATTCTTGGGAGTGCCTAGTTTCTCAATAAATATCACATTGTATTTATTATTTACTTGTATCTGTTGAAGATTTTTGTACCGTTGTTTATTGAGAAATAAAATTATTTATTTATTTCTTTTATCAGATGGTGTTGCCTGTTATCGAGATGGTGTTGAAGTTATCAAATTATAATGAGGCTTCCGATGATTCTTGAGCAGCAATTTTCAACGCGGGTCATAAAGGTGAGAATAATTTATTCGTGTCGGCCGATTGGAGCGACGGAACTGCTACCTGGCGGCAACTACCGAAGGCATTCGCCGCATGTCAAATACTATAATTTCAGGTAATCGGCCGACAACGAAAATTAATCCACATGCGAGTGTAAGATGGTTTTCTTACGTATGAGTGAGGATTCAATAACTATTCCTGCTTTACCTGATAGAACCTTCCGTGGATAATGTGCGAGGTGCCGTGGCGAAGGGAAATAATATATAGGAAATATACCCGACGATGACCAAATAAGTATACCACGCTTCGCCACTAGCGAGTTGATGATTAGAGATAAAGATTGTTTTTCTAGACTTTTAATAGGCTGACGGAATCCACAGCCTTCGGAAGACGGGTGTGACACGAGAAAAATATCACCAAACAACTGGGATCGAACCAGTAACATTGGTTCACCAGAGAAGCGATATAAGCTTACTCATAACAAGGCTAAAATGGACAGGAGTAACTACTCTTGAGAGTCTCTTCAATACTGCAAGAGATATAGAGTTAACATTTTGTAGTGGTAAAGATGATAATATTATGGTAGTTATCCATACTGAATAAAAAGACTGGAAGTTTGTCAAAATCACGATGTTTTTTGTTTTGACAACTTTTGTTCTGTCTTTACATTCATTCATACTGATTTCACACTGAATAAAAGTTTGTCAGTTAGGAAATTTGTGGTTTTGACAACTTCCAGTATTTGTATTCTTGTAGAATTTATTGAAAGATTTATTAAAAGAGTATTTATTTACCAATAAATTATCATGTACCGATTAGAATATGAGATATTAAATGCAGATGATACAGATTAATGAGTGATGGAGATTGCTCACCTTATGAATTCCTTTGAAATATTAGCATCAAGTAACAGAGGAGAAAATCAATAATGATGGGTTGCACCAAGCAAGATCAATTTTGATTCAGGATCAGTGTAATGTTAATCAAATGGGATCAGCTGATTCAAAATAGTTGATCCTGGTTGTTGCAAACCTAAATAAGAGTACCACTTCCCAATTTTGACTCGGCATGAGATGAAAAAAGAAGAGAAGAGTTTCAAGAGTGTTCATGTCTGTAGATCCTTTCAAGTGATAGGATTGAGTGAAAATAGCCATGATTAACTATTCTAAGCTACAGCCTGAGGACTCCTGATAGCTGTTCCAAAGCTACGGAAGCAATAACTTGATGCCTTTGTTCAAATGAACTTTTCCCTCTTTTCAAATACAAAAACAGTCTCTAGTCTATTCAATTCAAAACGTAATATTCTTTCAACAGTAGGAGACTGGTATTATGCATATTGAATGCCTGAACTCCTAAAAGATATATTCAAATAACAATAGAAAAATAAATAAATAATGGCCTTTATTACATTAAACAAACAACAGTAGTGAATTGAATATATACATAGTATTGTCGGCATATTTTCTCCATGGTATAGAGCCGTCTGGAGGAGTCTATTCAAATAATGTTATTTTATTCAATTAATTGTTGAAGATATGATAATAAATGAACTTATATTGAATTCAATATTGGAACGTAGCCTTGTTCGAATGAACTACTCTCTGCAAATACTTCTGAACAGACTTGCCAATTTATAGATTTCAAATTAAATTTGAATGAAATTCAATTCAATTAAAACCTCATTTATTCACAGAATTAATGTAAAACATTCCTCGGTAACAAAACCTCTCAGCATTACGTTTTTCTTTATTCAACATACAAAGCTGACATTTTTTAGATTTTCAAATGTAACTGAATTCCAATTAAATTCGATTCAATCCAACATGTTTCAAATTAAATTCAATATAATTGAAACCTTATTTATTTTCAGGAAATTATAAAATCTTCCTGGTAACAAAGCTTTTGGGGGCTTCGCTCCTACAAACGCTGTTATTTATTCCAATAAATAAAGATTGGCACTGTTTTACAAGGTGCTTTATGATGTAAGCGAGGTATTTTGCCGACAATAAAATTATCCAACTGAATCTTTCGTTTGTGATGTATTTATATCAGTAAAGGCATTGATTTATTTGTCATTTATAGAGAGAGTTATACCGATTCAAAGCCTCAACAATCCATCGATCATTCTGACATGATTCGAGTATCGATATCAAACCCATATCAATAATGCACCTGAACAATAGATCATTTTGACATGAATGGAGTATCAATATCAAACTCATATATCAATAATTGATATGAGTACCATATCTGAACGATTGATATTTTTCAGATGATTCGAGTGTCGATATCAAATCCATAATAATAATAATAACTCCGTGTAACCTGGCTGGCTCAGGTCTGGTGTCAGAGTTGTCAAATCCATGTCGACAATGGATAAACAACCTATCTTTTTGACTAAAGCTGAACAATCGATCATTTCCACAAAATCGCGATAAGAGAGTCGCTAGAAATCGATGTCAATAATGTACTCAAACAATCGGTTACTATGACATGATTCGAGTGTCGATATAAAACCCATGTCGATAATGTACTCGAACAATCCATTCACGCGTCGGTCTGTGTACAAAGCTTCGATTTTTATTTCCATCACAGTTGATAGCTCTAATAATTCCAATTAGCGCTGAAATTCAAAAGCAAGAATTTCTATTTCGAAACAGAACTCATGCACCAATCATCGCTTTGGAACCAACTAGCGAATGTCAGCTCTGCAATATCACAGCTGCACATCCAACCTACCAATTGCAGCTGACGATTGCTGTTATCACTAGTGCGAGGAAGGGGGGGGTCGGTTGGGGGGTGAGGGGTATCACAAACCATGTTCAGCAAGCTGTTGATTGTTTGAAATTTGTCCAGGAAATATGCAGGACGGTCAAGGACAGATATAGACACTATTTCAAAGCTTCTGCATCTTCTAGCTTCACTGAACATACTAAATTTTAGCATGTTCAGTGATCAACTTCCTACGATAACCTAGCGGTTACACCAACGTTAACTCAACCGTTACGAACATGGCAGACGTTTTTATGAGAAATCTTCTGTTACTAGAGTTTCTCTAGTACTATTCATTCAATGATATCAAACTACTATTATTTTTACTATTCATTCAATAGTCCTCATATAGTCCTCATATAGCTGTTTGTTTCATATAAGTAAAGTGCGTTCACTTTGCTGAGGCCCCTGGACTGACAATGAATTACCTCACTACAGCTTTCTACAATGATGAAAATGTACAGAAATTCATTCTTTTTGAACCATATTAATATTGTTTAGTGAATAACTTTATTAATATTAATAGTGAATGGCTTTGAAAGTGATGACATTAATAGTAATAAGAAAACCATATTGATAGTGAATGACTTTAAACGTAGTGAAAAAATGTGATGAATTGTAATGATAATACTTCAGTTCCAGTCCAGATGCGTTAACAAAGTTGATGAGCGATGTAGACGACAGTACGAATAATAAGAAGAGATTATAAAATGAGAAAGTTGGCCTTCATTCCCAACTTAAAATGATAAAAATGTATAGAAATTCCATGCAGCCATATTAATAATGTAAAGTAAATAGAGCTTTTTAAACTTGGTAACTTACTTACTTACTTATAACGTGGTAAGAAGTTATGAAAATGTCTATAGCATTAATTGATTTCTAGCCCAGGGGCCAATATGAACGAACATTAGTTTTATCAGTAAGCCATAATCGTCTGTTGAACTGTTGGAATTTCCCTGGAATTGAACTGAGGGAAAAATTTCTAGGAGCCTCTGTATTCTCTGATTGTCTACTTCTACTCCAATATCTATCATCTCTAACCTTATCAATTACATCAAACTGTATTACTGTCTACTTCTACTCCAAAATCTTCAATCATCTCCAACCTTATTAATTCAAACTTTATTACTTCAACCTTAATTTTCAATACGCATTCAAGTATTATATTGAGGATTGCTGGATGGAAGAAATTGTTATTCCTTTGTTTCATTAACTAGGAAATAAAATTGGACGTACTCAAATAATAATGGATTCGTGAGAAGGAATTTTGAAGTGAACTATCCAAACTGAATCATCCATTGAAGATATGATTAATATTAAACGCAGAATTCAATCTGCAGTATATTGCAGTATTACATTTCTCAACACTGGAGAGAACGAACAAAACAGGAATATTTTATCGACGAAGAAGATGCAGATGTATCAGAAAACGTATCCGCAGCAATGTGATACGTCGGGGTGGGTTGAGCTGAAAGGGTCTCAGAAAGAACATAAATTCGAACGGATTCGTCGAAAACCGCAGCTGAGGTTCGCGGCGGCGGGGGGAGGGGGGGTTGAAATGCCCAAGGGACATATAAAGTTCAGGGAAACAACAGCCAATGGGATGTTAGTAGCCTATTATAGGCAAGAGGGACTGTAAGATTGAAGGCATTGCAAAAGTGTGAGACTACAACGATACATAGTTAATGCCCGGATATACGGATTCTTCTTCTTCTTCTTTCTTTCTTCTTCTTTCTTCTTCTTCTTTCTTCTTCCTCTTCCTCTTCTTCTTCCTCTTCTTCTCTCTTCCTCTTCCTCTTCCTCCTCTTCTTCTTCTCTTCCCTTTCTTCTCTTCTTCTTCTTCTTCTTATTCTTCTTCTTCTACTTCTTTTCTTCTTCTTCTTCTTCTTCTTTCTTCTTCTTCTTAGTTGTGAGGGGGTGAATAAAAGAAATAAGAGAGAGAGATAAGCATAGAAAGGTTAGGAATAAATATTGTAAGAGCAGAAATAATGGAAAGGATTATAATGATATAATGATATAATGATCTAATGACAGAAGAGAATGGGATATGGAAAAACATAATAGAGAGATAATACTGGAGGAATACAAAGGGAAGGAGTGAGAAGAGAAAAGAAAAAGAATGAAAGAAAAAATAAGAATGGATGAGAAAGGAGGTAACATAAAAAGGAAAAGGGGAATGTGTGTGATGTAAGAAGAGAAGATTTACTTAAAATTTGAAAGTTGTCTGTTTTCTCCGTACTTTGAAAGAAACAGTATAGCGTATCAAACAAAAGAATAAACAGAGATATTTGTAGTCAAAAAAGACCAAAAAAGAAAGAAGTGATTTGAATGAGCATAGAACAAAATTAATTTTTGTTTGCAAGGAAAAGATTATTAGAAAGTTATTGAAGGTTAACAAGTTCAAGGAAGACATGAGTTGGAGGAAACCAGAGGAAGTCTGGGAGAAAAGACAATCACAAAGGGAAGCATTTGAGGAGGTTAGTAAGTGGGTGAAAGCAAAGGACTGATATAGATAACAGGAAAAAGGAGAATAAGGAGAAAATGAGAAAATAGGGTGAAAGGGAGGAAATGAGGAAGAATAGCCCAGATGAAAAGGGAAAGAATAAGGAGAAAATAGTGAGGAAGTAAGACAATACTGAGAAAGGAAGAGAATAGTGAGGGAAAGAAGGAAATAGAGAGAAAGGGTTAGAATGAGAAGAGAGAATAAGAATAGATTAACAGGAAGAGAATAAGGAGAAAGGGAGAGAATAGTGAGAAAGTGGGAGGATAAAGAGGAGAGATGAGAAAAGGGAGAAAGTGAGAGAATACTGAGACAGGGAGAGAATAGTGAGAAAAAGGAGAGAACTGTCACGAAGGGAGAGATTACAGAGGAAGGGAAAGGATAGGAGTGAAGGGAGGGAATAGGGGGAAAGGGATAAGAAGATATCACTCGGGGCTGAAAACAGATAGCACATGCTCAACATGCAAACTAGATAGATGACGTCCGCAACCAGCCAATCTCACACTCTGGGCAAATCAGATTTTCCCTTTACTACTTGTCCATTTCCCTCCATCCCTCAGGCCATTTCCATGCCGCGGTTTAGTCCCACTGCATGAGATGGGCTGGCTGGCTGACTAACACTTACACAAGCATACTACTCAAATGAAATAACTGACCATACAAGAATACCATACAACCGTACAAGATTGAATACTACTATAGAAAAGAAAGAACGTCTATAACCAGAAACATCAGAAAACAGACATTTTTATTAACAGCAATTACATGGTACATCAGTTGCAAAAAATAAAAATGCCAGAAAATTCAAATCATATTCATTTTTCCAATATCACATAATATATACAATAAAAATTACTGAGATAACATATACACTTCTTAAACGATGTCATCTTACAACTAGGATAAGACTACTTAATCGACCAGTACGGTACCTCGAATACTTTGCTACACAATCATAGTATTTTATAGTACTTCATAGAATCAAGTAATTCACACAATAATACACAGTAATTCACACACACATACATAAGACTAACAAGATATCCTATCAACTCAAAATCACAAAGGATTAGCATACTACAAGAACATTCATCATAACAGATTAACACTGAGAATGGACATAAAGATTATTCAAAAGATGGATTAACTACAGGATAACACAAGCAGATAATCACTCAAGGGCTCACAGGCGAAGAATAACAAAAGAAACAAATCAACAGGGGATAACACAGGAACAAACTGAAGCACATGATTCACAAAAGCTCAATTGTTGACAGACAGTCATTTGGATCTAGGTCAACTTGTAGGAGAGACACAGAGAAGTGGGCATCACACCGCATGTTAAGCTTGACGACACCGGCTGTGCTGTCCTAATCAGTTGGCTTAACCAGCTCAACAAATTCCTCCTGCTCTGCGCAGTTCTGCGCCACTCTGCTCAACAATCAGTCCACAAAACGCTGCCACTTCGTGCCTTCTGCTTGTTACCGCTAATTTGACAATGTATTCAGCTACAGTCTGCTGTTAGCCTGCGAATGCTGGGATAAATGCTGATGTAACAGTAGTGCTTAATGCCTTGGTCACACATTGCTAGTCGACTAGTTTTCAATAGTGTAATTCAATAGGAATGAGTGAATATCATATCTGCAATCTTCTTCTACGAGTAAGGTGAGAGCTTTTAAATCCTTCAAAAATAAAGTACTGTACTGCAATATTGCACTTTCTATTTATTCATTTAGCGTATGGCTTGTAATAGTGGGGAGACCCGAGTAGGGCTGTTCCACTTCACCAACATAACCAATTACTCCTTGATATCCGGTACAGAAAGCTTATTATGTTGAAAAACCAATTCAATATGTTTGAAAATGAACATTTATTGCGAATCACTTGATTGCGATCAAAACAAGTTGATTTTATTTGTACTTTCATGACGTTAATAAAAACGGTTGGAGCTATCTTTATCTAATATTTTCCATACTACGTATCGTAACATCACACTCACTATAAAGGAAATGGATATTCTGACTTCAGTGTAATTAAATTTGACTGTAAATATGGGATCAAATTGATATCACATAAATCGTAACGTTGCGACGTGAACAAGTACATAAAGAGCTGCGATGTGATAATATTGGTTATCGATAATCGATTCTTAGAATCTGACATGGAAATGCAATTCCATGAATATTATGTATTATATAAATCCCCTACAGGAAAATGCACGTAGAGGATAACGTAGTTCTGTATAATTTTATCCAGGAGATTAATAAGGTGGAAAAAGAAAAAAGATGGAGAAAAAAACGGAAGAGTGAGAAGAAAGTAGATAGAGAAGGTAAGTGGAAAAAAGAGGGGTGGAGAAGAGGAGGACAGGAAAGTGTGAATTGTGTGTCAATAGATTGTAGAGAAGACGAAAGAGGAAACAACCATAAAATATGAGGATGATAACCATGAACAAAAAGGAGAATGGTAAACTTAGGAAGGTGGAGTGAGGATAAGAAAGAAGAATAAAGTGAACGTAGGAAGCGAGAAGAACTGACTCGAAATGCAGAAACAGCTTTTTCGGCATCGACGAGGTTTAATTAATCAGAAATGGCGAAAGTAAGCCTCAGCCTTGGATTTTCCCCTTCCATTTATTTTGAATCGGGACCTACTGACGCATACTGCCAACTTGTAATACTCGGCCGAGTAGGGAAACTTTCCAGTTGCCGACTGGCAAGCCAATTTTCATATCAATTGTTTGCTGCTGAATCGTTTGGTGAGAAAATATGCATGAGTGAGGAGAACGGTTGCAAAAGTTTTAATTAATGGTTCATTTTCACTCTGATCGTAAACTGCTTTTGAAAGTGTGAGAAATGTTTTATCTGATGTGAAACAAGCTTTCTCCTGATGTAACCATGTAAATAAAGAGATTAAGAAGCTTTTTATTTTCCCAAACTTCATTGAAATTTTATTCTGTTTTTTGTATCTCCTTGTTTCGGATGGAAAATAAATTATTAATCTTTTTGTTAACTAATGGAGGCGATTATTGTTGTCGTTATACATAATAGTCAAGAAAACTTGAGGTTGTCACAACCACATATCTATTTAAATATCTAGATATCGTTTTGGGTTCTTGTACCATTACTAATCTCTGTTAGAAAAATAAAGTGTAGCAGAATATACAGTTACATTCATTTAATTTGACGCTTGGCATTATGGCTGGATTTCACGATTCCAGTAGACGTTACTGGAGGCAGGTGGATCATATGAGCGTCAAATCTATACAAACAAGTAGTCCAATGCACACTGACTGGTGTGAAGGAGAGAGAGAATAGGACGAAGAAGAAGAGGAAGAAGACGAAGGAAAAGAGAAGAAGAGGGAGAAGAAGAAGAAGAAGGAAGAAGAAGAAGAGGGAGAAGGAAGAAGAAGGAAGAGAGAGAAGAAGAAGAAGAAGAAGAAGGTTGAGAGAAGTAGAAGAAGATGAAAAAGAAGAAGAGTAAGATAGATACAGAGAGAGAGAAAAAGGCTGTCAGGCAGAAATGAGAGAGAGAGTGAGAGAGATACAAAGAGAGAGAGAGTGAGGAAGTGATTGAGGAGAGGATAAAAAGACAGAAAGTTTGTTGATAAAGGGGAAAGAGAGAGAAAGACATAATAGTTGAGGAGATTTGAGACAATGTCGAGTCTGAAAGCACCTACCTGAAACTGTAGCACAGATTGAGAAAGGTATAAAAGGTTATCTTCTTATCGGGAACACGTTTAAGTGCTCCTTTCAGTTTGTGTGCTTTCCTTCCTGTAAATGGCATGAACGAAAGCTGACTTTCCCGTTACGAATTGGCTTCGGAGTTTTTCCGACGAACAGAATTCTGACAGAAAATCACAGAAATCCATTCCAATAACGTGATTGGAGAGCAGACGGTACTGTAGCGTTTCGTCCGAGTAGCGATTCGTCCGACAGCAATGTCTCAGGTAGTTTTGGGATTAGGCAGGATACCTGGAGGAGTAGTGTTTCGTCCAAATAACCTTTGACAAATAATAAAAAAAAATATCTGCATTGGCATGATGCATATAATAGAAACGATTTAGTGAATGGAGATTGAAAATACCATTTATAGATTAATAATAGAACTTCAAAGGTGAAACTATAACTCAACTTGAAAATTAATAGTCTCAGCACACTATATAATAAACTATATAGTGCAGCTCAAGTATACAAAAATAGTTGAGGACTTCAAAGGTGTGATTATGGACTGAAATGTGATTATGGGGTTTAAGATTTCCCCACAAAATTATGTACAATTACAAGAAACGTATTATCAGCAGTTTTGAGTCTGAAAGGAAAATGGAAGATTAAGGAAAGAAACAGGAAGCCTCTTTTTGCATAACTATAATATGAACTAAGTGATTGTGGATTGGATTCGTGCATGTGAAAAAACTTTGCGGTGAAAATACTTTCATGAAAAATGTTTTATTTTTTTGATAGGCCATTTTGTTTTTGAATCACATGAATCGTTGGAAAGGAAGTGGAGGAGTTTGGAGTTATGATCAGAGAATTGGAATTCAACCTCAACTTCAACATCAACTTCAACAACATCTGATAGAAGATGATGGGGTGTAATCATTTCATTATGATAACAATTCAAACATATTTCAGAAACGGTGATTGAATCATTTATTTTGTTTTCTAAGACAATTTTTTTCTATTCATTTATTCAGCAATGAAAACACTCGAAAAATGCTTACTGTGTCTGAAACTCTTCCATCAATCGTAGCCTAATTTATAAATCATGTAGCCTCCAAACTCCGCCTACTATCTCTTGATAAGCCAGAAATGAATGACTCAGCTAGTTCTGAATTCTACCGGTAGATGGCTGCAGTTACTGGGTAATATACTGCTCCTATTTTTACAGACACGCGTCCAAGCTCCGCCGCTCTCTCCTGATTGGTCGGTAATGCACAACAGCTAGTTAGATTGTCGTAAGATGGCATCAGTTACTGGTCATTCAAGTTACAACTTCATTATTCAGCTGTCTAGATGTCAGAGGTGTTCTACCCAATGTGAAACCCACAAGTTATGCCGAAAGTAGATTAAATTACTTCATCCAAGCTACTATTTTTAAAATGTACTCATCCACAATTCAATGCTATTATTGGATTGATTCAACTTCTTTCAATGTTTATGAATTGGAATAAATTTCTATATGAGCTTCTTCTGGATACAGTTTTATAAGGAGGAAAATTTGTAATTACATCCAAATAAATAGGCTCTGACTTGGAGTCAGTGGCTTCGATAGAAATAACTCACATGAAGCAATACAAATAGCCAACTATTGCAGCTGTAGAATCCAAAGAAGCAGATTTTTAATTTTATTTGATACTGATCATTTACAACAGTAATTAGCCATTAATGGAAGGGTTTCTAGAGTCAGGTAGAAGACTCAAAAATCGGACGAAACTCTACTCGTTGGTAATACGCACAGAAGCGTGAAAACCAGTCGGACGAAACGCTACTAATTTCCAATTATGATGATTTACAATTTTGACGATTTGCTTTTAAAATTAGAAAATAAAAGTGAATGAACAATTTGACACGTTATAATAAAGTTTTAAATAAGAGAGCGAGTAGAAATATAAATGTGATAGAGAATCATAGAGAAGTAACCATCTTATAGTTTCCATAGTAATTTATAGTTTCTTACATGGAAAAAGTAGAGACAGAAAAAGGTTGCGTATTATTAAAAAGAAAATAACACGGCAACGGATTTTATAATTTCTTTCTTCAATCAACATAGACTTTCCACCGCCTCAGTTCATTTCATGTTACTCATTCTCATATCCTAACAGTGGAAAATTTCGAAACTATGAGGATACATTGTAAGATATGGAGATTATTGTAACTCTCCCATATAACCGAAATTATATAAACTAACTTTAAATTCTTTTCCAAATAAAATAAAATAAAAATAAAACAAATAACTTCAATGAGCATTGTAAGAGAGATTTTCGAGTTCAGGTACCTGAGAATTAGAATGATCATAGAAAAATGTGATCAACTTGATTGACATTTTGACATTGACATTTTTTCTAAATAAATTTCCCATTTTCATCACCACTCCCAACTAATATGACGATGAAAAGATAATTTTATCACTTATGCTATAATTGTGGTACATCAAATTATTTTCCTTCACTTTGATCATAAGAAAACATCATAATTCTATGACAAAAATAATAAAGTTCTTGTATATTTCTATTTTGCACATTGTAAATCTCCTACTGATTCCGCTGCAGTTATTATTCCACATCAAACACTAAATTTATATTCAATTCATTTCACTCAAGATTTTGTAGATAGTATTTGATTGGAAGGGATTATTTCAGTTGAGAATCGCAGTGGATGCAAGGATTCAAATGTATTAAAAATTTGAATTTATATTCAAATCTTATTCAAGGAATTGATGCTATTCAATTAAAATATAGGACGCGCTTTAATTAAGAAAATTTTCAAAGGGCTCTTCCAAAATAATTGCGTATAGCAGGACCCTTTTGACTTGTCAGAGAACAGTACAAATTATTCTATTGTGTCAAAATCACTGTTTAATTATTACCGAAACAGCTGATTTCTGAAAAGTTAAAAGGATCGTGCTATACACATTGCTCAGATACCTTTTCTTTTTGTTCAATAAAATTTCAAAAAACCAGCTAGAACAGATGCAAAAACCAGCTAAAACAGATGCGAAAACCAGCATGTCTTTAGTGAGGAAAACGTTTACTAGAGGGCATGGAACAAGGAAAACTTTTCAACAATCCTGTTAAGGGAGACTTATAAATACGAGCTGAGAATAAATTTGCATGCTCCTTTTGAGTGTTGAAAAGCTTATCAAAAAGCAAATTAATCTGCTTGAGGATCCAAATCGAGATATACGGCACAAACAATGGTTAGGATGTAACAGTGTTTATTAAGACTCACTAGTGGATAGAGCGTCACAAAGGAAATTTGAGCTTTTGTTCGAAAATACAATTAAATGTTCGGCTGCGCTGAAGATAAACGTCTCGACTCAATTGCAACAGTATTCGACAATATTTGCTGATCCAATAAAGATCTCTCAACGAGTCAGACTCGAAAAAAGCGATGCCTTTGTTGATTCAGACAGTTTTGGAAACGTTTCATCAAGGAGATTATTGTTCTTCCGAGTGGAAGTGAGTTTGATTTCAATTAACTTATTTCCGCCTGGATACAATATCCTCCATGTTGAAGCTAATATAACCTTTGGGATTATTTTCCAAATAACGAATGTATTCGAGGTACTGGTAAATTAAGTAGTCTTATCCTAGTTGTAAGATGACATCGTTAAAGAAGAATTGTATATGTTATCTCGGTAATGTTTTATTGTATATATTATGTGATATTAGAAAATGAGTTTGATTTGCTACTGACGGCGTGATTAATCCAAGAACTATTGAATCAATAACCATGTGTTTTCAAATGCAAAAAAAGTTATTGATTCAATAAGTTTATTGAACGACTGAAAAACCGGGTAATTGGAAAATAAATTTGAATTGAATCGATTTGCTACTGACGGCATGATTAATCCAAGCTTTCGTATACAAATTTGTTGAGAAGATAAGTTTGAAAAATAATTAAGTAACTCTTTTAACAGTAATAATCATTGATAGAAGGAGATGGGATATTGCAACTATTCAATTGCTTTTTAAATATGAATAATTTATTAAACAAAATTCCTAATTAACCTTCCGGCAGTCGCGCTGTTGTAAAAAGTACAACAGTGATAGTTTTTCTGCTGTACTATTAAAACTATTGAATGGAGTGGGGAACATGAATGAGTCACCTATGCTTTCTTCTTCTCTCAAGAAATCATCATTTCTAGACTTCTTTCAATATTTTAAAGTTAAATCACCATTTTTTGACTCAAGGAATCACCATCCACAGATTGACTTTTTCCAATGTCTTGATCTAATAAGATTGACAGTTTAAAGCTTAGAAATGGAAGAAAATATATTCGGCATCGCCCGCAACCCTTCCATATGTTGTAAAATTTTGAAGCATTCTGCATGACAAGTAAAGAACGGCATTGAAGGAATGTTGTGGCATGGAATGGAAGTGACTTATGAGACTTGAAAAGAACAGAGGATTTGTTAGAAATGTCTTGTATCAGCGAAATGCAGCCCTATTTAATATATAGGAGGAAGAGTATATCTTCTTTTCCACGTCATTAAGCTCTAAGCGACGTTTAACAAGATGAGATGGAAAATGCACAGCTAAGGGGAAATGAGCGGAGATGGAAGAATTGGGGGGAATGGATAAAAGAAAGGGATTGAACAATACAAAAGGAAGAGAAGAGAAGAAGGGGAAGTGGAAACCGTTTAGGTATAGCACGGTACGTTAAGTAGAAAGGCTTCCTTCAGGAGAGAAAGGCAATCTATTATCCAGCTGTAGAAAGTTGTCAACCATTGCTACTTACGTGTAACTAGAATGATCACTTACAACTCAAGAATACGATTTTTCAAAGATCAAAATAATAACCTACAACCCAAGAACGATATTCTCTTCTTCTTCTTCTTCTCCTCAGTATGCCATTACAGCGTTGGGATAACGATATCCTCTCGAAGAGAAATCCTCATTTACTTTCATAGACCGAAGTCTATCAAAATCGATTATTCAAAACTTGAGCGTTCACAATGATACAAGTTCGAATGTGGATTATGATAGTTATATAAAATCTTTCAAGGGGGATGTTCTTTGAGTGATTTTCCATTGGACAAACTTTAGTTATTTTTCGAAGAAAAATGATAACATGAAATTCCAATAACTTTAACATGTTATCATGAGTTTTGTTGGAGTTCAATATTGAGAATTTGCGGTTGTATTGTTGTTCAATCAGAAAACGTCATTTAACAGTTGCTAAGTTTAGTCTTCGATTGTGAATTTCAACCCGCATCGATGATTTTATATGATAACATCAAAAAAATTATGTATAATCTCATATAACATGACTCTTATGGGAGTAATTCAATTATACTAATGTAGTTTATGCAGTATGATAAAATGAGAGTGAACGTAACATGATGATCATGTACTATAAAACTGTTATAAGACAAGGAGAAGAACATTATAAAATAATTGGCAATAAATAGCAGGGATGAAGCAATACAAGGCTAATGAAGGTAATAAAGGAGAAACTGTTTCTGAAAAATATGAAAAGTGAATAAGAAAAGTGATAAAAATAACAGATGGAACAGAAAGAGAAAGAGAGTGACAGTGAGAGAGAAAGAGAGTGAGAATGAGACAGAGAAATAAATAAAGTGAGAGAGAGTAAACGGTGAACAGGGGCAGTGTGTGAGAGAAGACTGAGAAGAAGGTAAAATGTCATTTCTATCCATGGTGATTAGTTCCAATGAAGAAAATATTATAATTCTATCAAGAAAATAACTTAGATGCTCTATTCCTGCAGTGATTTGATAATAATAGTTTCTTTTTCCATTGGAATGCAATAGGTGAAAATCTCTGAGTTTCAATAAATTCATTCATTGCCACTAAACTGTCATCTACAGGTTTTCTGCAGAATGAATACACATCCGGTGATAGCAAGCCAAAGAAGCAGTGACAGAGACGTATTGCTTTAAGTTTGGCGCGCAAACTTCTAAAGCAAGAAAATATGGAGGGGATGGGGGGGAAGGAGAGGGAGAATAAGAATAAGAAGAAGAAGAGGGAGAAGAAGAAAAAGAAAGAAGAAGAAGAAGAAGGAAAAGAGAAGAAGAAAAGAAGAAGAAGAAGAAGAAAGAAGAAGAATAAGAAGAAGAATAAGAAAAAGAAGAAGAGAAAGAAGAAAAGAAGAAGAAGAGGAAGGACAAGGTGAAGAAGAAGAGAGAGAATAAGAGAGAGAAGTGGATGGATAAGAAGAGGGATAAAAGAAACACTCGATACGAGAAATATCGGAAGTAATAATAGTTGCAAAATTTAATAAACGACCCTGACTCGAAATTGATGGCGCAAGTTATATATAAAAAGCACACGAGAGGAATCACTATGGTGAGAGTACGGAAGAGAGTGTAAGCCATACTGGACACCCTGAAAAAATATTCCAGAAGGGAACAGATTGCACCCACCCACCAAAATACTTTGTTTCAAATAATTTTCAGAAGAATCGGTAATAAAGGGAAGATGGTAGGGAATGAGAGAAGAGAGAATTGAGAAGGAGTTAAGGGAAAGAAGAGGAAGACAGAATAAGTGAGACAGGAAATGGAAGTAGCGGTAATGGAGAAGAGGTAAAGAAAGAGAGGAAGGGATAAAGGGAAAGACGAGGAAGACAGAATAAGTGAGATGGAAAATGTCTGTAGTTTTTGGAAAAGTGTCGTAATTATTTCAAAGATTTGGAGAAATGATTAAAGATCACGAACGAAAAAAATTGATGAATTAGAAAAAGGGAAGAATGAAAAGGAGAGAAATAAATGGAGAAAGAGAGATATACGTAAAAGTTGGAAATTTGAGGGGTATTAAGGTGTGATAATGAGAATGAAAAAGAAATAACAATGCGAATTCATGATGGGAGAAGTGATAGAAAAAACTATAATGACTAATAACTAACTACTATGATAACTAATTACAGTTACAGGCATGTTAAGGTACGTGGAAATCAGGAGGAAAGTGTTAAAATTGCGAAAATTCAAACTGAAAATAGAATATTGGAAGATTATGAAGTAAAGAAGGAAGGGGGAAAAGGAAGAAGATATCTAACAGGGAAAAGCGATACAGAATATCAAGAGGAATGGAACAGGAGAGAGCGGGAAAAGATATCAAGAGAAAAATAAGAAAACAACGTGTAGGCGAGGAGTGAAAGAAACGAGAGAAAGAAGAAGAAAAAGAAAAAAGACAGGCGCTACAAAAGAGTATAAAATAGGACTTTAACAACAGCTGTTGATCGGCCGGAAAAAATGTTGTCTCAATTTTTTCCACTTCGTTTCAGATGGTGTGATAGAAGGCTTGGAACTACCAGCTTCAAGTCATCACCGGCCTGCGTGCTAAACTTTAGCGGAAAAATATTGGTCCCAGTTTTAACGAGAATCGTGCCAGAAGTTGTTCTGTGAAAGGGCTGCTGTAAAAACTAACCGAACATCAGTTTCAAACATCATTTTGTCGTTTTTCTACAAGCAACAAGCGAATCCCGCCCAACAATGAATGCACGCAAAGCGTGATTCTATATAATGACTTTTGTTCGGACAAAAATGTTCGGTCGAAAGTTTGTTAACAGCTGTAGAAAAATGTCACCTCATCAATGGGAAAATCCTAAAAAAAGTGATGAGTTTCAGGAAGTCTTTCCATTTCGATTTCATGAAATTTCTCTCAACTTGAATGGTGAACAAATATTAAAAGTCGTACCCCAAAAGGAATGGAAAAGAGATGAAGGATGTAGAATAGAAAGATGAAGAGTAAAGGGAATAGAGATTATGTTTCATTCTAACTTCAAACTACCTTGTCGAATTAACAAATTCATTTTGAATGAATTCGGAAAGATAGTCACCATCTACAATTAAGTATGGAAAAGGATGAAGAATGCTTGGTCATTTGTAAATATAATGTCTTCAATTAAAATGTGAAATATTCATTCTCATGTTGGGGCATTTGAATGGATGTTCATAATTCTGCATAAAAGGAATGAATTCATTCTGAATTCTTGTCAAGACAAGATTTTCTTTCATTTGAATTTTGAGCAAAATGCAATGCATTCTCATAACAAATTTGAATTAATGTGAAATAATTTGTCTTGTTGTTTCATAATCGAAAGACATTAGTACGGGAGACTCATCCGGAAAGACTAAAATACAGACTGTTAATTATCTATGTGAAAATAATTATGATTTGTACGAGTTTCATTCATAATTTTATTTGTAGTTTATGGAGTACATTTTTAAAAAGTTTTGAGCTCACGCCTGTTTTTTATTTTCTTAATATTTGTAATTCAGCTTTCTAAAGGGAGGTTTCTGCTTCTGCGGCTGAGTAGCAGACTCCGGCTACCCTTAGTCAAAATAGCAACTTTTTCAAACAATAAATTGTACCTACTCGTAGGCCAAATACAGAATATTTATAAGTTAATAATATTCATACTGAATTGTTTCTATTTTTGCATGGCTGTTCTTGTATATTCTCATTTCAAGTTTAAATTAGTTGCTTTTTTGACTAACGGTAGCTGGAGTCTGCTGCTCAGCCGCAGAAGCGAAAACCAACCTTAATAGGTAGAAGTTGAATATGTGCTCGCTTGTAAAAACGTTTCAATTCCTGTCCAGATCTATACAGTGGAAGGAATTTGAAAAATAAAACATATGTTGGTCACCATGGCGAAACAGATATGCGAGTTAGAGAAGATCTAACATTATTCCTTACAAATATTCATGTCATCTAATCGTAGCAACGGAGGACTTTGAATTGAAAAGCTTCAAACGAAAGTCTAAGAATAAGTGGAACCGTTGATGAGGTAGCTTCTCTACAAACGATGAAAGGAGACAGCTGATGAAAAATAAAAGAGGGGGAGTGGAAAATCCGGCCTACATCCTGCAAGAAATGTACACTTTTTTGATTCCTTTTGAACATTCACGGGTGGAACGGGGTTTGGGATTCCTGCTGAAGAATCTGGCTTCATTTTCATACGATAAGCTGAACATAAAGGCGAAAGATCTTTGTGATGGTCGTTCCAGAAATGAAGGCAGATAAAAAGTAGCGCATTCAGGGGCGAAAAATTCTGCGGCGCATCTTGGAACTATTAACGGGAAAAGGAGGGGAAGAGTATCTTCTATGGCGGAGTCGGGAGAACATTTTAATTGCTCTGTCGATTTTCTTTCCGTTTTTCAGGTCCGGTTTTTTGTCGTCATCCTTCCTGATATAATTAGAGTGCATAGACGTCCGATATTATTTCGAGGTAGGTACTCGATAAATCGGCAGCCATCAGTATAATTGAATTTCTGGTCTGACAGTCAGTTCTGATTGGGAGAACTTCTTCGACTAATTGGTAGATGCTCAATTAGAACGGACGTGATCGATTCGAATCGGGTGTGTGCTGTATTTTCAGGGGCATCTTTATTCTGTGAAATGAGCTGCTGTCTTCGATAAATAAAACTTAACATTTCAATATTAATCGTGGGTGACTAGGTTCACTACACATATTTTCTCCCTGAAAATGCAATAAATTGATTCTTGAGAGATGTTATCAATGACAGATATAATATACAGTTGCACAGACGTGCAACTGTATATTTAATGTAACCACCATTTTAATGACTGACGGTGTCAGTGACGGTGACGGTCTGACAATTTGATGTAACCACCGTCATAGCGATGACGTCTGATTCGTTTTTTGGTTCCGTTGGATGACATAATTTTGAGTTGTACAATGATACATGTTATTAAAAGTTGTACACAAAAAGTAATAGAAATAAATTTTTCTGATAACATTAAATAGTGAATCAATTTATGTTTTTGATCCAGTTTGTAATCTCGAGGTGGGTATTGGATATAATTTGATGACATTCCTCCCGACCTGCATCAAGGCCATTAGAGAGGGATCTAATTTCAAAATAAATTCACATGAAAAAGCACCGTTGCCACGTTCAAACCCTGAATAACGCCTCAGGAAAGTAATAAAATTATACAGCACTTGCTCGTCTTACTCTTCTTCTTCTTCCTATTCCTCTTCTTCTTCTTCACCTCCTTCTTCTCCTTCTTCTTCTTCATCATTTTCTTCTTCTTATTCTTGTTCTTCTTGTTCTTGTTCTTCATCCCCACCTTCTTCTACTTTCTCTTCTCCTCACCACCTTTTTCTTCCTTCTTCTTCTTCTCCTCCACCTTCTTCCTCTTTCTATTCTTCTCCTTCCTTCTTATTCTTCTCTTCTTCTTCTTCTTCTCCTTCTCTCTCCTCCTTCTTCTCCTTCTTATTCTTCTTTTCTTTTTCTTGTTGCTATTCTTCTTCTCCTTTTTTTTTATTGTTCTTCTCCTCCTTATTTTTCTAATTCCACCTTCTGCACTTAGATTCCACCATTATAGTAGATCCTTAAGCGTTAACATCCTACAAGAAGCACCACCCCTATTCTCGCATCCACACAAAGTGTGTTCGTCTATCTCATCTTGACGATACTACCCAACCAAGTCAAATTTTTCCCTCTTTCTCACACCATTTCCCGCTCCACCTATCTCGCTCTCTCTTACTCTTCCATCTTCCATCATCCTCAGCCTCGGATTACAAAGAACGGTATTCTTCTAATTGCATTTCTTACCTCAGTTCTTCGTATTTGAAGGCTTCTCATCTGCGTTGCACAGTATCATAGGAGAAATGGCCGTCCCGAGGCTATTTAATCCATCTTAGATTCAGCAGAGCTGTATAATGGAAAAGGCACTACCGTTCCGTCGCCTAAATCTCAGAAATTCCCTGCATAAATTACAGTTTTAAACGATTCGAGGCGGACTTTCGGATCGGTTTAATCTTTAAATGCTTCTGCTACCAAGAAGCGTTCGTCAAATTTCAACCGGCTGCCATCTTGGAATGAGAATTTTCTTCTAGTATCATCAGAATTTTATTTAAAATTCACCATTTGAAAGTAAAAAATTTCTGCTGGCAACATTAATCTAAAACCTGTGATGGATTTAGACGGGAATGAAATTAAGTTACATAAATTTATTTAGGGTTGTAGCCAATATTTTAAGGTGGGAGATTAACTTAAAAAGGTAATTCATTATCTTTCAGTGTCCAGCGAAGAAATACTTAAATACAAATTGAATTGAATTGAAAATATGAACTGAATTTATAAGTTGCTCTTGGACATTTTCTTTCAATCAAAAGAGAGATAAATTTTCTATCAATTCAATTTGTTAAGATTACAATATTCATTTGAAACCAAGTTTTTAATTCAATCACAAACTTGACTTGAAAATTCATGTCATTGATGATCAACATTTTATATGAATAAGTGAATATTTTTCTAAGTTTCAATTCATTATTTTCTCGTAGGCTAGGCCTAGTCAGCATAAAACATGAATTTTGTATACATTTACTCTATTCCATGCATAAGAAATATTTCACCAACGCATCAAATTTATGTCGTATTGTGACCATCATGTTAATGGTTCATGGGTTTTTAATAATCCAACTGTATAGCCTATATTATATGAAAATTTATCTGAATTTCTGAATACTAAAGACAGAATAGGAAAATTTAAAAGTGATAGACGGTAGTAATATAAAGATTAGACAGACGGTATTTGACTAGATTTACTGTGAGATTCTCAGTGCAGTGGAAACACTGAATAAAAGACAATTCAGGGAATAGTGTGACTTGATCCACTGTGCGTACCGTAACCACTATAACTGTCCTCCAGAACTCAATAATACATCTTTGCAGAGAAAAGTGGGCGATAAAACTAATTCGTGACGATAACAAAAGACAGATGGCAGCACTTGGAAACAACAAACCCCACTACAAGTCTAATGGCGTTCACTCGTGAAAGGTAACTTACTGTACAGCCCTGCGAGATTATAACCCACGAAAAAAATGAGCGCTCGTAATGTTGTATGAAGTTGAATTTATACAAATTACAGGACATCTATCAAGAAACTCCCCACAGATTTGAACAAGCTGTGTATGCAAATTTTTGAACACAAACAGTAGTGAGGAGTCGTCCATTCCTATAATTTATAGTAGCTGAATGAGGAGTCGTTTCACATCTCAGCATAAGAGGGCTGAGATGATAAAGAAGAGGAAAGAAAAAGGAAGAGGAAAATTATCAGGAAGATGAGGAGAGTGTGAAGAAGATATTCATGATGAGAAATGAGAAGAAAAAGGAAAAGAAAGAGTAAGAGAAAAAGGGAGAGAAAGAGATACAGGAAAAGGAGAAAAGAGATATAGGAAGAGATGAAGGAAGAGAAAGAAAAAGAGAAAAGAAAGATAAAAAGATAGAGGAAGTAAAAGAGGAAGAGAATAATGAGGTGGAGAATAAATTGGAAAGAATTGAGTGATGAGGGGGCCGAAGAGGAAGGAAAGAGAAGAATGATCAGAAAAATGAGGGGAAAGTGAGGAAGAGATTGATGATGAAGATGGGAGGATAGAAGGAGAATAAGATGATGAAGAATGGACTGAAAGACAATAAATGAAAAGGAGGAGAGAGAAGAAAGTGATCGTTGAGGAAGACATAGAGAAGAAAATATAATAAAGAGAACAACGGGGAGTAGACTGTGTAATAAGAAAGAAGAGGAGAAAAGAGAGGGCAAAAACGATGTAGAATAATGAAGAAAGGATATTGAAGTGATTGGAAGAGATATGAGGGAGAAGATTAATTTATTGAGTAGAATGTGATGAAGTAGGAATTTTTAACGAAGAGACAGAAAGAAAGGACAGGATGAAAAAGAGGATAGGAGAAGAAGAAAGAAAAGAAGGAGTACAGAAGAAGAAGAAAAAGGAATAGAATAAGAAAAAAGAAGAATAAGGAGGGGAAGCATAAGAAAACAAATAGAGAAGAAAAAAAAGGAAAATGATAAGAAGAAAAAGGTAGGAAAGAAGAAGAAGGAGAAGAAGAAGAAGAAGAAGAATAAGAAAAGAATAAAAGAAGAAGAAGAAAGAAGAAGAAGAAGAAGAAGAAGAAAAAGAAGTGAAAGGAGAATAAAGAAGAAAACAAAAAACTCCAAGAAAAAGTGGAGGTGAAGAATACAAGAGTAATCGTGGAAGAGGAAAAAAAGGGGAAAACCTTGTGACAAAGAAGGGGTTGAAGGATAAAAAAGAGTATAAGAATGACATAAGGAAGACATTTTCGTGAGCGTAGGTTTGAAATGGTGACAGGGCAGGATGTGTCGAAGTAATATTTTCACCATTATGGAAATTTCTTTCTGTAAGCGCCTCGAGTAATTTCCTCCAGAAGAGGAACATGAGAAAAAGAAGAAGAATGTGTTTATACGTGTGTGCGTGCATGCATATGCAAGCAGAACATGAGCGTATGTTATCTCCATAGAAAAAACCCAAACCACCGTGGTTACGATTGAGTTTCAGCTGCAAGTCTAGACCGTGGCATACTGAAAGATTTATTCAAGATTTTGATATCGTGCTAGAATATTGATTCTGATCGGGTCTTTCTTGTGTATTCATTCTAGATATGGTATCCCAGTTTGGAGAGACTTACAATGATTTCATGAAGGACGTATTTAACTGAAATTGGATGTACATTAAATACAATTACATAAATAATGTAATTATAATGATTACATAAGTACATTCAATAATATACATGGAATAGAATAAACATTTCATTTCCTTCAAGAAGAATATACATGAGAACTAATATAGATTGCACAAGGTCCTCTATCTATCCTTGTTCATAAACTTAAATGTTTTCAACGATTTCATAGTCGAAAGTACTAGATAATCCAAAATACTAGTCTGTCCACAAGACCAGATAATAGTTGTATTTATTTTTATTGGAGTGATGAAAATACATACAGGTATTATAAAGACATACATGTATTATTTTATTTCATCAAAGAATCAGAGTGGTAGTTTATTAAATAATGTCAATCATTAATTCAAAATCATCTCAGACATAAAGAGATTCATATTTCCAGTGATTTGACATGGATTATGAGTTTCTATAATCAGAGATGAAGACAATCATACACAAAAAATTCAATATTCATTTAAAAATGATTGAAATCCGTGAATAAGATGGAATAATATTATAATTGAGCAAATCAAACTCACCAAACATCCTAAGTATCGGATTCTCTTACCTGGAAATGAAAACAAAAATTATTATTATAATCAAAAGCTAATAATTTGAACACGATTCAAAAACATAAGAATGATAATAATGGTATTCTAAACAACTCACATTAACTTAATTACATCTTACTTACGAAGCGAAAAAATAAGGCAATATTAGATTCTTATTCATTTTTAAACATGAGTTTACGTGGAATTCAAGAGAGATTCCAATAACTTTCAAATGATTGTTCTAGTTAGTAATGTAACTTCTAGTTGATAATTTATAAACTATAAACCATTATTTACAAGAATTCAGGATTAAGATATCATTATTATTGATTGTGTATGGCCGAGCTTAATGATCATAACATCAAGTCTATTGTTGTTCAGTGTTCAATCCTTCCATAATCAGATGTAATGCAATACTTCAATGATCACCACATCAATTGTTTTGGTGTTCAATCCTTTCATAAGCTAATGTAATGCAATAATTTAATAATCATTACATCAAGTCCTTTGATGTTCAATCCTTTCTTCATCTGATGTAATCCAATACTTCAATGATCACCACATCAGTAGTTTTGGTGTTCAATTCTTACATAATCTATGTAATGCAATAATTTATCGATTATTACATCAAGTCTTCTGGTGTTCAATCTTCTCATAATCTGAAGAAATGCAATAATTCAGTGATCACCTCTTCACATTAATCACTTCATACCGTCACTCAGTCCCCCTATTTATTATTCATACAAAAAACTTGTCCAATCACTACAGCTGTAGATACCTCACCAATCCTGCAATGAATGGAGACTCCTAATTGCGGATTAGACCTCTTCTTGAAACGAAATAAGTCCATGAATATAGAGCAGAGACTCAGGTTCGAACGTGAATAAACTATGAGAAGTTGCGAGAAAGTTTTTTAAGATATTCAAATCATATTCATGACCAGGGCACTGTCACAAACCAACATTTACACTGTGCATGGGAATTCATAGTCCCCCTGAGAAAGGTGAAGAACTGAAAAAGAACTGATCAAGTGCTCCAGACAGGTTGATAAGGTCAGTTGATGGAATACAGATTTCTCCAGTTTTCGGATACACAAGAACTCATTCTTGCTAGAGGAAGTGAAACTCAGGGAGAGTGGTTGTTACATTTTTATGCCTGATTCAGCCAAAGATTTGTGAACTTCTGAACATTCTTGAAAGCCAAGGTAGAGGAAGTGAGAGTCGGAATGAAAGTGCTTGTTACATTTTCAGCCAAAGAGTTGTGAACTTTTGGAGCTTGATTGCCTGTTTGAAGTTCATGATGATGAAGTGGTGATAAAAAAGTAATAAAGTCATGAATTGAATGGAAAAGTGTCAGGAGCGAATAGAAGAAAGTGGTCCGTTATTTTTCCTCGATTGAAGGCTTTTGCATGATAGATGTTGTTCATTCTCTTTCAATCATTTGGTTTTCAAATAATTAATTTGATGAAATTTATCCTATTATTTATATCCTATTATATTAAGCGAGCAATTTCTGTATGTTTATATGTTTATATATATGTTTGAATGTTTATATGTTTGTATGTCCAACGGATCTCGAAAACGGCTCTAACGATTTTGACGAAATTTGGAATATAGGAGGTTTGTGATATAAAATTAGTTTGCGCCAGGTCTCATCCCTGGGATAACTCGCTGAAGGACCTTAAAAGGGAAAACCGATCCTTTAGGAATCAGCTGACAGCAGAAACAAATTTCCGTCGGCTGTGAATGATGAGAAAGAGTGAGAGTGGTGATTGTGGGAGTGAGACAAGATTATTTCAGCTGCTGAGACAATGCATTTCAATCACATGATCACTCATGAAATACACAACTACACTAACTTTTTTGGTATAACCAGCGGTTTGATTACTAGAATTGAGAAAAATATCGAAACACATAAGCTGCTCCTATTCCCCTTTTTATTTCTGATTCTTATTTATCTATAGAAAATTAAAAGGAATTAGATTTTTTGAAAATATTCCATATTGTACGGTATTGTTATTTTTAAATTTGAGGCATGAAGTTAGCCATGTGATCTGTTTTATTTATTTGAGAAAAATCGTCAAGAGTTCATCAAAACAGCTGAGCTAAAATTGTTGTAGCAGGAATATTTTAAATTGCCAGAAAACAGCTGATTGATGTACGCTCGTTTACTGACGTTAAATCAGTTGTTTTCTGACAAGTTGAAATGATATATCAACCCATATTATTATTTCTATGAAGCAAAATTTTATAAGTGCGATTTTTTAAATGATATGCATTCAAATTCGATTATTCATAATATTTCGAAAGCTGAGATTGATTTTTTTATAGTGCAATGATGATTAAGTGCATAAGACTGATGGCTGTACTTAAAAAATTGTTTCATTTCATTCCTTTTTCCCTTCAAACTTTCATTCCTGTGCCTTTGTAGGCCTATCCCCGAGCAGAGCTCGGTACCCCGATATCCTATTATATTAAGCGAGCAATTTCTGTATGTTTATATGTTTATATATATATGTTTATATGTTTATATATATGTTTATATGTTTGTATGTCCAACGGATCTCGAAAACGGCTCTAACGATTTTGACGAAATTTGGAATATAGGAGGTTTGTGATACAAAAATTAGTTTGCGCCGGGTCTCATCCCTGGGATAACTCGCTGAAGGACATTAAAAAGGAGAAATTGATCCTTTAAGAATCAGCTGACAGAAGAAAGAAATTTCCGTCGACTGTAAATGATGAGAAAGAGTGAGAGCGAGTGAGTGTGTGAGTGAGACAAGATTATTATTTCAGCTGCTGAGACAGTGACAGAGAATCAGCTGACAGGAAGAAACAATTTTCCGTCGGTTCTTGATGTTGTTGGTAAAACCAGCGGTTCCATTACTAGGATTGAGAAAAATATCGAAACACATAAGCTGCTCCTATTCCTCTTTTTTCTGATTTTAATTTATCTATAGAAAATTAAAAGGAATTTGAAATTTTGAAAATATTCCATATTGTATTGTTATTTTAAAATTTGAGCCATAAAGTTAGCCATGTGATCTGTTTTTATTTATTTGAAAAAAAATCGTCAAGAGTTCATCTAAACAGCTGACCTAAAAATAGTTATCAACCCATATTATTATTTCTATATGAAGCATATATAGAAATAATAATAGTGGTAAAATATTTTTTAATGAAAATAATGAAGTATTATTACTACTATTATTACTACTACTACTATATGAAGCAAAATTTTACCACATGTGCGATTTTTCAAATGATATGCATTCAAACTCGATTATTCATAATATTTCGAAAGCTCAGATTACTTTTTTTATAGTGCAATGATGAATCAGTGCATAAGACTGATGGCTGTACTTTAAAAAATTGTTCAATTTCATTCCTTTTTTCCTTTAAAATTTCCATTCCTGTGCCTTTGTAGGCCTACCCTCGAGTAGAGCTCGGTACCCCGATATTCTTTAATATTAAGCGAGCAATTTCTGTATGTTTATATGTATATATGTTTATATGTTTGTATGTCCAACGGATCTCGAAAACGGCTCTAACGATTTTGACGAAATTTGGAATATAGGAGGTTTGTGATACAAAAATTAGTTTGCGCCGGGTCTCATCCCTGGGATAACTCGCTGAAGGACATTAAAAAGGAAAAAACTATCCTTTAGGAATCAGCTGACAGAAGAAACAAATTTCCGTCGGCTGTAAATGATGAGAAAGAGTGAGAGCGAGTGAGTGTGAGTGAGACAAGATTATTATTTCAGCTGCTGAGACAGTGACAGAGAATCAGCTGACAGAAGAAACAATTTTCCGTCGGTTCTTGATGTTGAGAGAGAGTGAGTGCGAGTGAGAGAAGATTATAATTATCAGCTGTTGAGATAATTCGTTCATCTATTTTTCGTTTATTTTAATTTATCTATAGAAAATTAAAAGGAATTCAAAATATTAAAAATATTCCATATTGTATTGGTATTTTCAAATTTGAGGCATGAAGTTAGCCATGTCATCTGTTTTTATTTATTTGAGAAAAGTCGTCAAGAGTTCATTAAAACAGCTGATTACTAACCCATTTATTATTTCTTATTTCTCTGAAACAAAATTTTACCACAAAAGCAATTTTTCAAATAATATGCATTCAAACTCGATTATTCATAATATTTTGAAAGCTGAGATTAATTTTTTTATAGTGCAATGATTATTTAGTGCATATGACTGATGGCTGTACTTTAAAAAATTGTTTAATTTCATACTTTTTTCTTTATAATTTCCATTCCTGTGCTTTTGTACTCCCGAGCACAGCTCGGTCCCCCGATATTAATTATAATACGACTAATTAAGTCATACATACAGACATATACATACATGGCTAGATACAGAAAATTAATGCATGCACACTATATACAACATATTATATAATTATACAAGTATTTGAAGATAACATAATATTATACATGAATTTCAAAATAGAGAATCTTTTATAAGAATGTATCATTGAAAGATTACCTGTAAAGGAAATTTTGAAGTATACCCTCTGATTTTCAGGGGCAACTAACTTGAAGCATGCTGGTATACATGGAGCATACTACATACAAGTTAATTTAGTTCTTGATTGCACCCACACAAGCTGCAAAAACCACCTACGCAGTCACACGCACGCACACTCACAAGCATCAGCTGTTGCACTTCAGCTCACAAAGCTAACCCTTAAGTCACACTTACCGCAGCTCATTTCAACAACCCTGTAATTGCGGAGCTGGTGCCTCTGGCTGAATCATTATACATTTTCTCTTTCTCCCTCACTTATAATCTCTCCCACTTTTTCTCTTCCTTTATCTTACATTCTCCACTCCTCTGCCTCTTCAACACTTTTTTATCACTTTTCTCTCCGTCTATCTTACATTCTCCCATCTTCCTACAACCGTACACGAATCTTTTCATTCTCGTACACACCCTTTCTCTTCTCCAGGCTCTCATTCTATCAAACACACTCACTCTTCCTCAATTTCCACTTTTTCCTCTTTCTCAGTACCTAATTATAAATTTTGTCTCCCTCTCTGCTTGCAGAGACACACACACTTTTTCTCTCCGACTAATTCATATTTCCCATTTTCCTACAACCAAACCTGTATCTCTTTCATTCTCGTACATAATCTTTCTCTTCCTCAAGTTCTCACTCTCTCACACACACATACTCAGTTTCTAACTCTTTCTCTTTCTCAGTAATTATTTTGTTTCTCTCCCTCTCTGCTTGCTCTCAATTCCGCACCCATATTTGTTCAACACTTTTCTCGAGACAACTGGATTTTCAACACTTGGGTATAAAGTTTCCACTTCTAAACGTAATCTCTCTCTCACAAGTCCTCCATATTTCTCTCTCTCAACTTGTCTTCTTCTCTCTGAATTCATTCCTCCTCCATTCTCTTATTCCTTTTTACTTTTCTGTGAATGATTTCACTTTTCTGTAAACGAAAAGTTTGCAGAAAAGTGAACTCTAGCAGTACATTTTAATGCCAACAGATAGCACCACAGATACCTATTTTCCTTTTTTATTACTTCTCTACCATTTGATTACTTTTGAAAAACAAATGGAGGCAGCAGAAATTCGATTTATTATCTTTCGTTTGGCGCAAACCGCATCAAAATCGGTTCACTCAAAGTTCTCTACGAACTTTCTTTCCAAAATTACACGGTCACCAAAATGTTCTAATATAGATGATCGTAAAGATATCTTGAGTGTGTATACCTTACATAATAAGCTGTTGCTTCAAAGTTATTTCATTGGATGGCATTCAATGAGATTTGATTGATTTGAGCAGATTTGACATACTGCTCAATATATATATATATATATATATATATATATATATATATATATATATATATATATATATATATATATATATATATATATATATATATATATATATGTATATATATATCGTATGAGAACACTTATATCGGTTTGAAGTCTTAATAATATTCAACTAATGTCAATAACTGAATCGTCATATATTATTATGATTCGTCAAAAAGTTTAAAAAAATTATAGGATATATATGTTATATAATACATACAATTTGAGGTAAATAGATAACATTTGATAGATTTCTACATCCAGTTCTTCCAACCACTGCAGTGCATCAGGTGTTCAAGTTATGAGCTCCTCTGTGGCACCTTCAAAAACCTATGTCTAGGACATTCGTGAAAGATATGTCTCATGCTCTGTTTCTCTGCTCCACATTCGCATTCAGCGGTCTCTCTGTAGCCACACCTATGTAGAAACTCTCCCTTTTGCCCATGTCCAGTACGGATTCTGTTCAATTTAATACGGATTCTGTATAGTAAAATCAATAAGTCTCCATCCTTTCCTATCCATAATGATCTTGCCAATTTGCCACAGAAACGGCTGAAGTCCAGGAAACCAACCTACGATTCTGTCAATCAAAGTTTCAAAGTCCAAGAAACCTGGGACGAAGAATGCCGAAAGTTTACACTTTCATTAAAGGATTAAACATTAGAGCAAGACCCCCAGGATTCAAGCTACCTCGAAGAGCATGGACTGCTCAATAAGATCGTGTTAAGAGTATTTAGAGAACTTAGAATATTCAGAAATGGAGTTCGAAGTCTGAGTTTATCAGAATGCTAGTTTCAGAAACTGCTCTTCGAGAAAATCCACGGAAAAAAGAAAAGGAGAAGAGTATCAGTAGCTGAAGAGTTTAAGAGAGAGATTGATGTATCACTGGTCGGAATCAACTGTTGTAAGCGAACTGAAATTGAAAAATTCGTTTGAAGAAAGTTTTGAATCGACAAAGCGACTTTTCCAATATGAAAACTTTAGGACTGCGCCGCAACCGAGCTCCGTTTAAAAACTTAGCACTCTTGATAATTAGTAGAAATGTTGGAGGGCTCCAACTCCGAAAGTTCGTCCGAGTTTTTCTCGCATAGACGAGACTTCTTGAAATACAGTTACGGCCCAGACACATCCCGAAAGCTTAAACGTTGCTATAGGCACCCCTCGAATAATCCAATTTCGCTCAGTTCTACTTTATCAATTTGTACCAGTCAAAGTGTTACTGAGAATGTAGCTTGGAACTTTATCAATGCTGAAAAGCCCACTTTTCTTACGTCAGATTATGAAAGGATTGAACACCAAAGTAATTGATGTGATGATCATTGAATTATAGTATTACATCAGATTATGGAAGAATTGAACACCAAAACAATTGATGTAGATCTTGGATGAAGAAACTGGCAGAATGTCATTCACTTTTAAATATAAAGCTGATTGAGAACCTATTTTACCTGGAATGTTTCACTCTTGTATTCTTTTTCATCCCAAAAACCTAGATCACCTAGATCCTTGAAACGTAGATAGTATAAAATGATCAAAATTTTTACTTTCCAATATAAACACTATGTGTAACTGATTTAGAACCTATTCACCCAACATACTATTTCTCTTGATTCAATTCTTTACCCATACAAATCTAATATTGCTTCAGGATTATCAATTATTTGGAGAAAATGAAGAACCCAAAAGCATTGCCAGCAACAATTAATCTGAGAATAGGCCAAAAAATTGGAAGATTAACGATTTATGGGCCAGTGAATAGGAGTATCCGATTAGATTAGTGATTTAATAAGCGACTTTGGAATTTTCTAGACAAATAATAAATTTCCCATAATAAAGCAACAGAAAGCACTATTTATTCGTCTTCCACTATTTGATAAGCTGGGCAAATAAAGGGAGTGGTTAGAACATTACTTCCTTCAAAAGACTATAGAGTATTATTCTTCTTATTCCTTTTCCTCTTCTTCTCCTTCTTCTTCTTCTTCTTCTTCTTCTTCTTCTTCTTCTTCTTCTTCTTCTCCTCCTTCTTGTTCCCTTCATTTTTCAAGTGTAACATTAAATAAAATGCAATAATCTAGAGTCAGCGTTGCACTAGTTCGTGTGAAAACGCTAGTAAATGCACCAGTCTATAAAGTTGGTGAAAAAATGCTTTGCAATATTATGCAGTGTCTCATAAATATTAAAAACATACAATATTCCGCGCCGTGAATGCTTACATTTAATAGTTTACGGCACTAATAAAAACGGAAACTCATGTACAAAATTCAACATCGAAGATTGAACTGTAGTTTCCATGGAGGGTTTTCACAATGTTGAGATTTCATACTTTGTGGTGGTGGAAAGAGCTAAGCCGTAAAACAGTGCATCATGAAAATACAAATGTGACCCCCGCAATGCGCTTAAATGATGTTCATGTCTCTGAAATATTACCTACCCACTTTTCGTGTGTTGTTACCATACAGCCTGACTGCATATTCAATTACTAGCAAGAGGCTACAGAAGCGAGGGAAGCAAGGAAACTGTATATGAAAGAAGGACAGAATAAGCGGAGGGGTGGGGGTGGGAACAGAATAAGTGGAGGGGTGAGGGTGGGAGGCATAAGTAGAACAAAAAGCTTGACAACGTTTTCAACAAGCAAAGCCGGATTTTGGTAGCAGCTAAGTTTGTGATTTCTCTGGAGTCTCGAATAAATCGTCAGGGAGTTGCCGTCGTTTTGTACAAGGAATGCGATCAAATATTAATTCAAGTTTACAAACTCTAATACACCTGCTAATCTGTACAATCAATAGTTGCCTTGCCTGCTGGAGCAATCAGTGAAGCAACGATTAGAAAACTTCATCGTTCCGGAACAATTTCAGTTCTGAGCGCTCAGTTTCAATTCATGATTTCCTTCTTCAAAAAGAAATAATATTTGAAACAAATCTTGAACAATCCCGTAGTTAGCATCTCAATGAAGAATAAAGTTTGATTATGTCTGAATATTTATAGTTTCCTAGTTTCAATTCAAATCACCGATACAATGAAATCGTTCTTTATTATCAATGTCTGTAACCTCAAAATCTCCTATTTCCATGTACTTCATCATTCTAAGATATTTTCTTCCATCCAATTTTATTTTTTGAATAGCTCATACAATACTGTTGGAAAGCTAGGCATCATTATCTTCAAAGACTATTCTAATCCTCAAGATATAATAATTGTCTCTGATATCATTGGAGGTATCAAAGAAACAAATGTACACTAAGATTAATTCAATTTGGCACTTCGAATTCTATAGATAGATAGAGAGGTATTATTTCTTTGCCATCGTACTCTACGGTCATCAGCAACATTAAGAAATAATATCTCTCTATCTACCTATTTAATGCCAAGCGTCAAATTAAATTAATCTAAGTGTAACTAGATGATTCATTAGAGCGCATCATACCTTTGAATACGCTGTATTGATGATTAGAATGATGCATCATATCGGGAAGAGAAGAGTTCATAAAATGATTTCTAGACAGAGTTTCAATGAAATCATGACATGCAATTGAGTGCAATGTGATGAGTATCAATCGAGTTTTCATGATTGTCGAGGTAGAGCAAGATAGACCTCCATAACGCAAATAACAGAAACGGAGAACATTATTCATACAATTGCCACCTGAAACAATTAATCGATCAATCATTGAAGCGATGGGTGAACTCCACTGCGATAATAGCGTGATTACCCCTGTTGCAGTGAGAATTTCCCACCTTCGGGCACGAATTAATGTACAGATGTAAATTACTTTGACAGGCTGAAGGGTTGAGAGGATTTATATCACAATAAAAATCCGTGTTCGCATTCCAAATGCTCACCTCCTGTTCTGGGGCAGTTCTCATTTTCCCTCATTCAGCCATAAATTCCAAAACACGTCATTCTGCTCACTCACTGCAATTCACCTTTCCATCACTCACATCACTTATGGCTGCTACTTTACTTATTTCCCCTCCCACTTATTTCCCCCACTTCTTCTATTTACTCTCTCACTCACCTCTACTATCCCACTCATCCTCTCTCTTATTTATACATTAATTATAAGTATAATTACTTATAAGACCTCTTATTACTATAAGAAGTTCTCTTATTCTCTTCAAGTTCTCTTATTACTATAATTACTTATTACATAATATATTACTTATCTCTTACTTATAAGTCCTTCCCACGACTTTATAATATATTGGTCACTACAACTCACTACCCCTACAAATCCCTACTCCTCACTTATCCCTACAAATTACTGATAATAGCTACCTATGATATTCACCTATTATCCCACTCAATCACTTATTTCCACAACTGCACTCTCACTTGTTCACTTTAAAGGAGCGGGGACACATTGCCAGTCCAGTGGAACCCAGTTGACTGGCTCTCAGATTATTTCTAAACTTGCAGGAACGGAAACGCTAATTTATTCTTAAAAATGTTATTATTGGTGACATAAGCGTTTTATAGTATCATAAATGGCATTCATTTTCATAAATTATTATTAGTATTATAAATAAGTTAAGTATTCCCAGTCGAATGGAACCAAATAGTAGACTTATTTATAAAAATATCAGGCCTATATGACTAATTACTACTTATACAACTTCTGCATGATATTAGATTACCTGGAATATCAGCACGTCAAGAAAGACATTTCATTGTATATGGCACTTCATCCCAATCACAGAGAATAGAAATAAAATACTTCATCTGAAAAGCTTTTCGCTCCTGTCTAAAATTACTCTTCTATTTTTGTTTTTTTTATAGGTGGAATCATTTGTGGTTATTACTTGCTTGTAGTTTTGGTTTGGTTTTAGCAATCAACTGCAAAGCTGTTTATGAAGCTGAAAATCTCAAGCCAATTTTTAAGTAAGAAATGGTCTTGAAATAGTCTAGACTGTAAAAATTGCAGAATTATGTCCCAGACGTAAACTAATTTCAGTTTATAGAGTATGATTCAACACCTAATTTCTAAACAAAGTCTCTAGTTCAAGAGATGTCTTTTCTGCAAAATCAAAGCTTATTTGAAACGAAAAGAAGATGTGTAACGAGATCACATATTTTTATAGGACAGAAAAAATAGTCAACCTGAAAGTTTGTGCAGTTGTTGGTCAGGCAAATTTGAAAATTCATTTCTGTTATTGATTCTTTGGTGATGTTTTGTTGCGAATACCCCTTCCCAAGGAAATAAACCAAGTCCAAAGTTGCAACCCTACTCATCCCGGCGTGGAAGTCTCAGCGAATTCCCTGAGGAATGCTGAGAACAGTGGAGCACATTGCTGCAAACCAATGCCAACGATGCAAAGACTTAACCTCAAACTGCATGCAGGAGAACAATGTTCGCGAGCAACATGTTTGTGGTGAGAAGAGTATCTGCATGTTATCACTCTTGACCATGGTCTACGATTTCAATCTCGAACAATTTTGATTCCGCGAGAGTTGCCAGTGATTGTTGATTCGCACGTTTCAATAAACAGGAATCTCTCAAAGAACATTTGAGTGGTATGGAGAATGTGGAAGATTAGAGAGGCTCACAAAACTCATACCAGGAATTGGAACTTCCAGTCTTATCCAGACGATGTAATTTAATATTCTCTGGAAACCTTGCATTATATCTGGTTCAATGGAAATGATTCGCAATGTGGGCCTAGGCTACATATTTTTTGGGCTGGAAATTTGTGTTTGAGACTGCATTATTATTCTCAAAATTCGGAAGAGAAACAGTTTTGGGCTTAGTCTGTTTTTTCTCTCAAATCATTTTGTCATGATTTATGTATAATAAATAAATTGAATTGAATTGAATCGTCTTAATGTCTTTGGTTCAATGCGAACCTACTTCGTCACTATGCAAATGAGAATCACATTCATATGTAGAATATCAGACAAGATTAAGTTGTATGATGTTGTTATGTATATTATCTGTGATAGAATGTAGAGACTTCTCCTAGGAAACATAACTGGTTGCGATTTTATCTCTCGAATTACAGAAATTTTGAGAAATTTCCACTTTGAAGAAAAGAAAAAGAAAATTTTGATATCAGGAAATTATTCTGTGAATCACAGATTACAACTACTATCTACAAGAGCTAAAATGAAGTTAATGAAAAAGTTATCAATCTCATTACTGATGTAAGTTGTCAGCTTCAATGTAATAGAACTCAAGTGTACATGGAGAGATAAATGGGAATAGTTTAACGAATGTTTCCAATAATTTGAATCAAGAGCTGAGAAACCTACAATGGTTTCGCCAATGTTTGTATACACTTTAACAAATGTGAATATTTTGGAAGTGTTTCACATGAGATCTATTCTGAATTTACTGAGATTTGAAGCCTTTTTTTGAATTTTCTTAGTGGAAAAAGAAGTAGAAACTCAACTAGCAAGTTACAAAATCGCAAGAAGCGAATAATGTCGCTGTGATTACAGGAGTTGTACAAACAGCAGTTTCTCAAGACTCCTGCGCCAGATAAAACACATCTGCTTGCTTATTCCATTATCTCACGTATCTTATTTACTGCACTTCTTAATGTTTGTTCAGATAACTTTCAACAACAATGAATGTCTGTCAATGCCGTTGAAAACCTATAAACTTCTGCCGTGTATTAGGTACTGTATATTTACTGTATATTTTCTATCGGAATGGGACAACTCGCCGCGGCCAACTCGCCGCGGCCATCTCGCCACGGCCATCTCGTCGCGGCCAACTCGCCACCTGGCCAACTCGCCGCGGCCAACTCGCCACCTGGCCAACTCGCCGCGGCCAACTCGCCGCGGCCAACTCGCCGCCGGACCAACTCGCCGCGACCAGCTCCACACAAGGACTGAAGCCTTTAGAAAAACGTGCATTCTAAGGAAATTCGGCAAAGCTACACATTATCCTCTGTAATTTGACACATATAACTTGAATCTCGGTTCGGTAGTCACTATAAGAGTGACAAATCACCAATTTTTACAACTTTTTACAATGGAATGCTGTTTTCCAATAATGAAATGTATATAAATGAATTTAGTTTTTGTACCTTTTAACATATTTTAGTTGCGTTTTCAATACATTAGTTTGATTAGTGAATTAAAAATTAATTTATGTATCATGTCGAATTGCTAGCTGCATCTGAATATCCCTGAAAAGTGGCGACAAATGCCGGGAGAATCAGTCGTTATAAGAACTGGTCGCGGCGAGTTGGTCTTGCGGCGAGTTGGCCCGGCGGCGAGTTGGCCGCGGCGAGTTGGCGGCGGCGAGTTGGCCGCGGCGAGTTGTCCTAGACCCATTTTCTATATATTTCGTATGCTCATTAAACGAAATAATGATTTTCAAGCTACTTCTACAAACGGGAAATCTCGACAAGAACATTTTATCCTTGATAGGATAATTATTGCAATCAGGGATGATGAGGAGATCAAATTTTGAGCCTAAAGGTTTCATGGCCCACTAACAACCTGGCTAAATCATTTTTGAGTTCTCATTCGGTAACAATCAGTCCTAAGGGGTAATTTCGTTGAAATAATCATTATTTTTGATAATCAGACATCAACTGAGGGACTTTCAAGTGCAAACCTTCTCTTCCATGCTCTTTCCCAATTCTACATTCAAAACTCTAAATTAGAAAAAGATTCGTCACTCATATCATCATCGAATATTCACTGTACCCACGGTAAAACAAATCTTTACCAAATTCTTTAACTGACTAGATTGTACGCCAGAATTCAATTTTTATTTTTATTTTTCATGTAGTGCATTGAAACAAACACGATTGATTCAGTTATTCAAGTTTATAATTTTTTATTACTCTTGATGGATGGCCAAACAATTTAGAGTTGATTAGAGTCATCCAGTATACCTTTGTCAATTTTAACAAGATTCTTCTATGGGAAACGATCATACTGTTCAACAAAGGTCTTTTCACTTGTGTTCTCGTGGTGTACTGGATAAAGAGTTATGTCCTTTCAGCATGTTAATTTCAGCGAGATCGGCTAGACTATAACGAGACCCAACGTGCTCAATGATGGTAGTTATAGAGAAAATTATTACTTTCTCTGGGAATAATTTAAACCGCTCGCTAGAGAGCGTTGGTAGCATACAGCTAGCATCCGACATTTTCTATTGTTCGAGCTCTTCTAAACCCCCCATCCACACCCACCATCCCTTCAACCCTCTTCATCAATCAACCCCCAACCCCCCTCCCATATCTGCGTTCCTTTTCAAGAGCAGTGAATCAGAAAATGTCCCGTCCGTCCGTTGAAATTTGCATTAACAAGAGTCGTTACTATAATTCCGTGCAATGCGAACTTTGATTTGAGTTGTCTGTTATTCTCTTCATTTCTATTCAGCAAAGGTTTCTGTGATTAATGGACCGAAATCAACAGATTGTTCGCAGCGTTTTCTCTTCTCAGTTAGTTTCCACATCATCGAAAATTGAACGGCATTTCCATTGTGATAGCAGAGCCAGAATAGAAATACTTTCAGGTTTCAGAACCATCCAATCAAATCTCCAACTAACGTCGATCAAAGTTTAATCACCGATCTCTGGGTGGAGTTATAATTGCTAGAGATTTTAATTTTAATTTTTACAGGCTTATTCCTTTTTTGTATTAAATGTAAGAATTTTTGTAAGTTGTGTTTGTAAATGTTAAATAAATCTATTATATTGGATAACGTTCGGCGCATTCCTTTCTACTGTACCTCCACCACTGCAAGATTTGATGTGAAATCTAGAGGAAACTCACACTGATACAAGTCGGTTGCAATGATACTGTATTCCCAAACGATACAGTACTGAGCAAGAATGTGGCACTTTGCGCTGCACGGGATAAACTCGTTAATTTGAATTTGATTCGTGTAACTGCTGTAATATTTGGATCATAAAAAGTGTTATCGATTGTAAAATGTTCACCAAATTAACTGTTTCTCAATTTCTCGAGTTAGTTTACTATTAGTGTCCTACTTAGTTTCTTAATTGATTTTGTAAGAAATTTTACATAATAATTATATTAGACATGATAAAAGGAATAAAATCTCATCAATCGATACCTAATTAGAGATTCTGTGATATGTATGATGATCCTCAGTGATAATCCTTGCAAAGAACCATTAATCTTGAAAATCAGTTCAAATTTGTATGTCTACAAAAGTAGCTCGTCACAAAGAATTTAAATAGATTGATTCTCAATTTCAGCTATTTTTAATGAAACTTTCAAAGTAGAATCATTTACAGTAGATAGTGGATAAATAATATTCATATCATTATATTTCTGTGAAATTTCTAATTGCGATTGAATGGAAACAGTTCACCATTTATCACTCCACTATTCAGTCTTCATATATTAATTCCTCCAAGTTTTCAAATGAGTTTTCCTTAGGAGAGAGTGACATGTGTTTCTATTGTAAACTGAATATTGGGAGAAAATTAACTAACCGATTCGAAAATATCCCGTTGTGAGTGGAAGAATACACTTCTCCAATATTTTTCCATAGTTTTCCATTTTAGAAACATTATCTACAAGCAAATCTTTTACAATACTTAACAGTTCAATACACAAAATATTATAAAACAACTCCCGGGATCTGATGCGAAGTATTTTTAACTTGCTTTTGCTCCGTTTCATATTTCTCTACGATTTATATACATGTGCCACCTTGCCATGCTCATGAAGCATGAAGATCAGTGTGAGTTTTTTGCTGGGTGTGATATTTTCCAGATCGAGATTCACCTTCAACAGCGTTGGTGCTTATTGAACTGCACGAGTTCTCCTTGTATTTTTGTGATCCGCTTCTATTGTTCTATCTCACATTACGGATTCCATGTATGATTTTAGAAGCAGTAGACAGAGAAATTCTAGGTATCTTTCTATCCTATGTATGATTGTAGTAGCAGATCCTATTGCGTAAAAATTCTAGGAATCTCTACCTATTGATGTATGTGATGTGAAGGTTGAATAATATTCTGGAAGAAACATTCTTCATATTTTTAATACTTTCCTGGTTGATTTCTCTGAATTTCCTTCTCAAAGATATTCTTTCCAGAATAATGGAATGTATGATGTTTTGGTACGTTGAAACACATTTCCACCTTTCCTCGTAGCTTTTTTCTTATTTTTTCCTATACAATGGAAAGCGGTGTTTTCACTGTACTGGTTTGCTGATTAAAATAATCACAATTGAGATCATTGATAGGATTAATTACCGTGGCGAAGCGTGGTATACTTAACCGGTCATCGCCGGGTATATGTCCTATAGGAAATATACCCGGCGATGACCGGTTAAGTATACCACGCTTCCCCACGGTTAATTAATTAGAATTGACAAAATTTTCTGTGTAGTAAAATCTGAGGGTGTGAGGTACTCTGTATAGAGAGATATTATCTTTGTTGGTTACTTAGTACTACAACCTCCTGTCTTCCCCTCTAACATCCAGCTAACAATGCCACAAAACCCTTGTTCAGATGTTGACACGGGTCTTGTTGATCCGGCACCAGAGAGCATCTTCATTAGATCGTGCACTAATGTGCCAATGTATTCTTCACCTAAGTGCGAGCACATCCAATCAATTGGGATGAAACCTGGGTTGGGGTCTGAAATCAATGTAGTAGCAGTCGAGATGGCATTGCAAGCAGAAACGCACTTATTGACACAGAACAACCCACTAATGGGGTCACTCACTTAGGTTATCCCCTTAAAACCCCCCTCTTACATCATCCTTACAAACCCTCCTCCCCACCTAAACCCGAAGTACCCACAACTCCATCGGTTATCCAGACCTGTTTGCTGCAATCTAGGCTGCTGAATATTGAATCAGTTTGAAGAGCACTGCCATGCATGTCTGAATCACCCTCCGGTGACCAATAATGGGCGAGTGCTTGGGTAACTGAATTTCAAAACAAAACTTGGCTGGGAGAGAGTATCGTTTGAGATAAGATGCACTTATTCAGGTAGAAATTACTGAAATTCCACAATACTGATAATACGGTTGTTGCAATTGTTTAATATATTATGTGATATAGGTATATTCTTTTAATTTGGCGAATGGAGAATAATTTCATTCAACATTTCCATGGTAACGGGTGATGATTATTTTGTTCATTTTATCCACATAAATACTCTTAAAACACGAAAAAAACTATTTAATAGAAATCAACAGAGCATCACCCATTACCATAGAAATGTTAATTTCTATGAAAATTAAATTATTCATTCATAAATTATTATTAGAAAATGAAAATTATTCCCATCCGCCAAATTAAATTAAATACAATTGAATTATATTAAATGAATATGCAATACCTATATATACATGATGAAATGAATATATCATTGAATAAATACATATATGTTCTCAATAAATTACTTTTTTGGTTTATTCTTCAGTTGGAAATTATTTAGTTGAAAATAATATTTTCAGCACCCGCATTAAATTTCATCATTCTACAACGCAGCGTAGCATCCACTGCAAAAATTATACTTTCCTCACTTTTTCCCGACTTATACTCGAAGTCAAAAGAGACAATAGAGCATCCCGGGAAAAAGGTGATTAAAATGGAAGCAGAGGATTTACATCAGTGAAGAGGTTTCCAGGAATTCACAGTCTGCAGTGGAGAAACATTGCTTCTAGATTTTCAATGGAAAAGTCAATTATGAATCTGGATATTTATGGAAACAAAAAATTCAACTGTGCTGTAATTTAGAATGTAAATACTGTAATTTGCGTTCTCCTAATTAGTATACCACAACTATTTGTGGTATACAAACAATACATCTAACTTCTTCTGAATTTTAACTTTCTGAGTAAGGCTAGGCGTACACTGGTTAGTCAAGACAAGACGAGATTAGTCACGTTTAGTCACAGTAATTCACATAGTTGCTTATGAAGCAGCACACACTGATGCAATGACTAATCGGTGTGTTGCTTCATAAGCAACTATGTGAAGTACTGTGACTAAACGTGACTAATCTCGTCTTGTCTTGTCTTGACTAACCGGTGTACGCCTAGCCTAAGTGTTGTGTTCAGCATATCACATTTCACTTTTGTTATCAATGAAACCAGCTTCCTCTGACCTGAATACCGTGGACGAGCTGTCATACCTCAGACAATTAGAAACAACGCCTATGCTGATGGTAGGGGCTGAGCAACCAATCGATAGTAGCATTGCGAAAATGAGGAAGATAACTTTCGTATTAGAAAACTTATTTTGCAAGGCAGGTAATGACGCATGCAAACTTGTTCTTCGTTCGCAAATGCGGCTGCTGACGTCAGTTAAAGTTAATGGCGCGAAATGTGGGCTGCTAACTTCACCGACAGCTCATTGTTTACGCTCGTAAGCGGACGCCTACAAAACTATCTACTTTAAACAGCTTCATTAGTACTATAGGCGTATGAAGTTTATGAAAGAGCGAGAGCATGTAAGGTAAAATACATCAACTTAATTGAGGGAGGATTCTATTAAAGAAGGCTCATTAAGATATAAAGCAAAAAAATAGTAGAAATTTTTAAATCAGAAATTCCTATTTACTAAATTACACAATTGAAAAAATATATTACAGGGTGATCACAAAGTCTCTCCATAGAAGCTTTGTGCCGACATAGGCTACTGTGTTTAGGTTAGAAATTAATTGGACGGTCTCCGGGTAAAAGGGAATAAGTCAATTTTTCCAATTTTTATTATTATTAAAAAACAACTTCTTTGACAGCTTTATCTTTGGGTAAAAGGCAATAAGTCCATACTCTACTATAACAGCTGTAATTATTCATGTAAATATTGTAATAAGTATTTAGTAGATAACTTTGTGTGAGTAGAAAGTAATAAGTCCATTTCTGACTTATTCCCTTTTACCCGGAGACCGTCCAAATTCTAGATTTTCCTAGAAATTAGATTAAATTCTAGAAATCCATCCCACATTCACTTGTGTCCATCTCAGTTAGTTTAGGATCCACAGTGCAGTAGTCTACAGGTAGTTACATTATTATCGTGCACTTGAGTGATTAGTGTTTCCTTGTACATTCCACTGCAGAAGGACTTCATTTTGATCACTCTGTCCATGAAGATGTATGAGCATGTGAGTTACATCAATTCTAATTTGTAGAAGAATTTTTAAAGGAAGTTGAGAAGCTCTTTTGAGTTTTTTTTTGTTTTTACAGAATCATGGTTGTGTATGTTCTTTACCGTCATTTAGAACAATTTACATCCCTGTAGCCTATCATTATTGATCGTTTTGTACAATCACTATCATATACAAAATATATAACCATGATAAGAGGAACTATGTAATGCGAAATTCATTGTATCATCAAAGTTTCAAGGTATACCTTGCCACCGACAATGTACTTTTAGAATCGGATTTGTGCTCGAGGAAGAGAATTATGCAAAATTATGGAAAAAGCTCTCATTTGAAATGCTAATACGGATATGAGGATCTTGTTTGAAGTTTCATACAAGTAGGATACAGCCGTTACTTTGATTAGGAGGTAGTACAACAAACGATTTACATACCGTATATGACTCTACTACTACTTAGTAAGCTAAGATAATATGAGTTAGCTCAATTATTATTGAGAGAATATTGAAGAAGGTAGTAGGCTAATAGAAAACACCAGGAGGCAAAAGAGATATTCTTCAGTTTATATCCTCATGAATATGAATATCCATGAGCTCTTATCAGACTCGCTGAAGCTTTCCAAGAAGTTTTAGTGAACAGAGGACGAGAGAGTTGTTTCTCAATAAACGCTGAAGACGCAGATTAGAAAGGATTAAAGATGAGATGCAAGGTAAAAACTTGGAGAAATTAATTAATAATGAAACCTCAATAAGAATAATGAGCCTTGATCTCCAATAATTATTCTCAATTGTTCAATATTTGAGCTACAGTAATTTATTAGATTATAATTTATTAACTCTCCAGCTAGTACAAAGTAATTCAAAGTAAGTAGCTAGTACAAAGTGTATTCACAGCTAGTACAAAGTAATTCACGTGATGGGTTCCCATCAAATTCATCTGTGAAATAGTAATTTGATAACTTTGCAGGAACCTCTTGACAGTATCTACTCTCATCTCAACCACAGATAATCCATTCCTTTAGAGATAATTATTATTTCGTTAGTTTATGTCTCAACTCTGTAGAGTCAAGGCGAAAGCCTTGTGACAATTGACAATAAAATCTATTTATCTATCTATCTATCTATCCAACTCTGTCTCAGCTCTCCAGTGCCAAAGACAAAACGAAATAGCTAGTACAGAGTAATGTAAGAAATGGGTTTCCTCCAAATTTATCTGATGAATAGTAATTTGATAACTTTAGAGAAACCTCATGCTAATTTCCACTCTCATATCAACCATGATGCCATTTGAAATTGAAAAGTAGACTACATTTAAAATTCACAGTATAGGAGAGAGCGTATTCCGGAGAGATTGTTGTTATAGAAGACCAGAAATGTAGATGCTGTCAGGCCATCTGTGAGTAGGGATGTGGGAGAGTTTTGCAAGCCTAATTCTCGCACATGCTTTTCTCAAGACTTTTTCCCGCATTTATGTCGACTAACATATTTGGATGGAGGAGCGGTGTAACGTATTTGAGCGGTGAGGATGGGTAAGAGGTAGTTGAAGCGAGTGAGGGAATGAGGAAATGAGTGAGGGAGTGAGTGTTATCAGGCAGAAGCTGCCAGCTCCCTGAGGATACTTCTACTCACAGCGAAATAACCAATCTTCCTCACGGGCAATGCTAGCTAGCATCCCTCTGCTCTGAGGCAGCGATACATTTTATCAACGCAGTGCTATTGAGGTAAGAGTGGGAGGGGGGAAGGAGTTAGAAGATTGAGGAGAAGGAAGAGAAAAGGGTTACTGGGAGAAGGTGAGGTTGGCAGAGGTGAAAGCAGAGAGGAGAATTAAGGTGAATAGAATAGAATGAAATAGGAATAGGAATAAGAGAAAGGAATAGGAAAAAGGAATAGGAATAGGAATAGGAATAGAGATGGGAATAGGAATAGAAATAGGAAGAGCAATGTGAATGGGAATAGGAATAGGAATAGTAATAGTAATAGGAATAGGAATAGGAATAGAATAGGAATAGGAATAGGAATAGGAATAGGAATGGGAATAGGAATAGGAATAGAGATAGGAATAGGAATAGGAATAGGAATAGGAATAGGAAAAGGCATAGGAATAGGATTAGGAATAGGAATAGGAATAGGAATGAGAATGGAAATTGGAATAGGAATAGGAGTAGGAATGTGAATCGGAATGGAAATGGGAATTGGAATAGGAATAGAAATAGGAATGGGAATAGGAATAGGAATGGGGATAGGAATGGGGATAGGAATAGGAACAGGGAGAAAAGGACAAAAATGAGGTGGGGATGTAGGTGAATGATGAGAAGAGATGAAAAATAATGGAGACGAGAAGAAGAGACAAACAAAGTAGAGGTGAGGAAGGGAAATGAGGATGGGGAGGAAATAATAGTAGTAGTGTGAGCAAGAAGAAGAAGAAGAGGAGGAAGAAGAAGAAGAAGAAGAAGAGAGAAGAAGAAGAAGAGAGGAGAAGAAGAAGAGAAAAAAGAGGAAGAAGAGAATGAAGAAGAAGAACGGAGGAGAAGAAGAAGAAGAGAAAGGAAAATGTTGAAGGGCGAGAATGATGATGAGGAAGTAGTAGAAGGAGAAGAAAGAGTGAAAGCAGGAGTAGGGGGAAAAAGGTGGTGATTAAAGGTGAAGATGGCGATGAGAGGGAGAAAAATAATCAAGGAGAGAGAAAGAAGAAGGAGAAAATGAAGTAAAGAAAGGGGAAGTATTATAGTAGGAGGAATAAAAGGAGGTGAGAAAAGAAAGGGAAAAGGACAATGAGGAGGGGAAGAAAGAGGAGGAAAATAGGGAAGGGAAGGTAAATGAAAATGAGGAAGTAAGGAAAAGTAGTAGTTAGAGGAGAAGCAGAAAGTGGAGGAGAAGAAGGAAGAAGAAGAGCAGGTAGTGACGGTCAACGAGGAGGAGGGGAGTGGAAGGAGGAGGGGATTTGATGGATGGAGGGAGTGGAAGGAGGAGTGGAGTGGAAGGAGGAGAGGGGAGAGGAGGAAGAAGAAGGGAATGAGCAGCAGAGAGATGAAATCACGTTAAACGACCCCATTTGCAATTCTGTCCCATTTTAATCTGTTCCCCCACCAACCCAACCCCACCTAGCTCCAATCAGCACTCATCGCTGACATCCCCCCCCCACGCTCCATAAATTGAACAATTAAAAATTATTTGTTCTACAAGCATTCCGTTAATCAGGGACGTCATGGGTTGTGCACGTGACAGGATGCGTTGAGGCTGTTGCTCAGATAAAAATTATTGGTACATGTAATCGGTTAAAATTTATTGTTCCGATCTGCCATATTCATCGAATGTTATTTCTGAGAATCTATGATGGAGTTAATAACTTGAATAATGGATAATTAATTGAATAATTAGAATCTCTCACATTCAATTGATTTATTTCATGGATTCTAGGAATCTAGAATAGAATAATTACTGTGGTACCATTGAAATGCTATGGAATAAATTTAGGAAAAAGTGTTAGCCCCTGCGCCCACTAAGCAACTGCTATCTGATTTCAGTCAGCAACCCAGCGTTGCCAGATGACTTTGGCTGATAGGTTAGATTACCCGATTACCCGAAAAACAGCCAAATGTCATCTGGCAACATTGGGTTGCTGACTGAAATCAGATAGCAGTTGTGAAGTGGGCGCAGGGGCTAAGTCTTCACATTTTTATATGAACATGGCTTATTTTTATTTTCATAGCTTCAAGTTGAAACTTTGAAGTAAGGATCTTAGAAAAGGCAATGAATACTTTTAGAAATAGACAGATTATAATAAAAATATTATTGAAAGTTGCTGAAAAATACATTGTCCGACACTCGAAGAGAAATGGCGAAAGTTCAATGAAAGAGCTTAGAAGTTGCCAAAGCTTATTTCAGTGAAAAGATGCGGCAGGTCTTTCGAATACAATTACTAAGTTCGTCTTTATATTTATGTGAGATTTACTTTTTTATTCCGTTACGGAACTAAGTCCTTTTCAACTTGAAGAGTTACGAGTTTCGCGGTTATTATTCAAAAGCCCACTGAAAACTTTCACTCAACAAAAACTCCTATAACGAAATACAGTAATTGAATTCCATCGTCTCAGCGAATAAACTTTGGTGATACTTCCAGAATTAGCTCTGTTTCTCAAGCTGTAAAGTCACAGTTTAGGTTATACTTCATTATTTATGAATACATGAATTCCAAAGAGCGATGAAATCTATATCATAACAACTAGTATCTCCCAAATGGAAATTAATTTCTATCAAGTTCTTCCCTTTCAGATCAATTCAATAATCAAATTTTAAGAGAGTTCATTGTTTTTTAGGGAAAGAATTGGTTATCCCTTGTTTAAAATACACCTTTAATAGACCAGTTATGGCCTATAAAGCCGGGTTTTTATTAGTAGAATTGAAAGTAGAGTAGGGGGCATTCTCAAGAGTGGTGGAAATTTGTAGAGAAGTGGTTGAAATTTGTAGAGAAGTGGTTGAAATTTGTAGATAAGTGGTTGAAATTTGTAGAGAAGTGGTTGAAATTTGTAGAGAAGTGGTTGAAATTTGTAGAGAAGTGGTTGAAATTTGTAGAGAAGTGGTTGAAATTTGTAGAGAAGTGGTTGAAATTTGTAGAGAAGTGGTTGAAATTTTTAGTTTGGAAGTAGAGCAGTTTTAGCACGTTGTACCATGTACGTTTCATCGAGGGGTGTTTTAACAAGATAGTTAGTACTCGCCCAGTAAACTCTTCTACTAATTCCACTGATAAAATCGTGACTTGAATTCTTCTACTCAAAAAATTATCGATAAAGATGAAAAATTGTTTTTCTTACCGCATTCTCCATTCATACACATGGTTTCAAGCAAGAAGTGTGGATAACCTTACCTGTAACAATTGAGAAATAAAACTATTAGTGACAGAAATAACATACGAGATTACAGAAGAGATAAAAACGTTCAACTTACAATTGGAACGAGTTTCAAGGCTTCATCCACCAACGATAAAGATGAAAGCATAGATCAACCAAACATGGATAATCTCTGATACTGTTTGTAGGCCATTATGACTACATGTCAGTTTTGAAATTTCTTTAATTAATGTGAACATGAAGATCATAAGGTCCCCGAGTTACCATGATATCATTGACAGTGATAAAAGAAGGTTTTTCAACACTCTTATTGAATAGTTGCACAGTAATTAATAAAGTTTCGCTTCTTAAATTAATTCTGTATTCATTGATAATAGTAATAATTAGTAGTTAATTAGTAAATAATAGTGACAGGATTGGAATGAGATGGGGATAGTAATGAAGAAGTTGGAAATGATGATTTGAAAATAATATTCAAACACAAATACTAGCCAGCCTTGAAAATAAGGAAATGAAAAGAATATTTGAACACAAATACTAGCCAGCCTCTCAGATATGTAGGATTTTTAAAATTTGTCTCGGAGTTCGATCATTGTATTCCAAAATATAATCATTCTGGAAATATACTTCTTTCACATCTTGGAAAAAATGTAGAAAGAGAACGATTGCAGGTTTCTATGGAAGAATAGGGAACTATATTCCAATTTCTCCTTCAATGAGTTTCAAAGATACCCTCAACGTAGAAATGAAAGGATTGCAGGATTCTAGAATACCGTAGAATAGCGAACTACATTCCGATTTCTCCTTCAATGAGTTTCGAAAAAATCCCCATTGTCAGCCAACACCAATCCGTTGAAAATTGAAAAATCATTCAGGAAACAGGTGATTCCCTGCGCCAACAAATAGTTCGCGATTCAAATTTAACATTATCGGCCGGTGATTTGTCGTGTAGACGATTGGAAAATCATGAGGGCTGTGAAAAGGCATCGTGTCTGTTTGGGCGTGAAATACCAACGCTGCTAGATCGTGGTTCTGAAATATTGTCGAAGGAAAAGAAAGGGACTGATTGATGAGAATGGGGATGGGGCGCGTTGTAAGTGGAGTTGAGAAGGAACGAGGGAGGAAGAGGAAGGGAGGGAGTCATAAAAAATGAGGCGAGATAGAAAGAGAGAGTCAGAGAAGAGGGAGAGGATGAAGGAAAAGACAAAGAAGAGAAAAACTAAAAACGACGATTGAGAAATGTGGTGAGAGAGAGAGTGTGAGTGGGAAGGAGGAAAAGACAAAGAGTGAAAGATAGAGAAGGAAAAGAGCCAGAGAGTGAGAAAGAGGAAAAGACGAAGAGGGAAGAATAGAGAAGTAAAAGAGCCATCGAACAAAATAAATGGCGGTCGCTCAATTTCCCGATGGTACGGTTTAAAAATGACAAGCATAAAATTGCTCGACTAGTGTTGCTGAGAGCGTTGAACTTAACAGTGTTTCCAGCATGATCATGCGTGGACAAATGACAGGCATGTCCAGTCTAGAACGAATGATATTGACGCATTCATCAACTTACAAGCAAAGAGTATGTGTCAGCTTGGCCTTCGCCATTTGTTTCTCTTGTTTTGACAGCAAACAATCGATTCAGGCACAATGAACGTGTTTTCCTGCCAGCCTTTTAAATTGAGAGAGAACTTTAAAATGTGTCAGTAAATTTGAGCATTGATGGGATTGGTGCTACAACGTAATAGGGTAGAGCGCTTTGTAGATAGGGTGACACGAGTTAATGATGTCAGTTCCATTCCGGGAAGGGGTGGGACTTTGATTCAATGCAAGTATCGATTAGTGTTGAAATGGATTACTATCGATAGTGTGGGTTGATTTAGGAATAAAAAGATTCGAATACAAACAGCAAATGAGAACAACAGCAACGGTAAAATTGAACTTGAGTCCTATTTGTTGCATTCCTATATTATGTTCATTCTCATCTGAAATCTATGATCATAAAGAATATAGGGTTTTTAGGTGCAAAACAAGAAATAGAGCAAATAATAGTTCGAAGGCAAAGAAATATAAGTATGAATTGATGCTTTTCTTATTTATACAAACAAAATCTATTATAATTATAGGCGCTACTCACACCTGGAAACCGAAATCGTACGATCAGAGTTGCCGAGTTTCGGAAAGACCGGAGCCGGGAGTCTTTAGTTGCTTGTCATGCTTCCGCGACGCTAGTTGCGATCGACTACTATCACATTATTCTCAAAAAGTAAATATTTTGAGAGTTTTATAACTTATTTTGGATATTTTGTAAGTTGAAGTAACCAAACGATGAAATACTACTTTTTTGAGCAAATAATCTTACTTTTCTAGTTTGTTTTGGTTAGAATATCACCTAACCCCAATTATCTGCACGAAAAAACTGTCAACTTAACCTACAATTGCTTAGAATCATGCAAAACTATCACTCCAACTATCACTATCAACCAACATGTCGGATCGCAGAGCAACTCAGTTGCGCTGCGATCGAGTTTCCGATTCTGGAATCGCCTAGTCTGAGCGTCATCATTTGAAAACCCACGCTGCGTCACCGAGTTGCTTTGCAATTTGAAGTTTCCAAGTGTGAGTACTGCCTTACATTTCATAGCATAGCAATTCCATTTGTTAAATAAACTGTGAGATCAAAATTGCTCTCTGAGTATGGAACAATAGTACAGTTCTCTCCAAAATATCAAAGAATTTACAAAAACAAAATAAAAATATAGAACATTTACATTGCTTTTTATTGCAGTTTTTAAAGAAGCAATACTGTTCACTAAACTAGAAAGCCTGAGTGAGTACGTCTGTCGTTCTTAACAGAGGCATAAAATGAAACCGGGTTTATAGCTCGTATTAGTTTAAATGCGAGCACAGACCGGTCATTTCTGACAAGAAGTCGTACACTGGACAATAAACTATGTCCGGTCTCATTCGGCGAGACATAATAATCAATGAAATGTATCAGACTGTGAACTCGGTCATGCATTGTAACTTTCAGGAAAGAACATTTTCATAATATTCACTTCGAATACCAAGAGAATGGCTGGTTTCTACATGTTTGGTGTCTACCAACTGAATAGGGAGATGACAAGCTTTTGTGCGTAGTGCTGCCACTTTTCACCTTGTATTAAAGATGAAAATAATAATTATTGTCTACGTACACAAAGGTTGAGTGGTAGAAAGGACTATCTAGTCCTAACTCCACCTAATAAAGAATAATTTCATTCCATTCATATTTTCATTTCATTCCACGTTCTATCAGAGATAATAAATTGCTTGTTCTACTTATTACTCTTGACAATGCACACTTGAGTCCATGACTTTTGCGTGGGTAGATAATTATACAGACTGAGAAAAACGTCTCTCGGCACTGGAATAAATATACAATGAACCAATCACTCAAGTGCACAGTGATAAATGTAATTGTCATACTTTACTACGCTGTGACTGACGCTGGATGAGATGAATATAAGAAAAAGATGTTAAACGATTCCACATGAAAGGGTATTATTTGTTCATATACCCGGCGATGACCAAATAAGTATACCACGCTTCGCCACGGCATTTTACGGTGATCAAATTCAATTAGATTTTTGTGCAACTGGCTGATAAGCAGCGTTCAAACACTGCGATAAATTGTATCAACTTATCGCAGACTAGCCATCCATTGGAACCGTTTTTGTCAGAAAGCGACCGATCATCCGAAATGCTAACATTGAATCAAATGCTAGCTTTTCGAACATTGGACGCTTTCTGACAAAAACGGTTCCAATGGATGGAATGGATGGCTATTGGCTAGTCTGCGATAAATTAATACAATCTATTACATTGTTTGGACGCTGCTTTAGTTTTCTAGCAAACCAATAAATATGTAGACCTATAGAAGAGGTGAACGAGAAGTCCGCTATTCGATAAGGTAATTCTCCTCGATGCTCGTTAAATATCGATTAAACGACCAACACTCGATATTGAAGAGTGACTATAACATATTCGGAGACCGCAGGCCTATAACCACACTTGTGGACAATTTATTACACTATAGTGGGGTGTGAGGCTATTATTTCGTTCAACGATATTGCATAGCATTGATAATATTCTACGTGGAGACTTGCCAGCCGTTCAGTTTTAATCCATTCTCGATGGGAAATCGATATTTACCTTCTTGAATGAGCAACGAATATCCGATTAATCGAACAAAAATTTTCAACTGATAATAACGGAATATAAATATGGCTATATCATGAGATAGATGCTTAGTATTATATTATGATAAAAGCTGATATCGTAATTTGTAGATACATGGTTGTATTAAATCGATGTGTCTGGAACATGAATAGTTATTGTCAAATCCCAATGGAATAAACAGCAAAGGGATTTGATTCCTCTTTGAATTAATCAATCTACCATCACTTTGAAATTTACAGTTAAGTGTTACAGAAAGTGTTCTCATCCATCAGGATGTGAATAGTAGCCTAAATTTAATAAAAATATGAGAATCGTTTTTCAGCTTTTTCAATTCGATAAGAGCCATTAAAAATGATGTAACCACTTCAAGGAACAATACTTTTTATCTGTCACAATAAGTTCAACTCATTTCCTATGAGAAAGGCCTTATCGTATTTCAATTCAATAAAAAGATTCTCAACTAAACGGAATTAGGTACTGTGTTCTCAGCGTTCAATACATAACGACTTAACAAGAACGTCCATCTACAATATTGTAAGATGTACATGTACAATGAACAATTGTAATTGTACTTGTACTTGTAATTGTACAATGTACAATTGCAAGTACAATATTGCAAGTGCTACAACATGAATTATCTATTCTTATTTATTAATTTTTCTTAACATTATGAATACAGAAGATTGAAGAAATAAACATTGAAAATGAATTAAAAACAATTATATTAAATAGAAAATAAAGAACTACTCCCCCAAAAAAGCAAGCTCGAGCTTTGTTGAAGGATATCCTTTACAAATCACAAGAGAAGTTCTCATTACACATGTATTGTTATTATACTTGGTCAAATTCTGATCTTCATAGTATGAACACTCTCAAATCCTTGGGCTAGGCGTACACCGGTTAGTCAAGACAAGACAAGACAAGATTAGTCACAAAGAAAGTCGCAGTAGTAATTCACATAGTTGTATGAGAGCAACACACCGATTAGTCATTGCATCGGTGTGTGCTGCTTCACAAGCAACCGCAATTACTGTGACAAAACGTGACTACTCATCTGTCTTGTATTGACTAACCGGTGCTACCTAAAATGGAGCCTTTCACAGTTTCTGCGGCTGAGCAGCAGACCTCGGTTACCGTTAGTCAAAATAGCAACTTTTCAAACAGAAAATTGTACCTACTCGTATATTGGATACTTAATAAATTCAGTGAATTATCAAGCTTAACTAGTTGCTGAGCCGCAGAAGCAAAAACGTACCTTAATACACAAAAATACTAGTGACAGTCACGATAATTACACAAGATTATTCATTTGATACAAACTGAAAATTCCAAAAATCCTTCCAATTATTATACTCAGACCCAAATTTGAATTGGAGAGCTTTGCAAGCAGGTGTCTGCTCAGAATTATTTCAGCATTAGACAGTGCTGCAGAATGAGGATAGTACACACACAACAGTACCTCACTTTGACAACTAGATATGCACATCAAAGGAACTTTATCTCTTCGGCGAGTTAATTCATTAATACACTGCTCGACGGGTAATCCGACTATCTAAAAGCTATCTCATAATAATTAACTTATTCGAGCGCCATTCAATCCACCCGTGCTAGGATAACAAAGCTGGCGCACTCACACGGTAATTGGTAATTTTATTTGTAACCAGCCTGCAAATCCTGAGACCAGATTACGCGAACGCGGCGGATTTAAAAGCGTTCAGGCGAAGAACGTGTCTCGAGTTTCATATTTGCAATAACGCGCAAGGAAACGCGTGCGGGCGCTTAGGTGTATGGGCGTGTGTAACAGAGGACGGAGTTGTACGTCGACTCCATCCCTTAGGCGGTAATGAAACAAGCTCTAAAGGAGGAATAAGCAGTTGCATCCCTATTTTGCCGTGCCACCTTTCAGGGTACGTGATGTTCCGTGCCAAACTAGGGAATCTGTCGTTGAAGTCAAGTGATAATTTTGTCATGGAATCGAAACGTCCTTCAATCTCTCGTTGTCTCTATCTTACGGTCTACCTTACGGTTGAGTGTTGATGGGAAGGATGTTCTTGCATATCCTTCTCCAAGAATGGACATTTATATGTCCAAACTCCGCCATTTCTTGTAGATGCAAAACCATGTTGGAATTAGTTTGATTTTCAATTACGTTCATTTCAGCATAAAATATAATTATCATAAACTAGAACTCAAGTCAACTTCAACAATCTAGAATTAAACTTACACCTATATATTTTCATTAAAAATCTCCCTTATCTCATGTTTTGTTCAGTGAATCCGATACTGTAATTACTATTTTTAAATGACGTTCATTGTAATAACTATCATGACCTAGAATTTGAGCGACATACTTTGTAATCTACATGAATAAAGTAATTTAATCTAATCTAATCTCGCTTTCTTCCTTCATGCCATGATCATTTGGTAGATTTTTTTCTTGCTGAGGGTGATGCCCACATGAGCACTAGGCTTGTGCTATGGTAATGAGAACTGTGAGATGAGAGATGACTAATTCTTGTCAGGCAGTCGGAAGTGGCCGTTTTGTAGTCAAATTGATCCCGGAACCTTTGGATAATCAGACCGGCGCTTATTGCCCTCGGCTACGGACCACTCCTACAGTTATACTCTTCCTCATAATATTGTATTCAATCACAATTTATAAATTGATATCACTCATGGATACAAAAATACAAATTATCTACAGTGCTTTTTATCAAAAAACAACTGGCCAACTTGGTGCGTTATCCAATTGGAATGCCGGGCAATGTTGTCATATTGTGTGCTGTTTCAACATCTGTGCACGCATGCGTATTAAAGCGAAATTTCATTCTCTCATGATTTTCCTCTCGTCTTTGGTTCTCACTCTATATATCTTCTACATCTGTTTATATCTCACTCTGTTACCTTGGTCACAATTTCGTGGACTGAATTGTGTCATCCTGCCAAAAAAGTGTCAGCTCAATTAAAATGCAAATAGAAAAAGTGTCAAATTGACACAAAAAAGATGATTGATTTTTATTCCGTAGAGCAGCCCGTTGGAGCTGATGGAATCAATGAATAAAGTTATTCTTAACTATAAACGATGACTGATGATTTGTGACTTCACCAACATGATCGAATTATGTGTAATATTTCAATCTTTTGTAGAAAAAAAGTTAAATCCGAATTGGAGAAGAAACTCGAAAATTATTACAACCACAAACTTATGAAAATATCTAGACGATTTTGGTTGTTGCACCATTATCAATCTTTGGTAAACTAAAACTGAAGTAAATACCAGAACAATATAATTCTATATGTTTAAAATACTATATATACATTATAATATAATATGTATAAAACTGGTGATATATTATAATGGTTGTTGTTGTTACATCATCATCAATCTCTGGTTAACTCAAACAAAAGTGAAAAACAGCAAAATTATATTATCCAATATAAGTTTGGATAGAACATTCAGGGCCGCTTTCCCCAACGCTGCTCGAGTTATACATCTAGCTTAAGCCTCATTTGGAGAATAGTAAAAGTATAGAAAAAAATATTGATCATCAGCTGTTGCGCTTGAGCAGCGTTGGGGAAAGCGGGCCTCATACTCTTTTTATGTTGCACCAAGCATGCTCAATCCAGGATCAGTACAATGCTAATTTAATGGGATCAGCTGATTCAAAATAGTTGATCCCAATTGGTGTAACCCAACAGTTTTCCAAATTATTTATTCATTTGTCAATATAGACAACGGTTTGCCCCGGATCTGTATCCTTTACATAACATTTTACACAACATTATTCATAGATAATACATGAAATACAAGAAAAATAAAAAAATTTAAATATAAAAATAAAATGAATACTAATACAAGAAAATGAAATAAATCTGTACAGACCCTGTATTTAAATACATACGGTAAATATAAAAAATGATCAAACAAAGATGATCAAAACAAAAGATGATTAAAACAAAAAGAGAACCAAACATCTCGCCTTACACCTCAATTAGTGCACTTATGGAGTTGATGAATCTGCTGATGATAAGTTCGAACAATACATACCGATAAGAGAGTGTAAATAAATGAGACTTCAGCACCACCTAATCTAAGGACCGCCTTACCGTGCTCCAAACATGATTTCGCAGCTCGGATCAGCCGTTCTACAAATGAAGGTGACAAGCAACGCTTGCTAATGATCTGGTATTCATCTTCCGAGGATAACGCGGCATCTCAAAGTACGGGCGAACATTTTAATATGACGACACGTTCACTGTTATAAACACGGTATAACGTCGAGAAGCTTGTTAAAAGCAACAAGAGTAAACACTTCTAGACGGAGTGAATTTTATCTCTTGACTTATAACACCACCACCTTCAGCAATAACAAGACCCTGCAGTATCTATACCATATCCACCCAGTACAGCCATAACCCCACACGTTACCTAGGAGTACATTTCCTGCATATGTTTTGCAAATCCCTGCCATCATCATAGCTCACGATTCCTCATCTCCGGCTTATCCGGCACCCTCATTACCATTCGCTTGTTGCTTCAGTACTTCGAAAAGCTCGCTATCATGTATACTGACTACAGCTAGAGGTTGCCACAAGTGACTACTAACGGGAAGGAAAACGTATGTGGGTGATTTCTAACAGAGAGCAATATTCTTATGGATTTTATTGCAGAGGAAACTTTGATTTAAGATTTCCACGAGCATAGTGACTATTATGGTGTTTCTATGAGAGAGCAATATTCTCATAGCTCTCTGTTAGTCAAGACAAGACACATAGATGTGAGCAGCACACCGATGCTGTGTTCTGTAACTAAAAGTGACTAATGTCGTCTTGTCTTGTCGTGGAAAGAAGATTCAAGATTTCCACAACTATTGTGGTATTTCTATGAGATTTAGATTTATATCTATATTTAGATTTATTACTTTATTCATGTAGATAACAATTATGACGGCTTAAATTCTAGATTATAATAGTAAATATACAACTAATTATTCGTAAAATGTACATAAGCTTATAAATTAAATTATGCAATGAGAAGATGTAATGATGATATATATATATATATATATATATATATATATATATATATATATATATATATATATATATGATAATTGTGAAATGGCGAAGTTTGGACACATTAATGTCCATTCTTGGAAAAGGAGATACAGAGAAATCCTTTTCATCAACACTTGACCTTGATAGGATAAAATAAAAAATTCTACATAATATTATTTTGACTGAAATAAAAAATAATTGAGCCTTCAGACTAAAGAAGTACACTAATAAAACAATAAAAAGATATTGATTGAATTTATTTCCTGTGCTAGGTCTTGAGAGACCCATTGCACATTACAAAATACAGCAAAATAAAAATTACATCACTTGAAAATTAGAAAGAGAGATAGTAATTTTCTTATGGCTTTTATTGAGGAGGAAACTTCGACTTGAGATTTCCACGAGCATAGAGACTATTATAGTATTTCCATGAGAGTGTAACATTCTTATGGGTTCCATTGGCAAGGAGACTTTGATTTGAGATTTCCACGAGTATAGTGACTATCATTATTATAGTATTCCTCTGATAGAGTAATATTCTTAAGGCTTCTATCGGGAAGGGAGCTTTGATCTAAGATTTTCAAGAGGACAGAGACGATTATAGTTTTTCTATAAGAAAATAATATTCTTATGTCTTTTATTGGGGAGGAAAATAACACGGATCGATAAAACATCCAGAGATAAAAAAAATTGAAAAATGAATAAAACACGCATTCATGACTTTTTATTTCAATGGGATGAAAAAATGTGGATCAATGAATATCAAGAAATAAAAAAATGATTAAAAACAAGGAGGTGTTCGAGAAAAAGTAAAGTTCTTTCGAGGACAGAATTCAGAAACCAGAATGTTTTTACATTCCAGATGAACGAGTGGATGAAAAATTCCACTGATATTGGACAGAGCTGAATATAGAACCTCGTTGCGAAATCAAATACAATCAGCAAGGAAAACTTTCCACGAGCAGCTCGGCTCTGATATGGGTTTCGATATGACACGTGTACGTTTGCAATTTATTGCTCACTAGGTTAGGAATGTGAGAGATTCCATTCTCGCCGGACCAATTTGATCATGTGCAATGAGGGCAAACCTATCTAATACTGGATTAATCTAGGGCACTATTGGTTCATGAGATTGCACTCTCTAACCGTATCCTCTTTAAATGATGAGAGCTTGTGTGATTTATTGTTGATAAATAACTCTCTCAATATTAGTAATTTGATTGGACCTATAAGACGCTGTATATAAATGGAGAATTTAAGAAACTTGTTGTGTATGATGTGATGCTGTGGTATTTCTCCAAGATGAATGAAAACCTGTGGTTTGACAATATCTATGTCTTTTTCATTGAAAATGGAGAATTAAATAACTAGATTGAATCATGAAATAACTTGATGAGAGCTTGAGTGATGTATTGTTCTTGAATTACTCTCTTCATAATCTGATTGCACCTATGTGATAAGATTAATAACGCCTTTTAACTTTAAAGTGAAACTTCGATCTGATTGGATTCATTCAACTTCCAAAAGAAACTAATATACAATAAATTAGAAAAAAATTTGATAGTAACTTTAAAATCAATCAAGAAAAAAGATAATAATAATTCTTTCGAAAATTATTTGAATGAAATATCTATATTGATGTAACTCAAAGTAGAGATTAGATAGTTTTCTCGATCTTATTGATGGAATAGAAGAGAATAATAATTAGAGAAACGAAAATCCATTGAAAGCTGAGTAATATAAATTCAGTAGGATAACTTCAGGAGAAACAACTTATTCTATTAATTTAAAAGAATAGCAGGGCAGCAAAGAATGTGGAGGCAAACTATTGATTGATAAATTAATACATAAAATTATGCTATTGAAAATATCAGGAGAGGAACCTTCAATAGAGAATTGTTTTATTCGAGTTCTCAATACTATTTTCGAATTCGAAATAAAACAATACAGTCATCTACCATCATTCATTCTAGAAAGGGAAAATCATTGATTAGTGGAATACTTATTACTACGGTTTGAAACATTCATTGAATGATATATGTCCTATCAAGGGTACAAAGGTACTCAGACTGTTGTCTTCAAATAATAAGCATGAAAACAACATTGATAAACATTCAAGATACTCATTTTATTCTGTGACGAGAAAAATATTGAAATTTCTCAATATTTAGGAATTGAAAAATAATAAATGGAAAACCTTCAGGAGATGGAATGGAAAATATTTCAAAGGAATGTGCCTGAATGGAAAGAGACATGAAATTGAAGAAAAAGATGTCACCACATGAAAGGTCACAGGTAGGATGTTATTTAGTAGCTCTAGCATGCACTCAACCCTATGATTCATCTGTTCGAGAAGCGATGTGCTTCTAAAATGATTGCTTTTTGAAGGAGCTGTCTAAAGGTCGGAACTTTCCAGTCGATTGCAGTTGACACTGAAATGATCTCAAAACAGGAGAGGAAGCCAATTACTTTTGGAATTTTCTGTATGATTCTAATCAAGCCGTAAAATAACTACATGTGATGAAACAGTGAAATGTCAGAGATTAGATTAGATTATTTACTTCATTGATGTAGATTACAAAATAATATATTGGCTCACATTCTATATTATTATGATATTGAAAAATTTAATGGATAAAATAAATGATAATGAAATTTTATTCTAAAATTGTAGAAATTTGTAATGGATACAGGTCAACAATTTTCGCGTCCAATTGATGACTTCCACACAATACTTTAAATCAAGCTACTCTTGATAATAGACTTGACCTTCATAGAGTGTATTACGAGAACATCGTCTCTCTCTCTCTCACTCTCTCTCAATGTCTAGCGCCGCGTACTTTATGGCGATATTGGATCCCTGGGTCACTTGTGGGAACTCGCTTATTAAACCACTTATCGAAGTTTAAAGGAGAGAATATTGAACAAAAAAATATGAGGAATCAGATGCTCTTCCCCTCTCTCGGAATTTTCGTTTGAAATTGCGATATTGTTTGGCCGTGTGGGGATATAACGGTCGTCAAGAGAGAAATTTATGGGGATATGAGAGAAGGAATTATGAGGATATAAGAGAATGGATTTATGGGGATATGAGAGAAGGGAATTATGGAGATATGAGAGAGGGAATTATGGGGATATGAGAGAAGGGAATTATGGGGATATGAGAGAAGGGAATTATGGGGATATGAGGGAAGGAGTTATGGGGATATGAGGGGAGGGAGTAATGGGGGTATTAGAGAAGGAATTATTAGGCTATGAAAGGAGGAATTATGAGGATATTAGAGGAATTAAGGGATATGAGAGATGAATTATGGGGATATGAGAGAAGGATATTTTACCCTAACATATTTGAATTTTTGTTACTTTTCCAGTGTCTGTAGCAACTGGAGAGAGGAGTTTCAGAGAATTGAAGCTCATAAAACCTATTTGAGGAATGCTATGCAACAGAAAATACTCACAAAACTGAATATCATCTCAATTGAACACGAAAGGGTTTCAATGATTTCTTTGATAGCATAATTCAGAAATTTGCGGCAAAAAGGCAAGAAAGTTTAGATTAGATTATTCTTTATTTGTAAATAATATCCTTGAAATCAACACTAACTAATCATAGATATTGTGTACCACAAACTGAAAATTATAAGAAAGTTGAGACCTTGAATGAGGTGTAAAAATATTAGAGGGATAGTGATTATGATTTATTAAAATTGACGAAATTATAATTTATAATTATAATTATTGATTAAAAATTATTAGACTGTGGATGAATTATTAAAATGACAAAAATTATGTTTACAATTGACAGGATTAATTTACAGTGGTAAAGGTTACGAATTTTATTGGGAGGAATTATTAGATGTGGCAGTCCAACTGATATGAATGCATGAATTATTGCATAGAATCGTATATTACATAGCTTTTTGGATTTTTGTTTCTCTAATAATAATATTATGATGTTTATTACTAAGATTTTATTTTATTCAAGCTATTTGTTTTATGATCAATGAAACAGGACAAGGGATATTTTGAAATCAGATAATTTTTCACTCTATCTTACCTAATTTTCAATATTTATTTTAGTATTTATTTTGTATGTAAATATTTAATTTTGTAAAATGTTCTTTTTGGCAAATATTAATATTGATGTACAGTTTATAGGAATTATAGCTGTTTATAATTTATAGTTTATATAATATATATGTACTGGGAAGTATGCTCATAGGATACGTAAATCTACGAAGTCAACCTACCTGAGATTAATAATGATAGATATCGTTTGGAATTGGGCTCCTTCTGCTAGGAAACTGGCTTCTTTGTAGGCTTCTATGATCTGGCTCTCTGTAACTCAGTTCTTAATTGTAATGATCGTATTCTGGGCCTAGTATTTTCTAATGTTGATATCAGGGTTGAGCAAAGTGATTGTTCCCTGGTTCCTGAGGACGCTCATTATCCTTCTCTTGTTGTCACAGTACAGGTATGGTCCACTGATAATTCTCAGTTGAATTGCATTGAACTGTTTGACTTTAGGAGGGCTGACTATCTCCTGCTTTATTATCAGTTGAGAGCCTATCGCTGGGGGCTTATGGATAATTTAAGTAAAGTAGATGAGGCTGTGGATTTATTTTATACCTTCATTTATGAGTGCTTTGACAATTGTATTCCAAAGAGGATGGTCAGGCCTGGGGGTACTAAGTATCAACCTTGGTTCAATGCTGAAATAATTCGGCTGTTGAAGAGGATGGACAGATGCGCTATGAAGCAGCACGGCTTTTTATATCACAATGAGCAATTCAAAAGATTGCGAAGTCAGGTTAAGCAATTTATTGCTCATGAATATCATAATTATTTAGATAGGGTTGAGACTAATATTAAGAGCGATGCTAAGAGCTTCTGGGGATTTGTCAATGCAAGAAGAGCTAACAGTTCTACACAGGAGGGTATGCATTGGGGTGATCAGATCTTTGGACTTCATGATTTGCCTAATGGTTTTGCTCAGTATTTTCTTCAGTATTTTCTGATGAGTCGCAGTTGGATGTTGACAATGAGGTGAACCTAGACAGTAGACTGAATGTACCTTCTCTCTCAATCAGTTTTGTTGATTTGAGAGCCATAATTGCAGCAATAGGTGATTTGAGACTTTGTACTGGTTGTGGACCAGATAATATTTCTTCATGTAAGGGTTGTGCTAAAATTTTGGGTCTCTCCGCGAAGATCATTTTTGATCTGTCCTTGAGATCCTCGGTATTCCCCAATGGAAAATTGGCAGGGTTACTCCTATATTCAAATCTGGTAGGAGAAATGACATATCCAACCTCCGCCCAATATGGGACTAACTCAATTGTCACCTTTAGTAGTAGTAATATTCGACCTTTGTATCATAATTATATTAGAATTGTGTTATCCTCCTTCAGTTAACTCCTAGCCTTCCACCTCCGGGATAGGGTTATCATACGTCAGGATTCTGATGCTACGTTAGATAAATATTTAACAACTATATTTGAAAAAACTATGATCGATACAACCAAAAATACTCCATGCAGATTTTTCAAACAAGTGTAAAATCTATTGAAATCTTGTGGAATCTTTAATGAGACTTAATAAGTCTTCAAAAGTATTTTCAAATTGCTTTGAATTCTTCAAAATTAGAGATAAAAGATAAGTAATGTTTTTAAATATTGTACAAGATTTGAGGCTTATAAAAATAAAACTTACCTGTTTTCTTACCATCCAGTTTCAATTCAACTAGATAGCTGTAGGCTACCATATTTGTTTTGTAAAATACAAATTGTTTACTCGCGCTTTGCGGCGCTCGCAGGTGATTACACCCTCCGCACCCCCGTTGGGTCCGTACAATGGTTAGAAAATGGTAAATTTGAAAATGTTGCATGTTTCATGAGTTAGTGCTGTTTGCGCTGTAGTGCTGTGTAAAAATACTTGCGACAGCTGTTGAGCTTTGCTCCTACAGGCTTAACAACAGGTATCACATGGAAGACTTGGAAGCTGTGATTATTGTTTGAAAATTTTCAATTTGTCTATAAATTATTTAAATTCGACAAATGCAGAAAATTTAATGAGATATGTGGCATAATGAGAATAATGAGAATGATTTGTGGCATTTGTTTGTATTCAAAATCGGATGAACCTACTATCAAGTTGGATAGTTGAGAGTACAGCAATGGCTAGCATTATTAGGGCCGGTTTCTCCAACGTCGATTGAACCAATTTTAGTTTGAACTTGGGGTTTTACCACTCACTAAAACGTTTTTGTCAGAAAGTTCGATGTCCGAACAGCTGACCATTTGAGGCTAACATTAATCATAGGATAGTTGTATGGTGTATGATTATATATTCTTTTAGATAAATAATTATTTATTTTCCAATAAAACCTATAACTATTACAACTATATTTGGTGTATCCAACATTAAAAATTGTGACTCTTGTTTTACTAGGCTGCGCCCTGTTCCAACTAGTGAGTCACAGTGACCAGGCTCGCTTCGCTCGCCCATTTTAAGATTTTACCATGTTTTACAGGCTTTTGATCATTGAATTTTCCTAATTTCAAGCCTTTTTGAACATTGTTTCCTCTAGTGACTTAGGGTGCTATATAATATACCGTACCCAGAAAACAGTTCTTGGCTTTCTTTTGCATCTTCATAACGAGTAAATCACTGCTCACCTCATCCCTTCAGAAAAGTCGAAATTTGCATCAAACAATAAAGTTTATTTTACACTGTGCCCTAGACTTTCATGAAAAATAGATTTTTCAACCCTAACTCTTTTCGCGTGATTTTAAAGAATTAAATCAAACAGTGTTCAACACAGTTTTGGAGCCGTATCCGATGCAAAAATTCATTTTTCGAAAATATCAATATTTTGATTTACCCCTATCAAACCTCTAGATTCCGCCATTTTGAACCGAGAAACGTGATTTTTCATAATCTAATTCAAATGTAGTTAAATGTCACCTAAAAGTGATAAAGTACAAAAACTTTCAAAAAATTTTTAATCAATAATTTATATAGAAGAGGCCTTTTTCCAATATGGCGGCTCAAATTTTCATCCGAAAACGTTTCCCACATACCATCTCAATCAGCTTTGAAGCTCTATACAATGGAAAAAGAATTTTCCAAAAATTCGAATATTTAAAAAGTCGAGAATTTTCACCCTAGACGCACTTACCCTAATCACCCGAAAAGTTCAAGTTTCAAAAACGTCATCTACTCACTTTCTTTTACCATTTACGGTCGAGAAAACCGAAATTTTCCTTTAGACTCAGATTCTCAATAATTGACCACTATTTCGCGCACCACCCTGTATCTATTCAAAATAGAGAAGAGTTCAAAAAACGAAAAAAATCTCCTTGAAAAACTGAATCGATTGGCATTTGAAATTTTTCAAATATCGCAAAGAATAGAAAGTTCACTTTTTACCTTCCCCCCCTGTACCTCAAAATCGCCCAAAACTAACAAACCCAACCATCCAAAACTGTAAAGAACCCCTTCCTCTTCAATTTTAAGCAATAAAATAAAATTTAATATTTCACAAAAAAATAAGGGGGGTTTTTCGCGGTTTAGAAAAAAAGGGGGAGTCTTTTTCGAAACGTCAGATTTTTCCTGACGGTTTCAGCCAAAATCGAATCAATCCCACGAAACCCCATTATCAAAATCTTCAATATCGGTCTCTAGGTCTTCAAAGTTATAAAGCATATTAGACAGACACGGGCACTGGACCTGGACGCTAGGAGTTATGAGATTGTCAACTTGGCAACAGCGAGGCGCTGTTGCCAGTTCACAGTCTCACAAGTGACCATTGACACACAATTATTCTCTGGAATTCAAATGAGCCAATCACAGCTCATCTCCCCATATGGACCATTTTCTTCTCTTTTGAAGAGATAAAACTGCTTTCAGCGCAGCCCTGGCGGTTTATACCCCAACTTGGCAAATCGTCTGAAAACACTTATGAGGATATTTTCGATTTCGATAAAAATGAGTTTATTATACTTCCAGAAGCAAATATTAACGATTCCAGCTATAAAACGGCTACGTCCATATGAGGACATCCCCATAGGGACATATAGCCCCACAAGTGCTTCTGAGGCGAGTGCATATCCCCATATGACACGGGGCGCTAGACCTCTCTTTCTCTCTCTCTCTTTCTCTCTCTCTATCTATCTATCCGCCAAATTTAATTAAATGGATATTACTATACCTAAATCTGGGCTCTTGAAAATATTAATTTATACATAATGTTGTTTGTAGAAGTTTTTCTTTATTTTTTATAATTTTATTAAAACTAGTTACTTGGACTAATTTTCTCACTCTCATTCCCTATAAACTTAATGATACTCAAGTCTTCCAGATAAGCCTACAACTGTCTTCTATGATAGCACCATATTGTTACTCACTGTTTGTAAAAGTAGTCATAGCATTGTATGTTTCGAAGGAACAAAAGCAAATAAGAATATTTTACGTATTCTGTTCTGTTTGTAAAATAACAATACGTAAATGTTGTGAGTAATATTCAAAATATCTCACCAAATTGTACGTGTAGGTTTCATACGAAATCCAATAGGGTGTCTCCGCTTCTTAAGTAAGTCTAGCGTAAGTAGGAAAAGCTCATAAATGCTGCTCAAACAAATCATGACGTCTGGTTGTTGTTTTGTTCCATCATGTCTCAGAAACAAGAATGTTCCCACAAAAATTATATTTTCGGGGAAATCTTAACAAGCAAACAAAGTCAAATGAGTAATCTTCTTGTTGTATCAGTATGTTGTCTCTCGACATTAGCTTTTGTTCAAGTCGTAGAGAAATGCAATAAATATGAAGCAGCTGGCGTGGTAATTAAGTCAAAGGCGTACAGAGAAGATTAAGCTTCACACGTGGAATACACTCGCGGCCGATTTGGGAGGCTGCTAAGTGGAACAAATTTAGAGGAAATTGGAGGCTGCAAATTTTCACTCATTTGGAGCCTCCAAGGCGAATCGAATACAATTACGGCGCCATAGCTAAGCTGTAAGTGACGTCACAACGTGTAATTTCAGGTTATAATGGCGCAGTGTCTGCTTCAATCATCATACATTACAGGGGTGTCGTCTTTCCCAATTTGCTGCAGATAGAGTTACCACCTAGTAATTCTGTTCATGGCTCATCTTGGGGTATATGATTGATAGTATTACATGTGAAATGCCAACGTTACAAGACAACAAGCGATATTGAAAGCTTTTCAAAAATCTAGGAATTATCGTACTGAGTAGTTATTTATTATATTTATCTCTGGCTGACGGCTTCGGCCATGCCTAATATGAATTTCCGTTACATCTACAGAATATAAAACGAACAAACTAACTAAAAATTGATAGTAACACAATCTTTCTAAGAAATTGATATTCTTGTATTGGAAATAGAATGTAAAGTGTTCATCATCCGATGTAATGAGAACAATCAAATTCTTATCTACCCGATCTATCAACCTTACTAAGTCAGTGGCGAAGCGTGGTATACTTATTTGATCATCACCGGGTATATTTCCTATAGGCGATGACCAAATAAGTATATCACGCTTTGCCACGGTATCTAGTACTAGTTTTTAGAATAAATTACGGTAAAGGAATAGATGGAGATCAAAATGAACTTTACTTGGAATTGAAAACTATCAAGACTTTTAAATTATTCTAAAGTTTGGTTCACTAATCATGTGATTATTTTTATCTTATTGAAAACTGAGTTCATGTATCTGATTTCGTATTGGAAATTATTTTCAACAAAACTTGAAATTAAGAATCATAAATTCTATAGACTGATCATGTAATCATTTATCATAATTATTGAAAACTGAGTTCATGTACCTGATTACGTATTGGAAATCTTTATACAGCCTTAGAAATCACACTAAATGAAACTTGGAATTGAAAGCCATCAAGACTTTTTAGAATTTGGTACACAGATCATGTATTCATTTATCTCGTTGGAAACTGAGTTGAAGTAAGTATCTGATTGGGTATTCGAAATCATTATTATTGAACGAAACTCGGAATTTTTTAATGCAATCAAGACTCGAGTTTGGAACTTGTTCTAAGATGCTGGTGAGAACTAGCTTTCGTGAACTTGCTCTTGTTTCGTTCTTTTCTTTAGAAATTTAAGACAACGAAACACCGCTCCGAGAGTGAAACAATGTAAACAATTTATTACATTTTTCGCCGTGGAAAAAAGCCGATAAATATGAGGGAATGGGAGAAAAATTGGGATTGTTTACGGGAAACGGTCCAGGCTACGACTCTTGAGAATAATTTAGAACTTGGTGAGCGGTTTCCCTGTGGTCGAGGGGATGGGTTGAGGGGTGCAGTTTAAGGGTTTAAGGGGTTTGGTCTTTGCGGTTTTTTGACCCAGTTTCTGTTGCTTTGCCGCAACCACATCCACTGCCACCAGAACACCAATTCCGTTTCCGTTTCCGTTCAGAAATAGGACCATTTCTTCCTTTTTCCACTCATACAAGGGGCTATTACTTTTTCTACTTACAAGCACAACTATTTTTTCCTAACAGCCGGAAAAACAGGATAAAACCACTAAGCTTCACTCCCACTCTCAAACTCCTCTCACTCTCTCTATTTCTTCTTCTCTTCTTCTCTCTCTCTATACGTCTCTCTGTCTCTCTCGCAACTCAAATGTGAAAAGAAAAGAGAATGTCTAGAAAGAACAGAATAATCGAATAGTACTTTGCATCGTCCACATACTATGGTATTGTTTTTGGTATTACCTATTGTATTACTCTTCCAACTTACAAGCAAAACTATTTTTCTAACAGCTGAAGAACAGGATAAAACCACTAAGGTTTACTCCCACTCTCAATCTCCTTTCCCTATCATTCTTTCACAACTCAAGTGTGGGAGAGATTATCTATCATCTCTATATATCTCTAATAGATAAATAAAGATAATAGATAGGCTCTTTTTGAAGAACAGTATTATTATTATTATAGGCCTGAATAGATGAATATTATAAATCCATCATATCTCTATTATAATAGTATTTCCAGGATGTTTTCAAACCATTATTCTATCACAACAATATTCATGGATTTCAGATACTTTTCAAGAAAGATGCTTCTCATTGCCTCCAATTATTACTTGTTGCGAATCAGCGATCAACTTTTAACTGCACTCTTGGCTGTCTTTCTTTGCCGACTGTTACAACTTTTTATTAGTTTCCCAGACTTTCTTCCAAGTCTGCAGGAAAAGAATAATGGGAGAAGAGGAGGGGGTAGGCGAGGAGGAGTTGGTTGAATGATGGAGGAGGAAGAGGAGGAGGAGATGAAGAAAGATGATTTGTAGAAGAGAGATGGAAGGAGAAAGAGATAGAGAAGGAGGGGATGGAGGAGAAGATGAAGAAAGAGAAGGAAGAGGATTTGTAGAAGAGAGATGGGAGGAGGAAAAAGGTAGAGAAGGAAGGATGGAGGAGATGGTGAAGGAGAAGTTTGAGGAGGAGGAGAAGAAGGAAGAGGATGTGTAGAAGAGAGAAGAAAGAGAGAGGGATGGGAGAAGGAGTAGGTCGAATGATGTATGTAAAAAGAAGGAGGAGAATTTGGAGAGGAAGGTTGAGGAGAAAGAGAAGAAAGAGAGAGGTTGATGTGGGATTGGAGGAGAGGAAGGAGAGAAGAAGGAGAAGTGAGGAACAGGAAAGAACTAGTAGGGAAGAAGGAGGAGAAGTAGAGAGGAAGAGGGGAAATGGGAGAAGAGAAAAGAGAGAAGGATTAAGAGGAGGAGGAAGAGAAAACGATAAGGAGAAGTGAGAAGGAAAAGAGGAGGAGGAAAAGAAGAAGGAGAGTGAGTTAGATGGAACAAAGCATGGGGATGATGATGAGGAGGAGGAGGAGGAGGAGGAGGAGGGAGGAGGAGGAGGAGGTGGAGGAGAAGGGAGGAGGTTAGGAGGAGAAGGAGGAAGAGGACGAGGAGAAGGAGTTGGAGAAAGAAATCATGAGGATGATGATAGTGATGGAGTGAGGAAGAGGAGGCGAAAGAGGTGAAGAGGAGAAAGAGGGTAAGATCGGTGAAGAAGTGATAAAGGAAAGAGGGATATAGGTGAAGAAGAAAAAGGTAAGGTAGGAGAAGAATTAGGAGGGATATAAAGGAAGACCCGGTGAGCTGCTACAGAAGTGACGATCAACCTGAGGGGCAAATTGAACGAACGAACATTGACAGAACGGTACGCTGAAAAAGTCAGAAAACAAACCGGAGCAACTCAGTCCGGCTCGATCGTTGCGTTTCGATCGTGAATCGACAAAGTCGGTCTGCTGGAAAATCGTGTTAGATGTTGACAGAGCTTTTCCGTGGGCAGAAGCAAGGGCTCAAAGCAAACCATGTTACAACTTCAGTCAACCCCCTTTCCACCCCGCTAGGGGGGGGGGGGAGGCTGCTGCTGACCTTCCAGCGGCAAAGACCTTACGGCACTAGAAAGTTTTACGGCACTACCCTCAACCGACACAAAATGGAACTTGCAAACTATTTTCGATGCTAGATAACTTCTTGCGGAAAGCGATAGCCGAGTTCTCGGAACGACCAGTTACTCATCACGTGTCCAAAATAGCTCAACAATTCTTCCACGAAAAAAAGAGGAACCACCTAGTTCAACATTGAGTGGGAGTGGAAAATTTTGTAACATCTTTCAAAGTGGATATGTGTTGAATGAATCTACAAAGTGAATATTAATGAGCATATCACGTAATTATTTTGGAAGCCAGAGATTACCAGAGACTGTATTGACGCATAATAAGGAAGAGAATTGAAAAAGAAATAATTATAGGAGAAGAACAGAGTGAATTCACTGCGGGACGCTCATGTACTGACAATAATATGTTTGCTTTAAAACAACTTTGAAAAAAGGAAGCTGATGAATTTGGAAACCCATTCAACATTAATTGACTTGTTTCATTTTGCAAGTCGTGATTGATCACGAAATGAAATCTAAAAAATGTTCTGTTGCATAATATTGTTTCACTTTTGAGTCCTATAAACAATCATGATCAAATAACACAGACCTCTGACAAATGACACAAATACCTGATATGACTAAGGTATATCCAAGGTAAATCTAAGGTATAAACTGGAAACCAAGTACTAATTCATGTTCAAATCGATACTTACTATACTCAGCATACCTGATAATTTCATTAGAATGACAGCAACGATATGAGCCACCAATTCAAAGCCCTATTCAGCTTGACTTTCAACAAATGCCTGAAACCAAAGGAGCCAGTCGGACGTTTGAAAGGAATCTCACACCCACCACCAAACTTTGGTTTCACCACAATCCAACTTAGATTGAAAGTAAACAGAACAGCACTGATGAAGCAAAATATTAATTTTGTAGGTAGCTATTGTTCTTCATTTGAAACTGAACCCGTTATACTGGATGAATCCAAACAGAAAATGAAACTTCATATCATAAAAACAACGGAATGATTCAACTGTCTTACAAATTCATGGTGTAGTAGTATATTCATAACAATCATGATAAAAAAATTCCAATTGAAGTTAAGAATATAGAATAGAAGTTGAGTAAAATATTATGGCAATAAGTGATAAGATAAAACTGTGGAGTATTGAAATCTAATATTTATTTTACTAGATTAATGAGTAAAGCATTGATGATAAATCGGGGAAAATGGCAAACTCACACTTAATGGCGGATATATCAAAAGTGGTAACTCAAAATAAACGTTTCTCAAGCGTTATTCAATGTTTGTGAATATTTTTCACTGTTTATTGCTAATTTGGCTTGTCTAACAACATTTTCAGACTTAAAATCAATTATCTACTTTTGAATAGCTGTATGAAATAACATGAATCTCGACTTCTTGTGTGAGTTCACCATTTTCTCGTACAACAAGACTTTTCTTAACTCTATGAAAGAGGCATAAAGTCGTAACTTGAATCTCGACTTCTTTTGTGATTTCGCCATTTTTTCGTACAAGACTTTTTTAACTCTATGAAACAGGCCTCAAGTCGAACATTACCATCATCCTAAGAAAAGGGTTCTATATATTTTGAATTTGTTTGTTTTCTCACTTAGCTCGCAGGTTTGACGCCTAATGAGATCGGACTCTCCATCTATTTAATAAACTGTACAACAGACTTCAATAAATAACAACCAAACTTCGAGACCTACATACTGATTCAGAAACAGCGACAAGAATTTTCAGGTTAAAGTTCCATGAAATCTGACTTTCCATCCATCTGATAAACTGGAAAGAAACTTCAATAAATAACAACCAAACTCCAATTCCTATACTGTATATAGATTCAACAAAAGCGACAGTAATTTCCAAGTGTGGAAGCTAGAAATAGGAACGGAAATATTCTTAGTGACAGTAATTTCCAAGTGTGGAAGCTAGAAATAGGAATGGAGATATTTCTAGTGACAGTAATTTCCAAGTGTGGAAGTTAAAAATACGAACGAAATATTCTTAGTGACAGTAATTTCCAAGTGTGGAAGCTAGAAATAGGAACGGAAATATTCTTAGTGACAGTAATTTCCAAGTGTGGAAGCTAGAAATAGGAACGGAAATATTCTTAGTGACAGTAATTTCCAAGTGTGGAAGCTAGAAATGAAACGGAAATATTCTTAGTGACAGTAATTTCCAAGTGTGGAAGCTAGAAATAGGAACGGAAATATTCTTAGTGACAGTAATTTCCAAGTGTGGAAGCTAGAAATACGAACGGAGATATTCTTAGTGACAGTAATTTCCAAGTGTGGAAGCTAGAAATAGGAAAGGAAATATTCCTAGTGACAGTGATTTCCAAGTGTGGAAGCTAGAGATAGGAACGGAAATATTCTTAGTGAGAGAATGCAGCGCAATTTAATACAGCAGTCTTTTTGTCGTTTGATGACGATGTAGGTTTGGAGGTTAAAAGACACGACATTGTCACGAGAGGATCTCTCACACTCCGCGTTTGTCGAGAAAATGCACTGGCAAAAGGAAAACCTAGCACGAGGAAAAGAGTGAAGGATATTCATGCACTCTGAAACCCCCATACAATAGAACAACGAGAGCTATTGTTTAGTCCAATTCTAATTCTGAGCGGAATCTCTCAGCCTTTTTGTTGTAAACCTTGAGGGTGTGGAAGGGGAGATTTTCCAGCAACACTGAGCTCTGCTACTTCAAGCTGAACTGCTCAGTACAAGGCGTGGCGGAGTTTTATTCAAAAATGAATTCAGAAGCCTGAAATGGTCTAATTAGAAATCTTGGAATATCTTTCTCTTTGGTTAACTTAATTATAAGCTGGTGTGTATTCTACTCGAAGAACTGGATCTTATTTCCGATAGTCTTGAAACAATCAAAAAAAGAGAAATAAAGGAGTACCTTTCTCTTAGTTGAATAAGTTTTGAGCTGGTGTGTATTTAAAATACACACAATGTGAAATAACACAATGAATACTATCAGGAATATCATATCAAAATGTTATCTATGATAATCAATTTTTGGATAAGTCATCTGAATATGCAATACTTCATCTGAATGCGCGTAGAGGTGATCTCTACTGCCATATTGATCATCATGGAAGAGGTTGAAAACGTAGATTTTAGGTAAGAGAGTAAATTCTATATTCTATCGGACCAAGGAGGTTCCAGTAAAAGCTGAATAGCAGTTTGAAAATGTAATACTATCAGTATTCTACCTGAAAGAGATTGCTCATAATGTTGGAGGCTAAATAGTTTCAGGTGCTTCCAATGATTTAATATTACTTGAAAGTTATTTGAAAGTATTGTTACTTACTCATACAAATTGTTTGCGACTTGTTAGAAGGTTGTTTCTCTTACCTGAAAAAAAGGAAATTATTACTGAAAATTGTTGTAATTGCAGCTAAATTTATGAGGAAACAATATTCACTCCTTAAAAATACTGAGTTTTCTATTTTTTTCTTTCAATTTGAATTTGATTTTTTTAATTCAATAAATTAATTATAATTTATGATACATTTTTAATATTAAATAATTTATAGTGAATTTTATAATCTTATTAATCAATTTATAATTTAATTTTCATCCATCGTTTCCGAGTTCCACTAAAACAAGTGGTACTGGAAACGAATTTGGTAAACAGCAATGGAATGGATTTTATAAATTCCGGCCTCACAATAGACTGAGTGGAAAGGGGGGGCGATTAGTGTTGAATAATATTTAAGCAGAGAGTCCTATCGTAATATTAAATTTTTCATGTATCAATTTTTCAGGCGAATTTCATTAATCTGCGGGAATAATAGTAGAGATACACAATCATTGTGTACTTGCTAATGTATGAAGCTTAAATAATATCTCGTATTATTCATATTTTCCATGAAAAATAGCTTCAGTTGGAATAAAAAGAGACGAGGTTGTAATCAAAGCCGAATTAGCCTTCTTGAATCGTATGGGGTATAAAAAACCAACAGAATATCCAGGAAAATAATAATGTCTGCAACAATGTAAAACACATCCGTGTTTGATGATATTTTTTCTCTTGAGCTCGACGCAATAATAAATTTTACATTATTGTTCCTGGTATTACAACAAAGACATCGGTTCAAACGCTGAGCTCAACTCTAGCAGGCCCAATATGTTAATTATCTCCAATAACGACAAAAAAAACAATTTAATCACGATATTGCATAATAATAAAGAATGATGTCAACCATAAATTTATTAAAATGTTGAGATACCGGTTTTTCTTTGTTACAGCATCATCAATCTCTGGTAAAACAAAACAAAAGTACTGTAACTCTGTTATTTACTATGAATTTGGAATGATACACTATGATTTGTAGTTGAATGAACTATCGAGTTGGACGACTGCCATTGGCCTAGACAAGCCACTCCCACAGTGCTCGGTTCTCACAAACTTTATCAGCAATGGCGGCTCATGCAAGAAACTCAGCAATGAAAATTAATAAATATCTACAAGTAACAAAATCAGTAATTTTATGTTCAATAATATTACTGATATTTTATTATCCTGCTCAACTAGAAGAGATAGATCTGCATAACCCTCAATGATGAGGATCTAATAATTAAATAAATAGATAACTTTTTTATTGTTATTTCAAATTCAATTACAACATTTTAAAAATAAGAATTATTATTATAATCATGCAATAATCAGCAGCTGCTGGGGTAGGTTATTCTTATTATTTAGAATAAAGTGGATGAGTAATGTTTTGTCTCCATTCTGTCTGATTCGTTTTCACCCAAAGCGTATAATATTATATGAATCTTTTTTAGTAGACGTTTTTCATTCTCTCGATCTAATAATTATATGTAGAATATGAAGGATCTAATAACCTGTTACTTAGAAGTTCATTATAGGTAAGAGTTACTTAGTAGTCTCGTATATAATCATTGATACCAATCTTTAATTCAATTTCATTGGCTATCAAACTTTTGAGCATTATAGCTTTATGTATTCTTTACATAGGCAGTTGAATCAATTACAATTATTATAAATTCGCGTCTTTTGGTCTTTCAGAGGAGACATTAAACCGTCGATCTCAACTGCCTAAAAAATAATCGTCATCTTTCATCATCACCCCTTTTATTACCCACGCACAAGCTTAGTTAGAGCTCATTTGGGCATCAACCTCAGGAAAAAATAATTACATTTGAATGAATTTAATTTTGATTGCTGAAAAGACAAGTTAATAACTTATCTCTGTAGCTAACAGTAGAAACAGATGGAATACAGAAGATTTATAGATTGGAGAACACAATATTAGGCCTACAGGTCTATTTGTCAGCCGAAAATGACATGCAGAGAGCAATATACGTGGGAGCATTAATACAAGTCAACACTGCTTGATTGCTTCGCAAGGTAGCTGGAGGTAAATATCGCTATAAAGCATAACATTTACTGTCACTACATGAGAGGAAGCACTTTGCCACTGCAAGATGATTCAAGTAAAGTTAACGTATTTATTCTCATCCTTTTGTTCAAGATCATAGAGCCCCAAGCAATCCAGGATAATCAGAAATCGATTTAATGGTTCAATTATTACTGATTTCATTAACTGATTATTGATTGAATTGTCTCCAAGAATCTGATTGTATTACTCCCGAGTTTTGAAAATATAGTTTGAATGTATTTATATTCGATCGAAGGATCGAAGCTACATAACATATTAAAAATGTTATCTAATTGTATTAAAATTCATTGAATCTAATTTATTCCATTTGAATTCATTTAATCTAATTATAATCAATCTTGAATTTTCATTTCATTGTATCAAAAAACCTCGAATATTACAATATTTCATAGAATCAAGTCTTTTATGTACTAATTTTATCTGTTAATCTAAAGAGACAGTATTGGGATTGTATAACTGTTACATAATGATTAGCATGAAAACACAAGGATTTTGTCAATTCTTCTATTCATTTGTGGTTCCATGAAATATTGTTTTCATTTCAATTATCTGTAAATCGTTAATATCAATCACTATCATGTTTAAAAGATGGATTGCCTAATGTAGAAAGTACTAAACTGATTCTACAAGAACTTTGCATTTTCAATCAGACATTCATCTTATTCTAATAAATTCAATAAGTAAATGAGAGTTCATTTTCAGTCAGGCAAGAAGGCAAAAGCAACATCAACAAATCTAATAGCCAAGTGGATGCTATCACAGAGAACAGACTTATAGTAGTCAGACTTAGTACAAAGAGTAGTGCTTCTCTATGATACTATGATGTTGTACGAGTTGAAAATCAGAAGAAGACTTTATTCATAGCTTACTTTGTTTAAGAACAAGGAAAATACAACTTTGGCGTAAATCAACATCAAAATAACTCGAAATCTGCAGACAACTAAAGCTCACTCTACCCTGAAGCAATGTTTCACAGAGAGAGATCTCATATTTGTTAATGAAGGTCGCAAAAATCCTTTTTCATAATTTATAACCCCCCTTTTCAACCCCCCGCATCCCTTAGCGTTTGCTCCATCCCTCAGCTGCATATTTCATTGTAAAGCTGGAATTAAACCTCCATCCTAATTCCACGCTATGGCGAGGCCTCAACTTACTCATTTCCATATTTTTGCACTCATGCGTGGAATCTGATTTGTTTAGGCCAAAGCCAAGATTAGTTTCGGATGAATGAATTCATTGCTCCGAATGAATTATTTAGAAATACATTTTTCGTTCATCCAGTAAGCAAACAAAAAGGTTTCCAATTTATTACATCAACACTGATTAGCATTAATTTTCATCCTCATTTTCTGTTCTGATTATGCAGAAACTCAGTATCACTCGACATGCGAGTGTTTTTTTCAGTAATCAATTCAGAATTCCATTTATTGTATACAGACAATGTTCCAGCTTTGTTCAACAAGGTTGAATGGTAGAGAGGTCTCTCTAGACCTATCTCCACCTAATAAAGGATATTTTCATTACAACATATTATATCCAGTTCTCCATCCATTCCATATCTATTTAATTATCAATCCATGATAATTATATTTTATTACGTGAAATCTATTGTTTACAAGTGCGGAGTTAGAGGATATTACCTGAGGGGGCTTCTGACATAAATTTTTTGCTACATACCATTACACTACATTATGTATAACTACATTTTATAACACTTGATACAATAGCTACAATAATATGGGGGAGGGGCTTAAATCCCCCCTTCAATCCGCCTTTGATTGTGTAGTTAATTTCTTTTCCAATATCCTTCCCCATTATATTATTAATATTCTTGTTAGGATTCCAGGATGTAAATTCCACAGCCTTCCTACAAAATTATTCAAAATCTTCGTAATATGTATGTGGGAAGTGAGTAGAGTCTATTGAATTACAAATTCCCCCCTTCAATCCGCCTTTGATTGTGTGGTTAATTTCTCTTCTAATATCCTTTCCCATTATATCATTGATATTCAGTCACAAAATAACTCCTTAAAAAATAGCAAATAAATATTCGGACAAGTGATTCTCTCCTCATTCATCAGACTTTTTCATGATAGAAGGATCTTCAGCTATCTTTATAATACAGTTGTAACCACCGCCATTGCTGATGACGTTTGTATGAGCTACCCAGTGTGGGAGTGGCTTATCTAGGCCAATGGCAGCCGTTCGCCTTGTTAGGTCATTCATTCAGCGCCTAAACATATATTTCTATATACTATTCATTTATAACGTGTTTATATTATAAACTATGATATTTTCCCCATAATATTAAAAGTCATTCATTTAGTTCCTACTTATAACGTCTCTATATCAATCAATCAAATCAATCAAAATCAATTTATTGCCATTCTTTTTTTACACACAAGTGAAACAAAAACATTCTTATAATGAAATTATGATATTTTCAATAGAGTTACCAACATAGTCTACCAGAAATAGCGATTCAATCATTCATTTCATCAAAATACAATACAAAATATTCCTAAATTTACCAAGAGAAATGTCAAAAGTCAGGTTATGTCCAAAACGTTTTGATCACTTCACAATAATTTACGTTCCAAAAATGTAATCACAAGTTCATTATTAATTTGAAACTAAAAATGTGGATAGATCAGTCACATTAAACCATTAAAAGTCGAAAAATCCATAACATTATTGAATGAAAACTTGAAAATTTAGATCCAAAATTTCCATGCTGACTATGAGTCATCTATTTTGTTTTTAAAACAAGCCAAATGATTATGATTATGAAGATGATGATGATGATGATGATGATGATGATGATGATGATGATGATGAAGATGGTGGTGAACATGATGATGATGATGATGATGATCAAAATCATGTTTTTAAACGATATTTAAGAATATCAACTTCATTCTACCACTTCATGGAACAGCAAAAATGATAAATGAGATGATCGTCAACGTTTTTACGGACTACGTAGATAGAAAGTTCAAAATAACAAGCAGATATTACTCTCAAAACATCTCCCTCTTTTTCAACAACAGGCTACACACCCTTCCAATCCGCCTCTGATAATAAACCATCCAACAGACAAAGTATTAAGTCGTTAATTCTGAGCGCCGATAAACAACCTCACCTGCTTTTATTAGCGTTTGTTCCCTAATAAATTCTCGACGATGAGGCGACTCGATAATACAAGAAACATAATGGAAGATAAACTAGCAGAGATGGCGAACACTACGCAAACACAACAGGATCAACGTGGACGTCGAGGATAATAGGGATTAGGAAGAGGAGGCAGGGAAACAATGGAGAATTTCGGTGGACCGAGAGGTTTATTAAAAGAGAACGCACCGATAGTTTGGGGGGGGGGAGTCACGTGACCTAGCGTTCCTCCCTAGGGGAGACTAGATTTGACCGGCTTTATTGTAACCATTTCAACGTCCTAAGGTAAAGCAGAATGACAGATTTAATGGCTGGCAACCATTGTCGGTGTTAATCCTATTAAGTAGTCGCTATCTCATTTCCTGTCGCCGGTATTGCGGACCCGGGAATTAGATTCCACTTCTCGGACCGCAGAGGTGACGCCAGAAAACCTGACATAATCACGTACCACCGGACAATCTACACCGCGCCTTATGCATTCAAAACAGCAACAGTTTTAACTGCGCCAACAATTTGACAACTGACAATTTAACGTACGAGTAACACTTGTAGAATTATTTCACATTTAAATACATCATACCAGAGACAATTATTAAGAAATTTTTCTCTCCTCTTCTGACAATTTAACATATGAGTAACTCTTGTAGTATTATTTTCCATTTAAATACATCATACCAGAGACAATTATTAAGAAATTTTTCTCTCCTCTTCTGACAATTTAACACATGAGTAACACTTGTAGTATTATTTTCCATTTAAATACATCATACCAGAGACAATTATTAAGAAATTTTTCTCTCCTCTTCTAAAAATTTAACATATGATTCACACTTGTAGTATTATTTTCCATTTAAATACATCATACTACAGACAATTATTAAGACATTTTTCTCTCCTCTTCTGACAATTTAACACATGAGCAACAACTTTTCTAGAATTATTTTCCATTTAAATACATCATACCAGAGACAATAATTGAGAAATTTTTCTCTCCTCTTCTGACAATTTAACACATGAGTAACAACACTTCTAGAATTATTTTACATTCAAATAAATCATAAGAGAGACAATTATTAGGAAATTTCTCTCTCCTCTTCTGACAATTTAACACATGAGTAACAACACTTCTAGAATCATTTACCATTTAAATACATCATACCAGAGACAATTATTAAGAAATTTTTCTCTGCTCTTCTGACAATTTAACACATGAGTAACAACACTTCTAGAATTATTTTCTATTTAAATACATCACACCAGAGACAATTATTAAGAAATTTTTCTCTCCTCTTCTGACAATTTCACATAAATGAGTAACACTTGCAGAATGTTTTTCCATTTAAATACATCATACCAGAGACAATTATAAAGAAATTTTTCTCTCCTCTTCTGACAATTTAACATATGAGTAACACTTGTAAAATCATTTTCCATTTAAATACATCATACAAGAGAGAAGTATTAAGGAATGTTTCTCTCCTATTTTGTTCTGTGATCATACTCTTTTAAAATTATTTCCCATTTCAATAAATTATACCAGAGATACATTACTCGCAATTAGTCTGGGCACTTGGCCTTGGCAAGGCACGGGATAGAGTTCGGTGTGTTCATCGAGCATTTCTAAATACATCGGCCTGCCCATCGCGGCGGCCGTAGTATCAGTAGCTAGCCGACTGCTAGTAGCGTCAGAGAGCCAAGTGCCCAGACTAATTGCGCGTACTGTAATTAAGAGAACTCATGACACAGTGTCTGGTGAGATGTTGCAGTTGCAGGTTTCATAAAAATGATAAAAAGTAAATCGATATTTTTGGAAGAGGACAAACAATAAGGAATGATGTAAGATTGATGAGTACTAATTTGGTTTAAAGTATTGCAGGTATCATATTATAACGAGAAAATCGATATTTTTAGAAGAGGACAATCAATAGTACAGCTTTCCAGATCTCATAGCAGACTGTGATCAAAAGATTTGAAGGAGGATAATTCGATGAAACGTACAAAAAACCAGTCGAGATAATATTTCCAGCTCTTTGCCGATAAAACAACCTTCAAACAAAATCTCTTCGCCTTCTCTATTACGATCCTCTGATTACTTTGAACTCCACCCGGACTGACAACTCATTTAAAAGTCCAATAAGAATTATCAGCGCTTTAATTTTTCCAAGGAATAAAACAAACTCTCATTACATTATGATATCCAATTCCGGTTTAGATCCATATTATTTAGCATCTGTGGGAGTGGCGCGATTCATATTGACGCAAAGGTAATTAAAAATTCTGATCCAATGAGTGAGAGAGAGATAATGAAAGAGAAAGAGAGTGATTGAGGGGGGGTGAGGATGAAAACATTGTTCGTTAGTTAATTAAGAGCGCACAAAGAATGACGATAACGATCTATCCCAGAAGGCAGCAGCAGCTAACGATGGAGGAGGTCTATCGAAATGAAGTTTTTATGGTGAATGGTTGGAAAAGGAAGGTAAGTTGAAGGTGAGTTGACGCTGAGGGGAACGCAATAAGCATCCATCATGAGAGATCCCTCAACTCTCTTATATCCCTCAACAACCATGCACCATTAATGGCACAGTTCTCTTAGTTCAGTTTCCTCAATAACTCTCTCACATTTCCTCTATCTAACCCTATCTCTCACTATATCTCCCTCCCTTCATTCCCTCTCTCTTTCCTCTCGCTCCCTCTCCCCTTCCCCCCTCGCACCCTTCTCCCTCTCACTCTCTCGCCTCATTCTCTCACTTCTCCTTACTCCTCCTTACCCTCATCCTCTCTCCCTTTCCTCTCTCTCGCCCTCTCTCCCTATCCTCTCTATCCCTCTTCATTCTCTCTCCCCCTTTCCCCTTCTTTCTCTCATTCTCTCTTCTTTCCCTCCCTCTCCCTCCCCATTCTCTCTCTTCCTCTTACTCCTTCGTTCCCTCACTCTCTTTTTATTCCCTCTCACGCTCTCTTCCTCCACATTCTCTCTCTTCCCCTTACTCCTTTTCTCCTTCATTCTCTCTTCCCTCCCTCTCTGTCTCTCTCCCTCCCCATTCTCTCTCCCTCCCCATTCTTTCTCTTCCTTCCCTTTCTCTCCCTCCCCCTCCCCCTATCCCTCCCTATTCTCTCTTCCTTCCCTCTCTCCCCCCCCTCTGTCCCCCTACCCTCTCTCTCCCTCCCAAGTCTCTATTCTCTTTCTCTCCCACACTCCTTCTTTCCTCCATTCTCTCTTCCTTTCCTCTCTGTGTCTCTCGTCTTCTTCATTCTCTCTCTTCCTCTTACTCCTTCTTCCCCTCACTCTCTCTTCTTTCCCTCTCAACCCCTCTCTCCGCGCTCACTCTCTTTCTCTTTGTTTCCATTACTCACTCTCTCACTCGCTACTTCTCAATCCCTGCTCTTACTTCCTCACTCTCTCTACCGCGCTCTTTTCGTTTCTCTCTCCTTCTCTTTCTTTCCATCACTCACTCGCTCCCTCTCAATCCCTGCTCATTGAGTGGCGGGCAAATTTGTAAAGGTCGACTCCACAAGCCTCAGCTTCCCTCATTCAATTAGAGCAGTGGAACAATGAGACCTTGGAAATGTACCAGACAGCTGCTGCTCCTGCTCGCCTGCTAGCTGCTCTCATTTGATTATTCCTGAAAGTGACGTCGGATTTTTGGCAATTTCATTTCTAGATGGCATGTTGGAAATCAGACGCGCCGTTTCAAATTCAAGAAATGGTTTGAAAACTGTCCACTCCTCCAATAAAAACGTAGATGATAGAGTAGAGTACATGTTAGCACAATGGTGAAGATTATTCATTTTATTTATTCATTTATTCAACATTCATTGCCATAGGTGGTACAATAAGCCACATCAACAACTGTCATATACAAAAATGAAGCAATCATAATCACAGATATAGCACGATCCAATTAACTTGTCAGAAATCAGCTGTTTTGGTAATAATTAAACAGTGACTTCGACACAATAATCAAAAGACCTTTTTAAAGAAGACCTTTCAAAGAATAACTTTTCAAAAGACCTTTTCAATAATCTGCGAGATTCAGCATTTGTAGGTTAAGTATTGTGATATTGCTCTTTGAAACAGCTGATTTCTGACAAGTTGAAAGAATCCTGCTATAAGTGAAGCTGATTACAACAATAATTTAGTGATAACAATCTGATATCAATATTTTGGAATACAACAGATAAATAATCCTAACCAAAATCCAATATAAAATTACCACAATATAATATCATTTGATGAAATAAAACATTAAATCACTAAAGAAAGAGTGTACCAGTCAAACATTCACTTTTTTAGAACACAAAATAATTGAATAACAAGAAAGAAGTTATACGAATAAATTACAAATATGAATAGATTATTCAAGAAACTTGTAAATGCAAGCAGAGTAATCGAATAATGAATGGGATTATTCGTAAACTAATAACGAATGCTAAAACTAAAACAAATATATCGAATAATAAAGTAGGCTATTCTCGACGATAATTCGATCACATCACTTCGCAAATGACATTTGCCCTCGTATTTCCTGGAAATGGAAATTGTCCCATTTTTCAAATGGAAATGTCTCCTCCAAACCTTCGCAACAATTTCCGTGAGTGGAGCACAAATTTCATCAGTAGGAAAAGCGCTGCAATAATTCTGACTGGAAGCGCTGACGTATGGCTTGGCTGATGAACATTGTTGATAGTTATGTGCCCTATATTTCACCGGCTACAGTCAAACGAGAGGATACCAGCCTCCTCCATTGATGGCTGCTGATTCTCGAAACGAAATTCAGCTGACAGTCGTCCTTTGTCGATGTCATTGCATGTTCTGACAACGGAATGCAATTTGAAATTCTTGTGCATCGTTATAGGCAACCATAGACTAACCAAATAAATGATAACCTCTGATTATACCAAGCATGTCTGAATGATAGTTTTAAATTTCATGAGTGTTGATGTACTGTGTTCTGTTCCGGTAATGAAAGTGTTATTAATGTAATAATCATGTAGTTATTCCGTTAATTTAAAATTGTATGATGACAGTGGAACATACCTGATTATGTACATACAGAGAATGAAACAAATTAAATTCAATTCAAGCTGACTAATATTTAAAAACTATGATTCAACCAGGAACAAATAGTTTGGTAGTTATTTGGCATACACCAAGAAGAAATTGAATTTCCCAAGTTTGAATAGAATTGAATTTCTGTTTCTTACTGCTGCTTCTTGTGAGATGTTTCTTGCTGCGTAGCGTATAGAAACTATAATAAATTATAAAACAAATTCGTTTTCTTCTATTGCAAATCAATTCGGTTTAAAAAGCGTTGACCATACGGATTTCAAAGTCAGGCTTGATTGAGAAGTAAACAAATGTAAACGAAAATATTGAGAAATCGAGGCTCTTAAACGTCAAACAAATACATAATTATTGAAAGTACTTCAAACCTACATTTCTTATGCTATTAAAGGTCCAAATCTCATGAGCAACTGAAATACATTAGAACGTTTTGTTAGAAATTACTTGAAATTTAGATTTCTGAAGCTCTTGAAGGTCCAAATCACATATAATCACACATAATAAGCAACTAGAATACTTTAAAACACCATTCTTTTGCGAATTGCAGACATTTTTTTAGAATTGAGTTTGAATACTTTTTTGAAAGTTTGAGTACATTTTTTTGAAATATTGAATACATTCATGTTGTTAAATTTCACTGAGCTTGAATGTTTGAATAAAATCAAATGAAGATACTTGATACCTCGTCATCTGAAATATCAACAATTTTCAATCAATAAGTTCGATCTTCCATGACTTTGTGGCTTGATGGATTACCAATGAACACCGATTCATTCATCCTCCGATGGCACCCATCTATTTTTCACCAAGAAGCTCATCCAAGATTACAGGATCCACTTAATTGCTTCCACTTCATTATTTATCGGAGATACGTTAGCTGAAGATTATGGGTGGAGGCAATGGATATCATTTATCTTACTTAAGGTGGAAATATACTCTTCGAGGCATCAGAGGTTCGTATTGTGGCGTGACGAAACAAAAAGATGATGGGTAGAAGAGAAGAAGACAAAAAGAGCACAAGAAATGAAGAGAGGAGAGAGATTGTTGCAGGAAGATGAGTAATGAGAGACGGGGTTGATGATAGAGAAGGAGAGGGTACGAAAGTAGTGATAAAACCGTGAAACAGTAATATAAGGAAAATGTTGTATACAAGGTTGGAATTTATTACAATGGATTGGATTTAAGGTGATATGTATAACCTTTATATATGTACATAATATATATACACAAGTATATATTTGATATTAATATGTATATGTATATTATGTATATTAATACGTATATCATGTAGTGGGCTCCGCCCCCTGGACCCCTGGCAGAATCATTCAAGACCAGCAATATTTCATTTGCACATGTTTGCTTTATTGGCTTCATCCATCTAAAAACGCAAAGAATAACTGAAAAAAATGTCAATATCAGGCGTAATTTGAGGATGATTTTAAAATATTTCAATTCCTTTCTTCTTATACCTTAGCTGAACCTGTGTATAAGCACTATCTTCAATCAAGGAGGAGGCTTTAAAAAGTAAAAATTGAATATAAAATATGGAAAGCAAAAATGTAGGACGGAAATGTTTATAAAGGAAAGGTGAGAGTAGAGAAGGTGAAGGTTGAAGGGAAATGAGGAGAAGGAATCCTGAGAAGAAAGACTAGAAAAAAGAAGCTGTAGCGTCGCAAATTACAATGGCATTACCCTGTTTTTGCATCATGAGGCAAAAGGCTTGCATTATCAGGGGGCTTGTAGGTTTCACAAGGTGAAACAGTGTCAAGAGTTTAAGGATGGGGGCGCTGCGGCGAGGGGACGCTAGAAGAAAAATGGATGATAACCCCCCTCCCCACCACCCCACGTGGAGGAAGTTGATTGATGAAGTCTGTTCCACACCTGAGACGCGCACACACGCACACACGCAAACACCTCTGCCTCATGGCTTGGAAAAGGCTTGTGGTCCACGACAGATAATGGCTGCTGGAATGGGACAGCGCTGTTGTTAAAGTGAGAAGGAAAATTGAAAATCAACGAGAACAACAATTGAATCCGATGATAAAGAAAGAGAGCGCAAATGGAGCGAGATCGCTGAAAACATTCGTGACAAAGCGTGAAATGGCTCTGTCAACGTGTGGTGATAAAAGCCTGCAAGATAGCTGGGTGGAATCTTATCATCACCTTTCTTCGACATGATTCCCAAAGAGCAATATTACAGTACTTCAATAACGAGTTACAGGGCCTCAAAAGTCTTTAGAAGACAATGTATTAATTTATACTATGTGGTAAAGTGTAGTTAATTTATATAATATGTTGTAATATATTAATGTAGTAAATACTGGAAAAATAATACAGTGGTACTTTAGTGGCCGATTGCACATAAAGCGGCTTATAGACGGGAGAGAACATAATGAGAGATAGTGGGAGCTTCGGTAAATTCAATCATTGTTAAAAAAGGCGCGATTCCGCTACAAAGGAGGTACAGTACCATACATGAAATTGCAAGATGAATAATATGATCAGGTTATAGTTCATTTACCAAATTGGATAGAAAGATCCCATACAGAATCTAACAAAATTTGAGACAGGTAATTTATAGTCGAGAGGGAAATTTATATCGCACAATATTCATCCCACTAGCAACTAGTTCCTAGTTCAAGGAACTTGAATGTTGTTGTTTGTTCAACTTGAACCATACTTCATGTACAGATGACTTGTTCTGTTCATATGCGGTGAGAAGACATGTTTCGGAGATATAGCCGCAAAATACTCTTGTTTGTGAAAGCAGTCTGTGAAGTTAATATATCACAACTCACACTATATTATCGTACTTGTTTTCAAATGCAGTCTGTAAAGTGAATATATCATAACAGTCTAGTATGTAGTAATTTCATACTAGAGGGACAAAGTTCTACTGACAGAGGAAAGAATTGATACTTCTCTAGTCACTGGAAGTAGTCTATGAAGTGGATTTGAACAACAAATACATAATTATTTCACGTTGGATTATATTTCTCAGATGTGCAGATAGTTGGATATTTGTGTATCAATTCATTTTCGTAGCATTTGTAGGACTACGTATTGTTGAAATATACTGTGATTACTTTTCTCTAAATACTGATTACTATGATTGCAAATTCAGTAGATAGAGAAAAAGAGGTGAGAGTTTCTAAAGAGGAGTACTGATTTCAAAAGAATGTAGATATAAAACAATGTTAGTGGAGGAAAATAAGTTAGTTTTGTTAGGTTTGTTTCCGCTTCTGCGGCTTCGCAGCCGACTCCGGCTGCAGTTAGTCAAAAAACAACTTTTTCAAACAAAAAGTTGTACCTAATCGTATATTAAATACTGAATATTAATAAATTCAGTGAATTAACAATATTCATACTAAATGGTTCCTATTTTTGCATGGTTATTCCTGTATATTTTCATTTCAAGTTTAAATGAGCTGCTATTTCGACTAACTGCAGCTGGAGTTGACTGCGAAGCCGTAGAAGCGAAAACCTACCTTGAGAGCACTGAAAAATTGAAAATATGGCCAGAAGATATGTGGAAGAAACCTCGATCTGAAGCATCAAGCTGCTTGGGCAATGGCTGCTGCAAGGTATACTGTGTAATAGAAAACATGATTCCGCTAATTAGATGAAGTACAATACAATATAATGTACCTATAATTAGTTATAGTGTTTAGTTTTACCAAAGGAATTCCATAATTAAACTACAAAGAATATACCATATTAGTATCAAGTATATTGTCTCTGGCAAGCAGAATATTGTTTTTGTTCAAGATTACACATACAAGCTGTTTATTACAAACTCTACGTGAAGTTGACGATTTATTGAAGTATATTTCAATTATCAATGGTGGGCTACTACAAATGAAAATTAATTCAGGTTAGGCTACTACAAATGAAATTGAATATGACGAATATTGAATCAAGTACTGAGGAATAATCATTTCAATTATTATATCAACTATAAAGCACACTTAAGTGAGTCAATGTATTAACATTACCAACATCGCATTATCGATTTGAAATAATCTCGTTTTTTGGTGGTGCTCGTTGTCCACTGTGGCATAATCCTTCAAATCAATTTATCATTACAAAATCGCGTGAAATCGTTCGCTACTTTCCTCTGGAATTGATTCTGCCCGGACCGTGTCATTGCCAAATCCCCTTTCATCCGGGATTTTCATGGAACTCTGTTCGCGAAAAAAGAATTTTTTTCGCCAAAGCCTCTCGAGCTCTGCCAGCTCAAAGCCCGAGGGAAAACACAGAGTAGTATTGAATTGCACATTGAAAACTAATAGGCCTAAATGAGCTCATTTCCGAATTCACGTAGAAAAAAAAACAGATAAATATACACTGTAGTGCAAACGAAAATGTTTGAAAGAAATTCGGGGTTGATTTTTAAAACATGAAAAATTTCAGGTCAAGCTAAAGTTATATCAAGGTTTAAATGGGTCACTCAATTATTGGTTTGTGGAATCATTTGAACAGGATCAAGGATTAATAAGATTCTCATTTTGATGGGTTGTGGATCCACATCTTCATTTTCAATTAATCTTTCAACTTTCATACGATAGTAATAAGATATAATATATAGTCTTCATAGGGATTTCTGTTCTTTTTTCATTTTTGTTATGATTTTTTGTAATGTATATTATGAGGAGTAATAAAACATTTCTATCTGAATTTGAAATTTGAGTGATGACAATACAATAATTTCACAAAAGAGATTATTATTGCCATGTTTCTTCTCAATAAGCATAAATGATTCAGATAACTTTTTCTGAGATGACTCTTGTATTTAGATGACTTTTTATTCAGATACCCACATGAGTCTATTAGTATTTGTAATATTTGTAATTATTCCATCAATATTATTGGGGATTGAGTGGAAGTTGGAGGTACTGCTACTGTACAATACACTGGTCTGACAATGGCGATCTATTATTCCGTGTTGGAGAGTCAAGACTAACATAAATATTTATCGTATTCTATGGGGAGGAACAATTAATGATCAGGGATGAATGGACCTATATTTTTTGTTGGTTTCGAGGCACAGGAAAGTGCTTTCGACAGTTACTAGTGCTAGATGATCCATAAATTTATGTTCGCCAGAGATTTAAACGGAATCCACATGGATAGTTTTAATTTTTTTCCAAACCATTTTTCAATAAAGTTTTGAAAAAACACTTTTTTTCATTCGAGTGAGAGACCAAGGAAATTCAAATCTTCAAAGGCAAGAGAAGACCTATTCAAATCTCCACTCTCAATTATCGAGAATAATCATTTTTCAAAAATGCCAACTCTGCAACAGTTGTAACTTGAACAAAAGAGTTTTTTTTTTTTTGAATTAGCATCCACAAGTCAGACAATTTAGTTCAACAAAAATCTCCACCCAGCCTGTAGTGTGCCTTCAATAGCGAAAATTATTCTTCGCGAGTGAAAATTTAATTACGGGACTTAGCGCGGTATTCATCATCTTAAATGAACAAAAGATTGCCATAATTGCGCCGTTGAAGAAGGGATTGAGTGCAAAAAGAACTGAAGGCAACAAGCATTGCCTTTGTTTTGCAGAAGCCGCTTGTACTAGGCTACGCTATACAGCGGCTCCAATGATGAACCCTGATGATGAAGAAACCTTCATATTGTAAGGCATTTGTCACGTCAAGACTCTTGGATTTTCTTGCACGAAATCGAAATCTTTTTGTTCAACTTTGAAATGGGAATCTAATATTATAATTTTGTAAGTTTACAATGATTTGTTGTATAGATATGATGATATAAAGTATATTATGACAATTGAATAAAGATGTGTTGTATATAATAATGTATCGATTGTCAGAATGTGTCAAGATTCTTGAAGTCTTAAAGAGAGTATCAAAGCTCAAAAATGGTGGTTTACATCTAATAAAACTAATAAATGAGTTCAAAGATCATGTTTTTGATTATGCAAGAAATAAATTATGTGTACTATATCATTTTTGGAAAATGTGAAAGAATATTCAAGTAATAACTCACCCCTAAGCAGTAAAATATCATGAAGGTTTGGAAACATACCTGCAAAAATGGAAAAATGAGTTTAGTTGTTGTATTAGAAAAGAACATTGACAAGAAAAGATGCTAGAGAATTGACTCAATATGAGATGATATTAGATGAAATGTGATGGATATTATGTTGATGAGTTAAAGAAATCGAAAAACAGACGAATTCAGGAATATTACAATATTTACATTCACTCAGTTGAATGAAAGAATACTTCTCTGGAAGTACATCACATCACATAAGATCGTGTGATGCTGATTCACATGAAAAATCATGATTTCGATGTCTTCCCAGTTCATAAGATTCAATTAGTCTGGTCAATCTCAATCACTCAATCACTTCAATTTAATCAAAACATCCTTCCAACTTCTAACAATCAGAACGAAGAATACATTCTGTAGACGAAACTGGATTTTGAAAAATGGAAAATGCAAAATTTATGGAAACCCCTTTCATTCTCTCAATTACTAAGCTAAGTAGGAGAATATTATCCTTGCAAGTATCTCTAACAATGCCAAGTTACAAATTAATGAGAATTGATCAAGTTTAGATGAATTTCCATGAATCATCACGTATCACCCAAAATCGTTCCACTGAATAAATACTGTACCTGCGAAATTGGGTCATCAGGAGGGGCTCGATTCAATTTAGCAAACTAGAAATTTCGATGAACGAGTTTGAGGTTTATGGATTAATCAATTTAAAACCGCTCCTCGTTTTTTTTAATCATCAATTTCCAATTTCAAGAGTAATGAACATGAATGATGATACGGACTGGGAGTAGTTTAATGTTGCATGCTGGCCAGAAAACGGCAGAACTGGGCTAATAAATTAAGCGAACCTCAGAGGAAAAGTACCATTGCACACAGATTCACAGCGAGAATGGGTGTTGCTGTATTTATTCTATTTTTCCACTCATTACCAACAGACAAAATTGCACTAATGGAGCCGGGTATTTGGTATGGGGTAACTAACATACCGTTGGAAATCTCATATGGGAATATTACGAGTCTACTTCTTGCTCCATTCATTCAGACTGCAGTAGCCTATCCTCCCATTCACTTGTAGCGAGGGAATACTGTACTGCAGTTCTCTTACAAAATTCTCCAGCAGCTAGCCTTGCCATTAATTTCAGAAACGAGAATTTCGACGCCAAGAAGGAAGAGACTGGGAGATTTCTTGATTAGGAAATGTGGAATGGGAAGTTCTACACGAAATTTGATTCAACTTTGAAAGCTTCACCCACCTTTCTTTCACTGCACTGAAGTGTATTCAATACCTTTTCATTTCGGCTGTGAGCATGCTTTAATAAGAATTGGCTTCGTTTGACGTCATCTTTAATACAATAAAAGGAATATAAGGATCTAAGAGAGGACCAAAAATTAATCCCAGCGTTCACCTCCGACTGAATATTACAGATGTAATATTACGAAAAATCTCAGTCTCTTCTCTCTGATATTACTTTCAAGGAAACTTTATCCACTGAAGTTGAATTTTCCTTACAATTATTCCATTACCTCTTGAATAAAAACATAATATATTTTCTCAAGAGAACTTTCTCCGTCTGAAACTCATTGGAAAACTCAAAAATATAATTGTAATAATCATATTGTTTAGTTAATGCTACTGTATTTTCAAAATTATAGAAATTCTACATCACAATATACTGAATTTTACAATATACATTACAATTTAAGTTATTTGTAGTGATCGTATTGTTTCGTTCATGCTATTTTCAAAATGATGGAAATTCTACATTACAATTTACTGAATTTTATAATATACATTACAATATTTACAGTGAGAAAAGGCACATTTGGCATGATCTACTCTTTTATTCTATCACCTTTTCAAAAAACTGTTTGGCAACTTACCCTATGAACTGATGTACTCGAATTCTGAATAAATTGACAGAAATGGTTATTCTTTGAATTTTGGAATTTTATTGTCATTTCCGAGAATATTTCATACTTTATTCAACAATCATGTATAATAGGCCTAAATGTAAAACGAGAGAAAGGAAATAAAATTCAATAACAAGCAATATGTTCTACACTTCACAAAAATAAATCAAAGTGAAAATGGATTTCAAATAACTGAGGCTCAGGTAACAAATTATGGTATCAATTTTTATAAAATAATATTTCTCTTTTTTCATTGATTTCCTGATCTATTGCAAATTCACTAGTATATTCATAGATGAATTATTTTTCACAATCTATTAAAAGAATCCATTCTACAGTACTTCAATATTATTTCTCTCATAGACCAATGTATGTTTGGACGAATGTAAATTATGATGTTGATTTTCTTATTTCTACAATCGAAAGTTCTTTCCAACCCAGAGATACTTCCCTCCTCTTCTTTGCCCTGTTTCAACCCTAGAGTATTTTCCCCAATATCTATCTGCTTGTGTGGGCTCGTACACCGGAGCAATAAGCAATAGGCAACAAGCAACATAAGGATCATATGATCGTCTACTCTATACAAACAAATAGTCCAATGCACACTGAAACAGCTGCTTTAGGTGTGCATTGGACTATTTGTTTGTATAGAGTAGACGATCATATGATCCTTGTGTTGCTTGTTGCCTATTGCTTATTGCTCCGGTGTACGACCGGAGTAAGTTAACATTTGTGCTCTATACATCCGTGTAAAAAAACCACAAAGATCACCTTGCACACTTTCAACATACAGGAGAATTTTTTCCTGGGATCATTAGGTTTTCCGAGCTTGTCCCTTGGAACCAACAGGGATATTTTGCCTTGAATATATAACACACAATGTACGATATAGATATGTGACTAAGTTTAGCAGGTCGAAAGATGTGAGTTCCAGTTTCCAGCACTAAACCCATGTAGGATTTGCAGTACGATATATATAAATATATGCTTATGGTGTCACGATGTAAATATCGAATATCCTTTGGCAAAGAGCAGCCTTTGATCTTGAATTTTGAAGTGACCTCTGCCAACTCCAGACTGAGATCAATGCTCACTAATGGACACCGTTAGAATCCTTACTTTGGGTGATGGCAAGTCATGAATATCGAGCCAAAATGTTACACCTTTTCATATTACTGCATCAGCATGATATCAGTGTATCAGGGTGTCAGAGCCAGAGTTGTAATCAGGAATGCAAATGCAAGATGTAACAAGAGCTATGTTTCCATGTAACAAGAGCTTGTTATAATGCCAAGGTGAAGCTACGGTTCAAGAGTTGAATTTTACTTGGATCCAATCTGATCTATTTCACTAGTATATTCTATTGCATATTGGTATTTTCTATTACAGTGTAATCATAGACTACCTCTTACATGAGTGTGCCATGGATTATCTCTGGTCTAATCTTGAATTCTTGGCAATGAATAAATGATTAAATAAATTTATTCTTCTTTCATATTTCGGACAATACAAAATGAAAAAAAAACATGTAATAAATGAAAAATAAATAGAAAGTTATCAAGTAAACATAATGTTTATCCCCAAGTAATTCATAATTCATATATTATTTTATTGCAGAAACCTTTGAGATCATCAATGGCATTACAAACTCAATACAAACTTATAACAAACCCCTCTTTGGGACAAGACGTTAAGCCGCGACTCCCACTGCCTAAAAATCGTCACCTCTCATCATCCTCTTATTACCCACGCACAAGCCTAGAGCTCATGTGGACATTACCCACAAAAAATATAATTATTTAATGCATAATTTAAGGGGGAATTATTTTAGAAGGACTTGAAATAGGAGTACAATCTTATTGGGAAAAGTTTTCGTTCATTATTAAACAATCTTAATTAAATTAAACAACATAAATAAACGAAGAACGCACATGAGATATCATTAAAAAGCACCTTCATAGGTAAGAAAGAAAAATAATTATGTCTATTCCACATTAATTTTCTATGATATAGGTAAGAAAGGAAGATAATTTTGTCAAAATAGACAAAATTATTTTTCTTTCTAACCTACCATAGAGAAGCTCCACAATATCTCTGATGCAAGTGTTAATTTCATGAAAACACCTTTTATTATCTTTGGTGATATCAACTCAACACTCCTCCAACTCTATTTTCTCTTAGGTTGAATAAATTCAGCGTTCCGCTTAGTTGCATGACGATCCAAAATAGCAACATAGAAGTCGAAATAGACCTGCGATGTAACAGAGCCAGCTGGCAACACTGAGGTTATCGAAAGGAGTTCGAGCTCCATTGAGCCCTTTCCTTGTTTTCAGAGTCGTTCGAATTCAGTTGAAAGGCACGGTAGGATTCCATATGGAATGAGATCAAACGAAGGGTTTAGGATAGATGTTGGTGAGTGAGCATCAGCATAGGAGCGCGTCCGTTTCATTTTATTTCCATCGATACAAACCTACCCGAAACCACCTAGAAACCCTACAAACACAAGAATGGACCAAAACAACAACGTAGGGCTTGGTTAAAACGGCATGCATGATAATAATCGTAATTGGATAAATGGGCCACAATATATACATAGAAACTCACTCATCGATAACAAAATATACATATTGTATCAAAATAGCAATCCAAAATGTAACAAAATATATATGTATTGTTGAAACCGTTCCATTCTCAGTTCCAAACTGTTTCAACAATACATATATATTTTGTTACATTTTGGATTGCTATTTTGATACAATATGTATATTTTGTTACATTTTGGAGTCCTATTTAGATACAACATATATATATTTTGAATTGCTATTCAGATACAATATAAAATACATTTTGCAATGCTTGGACAGCTATATTCGGATACAATGATATTACATTTCCCCAGAAATACATAGAGACGAGGCATTTGTATTAGCATATGTACACTCATATAACCAAGGACCAATATATTCATAGCATAGGCGAATATTATACGGAATATTGTTCAGTGGGTGAGATGAATAGTTGAGACCCAGCCAATTAAACCGCATTAGATTTTACATGAGCGATCACCGACCCAACAATGTATTGGACTTTGTTAACGGAATAGAGGCAATGAACGAATCGAATGGACAAATGAATTGGATGGGGACATAGCAAATTTGTATTGTTTATTGTTCATGTGTTAATGTCAATTAAAGTTATGTGAATGCTATGTTTCTATGTTTTGATGAAGAAGATTTTGATTCACATAACAGATTCAAGTGAAAATGTCAATTCAAGTGATGTGATTGCTATGTTTCTATGTTTTGATGAAGAAGATTTTGATTAACATAATCATAGATTCAAGTGAGAATGTCAATTCAAGTGATGAGACTGCTATGTTTTCATGTTTTCATGAGGAAGATTTTGTTTACATAATCATAATCATAGATTCATGTGTAAGTGTCACAATTTGAGCGATGTGATTGCTATGTTTTGATGAAGAGTAATTAGATGAACTTGATAATAATCATAGATTTACAAAGAATTATGGATACATTCATTCACTTCATATTCAACGCACAAGTCTCTAGCTCCTGTACGCTTCATCCTCAGCAAAAAATCATAAAAAAACAAAAATCAAATCTACCAAAAAAGCATTCACTCTCTAAGTTTTGATGAAGACGAATTTAATCAACATAATAAAGATCGTAAATGTATTCATGTGGAGTTGTCATAGTTTGAGTGATGTGATTGCTATTTTTGGAAATTGATGAACATAAAAATAACAATAATAATAGATTTACAAGGAAATATGGATACATTCATCCACCTCGTAGTCAACGCACAAATCTCCAACTCCTAGCGTACATCATCCTCAGCAAAAAATCATGCAAAACAAAGGTCTCATCTCCCACGCATGAAAAACAGCATTCAGTGATGAATTTGAGACCAAAAAACTGCAATCATATGAGTGATTCATTCCACCTGAGTGCCTTTGATTGATGGAGATTGGTCTCAGTTTTTTTGGGGAGTTCCAATAATTGGCGCAACGCTCAAACTTTGTCGATGCGATTCAGTGTCGATAACTTGATACATACAGTCGGCCAACGATTAAGCATATATAGATATAGTTTTAAACGATTGAGCGTCGGTTTTACTGATAGATACAGTTATAGAAGCTGATGACTACTATGTTGATACATATAGTCGGCCAACGATTAAGCGTATATAGATATAGTTTTTAACGATTGAGCGTCTTTTTATCGATAGATACAGTTATATAGACGGTCTATATTTGGCGTGCATTGTGTTGTAGCACCACGGATGGGTCGCTTTCGTTTTTGCACGATCAGCACAAACAAGTTGGAAAGGTGGGAGGGTCATTGAGCCGTAGGAGCGGCGTAAAAACACACACCGACTATGATTTATTGCTTTGTTTACAAAACTTGCATCGGCGATCAACTCTCCAAGGCTTAATAAAAGCTTTGTTGGACACGCGAAACTTCATGAACGGCGAACGAAAAAAGCAACGGCAAATGGTGATGAGCTGGCGGATGCAAAGGGGGAAGGAAAGGATAAAGAAGTGAACTTGTTGGGAAGAAAGAGGGAAGTTGAACAGGGCTGGTTTGGTTTAGAAGATCTTGTTAATCAAATACCTATTATGAACACGTAGGTATAAATATCTATCATTATTATGAACGTATAAATACCTATTATTATTATGAACGTAGTTATAATTTTGATATTTGCTGTAGCAGAAATAAGTAGGTTACTAGTGTGGCATTCACAAATGTGTAGTTATAATTTTGATACTTGGATGTAGCAGAAATAAGTGGGTTACTAGTGTGATAGTCACAAATGTGTAGTTATAATGTTGATATTTGGTAGTAGCAGAAATAAGTAGATTACTTGTGTGGCATTCACAAATGTGTAGTTCTAATTTTGATACTTGGATGTAGCAGAAATAAGTGGGTTACTAGTGTGATAGTCACAAATGTGTGGTTATAATTTTGATACTTGGATGTAGCAGAAATAGGTGGGTTACTAGTGTGGTAGTCACAAATGTGTAGTTATAAATTTGATACGTGGATGTAGCAAAAATAAGTGAGTTACTAGTGTGGCATTCACAAATGTATAGTTATAATTTTGATATTATTGGTAGTAGCAGAGATAATTAGGTTACTAGTGTGGTAGTCACAAATGTGTTGTTATAATTTTGATACTTGGATGTAGCGAAAATGAGTAGGTTACTAGTGTGATAGTCACAAATGTGTAGTTATAATTTTGATATTTGGTAGTAGCAGAAATAATTAGGTTACTAATGTGGAAGTCACAAATGTGGTATCACAAATAACTATACTACTTACTACTTGCTACTAACTATCAACTATCAATAACTATAGTCTCACAACTAAAAATAACAGAGTAAAGACAAAATAAAATTAACACGAACTCACTTTCACCATCTATCGGCTATAGCTATAGTATAATATTATGCTAATGATGTAATGATAATGTCAACGTCATTTAATTAGTTTGGTTTACTCATTTAATTTGGAGGATGGTGAATAACGTTCATTTAACATTTCTATGGTAACGGGTGATGTTCTGTTGAATTTTGAGTCGATTGTGTAGATAGTCTATAAGCATAGATAAGCAATACCATAGAGAAGAGATAGGAGATTCTAATCTGTTATCTATGGCAATACTCTCTAGTATTACTAAGTCTGTTCTCTGTGCTATAAGTATATCAACCGTCTGTGGGTGAATTAATCGTCTATAGGTGTATCAATCGTCTATGGTCAGTAGAAAAATGACAAAACATTTCAAGCTGTAACAATACAGCTCAAATGAAAATTGAACAGAGGAAGATGAGACGTGAGTCACATGTGAATGTAACAGGCAGCAGATGTAAATTATTCCACTGAAGCATCATGAGAATGGTGAAGTGTGAGAGCTTATGAACAGCACACGTTCATCCATGGTAAACCACCATTGCAGACATAGACCTCAAATAGGGATCTCCACATTTATATATCCATATTCCCAGTTGCTATATAGTCTCTGCCACACCCTCTGTGACCCAGATAACTGCGTACTATTCATAGTATGAGTTCTATCCTGGAAAATTGTGTATTTGATGCGTTTACGGATGCATTTAGTATAGTAGGCTAATGAATTCCGATGGGCAACTACGGAACTTGGAACACAATCAAATCTAGTGGTTGAACTCTCATACATGGGACTCATAAATTTTCATCAGTTTTTTGTGTTTCCTGTAAATTCACATCTGAAGGAGGAAGCACGTTTTGAATGTTTGCTCCACAATACAAACTTTCTAAGCTATGCAAGGTATTCATGAATACTGAATAGGTTGTCTTAATGACGGAAGATTACACAAAGCTACAAAGAAAAAATTGACGGGAAATTGCAGAACTATGGAAAAGTTCTGGCAGAATATTACATAGAGCTAAGGAAAATACTGATGGTGGATTATACAGAGATGAGAAGAAAATAACAGCCAAAAATTACAGAGTCAAAAAACTAGCAACAGAAAATAACAGAGCAACGGAGAAATACTGATGGAAAATTACACAAAGCTAAGGAAAAATTCTGACGGAAAATTACAAAGAGATTAGGAGAAAATAACAGCGAAAAATTACAAGGAGTTTGAAAATAGCAATGGAAAATTACAGACCTCAGGAATATAACTGACGAAATGTTACACAGAGCTAAGGAAAAGATAACAATGTAAATCATAGAACTATGGAAAAATACTGACAGGGATTTGAAAGATATATTATGTAAGATACAGTCTGATTCTCCATTCATTTCTTCATTTCTATTTTTCTCCCACTCAACTTCTCATTGTGCCCTCACTCATTCAGTGTGTTTATCTATCCTTCGTCATGACCACCTAATTTCTCATTCTCATCTTATTATTTCTTCTGCTTTCATCTGTACTGCAATGTTGTTTCAAATCCTCCCTACACAGTATACAGCCATTCACGAGGCTAGATTTAATGAAAGTCTTTTGTCAAAATTTCAGCCGAGTGAGAACACAGTACCGAAATTGACGTCATCTAGATAAATGGCCAACTAGCGCCATCTTGAGCACGGCACCAGAACATCAAAGCAAAAGTTCGGAAGCCGACGAAATATTTCCTGTAGAATTGCCGCCACGCCAAGCTGTAATTTCCTCTGTGCGGTCTCAACAGCGCTCCTAGCGGAGATTACGAGTACTGGCAGCAAATTCGTAACCCATGATAACTTATGAGAAGTATGGATTGATGTAGGAAGCTTCTATTCACTTCCATATTGAGGACACCGTATTGAATGACAAGGGATATAATTACAGTGTTTAATTACGCAAATAACAACCGCTGTGACTTATCACAAAATGAAAGTGATTAAAAAAATGATAAACTGATAAATTATTGATAAGGAGGAGCAACCTATTTCTTGAAAGATACTGAAGATTAAACAACACTATTGTCACAAGACTCACTGTAATAACTTTTTACAATTTATACAATATAATTGTAATTATAATTACAATGTATTAATTTTAAAAAATTTAATACTTTATTTTGAATTTGAATTTTTCTAATAAGTTCGAGATAACCTTTATTATAATTATTGTGAGTTAGCCCTAAGCCAAATTCATATGTCCATTGAATAGATTTTTCTACTCAATCTTGAATTACAAGTTGGGTCGTTTCTGGTAACTGTATTATAATGCGAGATCGATCCTGTATTTGCATTGAGAGTTTGGAGTTTCTCAATCTGTATCATATTTCTCACGTTGAAGACAGGAAAATATTATTGCTGGTGATCAAGTTGAAATATACATAAATATAATCATATCGAAGGTGATTTGCGAATTTCAATATTTTTAAGGGCCTCATATTTTCAAATTTCAAAATTACAATAAATTCTCATCAAATCTATATCGAAATACAAGTGTTCAGTCTTCAGTAAACGATAAAGGTAGGATTTTTATAGAACATAGATATTATGAAGAGTTTATAGTTTAGTTAAGGCTATAGTTAATTGAATAATTGAAATAATCTACGAAATAGATAGAACTGAAATTATACATTCTTATAAGACTTTTCAACCAAAGTTGAAGAAACTTGCGGAGCGGAGGAATACGTACGTCATACGATAGCAGAACAGTCCATCCAATCAGAACCGTGGAAACGTAATTTATATGCGGATGCCTGATAAGAGAGATCCACTTTTGGTAGGACTCCAAACACGTGGGAGATTGAGACGTTTATAAATAAAAGATGACGAATCAGTTCTGACGGATTTCTATCGAAGGTACAAGGTCTGGAAGGCAGAAGGAAAAGGAGCACGTGATGGGGTTGAGCTAGAAACGATCTAAGAAAGAGAAAGAGTGAGAGAGAAAGAGAAAAAGGGAAAGAGAAGGAGGGAGAGAGAGAGAAAGAGAAGGAGATAGAAAGAAAATTTAGAGAGGGAAATAAGAGAGAAAGAGAAGAAAATAAGAAAGAGAGAAGTAAGAGAGGAAAATAAGAGGGAAGGTGAGTGATAGAGAGGGATTGAGAGGTAGTGAGTGAGAGAGAGGGAGAGAGAGAAGAAATAAGTAGTCAGATTGGTATGGCGGCTGGAAGAGAACTCAATTCCGATAGGTGGAGCCAAATAAAAAGGATTGTGATAGGGTAGGACACTGGTTTAGAGATGAAAAAAGTGAGAAAAAAGATGAAGAGGTGCAGTTAATAAAAGGAGAGAGATAAGGGATGGTACTGGGGAATCGTGACAGGAGAGACGGATCTTGTCATCTTTCAATCGACTATGTCGTTTCAGTGATTGCATTACTTATACAAGCTGTTCACTTAAGTTCACATCCAGAGTCAGAATGGTGTGTTCGAGTGATGATACGTAGAAAAAGTTGAAAGATCAGGAAATTATTATTCAATACTAATAGCTATCGTTCCTCAACTACAGGCATTTGCCCATGTGAAGAACCTTCTTCAAACTTTTAAGTATTTTTGCTGTGTTCTGTAATCGAAGAAGAATACGAACAATTTAAATTTCAATTTCAATACTTGGGTAAAAATTGAAGGAGTAGAGAATACAATTGAATAAAGTAAAATTTAAATTTCACATCGAATAGGACACTACAGTCTTCACACTCAAAAACTCATTCTCCACTCCAAAAGAAACTTATTTCATTCAACTATTTCATGTATTTCATTATTAGTATAGAATGAATGAATGTATCAAATCATTTGGTATTGGATATCTATTTAATTTTCAAATTACTATCTTGTACATGGATTCTCTATCACCTGCTCCTATCCTGTGTTATGGTGAAAGCTTATGAAATCTTGATCACTTCGATTATGAAATGTTTCGCAGCATGTTGTGGAACAAATTCGTTGCAATAGAATCCAGGATTTGCGAGGCAAATCATTCCCTGTAGGGAGAAACCTCCTAACCCCCACGGACTAATCAATACGATGTAAACTAATCTGGGATTTCGCGAAAGACCAATAAAAGCCACCTTGAAGCCTGCACTGCCGCCTCGATAAGTAGAATATTGGATGAAATCACGTTCGTGGAGGATAGTATTGATTAGTATAGGTTGCCTGCTCTTAAGAGAGAGTTGTAGCGTGTTTCTGGTAGTTCATGATGAAATTCAATGACAATCTGATAACAAAGACAGCTCCATCTTAATAAAGAATAAATTTGAAATAGAAATAGAATTGAGTAAGATATCTATATCTTCGCTAATAAGAATCATGATTTAAGAATCTTAATGAAGAATAAATTTGAAATAGAAATAGAATAGAGATATCTATATCTTCGCTAATAAGAATCATGATTTAAGAATCTTAATGAAGAATAAATTTGAAATAGAAATAGAATTGAGAAAGATGTCTTTAAGAAACTTAGATGTCATGATTTAAAAAACCTATCTGACATTTTATCGGTTGGAAAGCTTGGCATTAGATAGATAGGTAGATAGAGAGATATCATTTCTTGACGTTGCTGACCGCCGTAGAGTACGAAGGCAGAGGAATAATATCTCTCTATCTATCCATCTAATGACAAGCGTCAAATTAAAATAATCACAGTGTACAGAGTAGACAATCATATTATATATTATACAGTATATGTCATTGCCATGTTCTCACCCGACGCCCCTTTTGTGGGAATTGAAACCTTTCAGTGTAAGAATGTTTATTGAATAAAAAAGTGACTCCAATGTTTATTTTAGATGATAAATCAACAAATATTTCAGCAAAGGTCACAATGTTAGAAGCAATATAGTAATAAAAGTTCTTTTGTTAGACCTAAGATTTTCAATTAAGATAGAATTCGTAATAAGCAAAAAATTGTGAAATCCTTTATTCTCGTACTGGGAGGCCAATGCAACAAAGCACCACTGAAACTAAATAGGGATACCGAGTCTTGAGCTCGAAAATATAACGGAAAGAATTATTGTGAATTCAAAATCGTGACTTGAAAGTTTTCCAAGTTTACAGAATTTTCCCCCTGTTCTGTTTCAAACCAAAGTTCCTTTTCCCTCCCTCTCTCTTTATCTTCCTCTCTCTCATGCACACGCGTTTTCTCTCTCTCTCACACACACTTTTTCTGTTTTTCTCTTTGTCCGAGCAAATCGTGCTCTGAATTGTAATGTGCTTATTGTCGTCCTTTGACAGGCCAGTGGCTGGGGCTAAATAAAAGTCTCTAATCCTGGAGATTCTCTCGTGAAATACCAATTCCCGATTGATTAGAAACTACCAGGACCGTTTGAAGAGAGATTGAATGATTTCGGAATTCATGATTTGGTTCGGTTCAAGCCTGTGCCATTGTTTCGAGACAGTTCAGTAACAGAGCAGGATTAGTGAATGATGTATCGAGAGAATGAAAAATTCATGAAAATTCGCGTAGGGATTCGTGAATAATGCGAAGATTTCAATCAATATTGAAAATTCACTTGTAAATTGAGAATATTTCGTATAATAAACAATATTTAGGACATATTCAACATTTAAATGCCACCTAATCTAAGGAAAAATAAAAGATCGTGGCAAACCATTCCATAGATATTTCTCATACTTTTGTATAATACTGTAATGATATTCCAAATCATTAATCAATATCATCGTTGCTCTGCAGGCCAAAAAAATCACGCCATGGCTCGAAAACCTCCGTGAATGGTATTGGAGGAACACAGGAGAACTCTTCAGTGCGGCTGTATCCAGGGTTCAAATTGCCATGGTGATCGCCAATCTTCGTTAGAAGAATGCGACTACAACAAGAAGAAGAAGGTCGTTGCTCTAAATATTCTCATAGTAGAGTATCAATTCATTCGAAAATCATCAATATTCAGGATAATGATAAATTCTCGATGATTTACAGGATAGAACAATGAACTGATCGTTTTCATGCAGTCAATATTGGAATATCTATATCAGTATTATTGTAATGAAATCGCATACTTGCCTACCAATTTATTACCGTAGACAAGAGAAACATAGGATACTTTCGGGATTGAATCGAGTGAAGTGAGACTTTGCATTGTCAACAGAACATTTTCGGGAATGTGACTAGCATTGCAGATGTAAATTTCAGATACTTATATGGCAACAAAAATAAATACTTTTATGCCTCTTCATTGTTGGGTAGGTCCCACCTGGCCTTACCTTTGTGAAAATCACCAAGAACAGTCTCGAGTGCTTCAAATTGAATGATCTTGAAAATGAAATAATATGGAAAATTAATAATTAAATTAATTGAATTCAATTCTTCTATTGATACAAGCACAAACCATTATGATTGAGAGAGAAATAAAAGGCTCAGCTCAAAAATGGTTCTCTCCCGAATAGTATATCAAATCTTTTCATCCATATCTCACAAATTTTACTGGAGTGAATTTGAGATTTTTATGTTTCAATAAAACATCCATTAAATGGACAAAGGACAGGCACAAAATCTTGATATTCCTTCAGGCGAATGCAGGCAACATATCTGGCTGCTATGGATTTCTTTACAGTCAACTCATTTTTCGTGTGGCAAAAAACAACGACTCTCCATTTTGAGAGCCTCTCAGCTGTAAACAGATTATTTATAGTCGACAGACAGACTTTTCCAGCTTCAGAATTTCGCTCTTATTTCATTTCGACTCTGAGATCCGTTGATTTACTCTCATTGCTTCGAATAGTTTCTGTGCAGAGCTTTCCAGCTCTCAGAAAGATAATGGAATTTGTTAACGTTATTACAACAGACACGAGTGTGGACCAGGTTCAGTTGAGATAGAGAAGTGTAATGGAGATTCAGGTGGATGAGATAAGATGTACGATTCTCTACTTTTTTGAAAAATTCAAAATTGAGGTCAAGTTGGAATGGAAAATACCGTGAAGATGTCTTATCTGATAAATACCGTGGAGAATCCGGTGAATAACATGGATGAATATCAACTTTTTGTAGTAGATAACATGGATGAAAATCAACTTCTTGTGGTTTCATCACTACAATATTTCAGCAGAACATTGGTGTTAGGTTAATCATGTTAGAGATAAATTGTTGATTCATGAATGGTTATGAGGGTTGAGTGGGAATGGGAGATTGCTGATTAATCATAAGAATAATTTTAATTCGAATTTGAATATATTAATATATAAGAATATATTAAATTGATTGAAAAATGAATATATTAGATTATTGATTATATGAAATCAAGAATAATTTGAATATATTTTGGAAAATATTTTGCTTCGTTCCCAAAAATTAATCTCCACGAGAGGTAAAGTATACTCATTTCTTTGTCCAAGAGCCCTGCCGCACTAGGGTCCCTATCACTACTAGGGCTCAATTTATGATTGTATCATGAAAAAGCATTCTGCTTTACCAGTTAGCATTTGAGTAAAGGGAACACTATCCAAAATATGACTGCCTAAAAAACAGTCGTTAATTATTATTATTATCCAAAAAATAACTATAATTCAAGAAATGGAGACGGATTAAAATTCTTGATCCACCCACATCCATTTATTTGACGTATACAGAAGATATTGCACCAAGTATAGTATATTCTACTGAGATAAGTATACATCATAGATATTGTACAATAGTATTGTAGATATTTCAATATACAAGAGATATACAGTACAGGATGATTCAGTACACTGTAGGCACTCGAACGTGAAAAACACTAACCAAAAATTTCTCGAGCGAGCCAAATATTTTTCCAGAGGAAGTCCTAATGAAAATGAGAGTTTTCATTTTCTCTCGCAATACCTTGGGACTCACAATGGACACTTGTAGAGATACAAGTATATGATGGACGGAGAGGCAACCACGGAGACAAGTTATTGTGAGTTTTTCTGGGGCGAAGCAATGTGACCAATACAAAGATCCAGTGAGGATTACGTGAAAAGCGAACGCTCCAATTCATGGAGTTTCCAAAACTCTTTACATCACTTCCTTCTGTAGCGGAGACATTCAGCATGAATGACGTGTAAGGAAGGATTCATCTCAGTTTCCTTAGAATTACATTTTTGGAAGGAGTTTTCTACAAAGTTCATCTCTTGAGGGATCTCTTACAAGATGAAATTTCCGGTACACGATTCGAGCTCTGTTACTTTTTGGAATCGTATGGTAAGGTGATAGTTGTAGAATGGCTGCATGTTTTAATTTTTCATAGTATGAAAAATCTCACTTGTCGAGCTGAAAATATGATAGTTGAGAGAAATAAGAATGTCGTTCACATGCATCTATCGGGGAAAATGTAACATGTAAAAAGGTTCATAATAAAATTACCTCTCATCAGTTTCCCAACATAACTTTCTTATCTTTTTTCCCATCATACATCATTATTCTTATCTTGAGTTCTTGCTCAATCAACTTACATACTTTAATTAAGCTCACTTTTTTTCAAATAAAAGCATAAATAGCATAAGCTAAATTTAACATACTCTAAGCCTAGTAATTGGGCATCTCCCAAATAATTTATTATTTGAGAATATTGTCAAAAGTTGTGTGTCCCAACTTTTTAAACACCATTATTTTGATGAGTGTGAAACATTCGTTGTGAATAGAACAGCAATATCATTTTTACAGCCTGTGATATTCATTAAATTTGATGCTTGGCATCAGATAGATAGATTGAGAGATACCATTCCTTTGTCATCGTACTCTTCGGTCATCAGCAAGGTCAAGAAATGCTATCTCCTTATCTTTCAATCTATCTAATGCCAAGCGTCAAATTAAATGAATGTCACTGTATCTGGGTTTCTTGTTCGATCGACTTGCATACTTGTTTTTCCATTATGAAAAAGCGTATACTCTTTTCTCTCTTTTCTGTGCTAATTCTTTTAAAATTCAGCTCTATAAATTCCTTACTACTTGGAAAAATATTGACATAATTTTTACGGAGCTCCAATAATAATTAAATGACGGTGATGATAATAGAACTTCGATAATAATGACAATAATGATTATAGAGTCTCAATAATAATTTGAGCAGCAACCCCGAGTATTTCGGTGGGGACAGAACCGAAAGCACACTCAGTCAACTGGACATTTCAATAGACCGCTCTCTGCGACCGAGACCGTAGTCTGCGAGGCACAACAATGAGTCGCCACCAACTCATTTGAGATTCGGCTGACTCGAATCTTTTCAGGCCTGTTCTGACTTGAGGTCATAAAGGCAGCAGTGCTGACGACTGGTAAGAGCCGAGCGAAAAACAGACAAGGCAATTTGTCAGCGAGGCGACATCTCCAAATTGACAGTGATAGATGTACCGCATCAGGCAATACCGAGCAGCTCTTTTCCTGATGACAGCTCGAATGTGAATGCGCTGCTCCCTGAGAGGCATGTGGCAACGATCGTGACATGTGAATATGCGGCTTGTGAAGCATGTGGATATGTGAATGCTCTGCTTCCTGAGAGGCATGTGGCAACGTTCGTGGCATGCGGCTTGAGAAGCATGTGTAACGTCTGCAGAGCGGACGAATCCTTGTCAACTGTAGTCAAGGTTAGTAGATAGATCAGATCTTCTCTGCTCTGCAGATATTACGTGCTATGCTGGTTGCATATTTACGCCCAAACATACTATCGATAACGTACATATAATATATCATGTCGATACAAACATATAATTATCGATAATATTAAAGGTTAATAGATATAACCATAGATGAGATCAGTTTGAGGTTGAGAAAGATTTTATCTAGTTATCCACTAACCTTAACATTAATATTGTATGTTCGGGCGTAAATATGCAACCAGCAAAGCATGTCATATATGCAGAGCAGACAAACATATCGATACAAATATAGATGAAAACAGTTAAAGGATCTACATGATATCTGCAAAGGACTCAAAACCTTCGCCTTAGAAAACGTAGAAAACTGAACGTCATTGATCATTTTTGAGATCTGTCAATAAAATAAACTATGTCCCAATAATATCCTCAATGACCAAGAATTACTAAAGTGTAAATGGAAAGGGCAACCTTGAGCATGCTTTTTCAATAATAGACTGTTATCACTGTGTCCAAACACAAAAAACACCGCCGTTTTAGGTAGACAGATCATATTACAATATCATATTGAAACTAATACTTTCATTATTGATTAGTTTATGATTCATGGAATCTATTGAATAATCAATAAAAGATAAAATAGTTAAAAAAACTGAATACTGTAATAGAAAGATAATAATTGAATTTATTCGTATTGTAATACAGATTCTAAGAAAAAAAACTGTTATCTTCATATAAGTAATCTCATCATATCTCACGTTTTTTTCCTATCAGTTCAAGTAAGAACCGAACTTTTCATCAACCAATGTGCTATATTTCAGTCATACTTTATTATAAAAAAATCCTCCCTGTAAAAAAAATAAATAAAAAATACTGCTTATCTACCCCATTCACCCTCACCAATTTCCCTCCCATTTCTTTGAAACAAGAGTCAACACTGTTTCTCTGTCGAATGATATTGAACTACAGGACTAAACGTTTTTCTCAATAATGTGTGTCTTTCTACTTTAAAAGTTTTCGAAAATCATTACAACGAAATCTTTGTCAACATTGGTTCATCCTAATCTGTGAATATTCTACTAGCATAACTTGCGTGTAATTATTTCCAAAGCCGTCAACTCATTGTAGTAGTGCAACGTTATAGATCCTTGTCAACCGTAGCATATGTAAAATCCACGCGAATTCACTACTAAAGAAAGTGTAACGTCTGCAGAGCGAACAGACTCCTTGTCAACATTTTTCGTGTGTCACTCTGTGATGTCAACATGACACAGAAGAATATTAACCTTCCTCCGTGAGCCACGTGACCTGCTCATACGAGATATTAGAAGCTTCATCCAGAAAAAAGAATTTGGAGACATTTTGACATTTGGAGACACTTTTCTTGTTGGGAGATATTTTTGGAGTTTTAGCAATGTGAGGCCCGTATCAAAGTATGTTCTTAGAGTCTCCTAACTTCATTTAAAACATACTCTAATAGATTGGGGGAACTAAGAGTTGATTTACTATTCTAAGAAGAATGGAATAGGAAGAGAAGATGAATATAATAATGGCATATGGCATTGATTAAATATTCATTGATGGAATTTCATCAACATTACAAGATTCGAAATTGAATTTGAACTTTGTAATTAAAGTGAAATAATAACAAAGGGTGTTAACTAAACTGAAGTGAAATTGAACAGTTATAGAGAAAGAATGGGAAAAAGGGTGGGAAATCAATAATTATTCCGTTGCGAATCGTGGTATACGTAACCGGTCATCGCCGGATATATTTCCTATAGGACATAATTATTATCTTTGATGAAGGAGAAAAAGAAGAAGATAGAGTAGAAGAGAAGAGAAGAAAAAGAGTGTGAGAATGAGAAAGAGTTGAAAGAATATTTCAGAAGCTTTTGGCAGACTACAACGTCAATTGCCTGTTTTCAGTGATGACGTCAAAGAAAGAGCTGTTGGTGTTGTTTGAGGGAGGGTGAAATGTGGGGGTGGGGATTGGTTTGAGTATGAAAAGCGAGAGCAACACTCTCCTTTGGCGTCTTTCAGTTTAATACAGCTGCAGCGGGAGTCCTTTCAAGTAGAACAAGGTTTTCCTCAATGATTTGCAGTTGACACTAAACCGGGTCCTCACACATACACACACACAGGCAGGCAAATAACGAGAAAGGTATGAAAGGAAGAGAAAGGAAACGAAAAATAATAGTAGGAGGAGGAGGAGAAGGAGGAGGAGGAGGAGGAGGAGGAGGAGGAGGAGGAGGAGGTGGAGGAGGAGGAGGAGGAGGAGGAGGAGGAGGAAGAAGAAGAAGGAGGAGGAAGAAGTGGATGAAGAAGAAGAAGGACGAGGAGAAGAAGAAGAGGAAGAAGCAGGAAGAGGAAGATAGAGAAGAACATTTCGAGGAAGGAGAGAAGGAAAATGTAGAGGTGAGAAAGAAAAATAGGGTTCGAAAGTGTGTGTAAAAGAAAAGCATCAATTAGTAAAGTATTTGGGAATTTTGATGTATACACTGAAAGATGAATACTTTTCTTATATTATAAGGTTTGGTAAATGAGACATTAGGACATCTCTGTCACAAATCAATGGCTTTCCTTCCTGAAAACTTCAATATAATAATTATACCGAGGACCTCCATATTTATGAAAATTTATTGGGTGATCAAAATTAATCGAGATGGGTTAACAATTTTCTAATTCGATTATTATAAGTGCATTGTTATATATTCAATTTTGAATCTAAATCTACCCAAATTCACAATTTCTAGTGCATATTAGTTGTAGTGAATTTCTAAGTAATCACACTGTCATGATTTGTGAATTAATAAATGAATAGATGAATGAATATAATAGAATAAACCTATTAACCATCTAAGACCTATAACCATATAAATAGTATTGTTGTATGGGCTATCATTCTTTAGTAAATAGAGAGTTAGTGAATTATATTCATTTATATTGATGAAATATGTAATGAGAGAGACAAATTTAATCATCGACTAAGATGTAAAGAAGCATTGATTATCTTTAGTAAACATGTATCAGTATTTGGAAGGACAATAAAAAATCTAATGAATTCGGAGAAAAATAAATATCTCCACAAATGGTACCGTGCATGTCTAGGAAAGCCTTGGAGAGTCTAGACTCTAGAGTCTAGAAGATAAGAATGAAACCTTCGAGAAGATACATATCTGGGGAACGGCTAAGAAACTGCAGAAGCTGCCTTGACAAAAATTGCAGAGCTAGAGGGAAGTAACCTTGACAAAGACTGAGAAATGAATATTGTATAGGAAAGGAAAGCTGTAGGGGGAGGAAGATATGATCTTGATTTAAATATGTATACGTTTAGAGAGACTTAGAATAGAGAGAGGGGAGGTAAGAGAATAGCAGAGAGGAAGACAATAGCTAAAAAGCATTTCAAGAAGAAAAGAGACTTACCAAGATATCCGAATCTTCAATCGGATTTCACTGCTAGAAATACGCTAGAGACCAGGCTTCTATCTAACGTTCATTCGACCACTTTAAATATTTCATATATTCCGACTGCTGTAATGGGTTTGAGAGCAACTGTTGCATTTTGCACCAACTGCATCAAATCAGGCAGAATACTAAGTAGCCTATGATAATGCTTTTTGATAACCAACCAATGTCACTCCTTGTATAATTTACCAATAGATTGAGATAAAAGAAACAGGAAATATCATATCCATATCCATATCCATATCCTTGGCCAAATCCAAGATATTCATACAACAATAAGCTTACATTCATGTAACCAATTCTCACACCAATCTATGTAAGCTGACTATATCCTGATAGGGAAATTCTGCTGCTACTCAATTGAAAGTGGGGAATGAATTGATTTCCAGGGGATACCAAACGCAATACGGGCTAGGGCTTTCTGTATGTGTTCTAGATTATAACTCGAATTGAAATCTAGGAATTGGTCTCTCTGTCAAACTTGATTATTCCAATCTCAATTATCTAACTTTTCAGTCCAATAGCTTACATCGTTAGTCCAATTGTCCAACTCATCAGTACAATAGTTTACATCTTTAGTCCAACTATTTAACTGTTAAGTCTAATAGTTTACAACCTTTGCTTAGTCCAATTATTCAACTGGTCAGTCCAATAGTTTACATTCAAAGTCCAATTAACTAAATGTTTAATCCAATATTTATGTAATCAAAATATTTACATCACTGGTCCAATTATCTAACTGTTCAGTCCAATAGTTTACATCCTGAGTCTACTTATATAACTGTTCAGTTCAATGGTTCACATCCTCAGACCAATTATCTAACTGTTCAGTCGAACAGATTACATCCCACCCTGATTTTACTGATATTTTCATCCCACCCTGATAATATAATAACATTGGAGGAGAGAAACTGGAATGCACATCATTTCAGAAGAAACCCATGTAAATGACAGCTGATAAACTTTGAAAGCAGAAAACGCAGCGTTCCATCAAATCGATCGATTCAAACCGGAGCTTAGAACAGTCGAAAGGATAGCTGAATAATGATACTGCTCGAACCAATCATATTAATCAATAGAGGAATGATTGGTGGCTGCTGCGAAGTAAAAGGGGCTGACGTCATCAGAATTGGATGCGGTCCAAGGATAGATGGATCGGATTATCGAGAGGATAAAATCCGGAACGAGAGACAAAGTTGGCAATTGCAGGTCATCACAACTTCAGATTCAGGGTGCTGAGTTTTCTCTACTGACAAATTATGAATAGGTACGTTTGCAATAAACCGTTATTGGAACGGTGATTAGGTAACGAGGGATGAAGTTATTCCATCCTGACTATTAGTAGTTGGAGTTCAAAATTTGAACTAGAAAATTTATGTTTATATTGAAGCAAAATTGCTTAGACTCAAGGTGGATAGAATAAAATGAAAATGAGATTTTTTTAGGATTGCACCTGAATGAAAATATCCTAGTGAGGAAACAGCGAAGGTTGGCTACGCAATAAGACACACTGCCTGTCATTTAAAAAAAGACGGTATCTTACTGGAAATGAACTATTGTAGTTCATGTGAAGTCCATTCTTGAGAAGTTTATGAAGAAGAGATGTCAAACGAGAATTTTTCATTTGCAATGCTCAGTTACCATAAAACGGAAGCAACGTCAGGACTGAGTAAATTGATTTTCAGTTTTCTGTTTTCTATGATGCTCGAATCTTGATATATTCGATCATTGTGTAATATTTTGTTGTCAGTTTTTCACTTCATTTGAAACAATAAATTCCCTTCTTCTGGAGTTACCAGAATGGAGGATAATTCAGATAATTTGTTCCAAATTTAGAAACACACAATTTTGTTCAAAATATAGAAACATATGATTTCCGTTTCATTCAATACAACAATAATAATTATGATATCAGAATAAAACTGAAAATTAGCTGTTAAATAAAGTAGCACAAGAGATCTCCGTGTGAAGCACCAAATGAATTCTTTTAGGATTCCCTACTCGTCTACCAAGCATCGTTCGATTTTGTGGTAATATTCTTTTGACGTATTAAATTGAGATTCCAATTATTTATTCAGACATAAACATTTAAAAAATGGCTTTTAAAAAACTAAAAACATCATACCACATTTATTGATGATCCCTATTGAGAACATGCTACAGGCACAATTTTGTGAAAATATCACAACCAATTAAATTGAGATTCCAATGTGTAATTGGTATGGGAAACAATCATAATAATGTTGTGAAAGGTACCTTGCGAAGGAAGAGCGCATTGCAGGAGCCAGCCGCTATGCGCCAGTGCTTGTGCTTGAAGATGGGCGATCCGAGGTTTTCGGCGACGTCTAGCTCGAGATCGCCGTTGAGCAGAAACTGGAGCGGGTCGCGGCGTTTGCGGGCGGCCGGCTGGCGGCTGCGTTTGCTCCGGAACGAAGACGAGGCGGAGTGGGGGGGACTGGAGTTGTCGCCGTCCCAGGCGCTGAGGACGGTGCCGATGAACGTGAACAGCTGTTGCACGTTGTAGTCGAACTGGCCAGGCAGGCTGACCACACTGCCGGGGGCGGAAGACGATCCGCCGCCTTCGGAGGCGGCTGACGGAATGTCGGCGAGGATAGTGTCGCCAAAGTGGACCGTTTTGTGGCGACGTCGCCTGGCCAGCAGCCGGTCGACATCCCGTCCCGCCCCACCGTCATCTGGCCGGCCTGCCTCCGGGGGCAGCACAGACGACGACCGCGACAGCCCCCCGGGTCGGGCGCACCCTCCCAGGCGGCACCCGGGGGCGGCACTGCTCAATCACTGCCGCTCCTCCACTACTAAACTTCAAACGCGACTAGCACCACTCAATACTCCTACTGCGTTCCAACACAACACAATCACTAGCATTCCAATCATTGACTATTAGCACAGATAATCCATCCTGTTTAATCAGTTTTTTCTTTTAGTGACAACACCCACGTAGAATGCCTACTATACGAACAATAAAGATAAACCTTTCTTCTATTTTTTGTAAGGAAAAACAATCAGGACCTGATTCATGGGAATTTTGAAGCTCTTCATATCAGAAGAACGTCGGACTCACACTAGGCATTTCAAATTTGTACTTATCAAGTAAATTTTATAAAATAGTTCAATGTGCTATTCATGTCTAGTATGTGTCCGTCTATTTTCTGTGCTACAGAAATTCTAAATTTCCATGAATCAGCCCTGAGATCCCACTTCCCATAAGTATTATTGAATTTCATTTTATTGATACTGTTTTCTTCAATTGAAATACAGTACTCTCATCATTCCTCCTAAAATTGTTGATCTATTTTTCGAGGGTGATGCCCACATAAGCTCTAGGCTTGTGCGTGGGTAATGGGAGGGGAGATGATAAAATATGACGACTACTTCTCAGGCAGATGGGACCGACGGCGTCTCCTCTGAAAGACGGTAGTGGCCCGAGTATGTAAGGGGTGAATTGAAATTATTAATTTTGAATGGAGATCCAAGGAGCTAACGATACATTTATCTTATCACGTATTCTACTATAGCTGTCAATAAGTTAGTGTGAAGTTGTGGTTTCAGATTTCAATTAGAGTAGGAATCATGAGATTAACACATTGCATAATCAATTCCAATGCATTTGTGGTTTGATAGCTGACTACTAAAAAACTGTAACATTCATACTATTCACTTTAAATTTGTCATGAATGGCTTGTCTAAAGGATAGACTTAATGATAAAATGGCAAAAGTACTAACGGGAGACTGCAGCATATATACAGCCCACTACTTCAATCATTATGTAAGCTCACTCCTGACACAATTGCATGTGTCATGTAAATAACTAACAGGTCAAGGGTGATACTCCAAATAGTTCAGACGGAAACCAGAATGTGGAAAGCAGACCTCTCCATATGACCTCTCACAATGCAAATGACATTGATTGATTATCCACAGGTAACGTTTTACTGGGAAGTTCCACTTTTCATTGGAAAAGTATAGGGGAAGGAGCTATTCCAATAATTATTGCACAGAATGATTAGAAATTCCACTAAATTTGGAAAAAATGAGATACCAGTGAGTTAGAAATGTTAAGAAACTGTGGTCGTATAAAAATCAGTTTCATAATCTAATTTTCTCTACATTTTAAAAGGTTGAGGGGGTGATAATAATTTAGTTGAAGTATTGATAAGACTCATTATGTTCGAGAACTTACTTATAAGTATGAAATCATGATAATAAAATCAAGAATGTATCAATTCTTCCTATGACGAATAAAGTAATCGTTTGCTTCTCATTGGAGTCCGCAGGTGGAGCGATTTCAAATGACACTTTTAGAAAATAAACTACGCAGTGGTTGAATATTTTTGTTTACAAGCAGACAAGTGATAAAGTAGTGATTTCTAGCTGGGTTTTTTTCCAAAGTTTAACAGTCTCCTATAGCTAAGACTGATGAGACGATTGATCACTAATTATTGCGTGTCACAGGGTTGGAGGCAGAACCACTATAACTCATTAATTTAATTTTTGTTTCAATTATCACTATCACCAAAGACTAATCACCAGAACACCAATCAACTAATAACTTTTCAATGAATCTTAATCAATAGAAGCCAGTTGTAATAAGGCTTCATTATAATAATATTGATATCACAAATAAATTTCCACGGCAAAAAATGTTGTGAGTCTCTAAAATCACTTTTCCTCACTTCCAACACAAATAGATGAAAACTTCACAATTTTCATAACCTCTTTACACTGTTTTCAATTACACAAATTCAAATCCCGAAACACAAATTGCGCATGATGTTCACAGTTAAACATTTCACGAAAGACTGGCTTCAGCAGGGGTTGTCATGCTGACGATGGCAGGGCTGCCTCGGTTTCCCGCAGATCGAAAATTTCCCTACCCTGTCGGAAAATTTCCCTTCTATTCAGCTCTGCTAGCAGTGACCCAGTCCGGGGTCTCAGCTGATCAGCTTCAACATTGTTGCACGGCAAGTTTAAAGCTGCATTTGAGAATATTAATTTGTTGAATCAAATAATCTTACGGCCAATTTCAGAGATATCCAATTGAATTTAAAGACGATATACAGTATAATACGGTTCATTGAATTCATGTCAGATTATTTCTATTGTTGGATTGATTACATTACATTCACGGAGGTTTATGAATGAATTTGTGACTATGACAACTTTGAATCTTCCTATTCAAAATACGGTGTGATTTTTTCAAGAGGAATCAATCAATCAATCACTTCAAAGCTTATAGTGGTGGAGCTAAGCTTCTGAAGAAAAAGCATGTTCAAACCTATTGAAATTTCAAGTTGTACACCAGAGGCTACTTGCACTAAAATCCAATGAAATTCAACCAAAGATGTCGAATGATATCATTGATTTCATGTCCAATTAGCTCATTGGTTCAAGTAGCATTGGTTCCGTTATATGACAGGTCATTTTACGACTAGTCAATTGGATTTTCGTATAACTGACCGTGTATTTTCTACCGTTAAATAAAAAAGATATAATAATGAATTTGTGCCCCATCAGGATCTGAATTATTTTAATAATATACGAGTTTACCACGTGCAGCGCAAAGCGCCGCTTTATCTCTAAAAAAAAGTTAATAGAGCATGCAAAACTTCGATTCTTTATCTTTCTTTTGGCGCAAACCGCATCAAAATCGGTCCACTCAATCTTCTCCACGAACTTTCCAGAATTGAACACAAAATTCTTCTAATATATAAGATACCAGTATATGAATATACCACTATAAATTATACAAATAGAATTATGTATATGTATATACCACTTACACGTATATCTATCTACCACTGCAGGAAGATAAGATTTCAAAATCTTGGTAAGGGAAAATGATGACCAAGCCTAAACTACACTATATTGTCATATAATGACAAATGAATGTGAATGAATAAATCTTAGTAGTACCACAGAAAGTGTAGTTGTATCACAGATGAATAACTAATAAATGCTCTTTCCAATGTTCTAGCCCAGTTACCTGAAGATAGTTAGTTTTATTCGAAAGTATCAGTTATCATCAAATATCAGGAACTTATCAAATATCGGGAATTTATCACAAATTGGGAACTTATCAAATATCAGGAACTTTTAAATATAATGATCTAATCAAATATCGGGAATTTATTAAATATCAGGAACGTATCAAATATCGGGAACTTATCACAAATTGGGAACTTATCAAATATCAGGAACTTATCAAATATAAGGATCTAATCAAATATCGGGAATTTATTAAAATTAATATCAGGAACGTATCAATTATCGGGAACTTATCAAAGATTGAGAACTTGGGAAATTTGGAACACAAATATCAGAAGCTTATAAAATATAAGGAAACATTGTGATATTTCCATGCTTTGACATAATCTCTCAATCAGCTAACTGGCATCGAACACGTTGGTGGTTCTTGTCTCTCCCGGCCCCCAATTGCCGAATTCGAGTGTAATCCTCTTAGTTAATCAGCCCCGAGTCGTTTCACCTGCAACACTTTGGTCGTGCAGACTCTTCTTAGAAGTGAAGGTTCAATTATACTAATTACCAGTCTAGCAACTCTCTGTCCCATTCATCCTTTGTGATAACAATCGGCTCAGTTACTCAGTTTGATTACAAGATAAGCCCTGCAAAGAACATTTTGCCGCGCAGGTTGAATAGCTATCGACTAGGGAATTACTGCAGCTCAACTGATAATACCATTGAAATTCGCTGAAGTTCGGAACCAATCTATGAAGTATGTTTTCATGGGAAGGGCTTACCACCCACAAAAAATCAATGCGATACTTCCAAATCCAATGCTTTCAATCAATTGATGTTATGAATTCCAATTCATGCAACACACAAAAGCTTTGGCTAATCTTTAGCACGGAAAAAATATTAAAATTACTTATTTTTCACTTTATAGAATTTTAAATACTTTGGATAACACTTGAAAAGTAGAAATACTGTTTACATTTTGTGTATTTTTATAAGGCCATTTCGCATTGTTATCATGCTTCATCAGAACAAGTTGTACAGTGACTGCTGATGGATCTCAAGTTTACTGTATAATGTGTTCTGATGAAGCATGACAAAAATGCGAAATGACCATTAGTACACATGAATAATGGTAAATTCGATTAAATAATAAGAGTGAATTCTTTCCATCAATTCTTTTCATCCAATATTGAAGATACTTTTCATTCTTCTCAATCACAACCACCACAACATTACCTTCTTTACTACGCAAGAAGTCTCACTCTATTATTTTAGTTTCTCTTTCAAACTCCTCTTTTTTTTCTTTTTAGTTCTTCTATTTTTCTATTCATCTTTTTCAGATCATCAAGATTAGTTATAGAGGAAGAATATGAGTGGGAAATCAATAATTATTCCGTGGCGAAGTGTGGTATACTTATTTGGTCATCGCCGGGTATATTTCCTAAGTATATATATTGAATAAGTATACCACGCTTCGCCACTAGAAAAGATGTTTTTCATCAGTGACAACAATTCACCCAATCAACTAACATGGGTTTATCAAATAAATACGACCTCAAACAATTCTTGAAAGTCGCCGAGCATCCTCAAGATACTTGGCAGAGTTATAGAACTTGGCCGAAACTTATTTATTTATTTCGCTTGCGAATCTTGTTTTAACGAATTTAACGACGTCTCAATTTCTCTTCTGAATTCGAAAGTGTAATTAAATTTTATTACGACCACAGACTGACTCGGGCTGCTGCTTCCATCCTTGTCAAGTTTTGTTAGAGGGTCGCCCAGTTGTTACAAAGTTCCTAACTTGGCCCCTTCCCGTGCCCTCATTTTCCCAAATAAAATTAACAGGCTCCAGCTACCACAAAAAACTTATACGGAAATGGAAACCTAGTAGAGAAGCATTTTTGAAATATTTAAACATTTCATCCTTGAATTCTATACTGGTGTACAGTGCTTTCACTTTGCAAGGCACCTGTACTGTACTGATAATGAATTACCCTATTACCGATTTTTAAAACAAAGGGAATGTGTGAAAACTCATGTTATATTATTAGTGGCGAAGCGTGATATACTTATTTAGTCATCGCCGGGTATATTTTCTAGAGGAAATATACCCAGCGATAACCAAATAAGTATACCACGCTTCGCCACGGAGTATTATGCAGCCTTACCAATATTGTACAGAGAATGTAATCTGTATACACTTTGGACATAGTAAAAATCTGTTATAACAATATAAAGTTGTAGTGTTGAGTAAGATTATAAAATGACAATAATTGAAAGTTTTGTGATAGCAATATTTAATTCTCAGTATTGTTTCATTATACAATATTAATACCAGTAATAAGGTATTGTATCATTAAATCCTGAGCTTTATTAGTGGGATATTAGAGGTAGAGTAGCTGGCATACTAAATAGAAGTAGAGTGACATTAGAGTGTTGCTACCAAGAACTCTACTCTACCATGTACGTTTGCATTGGGGGAGTTACCAAGACACAGTTAGTATTCAAATGATTTTTTTTCCAAGTTCAAGGTTATGATAACACTGATGCCAGGCTGCTCAGTTGCTCAATGAATTATTGAATCAATAATTTTTTTGCATTTGAAAACACAAGGTTATTGATTCAATACTGCTATTGCATCCATAAACTGTTTATTGAACGACTGAGAAACCGGGCATGAGACTGAGATCAATATACAGTGGGCATTGAAAACGCTTGATACCCTCTATTCTTTCCTGTTTTGAATTTTTCCTGGTTTCAACAGATCCAACAAATGAGGATGCAGTAAACACTGCCACTAATCCTACTAATGAGAATCAAGCTTTAGTCAGAGATGGTTGATTTTTCCTGCTGAATATGGATGATACTGGTGAAAATTTTAATGATTTATTTTCAATTCTCCAGGAAAAGTCGCCGTTTCAAGTACGTAAGCCTGTTGAGTACGCGTTGGCTTGACTGGAGCCAGTGAAGGATAGATAACTGAGGGATGTTCTATTGCCGGTTTAAATTCTATTCTCGTTTTCCTTCTTTGACGTTAACCTGATCTGATGCGAAAGGCAATTATTGGCCCGCGCATAGCCCCGTGCTCCCATGGGGCTCGATAGTGATTGGATCTGATAGATTGAAGTTAGCTGCTTCATCTCCACTAGTTTATACGTTATTTCCCCCTCCCTTGACTTATGTTACCTCCAACCTACCTGCAGTTTTCCTTATTTTGTTATTCGGTGATTTCCTCATTGACAATGGGACTGCTTTTTGATCATCAATTCTAGGCTATTACTGGAGTGAAAATTTAAATTGATATTGATAATTATTTTAAACTATCAATCCTAATTATACATTCAATTATAATTTTTATTATAAATCATCAATTGCCAATTATTTTAAATCGAATTTTATAATATTTAAATTGAAATTGATAATATTGATATTTATTCCTCATACAACAATCCTATTATATCAAGCGAGCAATTTCTGTATGTTTATATTTATTTAAGTATTAATGTATATATTTATGTGTATTTATGTACGTATCAACGGATCTCGAAAACAGCTCTAACGAATTTTGACGAAATTTGGAATATACGAGGTTTATGATACAAAATTAGGTTTGCGCCGGGTCTCATCCCTGGGATAACTCGCTAAGGACCTAAAGGAGAAATTGATCCTTTAAGAATCAGCTGACAGAGAAGAAGAAATTTCCATCGACTGTAAATGATGAAAAGAGTGAGAGCGAGTGAGTGTGTGAGTGAGACAAGATTATTATTTCAGCTGCTGAGACAGTGACAGAGAATCAGCTGACAGAAGAAACAATTTTCCGTCAGTTCTTGATGTTGAGAAGAGTGAGGTGCAGTGAGAAGATTATAATTATCAGCTGTTCCATTACTAGATTTGAGAAAAATATCGAAACACACAAAGCTGCTCCTATTCCCTTTTTATTTCTGATTTTAATTTATCTATAGAAAATTAAAAAGGAATTTGAAATTTTGAAAATATTCCATATTGTATCATTATTTTAAATTTTGGGCATGAAGTAAGCCATGTGATCTGTTTTTTATTTATTTGAGAGAAATCGTCAAGAGTTCATCAAAACAGCTGAGCTAAAAATAGTTGTCAACTCATTTTATTATTTCTATGAGCAAGAGTATACAAGTGCGATTTTCAAATGATATGCATTCAAACTCGATTATTCATAATATTTCAGCTGAGATTAATTTTTTACAGTGCAATGATGATTCAGTCCATAAGACTGATCGCTCCATTTTAAAAAATTGTTTAATTTCACTCCTTTTTTCCTTAAAATTTCCATCCCTGTGCCTTCGTAGACCTACTCCCGAGCAGAGCTCGGTACCCACGATATGTTATTACAATGTAGATTTTCAGTTAACAAAAATAGATTATTGACAACATTGATCAGTTGTGGCTCATATGAATAATATTGGAAAATACAAATCAATAATGAGTGAAAATAGAAAATATGATTTATCCTCATGACCTCATTCACCTATCTGAGATTTTCCTCATTGTTTTCCTTCATTATTCAACTTCCGTGATGTGACTCGACCATCTTCCTCTAGTCCCTCCACCATTATAGTGAAAATATTGGATGATAATGTAACACACTTCCTTGTTTAGTGATATGAATTTTCCTGCGTGACACTTCAACACCTCTCATTATTCTCAATTCTTATATCATTCGTGTTCTTTGGAATTTTAACAATATGAACGAGGATATCCACAATATTATTTATCATCAAATATAATGTTTAGTTATTCATGGCATAATATCGAAGTCAACAAATATATATCTAATAATATTGACGAGGTGGTTAAAATGATAAATTTTTAAAAGCTCTATGAGTTCTCCGAGAGACCACTTCATGTAGTGATAAAATTAACTCCAACTTGCTGTAGGGAAACCGGAAGAATGAAATATGATAAAGTCAACAATCGGTTTTTTCCAAATGTGATGCCTAGATGAGCTCTAGGCTTGTACGTGGGTAATGAGAGAAGATAATAATTATGACGACTATTTCTAGGCAGTCAGGACCAACGAGTTTTCGTCTCCTCCGAAAGACGGGATAAAATTACAAAGAATAGTAAATACTACTCAGGAAGTAATAAATGATTTTACCTTTCAAATTAGAATTAAAAACTTGTAATGTGATATCATTGGATGGATAATATGATAATAAGAGTCTTGATGAAATACTTAAAAAACAGTTCCTTAAAAACTGAATGAGTAATCAATAGATTTGTATGCTGTGAATGTAGTTTATAATGGATAATCTAATGAAGTTTATTGTTAGTGAAAGATTCGTGTATTCAAATCATAACTTGGCATAATGAGAATTTAAAGCTGTTCAAACCAAGTCAAAAGACATGCGATAAACAAAATAAATAAAAAAGATGTTACCTAATTTCACTCTCATTATCTCCAGCAAGATATTCTCTCCACCCCGTCATTCCATTGCTCTATGAATAATGATATCCTCATCAACATAAATGTAGAGTAAACGTCCCTGCTAAAGTCATAAACAAATGCAGCTGAAACTGTTTGATAAAAGATAGCAGCTCAGCAACCCAGAGCTGGCTCATGAACCCAGCCCAGCATTTCTCGACTGCACTCAATTCTTGTTTACGACTTGTTCTGAAAAATGAGAAATGGAGAGCGGTTTCAATTTGCAAATGAAAACAGATTAAAGCGGACTGCGAAGAGCCCTCTCGTGTCGGTTTCTTTGCTTTGCCAACTAAGAACTCTCGCCTAATGGAAAAAGCGAAGAAAATGAAGTTATGAATCCCCCGACAAGAACGATGTGCCAACAGCCAGAAAAAACTTCCGGGCTAATCGATGATTTCAGTGTCTAAAATGATGCGAGAAATGATTTAATACTTCGCAGGGGAACTTGAACAGTGATTTGATATTGGATCGGATTAACGATGAAATAAATCGAGTTCTGTTGAAGTAAACTATAGTAACTTCTATTAGGCTAGGCGTACACCGGTTAGTCATGACAAGACAAGACGAGATTAGTCACGTTTAGTCACAGTACTTCACATAGTTGCTTATGAAGCAACACACCGATTAGTCATTGCATTGGTGTGTGCTGCTTCATAAGCAACTATGTGAATTATTGTGACTAAACGTGACTAATCTCGTCTTGTCTTGTCTTGACTAACCGGTGTACGCCTAGCCTTACCGATTTGCTATTTGGAGAGAGGTAACTCTTGAAAAACAAAAGCAAACTTAATAATTAATAGAACGAAATTCCCAATTAATAGTGCTATTTATAGCTCTGAAGACTTCTGCTACAGCAATTCTTGACAACAGTATCAAAATAATAACAAGAGAATATTCGATGAATTTCTTCCATCTTTAATATTTCATGATAATTAATTGAAACTTGATTTGAGACACAATATTAGAAGCAGGTTATGGGAAAAGCCGACTTTGCAACTGGTTGGGAAGCAGAGTTCATCTCAGCATTCAGCCCTCACCGAGATTACGACTGGTAAGCGTTGATGTGTAATTACAACTCCAGTGATCAGGGACCAGAGAACTGATGATTTTCCACGCGCGTGCGCGTGTGTGTGAGGACGCGTGCGTGTGTTGCAACACCATCCACAGTAGTTATCCCCGGCTTGTATTGGGGATGTTTCCCGAGCAGAAATTGGATGTGTCAGACATATTTGAAATTTTCGTCATTTCAGTCGCCTGCTGTGTTGTGATTCGCTACAGTGCATTGTTGCTTTTCAAGCCATACTCATTATAGATTTACACCAAACATGTCAAAGCTTGTACAAACTTCCATAGCACAACAACTGCTACTCTTCCTATGACAAACAACAAACGAATAGAGGCACAGAAAACGAGAAAACTCTGAATTATCTCTGGTAGAGGTCATACTCACTCCCAAGGTCTGCATCAATTTCATTCAAGTATTGATTTTCATACGTTTGGTATTCATATCTTGAAATTTATAATTTCTATAGTCCGATTCACGTCAAGAAGTCAGCATTGTTTATATGAGGAGCATTGATGCCAAGTTTCATTGAGAGAGAAAGAGAAAACTGCACCAAACGTGTTTGTTGGGACTGTGTGCGACAACAATGCACAGTGCGGCAACTATGCACAGTGCGAATAGGATAGAGACATCAGCAACTGCCTTGTGCTGAGCAAGGATAGCAAACTCCCATCTAAGCAATGCTGACTTCTTGACGTGAATCGCACTATAGAGTGATTGAATTTTTCAATTCGTGTGATGCCCATTAGAACCATAGGTATGAGCGTGGGTAATGGGAGGGGTTATGATAAAATATAAATCTAACGACTGCTATGGAAAATGAACATTTTTTCCAATTTTCGTCTATTTTCTTGAAAATCTCCTTTTTACAAAACACTGGGGCCTGTTTGATAAGATTTTGAAAGTTTTGTAACACAGGGAACAAGGCAGACACATGTACTAGGCTATTCATGTAGGTACTAGACATGAATAGCATGGCGAACTATGCAATGAATCCATTAGTTTAGTGTAAGTATGCATTTACTCTAGAGACTAATAAATTCATTGCACAGTACGCCATGCTATTTATGTCCAGTACATGAATAGTCTAGTACATGTTTTGCCTTTTCCCTATGTTACAAGACTTCTATGAAGCTGGCAATATGTGGAATAAATAATTGTGGAATATGATATAGAGGCTGATTTTTTGTTACAAGTATCAAAATAAATTGAAAAAGTAAAGGCTGAAGCTTGAATGAATTTTCATATGATATTGACTCAAATTTTGTCACAAGCAATCATCTCCAACATTTTCTTTCTCAATAAAACGCCACACTCTTATTACACTTGAAAATTGTAATTGAAATATCAGGCTGAGTTGGGACGATGGAGTGGCTCTCTACCACTCAACATAGATTTTTCAAAAATTTAAAATCACAGACACATTCAATTGACATAAGTAATGCCTGAGATTTTTGTATCATATTACATTGAATAATTGAACACATATTCTTCATGCACTTTCACACTTTGGTTGAAAACTGCGGTTGGTAGGCCTGAACCGATAGAAACCAAAATCGATAAAATGCACCAACTTTCCAAACGTGATGACAATCACTGTTGACGTGTTCAAAGCACCCATATATCCAATTCCCAGTTAGGTTCCGTAATTTTTGCCGTACCACACTTTGCGCGCTTTTGATTCAAAATTGAAATTGAATTGAATTTCAGCGATCAAAGGCGATCCAATCAATCAGCAGCAAACACAGTGATGGTTGGACAATACTGTACGGTGCGTTTTATCAATGGCGATGGCTTTTCAATTGGAAACTTCGTTGACAATATCAGTGCTTCACTGCCTGCTCAATGGAATGAATGAACAGTTAATATTGCAACGTCTGTGTCGCACAAACAAGACTCAGCGGAAGATGAGAAACAGCGCTAGGTGTCAAACTTGCTTCATTAGAGGAACTGTTCACCACCGGCCTAGTCGACCCCCTGTCTAAATTCTGGTGCCTGGTAATTTCAAATCCCCCTCACCCACGCACAGGGTTCCTCAATAACCCTTCAACAAACTTCCCCATCTCTCAACTCCCCCCCCACACAATCATTGGAACTCTTTCCCCCCCCAACAATCATGGGAGCCCTCAACCCCCCCAACTAAACTGCTACCCGATTCTATTCCATGCGCTCCATTGAATTCATCAGTCGTCCTCTTGTAGACTGTGTTCGTAGAACAGACACACAAAAGCGCTACACTAACTAGCCAATCTTCCAATCTGATTCACAAATAGAACCGAAGTTCGAAATTGAGCCGATAAGATTAGATTTCGAGATACTAGAGAAACTAGATCAAGTAGTTTACCTGGGGCCTATTGCATGAGGAAATACCAGCTAGTAATACTAGTTGTCAGATGGCAAGTTACCATAGTGACAACTAGTATTACTAGCTTGTATTTTCTCATGCAACAGGCCCCTGGTGGCAGTTACAAACGGAATTTTGTATTAGAAAAGTTGTTACTCCTAAACTAAAGATATACTGAAGGAGTTCATAAGACAAGAAGTTCATCTGATGGATATTCATGAGTTATTTATATCTATTATACAGTGTTGGTGAAAAGTATGGAAACGGCTTAATATTTCATATACTATGGTAATTTGACGGTGAGTGATACATTAGGTATAAGGGATTGTACTAAAATTGAAAATACTACTTCACTGAGACTTCTGTGTCCACCATCTTGGATCCGCCATATTGAATCTACCTCAATTTTTTTTAAATTGGAGGGTGTCATGTTATACATAATTTCGATACAGAATTTCACCAACCCTGTACATTTTTTTTGTGATGATTTATTTGTAGGGTTGAGACAAAAACGTTTTAGAAGATAAGCCATAACACGGTTTACAAAGAGTTTAACTGTTTCCAATAATAATTGTATCTGATCTACAGCTTGTATTATTTTTATATTCCCTGGAAATAGTATGTAAATGAAATGTAGTGAAATCCAATGACATTTTCAACAAAGAGCTTACTATGAGAAATATAAGAAAATGCCATTTACTATGAGAAAACAAAGTTCAAGATATTACTTAAAATTGAGATGTATGTTTCAAATGACGGTTATCTTCAAAATAGAAATAATTCAAATAAATGAGCACAATAATAATTATTGAAAAATAACAAAGGAAGCTAACTTGTTCTTCTTACTATTGTGGAATATCACAGGAGAATCATCTGTGAATACCTGATATTCAATCATTCACTAACTGAAATGTACAATTTGGTCCCAAGTATTGTGACTTAAGTATAGAATGCTCTAGTTATATCTCAGAATGCCTGAGTTGTGTCAATTTTGTATCCATTGATTAACTGTATAATTTAATTTTATTAACTATAAATAGTTAACTAATATAGTTATACCTCTCAATGAATAGATATTGAAAGCTGATGTACAGGTAAGAATGATAAAAAGGAAACGGCAGCTGAAAAGATAACACAGAATCTCTACGAGATTCATGAAGCATTGGAAAAATGGAGTTCGAGGAAATTGTAGAAGGAAAAATTACACAGATCAACAACACAATCGCTCTCTTTGTATAGAAATCAGAGGGAGAAAAGTATAATGGAAATGATGGAGAGTGAAATAAAGAGGAAAAGTTGAGAGATTGAGGATAAGAGGTAGATTGCAGGGCGGAGAACGAGCTTAACGGTACATGATATATTAGCTGCAATGTACGATCGATTCCCTCTTTATTTGAGAATAATTCGACCGGATTCAGCTTTCAATACAGACTTTTTAAGCTCGATTAAGTTTAAAGGTCGCCACCGCCATTTTGGAACGATACTTTTCTCACTTTTACTCTGAACAATGGAGCCAGTAAATCAACGTCGAATGATTTGGAGCTTGGCATTGGCAACCGGGGATCAATCGGGTGGTGGAGGGGGAAATGCTTCGGCTCTGTAGCCTGCATTTCCCAGAATTTAAATCTGACTGGAAAATCGAGATACACTGTTTGTTCACGATTTGCCAGAGATTTACTGCACAATTAATTGTGAATTTAACTTTAGTTACGACAGAATGACAGATTATGGCAAAATGAGAAACTCAAAACAGGGGATTATCCGTACAGAAGTTAAATAACACATAGGTTTTTGAAACCCTTATGCAGTGAATTATCTACATGTGAGTATTGTTGAGTACATGTGGAAACCATTTTAGATTTATTAGTAGTACTGTATATAGTGTAAAATACAGTACTGAATAGAGGATATGATATCACCATTATAGATTTATTAGTACTGTAGTATATAATGTTAGAGATTTTTATAGAGTAAAATTAATGTGGTAAATACATTAACACTCTAGTTTCATTGTTATGATAATAAAATATATAGCCTATGTATTTGTATAATGTCAAATATAGTATTGTAAAGTATGGTACCGTTACCAAAAGCAAGATGCAAGTCCCGTATTAGGCTGAGTATAATGTATGTGGACAAAGTGAATTTTAGAGTTCAATTCCTTGTTATCTATGGAATAAATTTAAAAGATACTGTTATCATCATTCATTAATATTAGTTCACCTCTAACATGAACACCAGAACGTTCCTTGCTTTTCAAGTTCCCCATTTTTGTCTTATTATTATATTGTATTTTTTCATGAAATAAATGAATATGAATATGAAATTACAGAGAATAGAGGAACAAGAAAGTGGGAGAGTGGATGAAAAAGAGAGAAAATTAAAAAGAAAGTGAGTGGATGAGTGGAGGCAAAGAACCAACAGAATTAGTGACAGGAAAAGGAGACCGAGCTTGAGAAAAACTGATTCTGCAAACATGAAGAAGATTATAGCTGGCTGAATATTTGTAGACAAAATTATGTTACTCGAGAAAGAATTTCCATCAAAGCTACTAGAAGCGGCATTCTAAGGCAACTCGCATTTCCCATTCAGTAATCAATTTTTGCCAGGCGAAAGAAGTTTAGAAAAAGTGAGAAAAAACCTGAAATTCCTCTAGAGTTGCAGTGCAGCTAGAGGGAGGGAGAGGGTCTTCAAAGGACCTGCTCTTTAACAAGCACTTTTTATTGAACTTTTTTTCAGATCACCGTGCTCTTTGCTTCGACTGAAAAAAGGTCATGGGTTGCTCCGCGAATTATCTTCATTTCATTGATGTAAATGAAGCTAGCTGGGTAGAAATTGCAATTTCAACCGTCTCCATTTGTGGACTGTTAAATTGTAGAGCTTCATGATAATGGTACAGAGTTGAATAAACATTATCCAATCCACTTTTGTATTTTATTTTATTTCTAGCACCTTTACTGTGATCTTGTTGAAGTTCTTTTGGTTCATTTATTGTGTCATGATAGTTCATCATTTTCATAGTGAAATATGATAATCTTTTCTTTTCCAGTTTATTTGACATTGACACGATTTTGGAAGTAATAGAATTCAGCATAATTCGATAACCTTCAGGAGTATTATTAAAATTATTTTATATTATACATAGGCTATATATTATTGATGTTATATACATCTACATTCGATTTCAATTGATTCTGTCGATCACAAGGAGTGATATTATTCTCTGGATGCATCCTTCAAATAATGAATAACAATATCCTTGGTTTTTCATTTTTATGGATGTCATTATGGTTCAAAGTTTGCTTCGTTTCCTTTTTTTGTCAGTATGAAATTCCGAACAATTAATAAAATAAATTGAATTTATTGTAATTGGAATCATAAAATGTAGTATGAATACAACGTACCCAAGAAAGTGCTTGTGGTGTACTATACACAGTACACACGTACTATATCACCTTTGGAATTGAACAGCGTAAGAAAGAAGTTGTATTTCCACTAGAGCATCGGTACATTTACCAAAACACGGCCTGGAAATTACTTTTGGGAGCTGTACCCCATAAAATACCAACTTAGTTGAGCACAACAACACAGAGAAATTGGTTCAGCCAGTTGGAGTATTTCAGAGACTACATAAAATAGTACTTTCTCAAATGAACAAACCAAGACACTTGAAGTTAATTGATTAAAATAATGATTTACATACCAATCCTCAAAAGACAATCCAGAAAAACGAGACTCACCTGGAACGAAAACAAAACAGTTTAATTTTCAACAATGCAATTTTTAAAATATTCTAAATTATGCATTGAAAAGAACAAGTAGAATTATGCTTTAATTATACAGCAATCGGATATACAACATTATTTGTCTCACGTTCTCCAGAATGAATGCTGACGTATTGCATTTTATTGCGACGAAATATAGTTCATGATTTACAATTTTCAATTCTACAATTTTCATAGTTCACAATTTTCCACAATTCAGATGGACCTGAATCAAAGGGACATGCAGAAACATATTTATTTATATTTTTAAAATACAAATTTTTGTTGAAAAAATTCAAGTTGTCCTTTTAACTGAGTCTATTCACAAGTAACAAGTAGCTCGACTTATAAAACAGCATATTCAGAAGTAACAAACAACTCTATTCATAATGAGGTCTATTCACAAGTAACAAGCAAATCTACTCATAACGAATGCTCATTTCAGAGCGTGAAAACGTCCATCTGCAGTAAGCAGAAAATAGTCTCATCACGACTAGACTGAAAAAATCCAATGAACACGGAGTGAGCGCCTTGTTTTGTACAACAAAAAGGCAAACTCTCATTGGAAGAGGGTACCTCGGGGATAGGAAAAAAGATGACCTCTTTCTCAGAATGACAGTCACGTACGCATCAGGTAGCTCCGGCTGTTGTCTCCCACTTCCAGAAATGTCCAATTCCGGGAAACAGTCCCTTAGTGACATTACTGACACAACAGGAAGTTATACGTCTAGGCGGAAGTGGAGCATTTTTCAGAGTAGGAAACTCTATGAGACTGTATCTCGAACAATGATGAACAGAGCTAGGAAAACAGACTGCTTTTGCTCCAATTGATTATGATCGAAATGTGTACACAGAACAATGGAATAGACTGCTTGTATGTAATTGTTGATGATAATAAGAATGTGATCTCATTTAAAAAAAATAAACTTTTCACATACATTTGAGAGAAGAGAGTGACAGCCTGAACAATAAGGTGGAATAAGCTGTGGTTGATATGATATGGATAATGAGATGTGGATAATGGTCTAATAAGACTTTTCTTTTACTTTTAGTGCCTAGATAGAACCATAGATAACAGATTAGAATAGATTTTCCATCGTACGTTAAAATTTGTGACCAGAAATGAAGGGGCCGATCCTAGCGACATCTCTTAGAACTCAGAGTAACTGGAAAGCGTAACTGTAAACTCGCAACTGGCGATGGAACAGAATCAATTTCTTCTTCATTCTTGTACAATTTTCAGTTTTGAAGAAATAAATAATTTATTTACTGTATTTACTCAAAAGCTTGAAATAAGCATACCTTATTAGTTAGGAATTGGAAAGTTCCAGAAATCGCTATATTCAACAGGTCACATCAACAAGACAAAACAAGATAATTATGATGAATCATATTCATAAACAATACATTATATTAATGAATTATACAATAACTTGTATAAGATTGTGATGAAATCTATCATAATCTTGTTTTGTCAAGGTGATAAAATTGTATATGATTGTCTTTCTGTGTAGTAGTGAAGGTGATGTTGTGGTAGTTATCCATACTGAATAAGAAGTCTTGAAGTTGTCAAAGCCACATATTTAATAGAATGTTAATGAATATTTTTATTGAATATGTTGTTTCGACAACTTCAAGTCTTCTTATTCAGTATATGATTTTGGCCACCAGCTAATGTTCTAATAATCCAACGTTTACCTCTGAAAGAAAGTCCTTAGCAAATAGCAGCAGAGATAATCCAAATATTTAGTAAGTATATGATAGCAGTGACTCAGAATGAATTCATAACCATCATAGAAGGCCTTGTCCTCAATTTGTACTTGTTATTCAACTAGACATGAATAACTTCAAGCTATTGAGAATTTGCATGAGATTAATACATATATTTTTGTCTGTTCATTACATTCCCTGCACTAGAGATCATGGAACCAGATATGCACACAGGAATCAAATGGTGAGAGCTTATTGGTGAGAATCCTTTGCTGAGAACTTATTGAAGCTTTTCTGATAACGTAGGGACTGGAATGCTATTTCAATATTCAGTTCTCGCGGTCCTAGCAGATTATCAGAATTGAAAGACATACAGTATGATATGCTGTTGCATCGGGACGTGACCGAAATAATCATTGCTGAATTTTCCTCGCATAGTAGTATCAATCCGCACCCAGGGCAGAATACTAAATCGAGCTTAAAGTTTAAACTTTGCATCTTTCGTCTGGTTGGTGGAGCAGCAGCAATGGCGATGAGTTGTGGTTAGTGGGATGTGCAACATATTAAAATGCAATTTCTATCGGGCATTCATGTCTGGTTTCCCATCCACGGGAGAAGAACTCATGTAACAAATCCAGTAATTGAATTCCATAACACCCGGATAAAAAAAATTGAGACCTTACTGGCACAATCTGACGCAAAATTTCAACTCAATTTTTAATTAGTTGAACATTCTAGCTATCATGTTCAAATTCAATTCAATTAAAAGTCGGTTATCCACTTCAAATTCTACAGAAACGACCGAGCTTCTTATTCATAAAGTTATCAGATAGAATGATACACTATCATGAGTAATTCATTATAAGTAACTCAAACTTACAGTCTATAAGCCAATTGCACGGAAATACAATATACAAATACAATATAATTTAATCGCCCTAAAATGGCGTCATTGCATAGACGTGCTATGCTTTTATTGGTTCTCGTTGCATAGGTTCTGTTAGATGACATCATTTTACGGCGGTTGAATTCAATAGATTTCCGTGCAACTGGCTGTATGATTATTATCAGATACCAAACATGAAATTTCGTCCTTGAACTTTTAATTCCAACATGAACTTTGTTGAAAGTTTAGGGAGTACCATTCGGCTATTGCTGAAAATTTTGTTATTCAAGAGGACTTTCAATGAATTTTTCAATCTAAATTCATATACAGTAATTGAGATTTTTTTGAAATGACAAATTTCAATAGTTGAGTCAAGTTTTTTATTAAAGATAATAATTTGACTCCTGCAATTATTGAGAGTCGACATTCTGGCAATAATTTCCATCACACCAACTCAGACTTCAGGAATATAAGTTTAATGAAATCCAGATAACTCAATTGATCATGAATGTTAGAGTTTATTGTTTTGCCTACAAGTTTTTGGTCTCAGAAATGGTTGCAAACCGGGAAATTATGGATTATACAACCTTTGTTTCTTGTATCCTTCTGCAATATTACAGTTTGGTCTTCAATTATCGACATGCTCGGAGTGGAATAAACTGAACAAAGCTACTTATTTATTCAACACTGCATCATGCAATATAATCTGTGCTTTGCATGTTTGGGGGATAATTCTTTTCTTGAAGCTTACATTACAAATCCGGCCTTATGCGTGATTCAAGGCAGGAAACTGAGTCAAGAAGTCAGACTTGGAACTTATCCATTAAACTTGTTCAGAGCTTTTCCATAAGTGAATTATAAACTATGTATAAACATGGAGTATATGAGGAGAACTAGGATTCATGAACAAGGGTTTTAATTTCTAACTGGATATGGTCGCGGAATCTTTTTGAAATTCAATGACAATCTATTAGAAAATGCATATAAATAGTCTCAGAAACTTTTAGAATAGAAAATAATATTAATATGAGAGAATGTTACTGAGATGATTTGGAGTTGTTTTACATGAATATACAATGTTGTTCATATTATCAATATATTATTTATATATAATATTGTATATTATTTTGAATATTTTGTGAACAAGGATTGTAGTTTCCAATTGGAAATGTTCTGTTTATCTCTTCTTATTTCGCTGCATTCTATTTGTTTATTCAGATGGAGTTACAGAGGCATTAACACATCAAAATAAAGAGCTACCAATGTATTCGGGATATACTTATGGAAGCCACATTACAATTAGGTGAGAAATTATATTTGTTCTCCATCAACAAATTGAATACCAAACTAGTTGCAAAAAACGAACAATTACAGAATGTAATTAAATCCACAATGACAACCAGTAACATCAACGAAAGCTACTTTGAATATCTTCCATGGAAAATAATTATGGAAAAAGTGCATAATTAAAGCCGTTTTCCTATGATTCAATAAAATCAATAGAGCAGTTTTTATAATTCAATTCCCTCAGAATTGAATTAATGATAAATGAATTCAGGTTCAACAAGACCAATCCCAGCTTTGTAAATTTCTCAATGATGTTGCATGGAAATGGCTTTGATAAATGCAAATGACATTAATTAATTCACATGTCTCTGATGTTGTTGAAAAGTTCTTCATTAAGAATTAATGTGAAATTACTGTATTTGAATTTATGTGAAAGGTGTACGTTAAAAGTAGTGATATATTTCATACTTTTCTGATTTGCAAACATTCCTTGTATTGAAAACTAGAAGACAATATTGTTGAACTATTCCATTCGGTAAATAGTTTTTAATGAGTAGTTTGAGATAGTTTCAATAGAAAATTATTTTTTGCATGAAATAATATATTAGATCACATTGCCAACATTGCATAATATGATGTATACGATGAAAAGAGATGATTATGATGTAAAAGTATGAAAAGTATCATTATTCCCCATATTCATTTCAATTATTCCTTATATTGAAATTAACACAAATCATTTTTAGTGGAAGAATTTAGTCATTTTTGAAAGCATTCACAAGAAATAATATAATCTATCTCCCCAAACAATTCATACGAACAGATGCTTCACCTAAAGTCTACAAAAAATACGAAAATTAAAGTCTAGAGAGAGAGATTTCGCACGTGAATCAACACAACAACGACATCCAATCTTCCCAAATCAGGAGAAAAAAACGATGAACATCAAGTTGTAAAGATGCTTCAATCCAATCGTAATGAAAACGAGTTGAGTTAACGATCGAGACGCCAATGTACATAGAAGGCAACGCAGTTTGTATAGATTAGGTCCATTTCTCGGTGGAGGAAAAGTAAAATCAACAATAAAAGTCAGTTTATTGTCGTCATTGAGTGTTTTCAAAATGGCGTCGAGAAAACACTCGCCTAACGAAGGCGGTCATTTCAAGATGGAGTGTTTTCCCGATTTTTCCAGAACCGAAGTGAGTCCGACAAGAAAAATCGAAATTGGAGGGAAACCACCTATAAAGACCGCAAGAACTACTTCCTGACTTACTCCAGCTTGAGAGGTAATTCTCTGTTTTTCTCTTGGATAATTGCAACAGGTGTATCGTTTGTAAAAATCTCTTTCAAGTTCGTTACCACGTCTGATAATATGCCCGTTCTTTTTTTATACCCAAACTGAAAACTTCAAGTGCAGGAAACGAGTGAAGCAATTTTGTGTTTATTCATTTCTCTCAGGAAACAACCTGCATTAGAACTGGAAACTCAATTTTCCACTTGCTTTTGTAACTTACATCCAATCTTGAAGTGGAGTCCACAGTTTATAATATTTATAATTTTCAATTAGTCAATTTCTAAGTGGAATAAATTGCATGGAGTAAACTTAGTTTCCTTCATATTGCTTTTCTTTAAATACTAAATGATGTTAATCTTGAACTACTGTTTTCAAATTCAACGAAGCTCCAACTCTGAACTAACAACCGAAACACAAAAACACATTTCTCAGAATGACAAGTTCTAGTCGCTGCTGACAGGGATAAATCTACTAATGTTCTCTAATTTTCTATTTGATCCAATTTCAAATTTGCTATTCTATTCCTTGAATTCATCCTATTTTTAATGTTTATTTATTTATGGATTTGCTCATATTTTCTTCTGAACTCAATATTATTTCTTGTTTTTATTCATTTATTTTTTTTCACATCTCTTCTCCATAACTTGTTGTCAGTTTTAAAGCGTTAATTGTAATATTCTGGACAATCGTATCTATTTCTGGTGTGTAGAATATGTTGTGAGAATAAATTTCTGAGTTGCTTCTCAAAAATTCTATCTCAAATCCCAGAACGTTCTTCATTCCAAAATAGAAGAGAATAAAAAATACCCTGATTTCAAAACTAGAAGTAGAGAACATTTAACTTCTTACTCTCCACACTTTAAAAGCTTTGAAATCAGTGAAATTGAACCAATAAAAAAATAATAATGTATCTACGACACAGAAATTTAAGAAGGGTTTCACGAGCAAGGACCTATGTTTACTTGAAGCATTTAACTAACGGGTTTTTGACCCGTGGTCTGATGTTCAGTATTATTAGCAGTTTTTATGACAGTTTTCAAGACTGGGTTTATGAGCAAGGACCTATGTTTACTTAAAGCATTTAACAGATGGGCATTTGACTCATGGTCTGATGTTTAGTATTATTGGCAGTGCTCGCTGCTCGAGCTAATGGTTATGTCACCAGCATTGTGTAGGGGTGACCAAGTATTAGCGTATCGATTGTCTTCTGGGGACAATACTCAAGATTAATACGGTGATTAATGCGAGCATAACACTTGATCGCATGTATTAAGAGCTGATATCAACTCGTCTTCCAACTTACACCCATGTTATCACGGTTATTAGTATGTTACAAGACTTATATTGTCTACTTAGTCATGGTCGATTTTGTGTGCTGCACAGTATGCGGCCAACGCTCAATTATAAGCAGCATGCTTGAGTCGGATTGAAGGTTAATTAAGAGATGGAAGGAAATTAGATATTGGAACTATTCAATTGCTTTTAAATCAATTATAGCGGGAGGGATACAGTATTTCATTCAAATAAGGAGGTGATTGCAGCAATCAATAGCTATTCTGCAGTCTTGGACAATTTCTATTATTTGGAGGGATGAAAAAAATTAGACCAGCGTTGGTTCAGGTGAATGAGTCTAAAAAGGTACTATGTTTAATAAATGAAAAAATTCTCCTCATAAACGTTTGTTGTTTTCATTTTTGCATAAGGCTAGGCGTACACCGGTTAGTCAAGACAAGACAAGACGAGATTAGTCACGTTTAGTCACAGTACTTCACATAGTTGCTTATGAAGCAACACACACCGATTAGACATTGCATCGATGTGTGCTGCTTCATAAGCAACTATGTGAATTACTGTGACTAAACGTGACTAATCTCGTCTTGTCTTGACTAACCGGTGTACGCCTAGCCCTACTCTTCAAACGACCCTCATATATACATGATTTGTCCAATAGTGAATGAGAATAAAAGCTGAACGACAGTCATTTCAAGATACATTAGTAGAAATAAGCTGAATCGAAGTGGGCATAGTAAAGTGCCTTGTCAATATGAGCAGGTCGTAATGGAAGAGTGAGTGAAAAACAAAGATTCGAGAGAAGTGGAAGCCAAGAAGGTTTCATGGGATAGAGGACACGATTTGAAGAAGGTCAGAAAGTCCAAGGTTTCGAGAGCGAGGAAAGGGGTTTTCAACTCTGTATTTAACGCAAGTCGAAGGCCTAATGAGTCCAATTAATAAGAGGAGTCTTTTCCGAAGTCGTCGACTGCCACCACTTTCAGGGAAGTCGAGAAGGTTTTAGATTGTTTTTCAGAGTCCTGAGCAGACGTCTGTGGGGGAAGTTGTTGAGAGGGGGGGGGGGGAATGTGATTCGTAGCTGAAATGGAGAAAGGTTGGGGGGATTTTGGGGGGTAAGGGACCCTCCACCGGTGGTAGCTGACGTTGAGTTAATGGCGGAAATCGCACAAGAGTAGAATCTGCAGGAAAACAGTGCGCTCTATCCTGCTCTAGAGGTTTCGCCAGAGACGCACTACCGATCCTCTTCAAATTTATCGTTCTTCTTAGCCTCATTCTTATCTCACGTCTTCTGCAAACCTCCCCTCGCCCTTCCCTCTCTACTGCTCTCTCTTCTTCTCCTTCTAATAATTTCATAAAAGCAATCTCACTCTCCTTGTTCGCGTCCTTGTTGCTCACTTTCCCGGACAATTATTTTCTGATCCAAAACTTTATGTTCCATCGATGAATTGAAGAGAGCGACAGAGAGGGATGATATAGGAAAAGAGAGACTGGAGAAGATTGAATGAGAGAGGGAGAATATGTGTGAGAGAGAAAGAATTGAAGAGTGATCAGGAAAGAGAGAGAAAACCCAAAATTGAGTGAGAGAGTGATTAAATATGACAAAGAGAGAGTGATAGAGTGTGAGCGAAGGAGTAAGTGGGAGAGTGATGGTGATGAGAGTGGGGGAAGATTCAAGAGCCAAGATTCAACGCCAGTTCGTCTGTTTTCTACAGTAGAAATCACCACTTAAATATGTGGTCGTCTTTAATCTTGAACTAATGTTTTTAGTAGTGCATAACAAAGTAGATGTGCTATTATAAATCACATCAACCTGATTCCTCTATTCATTTCAATCTCGCCTGAGATATGACTGAGGTTTTTCCTCTCAGAATATATTTATATTTTTAGTAGGGTGACTCAAATAGTGACTTCAGTGCCATGACGGCTTCTAGGGGTGGGGGTATACAGAAGTACCCTCAACTAATTTGATCAATGAAATTGGCTAAATTCAATTCAGGAATACCAAAGTAAAACCAATACCAATATAATCAATGAAATCGGCAAAATCCAATTGAGGAATACACAAGTAAATATTTACAGAATATACAGTAATTTACAGAAGGAGCGCTCCACAGTTTGTTGGATAGACACAGAGATATAATATGACAAAGATATATCCCATCAGAACAAAATAATATGATAGATGCCTTAACAGAATATACAGAAGGAGCGCTCCATAGTTTGTTGGGAAGATACAGAAATATGACAAAGATATATCCCAACAAAATAAAATAATATGATAGATGCAGAGAGAGAAAGAGAGTGTGAGAGAGTGAGAGAAAGAGTAGAAGAGCAGAGTAATTGGCGCTCATTCCTGGTTGTCGACCACTCACTCACTAACGGCAAACCGAAACAAATTTCAACCACAGGAGGTTGAGTTGGTGTTTGTCAGTTGCCGTAAACAAGCATTCAATGATGAGAGCGTAGATCTGCAACCACTCGCGTCGTGTCATCCAATTAGGTTATCTGTTATCTGTTCGACAGGTTTGCTTGGTTGGATGTCGAGCGTCACACTCACAGGTCTCACAGGCTCACAGATCACAGGTTCACAGACCTCATCTCGTTTGAAAAGCCCCACAGACAGCAGCCTGATTGGTTAGTTGCATTCGTAATTCCACTCATAGCTCATACACCGGTGCTAAGTAGAAATCTCAGCCACTCGTTGCAAGCTATGTTATCGGCTTTATTTTGTGTTGTGTAATGATTCTCATAGTTAGCGTTGCCTAGGGGTGGATAAAATATGGAATAGACAAGATTCAAGATAATTATTGAAAACACAAGAAGGAGAATAGAAATTCAAAAGGAGTGTTCGTGGATATTTGAACTCGTGTAATGATGGTTATAGTTAGCGAATTAGCCTGGGATTGGATAAAAAATGGAGAGAAGAGTTAAGAAAATTGAGAATACAAGAATGGAGAAAAAATAGGAAAAGAGTAATTCGAAGGGGTGTTGCGTATGTATGTCTCTGTTATTGAAATGCATGAATACAACATTCTCCTTGGACTTGAGCTTGTGAATATTTGATATTCACAATAGAATGTTCGGCCAAGTAAGAGTCCCCATTCTGTTCATGTTTATCTGTTTATCTAACCTCTAATATTCTTTCACCCTACTTTTGAATCTTCTCTTTACCTGGCTCACTTAAGAAGCTTTGCAATCACTACATTCTAGTTAATATACCTCACTCTTGACAAAAATATCAATATTGTTCTTACTACAACCAGAGATAATCCATTCAGTATTTTAAGTTAATCTATGATTAGACATTCAGTTTGTCTATAGCTATACTACAACAAAACATAATCTTCAAAATCTGTCTTGTCCCAACAACAAAATATTAAAAAACAAATACAACGAAAATATTCCTTCTCAATCCATCACCAAATTCACAGTTTGTTTCACATGTTTGCTTGATTCCGAATGAATATTCTATTGATCAGGACTCCTATCGAATAAATGGGATTTTTCGAAAATAATAAATACACGACGTTGCACAGGAACTAGAAAATGAAGGAGACGAAATTAAGAAGGCGAATCCGATATTAACAAAAAGGCATGGTTGCGTCATTAGATTTTTTCACATAAGCTACATTTTTACGATATATCCATCCCTTTGAAATGCAGATCCTTTCTGCCCATATGCCACACAATCAGACAACACAGCTCAATGACAGAGAGAACATATTGAAAAGCGAAAGGCTCCGCGAACAATGTATATGACAATTTTTAATCCACAGTACTGCGGTTAAAGAGGAGAGGAAGCACATCATTCAATACGGATTTTAATATCAGAGGATCCTATTCTCTTTCATGTGGGATGGGAGTGTAACCTTTGATATGTTTCAGAACTATCGTTTTTTCAGGCTCTGGTCTACCGACATCAATCTCCAACTAAAAAGATTAGTGAGAAGCGGATTTTTTACATCAGTGTTTCTGGAACCGTAATCCTGGTTTTAGCTACTAATGGGGTAAATCCAATGGGTGAATATGGTATCCAGTTCATCATAAAGATCACTGTATAAATCATGACTTTATAATATTTGCATACACTAGGTTCTTTTTAAATAGGAGGAAAGCAAGTAAAACTTAGAAGAGTATCTTACGAGTTACAAAACCTTGTATCCATATGACAACCGGAATCTTGACTAATTATTCGATTGGATTTGAAAAGAGAAGAATATTTTGGATTTACACTGACTTTGAATAAATTATAAAACAACTTGTGTTAACTCACATCACTGACGATTATGGCTGTTTTGTACTTGAACGCTTTTTAAAGTCAGTGTAATTTCATCAGTAGAAAAGGAACGGAAATACAACACATTTTGGGGATTGCTTCTCCTATCTTTTTTAAATATTGAAGACTATCTAAAAAAATAATCCCATAGATAAGTACTTGTATAATCCAAAAAGTCAGCTCTCAGCCTCTCAACCACATTCAACTAACTATGCATACTACTACTAGCTTTGCATACAGTTCCAGTTTCTGACCAACATCAAACCCAATAATAATTCAATTTCAATAGCTGATTGATCATAATCTCTCCCCAACACAATCTCGCCAGGGCACCCAATTACAGATGCGACCGTTCACATAGCAATTACCTAACATTCGAGAAATCCGCAATAAGCTGGAGGTCAAATCTTGGTGACCGTTGATCTCTGAATGATAACTCTGTATAATATAAGGAACCATCTAATTATCTAAGGTACCATGTCAACTACTATGACCTCTACAGTTTGTGTAAGTATAAATATGGATTGCACCTATTGTAGGCTAACCAAGACATAACTTGAAGTCTAAACTAACATAACCTAACCTACCCTACAGCTGATAGGATCCTATGATATCTGAATGATAACTCGGTACATCTATCTATGATACCATGACCTCTATAGTTTGTGTCAAGTACTACATACAATCACAAAAATAGCCCTCATTGTAAGCTTACTGAGAGACTGAAATTGCAGTCTAACCTAACCTAACCTTCAGCTTTTAGCCTCCTAGCAAAAGAGCTTATTTGTAGGCTAACTATGGACTTGACTTATAGGCATCTAGGAGTTGAACCTTACCTAACCTAACTTAACCAACAGCTGATAGCCTGAGTGTCCTGCAACAGGCAAGGGAGTAGGAGCAGCACTTAGCCGTAATCCAATTCGAGGCCAAACACATCTGTGGCCAACAATATCCCTTAGTTTCCAATTAAACTGCCGGATGGCACGCGATATCAATATTATCACTGCGATGGATTCGGTTCATGTTGGGGCCATTCCGCATTTGCAAGCTTATCAGTGTGAATTGGGTGGGGTGGGGTGTGGGGGTGTAGATTTGGTGCAGCATTATTATTAAAGGGTGACTGCAATTGGTAGGCGAGAATCATTGCTATATTGATCTATCAGCAGAAATGGGAGTATCACAAGTGAGTTGTGCGATAATGTTGAAATATTTCATAGTTGATTTGGAATTGAGATCGTGATTCAAATGAAAGGAATAAAATGGTAAACCTTGGAGCGATATTTCAATGGATGTGCTTCAAGCAGAGTTGAAGAATTGAGGTTAAGACTGGTCCAAACACTTCGATAAATTGAATAAATCTGATTGAATCGACCAGAAGAATCCCTCTAATCCTCTGGTTCTTAATTCCTCTTATAGAACTGTAATGAATCTTGAAACATTTAGCCTCGTCCAACCAGATTGATTCAATTCATCGAAGGATCGAAGCGTTTAGACCTGGCTTCATAAAGGCTACATGGTTTTTTCTGCTTGGTTTTGAATTTATACTGTCATTTAAACGTGAGGACTCCAGAATTCATGAATCTACATTTTCATGTATACACTTTAAAAACTGAATTGAAAATTCAGTATAAACATAATTATTTATTTAGCGTATGGCTTTTAATAGTGAGGAGACCCGAGTGTGGTTGTTCCACTTCGCCAGCATAACCAATAATCCCTTGATAGGATAATGGTGGCATGGTGGATAACATAATATTACTTGCTGACTTCAATTAAAGAAGGTAATTTTCGAGATTTAGGGATTAAAAACAATGCTAATAATTGATTTGATAGCTGATAATATTCTAGTATTTGAGTTGATGTGTAACTAGACCAATTACAAACAATCAGGGAAATGAGTATTACCAAAAGTGGGATTGAAGATTGGGATTGATAACCTATTCTAACAAACACTAACTAATTAGATGATGATATTCAATTGAGATAACTAAATAAATAAGACACTAATTCGAATGTGAGAGGTGCAAAATGAAAATTCATGGTTCCTAATTCCTCTCATAGAACTGTTATTGATAAAAATCTTGAACGGAGAAAGAGATTTTTTAATCAAACATTGGAGATGTTTTTCAGTTTGTTCGTTCGTTTTCGTATCCAGGTCTGAACACTTATTTGCAGACATGACCTAGTTGTTGAAGGGTTCTCGGGGTAAATTATTCTCTATTTGGCTCCTTCAATGTGCTGTCTTTGCAGTGAACGCTTTTAGAGAGTAGTAATTTTAAGTTTTTTTTTTTCAGTGAGGTGTTTTGAAGGCTAAATTATGAATTGTAATGAACTGATGCCTCTCATCTTATCTAAAAGTCTCAATTCCACATGATTTTTTTTTAACTACGGAAAACATCGATACCAATCAGCATACAAATATCCCATTATTCCATAATGTGATGTGCAAAATTCCTTCCTTCGAACATTATTCAATGAATTGATATGCATAGTTCCATCCTACAAACATGGAACTCTTCAACAAGCCTGATCAAAGATGGAATATTCGCGCTATGCGTTTCAAATCGTTTACGCACAAAGAATTCCCAATGAGATTGCCGCGTACATAACACAGCTCTTCTACCCATAATGCTTTTTACCCATGATGCTATTCCATCCCGACCACCGGGCGACATTCATCATGATGACACGAAAGCCGGATACCAGTCAACAGCTATTCAAAAAAGGATTTCCACGTACGTGAATCCTAGTTTCAGCTCAATTTATTGCTTTTCGCGTAAAGTATGCAATTCTAGAACAATACGTGATACTTGACACACGGAATGCCTCAATATTTATTGTTGTACAAGATACATGGCTCTCAACATCTTTCTCAAAGATAAGATTAGATTATTCATGTAGATTACAAAATAAATATCTGCTCAAATAATTTTAGATATGTTATTCAAAAATTGAATTAATCGATTCCATAGATTGAACAAAGTATAAACTATGAAATCATATTCGATGATATAATGGATACAAGATTTAATAAGATAATAGTGTTGTATGTACATAAAACAGCGAAATTCGAATAAATTTCCATTCTTATTTTTTCTGAGGGTGATGCCCACATGAGCTCTAAGCTTGTGCGTGGGTAATGAGAGGGGTGATTATGAGAGATGACGACTGTTTTAAGGCAGTCTTGTAGAAAAATAAAAATACATATGAGTACATCCTTCCCACAAACACTGCATAAGATGGAAAGTTTATATAGAGTTTGTTTTTTGGCAATAAAATGAATTGAATCGAATTGAAGAGTATCAACCGAATAAAGATGGACAATTATAAGGATAGAATTGAACTGATGTTATAATAGTTTGCATACAAACGTTATAATCTTGAAATACTTTATATTTTCACTGCTCAACACCATACAAATATATATCTTGAAGAAATATCAAGTGAAGGGATTGAGGTATGTCAATATTCTAAGAAAGATTTGAACTTTGTTAGTCAAAATAAACTTTGAAAAATTGTAAGAGAAATTTCACTTACTCATTCCGAAGCTCTAATAAGAGAAGCGCACTTACCTAGAATAAAGAAAAAATATACCATTAAAATTCACATTAAATCAAGTCGCTCAAAACAATATCGATCAACACAATATCAAAACGAATCGAACAAAGCTGCTATCATCTCCCAAATTCTCCAAGTGAGGATTGAAGTATGCAAATAAGTGAAGCAAAATAAGTGATATTACAGCATGCATCACCCCGGCAGCATAATATATCATAATTTGAGATACGATATGAGACTACAATGTTCATTTATTCTCCGAAATCCATTAGCTTATTGCAATACGAGCTACAATGCAATCCAGTCTGAATCACAATGAATTATTTTATGAATAATTGAATGTATGTAGTGATAGTAATGCTAATTACAATGAATTCCAATCTCTATCTTAGTAATTATTATTTTAATTTTCTGAAATAAGTATGCAAATTTTTCAACTGGTCTGAATCAAAATGTTTTAGGCCTATTTAATAATAGTCTGTTAGTATTTTTCGAGTTCCTTTAAACTTGCGCTCATATTCATCAGAATGCCTAATTTGGAAGTTGATTGAGGGTGGAGGGCCCTCAATTGAGCCTTCACCACAACAATTCAGAGTATTCAGTAACAGTATTCAGTATTAAGTATCCATTCAAGTGTTACGTGATTATTCCAAAGTTTTGCATGGAGAGCAGGCCACATAATTTCTAAACTGGTAGGTTCCAAAGCTGAATGGGGTATAATGTTTCATCAGAGGCTTGTTATTTCGCTCAAAGATGATGGAAACAATGAACTCTTCTGGCTGTATCGGTTACCGGTAATAATAAGCGCCAGTCTGTTATTCTCCAGCATATAACATGCTTTGTATTGATAATAGCCCATACAGAAAATGCATAGAGAACAAGACTTGATGGAGCTGATGGTTGATGCGCTATGAGGGGCGGAGTTAGAATTTTTGAGTTTTAGAGTTATAATTTAGAGTTATTAAATTAGACTTACAATTTCTAGTTTTAGAGTTAGAGTTTTTGTGATCACTGTTTGATAACAGCAATGAAGATCAAAACAGGATTCAATGATAATATTATAGGATTTTTATGATTTTAACGGTGCCAATTTATTGCAATATTGTGATATTTGCTACATCTTCATTTATAAAAGGCTAAATCTGATCACGGGAATCACACTACAGCCCAAACTACTTGACCTACAAACTTGAAATTTTGCACAAACATTCTTCATACCTACTAGATGCGGAATAAGAAAGGATTTCAAGATCTTTTGCCTCTAAGGATCCCAAAGGATCATCAAAGGATCGCTTCCACAGAAATCTAAGAAGAAGAACTGGAAAGATGAATGAAATCAAACATACCATTACCATGGTTATACCATTCTACTGCGTGACTGAATTATCTCGACGATTGTATTCACACTGTAGCGTCTGGTTATTGTATGATTATCATAAACAAATAAATTGATTTATTTATTCATCTGTAACGTCTGAATACACCAATTAGATTCATTAGTCAAAACATTTTCGTACGGTCCAAACCAGGCCTTTTTAACGCACTAGTGTGAAAGAGTCTCGGTCTCTATTGCCCGTACGATGGGTTTTGTGGCGGGTTTAGGATGAAGTTTGAGTAAGAAGTAGTTCGAATGAAGAAGTGGTGGGGGGGTTAAGGTAGATGGAGTGGAGGTGATTGGTTGAAGGGGAAGGGGAGGGGTTAAAATGAAGTAGACGTGTTGGAGGTATCATAGGGCTGAATAAGAGTTCGATGGTATTACATGCTAGTGGACTGTTTACCTTTAGCTCGCTTTGGACTACTAAAGACAAACTACTGAACTACTAAGACAAACAAAAGTTGGGAGAATGATAGGGTAGAAGGAGGAGGAGGAGGAGGAGTAGGAGAAGGTGGAAGAGGAGAAGAAGGTGAGGTTAAATTAAAGAGAAAGAAGGGGGAAGAGAAAGAATAAGAAGAGGTGAAAGAAGAAAGAGAAGAGGAGAAGGAGAAGAAGGAAGAGGAGAAAGAGGAGGTGTAGGAAAAGTAAGAAGAACAGGAAGGGGAAGGAGTAGGAGAAGGGGAAGGAGGAGGAGGAGGAGGGAAGAGAGAAGAAGGATGAATAGGGGAAGAGTAGTAGAAGAACGAGGAGGAGAAGGAGGAAAGAGAAGGAGGGGATAGAAGGAGGAGAAGAAATGGAGAAGGAGAAGAGATGGAAGGACAGAAGGAAAAGAGGGAGAAAGGATTTAAAGATGAAGTTAGGAGGAGGAGGAGGAGGAGGAGGAGGAGTAGGGGAGGAGGAGGAGGAAGAGGAGGAGAAGAGATGGAGGAGGAGAAGGAAAGAGAAAGAATAGGAATTGGTGATGAAGAGAGGAGGAGGAGGAGGAGGAGGTGGAGGAGCAGGAGGAGGAAAAGAAAAGAAGGTGGAGGAAGGAGAAGGAGGGAAGGAGAAGGAGGAGAGGAGGCGGCGAGGAAGGAGGAGGAGAGCCACAAACTGAACTATTTGAGTTGTTGCAAACGGGCATAAAGCTTTATTTTAGAATTCACTTTTCAAACTCCAAGCTACGAGTATTTCTAGCTCCTTCCGGTATCTCAGGTCACAACAATCAGCACAATCAAGTCACAAGTGACAACAATCATGGTTCAATTCATTGCAACATTTTAAGGTCTATAGGAGCGACTTACGAGCACATTAAAAGATTAGTGTAATTCAAATTGTTTTCGTGTTCTCCATTGTTTCAAGCTAATCATCAAGTGGAATCGTAGAGTCCGGTTTTCAGATTCACATCAGAAGTTCTGATGTTTCATTATGGGAAGAGGTTTGCTGACTCAGCCATTTTCAATGCAAGCGAACTCCGGTATTTGTACATCGACAGGAAGGTGGATCCAATTTTCAAGTTGAGGAAGCAGGAGTCAAATTGTTCCTGACATCCAAAAATCCGGTGACAAAGGGTTTAGCTTGATTGTGACGGGGTGTAGTTGGGAAAGAAGAAAATAAAGAGAATTTTGGCGAGGGGAGAAAAAAGAATAAGGAGTAGGAGGAGAGGGAGTAGTAGGATGAGGAGGAAGTGGAGGAGGAGGAGTAGGAAGATGTTGAAGGAGATGAATATGTCGGCTGGCGTAGAAAAGAACAGAAGGTTTGGAAAAGGGAAGCCAGGGGGCGTAAGCATGAGTCCTGAAAAAGCCAGGGATAAGAATAAAGGCCAGAATTGTGTTGAGACTCTTCAAAAGTGAGAGGACCGACGACCTTTCTTTCTCAAGCGACTCAAGCATGATTTCGAGGGCTTTCGAGATAATTTGAAACCTCTCTATCTACGCAATTCTGAAAAGGCATCAGTCTTATCCCGTAAAAAGTTCACCAGACACAAAACGTCATAACGTCAGTTGAGATTACAATTAGTGGCATGCGAATGATGGATCCTTTTTGTTTTTCATTGATGAGGTACTAGAAGTAATGTGCGGGTAATGCTTGTTGAAAGTCAGGTCAAACACGGAATCCACTTTCTTCAATCAGGTTGCAGCGAAAGAAATTGATTTTATATTCACATTATTCTCAAACAGGAGACAAAAAATGTTCATTTTTACAAAATAGCACAAAGGAATAGGTCAAAGTGATAGTTGAAATAAGGATGGAATAGGATAATTTAGCTTAAATAAGATAATTTCCTTTTAAAAGGAATACCGTAATCCAGAGTTGAGTGGTAGAGAGGACGCGATATTCACATTATTCTCAAACAGGATACATAAATTATCATTTTTATTAAATACCACATAGAAATACATCTAAGTTAAGTGATAGTTGTAATGGGAATGGAATAGGATAGTTTAATAATAGGAATAATTCGAAAGTTGAGTGGTAAAGAGGACACTACTCCTACAACTGCCTAGGACTGAAATTGAAATTTATTGCCAAAGAAATTTCTTTACAAACTGTACGAAGTAAATCATAGAAACAGTATAAACAAGACATGATTATTTATTTATTTATTAAGTGATTTACAAATAATACTAATTGAAAGGTTCAACAGACTTACGGCCAACAGTGCCTCTTCCAATTTAGAAAACAGTCCAAAATCAAGGTTGTGTTGCATATATTTCAAAGTCATAAATTTTCACACCGAAACAAAACACTAAGAAATTTTTGAATATTGTAGAAGATGATATTGAATAAATATAATTAATAAACCTCTGGACTATTCATCAAAATTTGGGAAAGAAGCAGTTTTGGACGAATGTCTGTTGATTCTTCCCACATTGTAATGTATCTTGCCAAGAAATGAATAAATAAATAAATATGAAAGTTCCGAACCGAAAATAGCCAAATTGTTGAAAATTTAGAATTACAACATTGAAAAATGTTTAACCAGAAAACAAACTCACTAGTAGCTACTACAGCTGTAGCTATGTTACGAAATATAAGATTTCAATAGTTAATATAAGTCATATAATAGTGTTAATATAATACAATACAATAATGTATAACTGAAAATGAATTGTCTTTTGGTACTGCCAACAGAAGGAAACCTTGTGTGTTGACAGTTGAATTCCGTTTCAAATTTTTGTCGAAGAAAACAAGTTGATGAGACTTAAATCTATTCATCAACAATGGTGCGTGTTTACTACAGCTATCTCCGTCTGCAATGTTCTCATAGAATATTATTCTCTATTCTCTATTCTCTATTGCATTGAGAATATTTAAAAGACAAACCAATTAATTTGGTCTCCGAATTTTCCAAAACTGCGCAAAAAATGTTGAATACGATCGGATTCACTAAATGAATTCCAGAGTTGTAATAGTTAGTATCTCCGTCTCCAATGCTCTCATGAAATTATTCTCAATTGCATTGAGAATTTAAAAATATGAACCAATTAATTTGCTCTTTGAATTTCCCAAAACTGCTCAAAAATGTTGAATACGTTCGAATTCACTGACTGAATTCCAGAGTTGGGGAAGAAATTTCCATCCACTCCAGCGATTGAACCGGTAAACGATTGTCATGAAAAAGCTCAAACGAAATCGTTTGGAAACTCTTCAATTATTGCATATTATCAATTGGCAAAGGGACCAAAGGACTAGGAAATCAAAAAACACGAAATCGAAATCGTTGACGTTGAATGTCAAAAGGTTCTGATTCAGAAACATCGATGGTCTCATTCCGGGTGTAAACAATAAACCCATGCAATCATAATCATGCATTGAACGCTAGTCAGGATTCTACTTACCGGAACTGACAGGTATTTCATTTTGGTTGTATTCTCTCTGTCTCTCTCTCACTCAGTCAATACTCCACGATCTCCATCTCTCTCTTCCACCACTGTTTATCGAACAGCTCTCGTGAACCACTCTTGTTTACAAACACACACTCGAAGCGAGCGAAATTTCCGTTCAAGCACTGACCCATCACCATAAAGAACGATGCACTGATTTGGGTTACGAGCATCCATTTCGGATTCGGTCAAAAAATGACGATACCATAAAACTAATCGAGTGTTCTGGTTTTTGCTCAAGTTATTATTAAGTCAATGAAGATAGTAGTTTCAGTATTCAAGTAATGTTCGTGTTTCAGCGAATAAATCGAGTGTTTCATGTTGCAATGTCATATTTATTATGTCTCATTGATAATGTTCACTTTTCCTTATAAAAACTCACATTTTCATGATCTGGTTGTGTTTTAGGTGTGCCTAATCGAACCTATCTTGTTCTGAAATCTTGGATCATTTGAATTCTTATCATCACTGTGTGATTTCCAGTTCATAAGAGCGATGTATTATATTGTATCACTTACTTATCCAAACATATTTTCTAAATTTGTAACTTTGTTCATAAATTAAGTTCTCATACACAACAAACCATAATTTTTGTGCAGTTCACATTTGAAGTAGTCTTGTATTTGTCACTTGAAAAATTGAAACACAAGCTTGTAAACTTGAAAAAAGTGGGTTTCAAAACTTTTAAAAGTCTGGATGCCTTCTCATACGATACCAGATAGGGATATGATTTTACAACAAGTTTTTTTATAGTGATTAGTTCATTTAATTGTCTTTTGTGATTGGGAACATCTTATTGAGATTTCTAGACATTTCAAACATCACATCAACATGCAAGCGAGAACGGACGTTGTACATCGAATTTATTTTAAATCAGAATAGAGAATACAGTAGCTAATAAATTTATTTATGAAGAAAACTAGCTTATATAATCTTCAAAACAGACCCATTGTTAAATGGTTTAATCAAAATCGCATAATACATAACAGGTGAAAAATCAATGGTCTTGTATGATCATGATCATGTTAATCCCCCCGATAACCAATTGAGCGTAGAGCTTGTATGATTATTATCATTACGTTTAATATAACCGTCAATTCGTAGTTTAATCAAATGTGAATATTTGATAACGTGAGAAATGAGCGATTTGATACTACAACTCTCTAACAACAAATTGAGCATGAATATCATTCATCACCTCGTTAACCTGAATAACAATTAAGAACTGATTAACAATCAGGGCTACGCACGTGTTGACCATTCAAATTAGCTGGAGTGAACAACATGAAATAAGCTATACCTATTGAATCATATCTGGCTCTCGGAACTCGTATTTTCCATGAAAAAATACATCCCACCTATTAAATTGTAATTATGATACCTAATGAACTGTACATCATATAATCACTCTTAATCAATTATTCGCGGAGTTATGATTCGATTCTACTTCATGTGTAAATCTTTAAAAACAAATATAATCTCCTTCAATTATTTATTGTGAAATATATTATAATTGTGAAATATTATTATCATCATTAATTTGAATCATTATCACAAATGTTTTCAGATTAGATTAATTGGATAATATGAGGTAATTTAGCGACTACATAGAGCAGGCAATAAATGTAAGTAATAATAACTTAGACAATTGAGTTTCAAATGAAAAATTGCTAAAACGAGAGAACAAAATCAAAAAATTGGAAGCACTGGCAGAAAAAAGACTACATGGAGACTTAGGGGGAGCAAAAGAGAAATAACATAAATTTGATAAATTAAACAAAGATTAACATGACCTAGCTTCAAGGAATCACCAAATCTCATTGATCGGTATCTCTCCCTCCTTATAATGAATCAACTCATTTTTATTCGAAATATGTACAAACTATCGAGAACAAATCCAGAATAAACTTCTAGTTATAAATTTCCCAAAATTCATAGTCAACTCAGTTTTGTCATTCTATCATGAATTTTTCCACTTTGCTTGTCAGGAAATCTCTGTTGTGAATTAATTGAATCGTTTTTGTTCCATGACATTCAGTTGATGAATATCAACTCATGAATGTTGACTCCCCGAAGTAAACAACAATAGGAACGTTTTCAATTATCATCAATGATTGTATGGTTTTGACTTGTTGTAAATTTGTCATGTGGTCATGTGATACACATTGTAATAACACACCTGAGGCTTGACACATGCATTGTGATAAACCACCTCATTTCTCTCATTTTCACGGTGTGCATATGGCAGTTTATTAACTGAAAAACTACAGTAACCATTCTACAGCGACAATTTCAACATCACTGGTTTTTAGTCACTGTATAAGAACTATTCACCCTTTTGTTGACTGATTATTGGAGTTTCATATCCTATACACGTGTACTCTTGCATGAAATGCGTTAAGAGATTATATTATAAATAAGCTCGTACTGATCTATTGCAGCTGCATCCACATTATGCATTTGTCACAAATGCAGTTATTTCAATCCGAGTTATTAGTTATTTCAATTCGATTTATCCTATATTAGTTAGCTAGCATTCATGTTTCGAATGTTATTCACTTCATGTATTTCATGAGAATTATTCATCTCACAACAATCATTCGTTCTGATCTTGAGTGTAGATTTAGTTCAAGTTCGTAACATTCTTTCGTCAGTGTTAATTCATTCTATTTGTATTCAGAATGTGAGGAATGAATGTCTGTATCACATTATTGTGTATTGTTGGTCCTATATGCACATGTATTTTTTTATCGAGCGCAACTCCACTGAAATACAGTACTAATAAAAAATATACTAATTTGAGTTGTTGATGGCGATGTCTGATCTTCAGGTGTTGAAAATCCAGCTCCAAGCACAACTTCATAAAACCATGTTTTCAACTATTATAATACTGGATTTGTTGTCAGTTTTCAGGCGTTTCAGTGTCACAAAAACAGTAGCTCTAATTTTTGAGAAATCTTTGTAAGGAGAATAACAGTGTGAAAAACATTCTCAGGACAAACCTTTTTCGTGATTTCACATGACACTTATCACAAACTTTATTCATAAGAATATCTCATTCGATTGATGATTTTCTCAATTTTCTAAACTTTGAATGGACTGTTTGTTTGTGAATACATTATTGTAGGTCTGTATATTTTGTTATACTCAGTTGAACTGATATAAAACCTGTTCCATGAAACATAGCCTGAGTTGAAGAATTATTCACCTTATTATTGAATACGAATTAATTGTATACGAGTTGAAAGAGATGATTCATTATTCTTGTGATTTTTCAGAATTTGTTCTAATAACCTTGTATTCGAATAATAATGTTCTCACAATAATAATTATTATGAATCACAAAATTTCCGTTATTTACAGATTTTTTGGAAATGGATTATGAAGTACTCTTCACATTAAAAATATTATATCTTCCCACAATCATGTATACATTTACTACACTCATTGGAGCATCTACATCCAACTCAATTGAAATGGATAACAGACCGAGTGCATAGCTTTCTCTCCTAATTTTGTTAACAATTTCTTATCGAGGTTATCATCTCTCTTGCCACTACATTTGTCTTTTCTCAACACAAAATAACAAGTGAGACACTAGTTCACCCTTCTAGACCCAGACACAAGTTGCCCAATCTAATAAAGAGCTAGCACAGTCTTCAGTCGACAGAGTATGCGACAAATTGAAGAGAACTATGTTGAACATGCGACACGACAGACAAAAGCAATTGACACGTAGATGGTTAACAGCACTTTCGGGGGCGGTTGGAGGCGGCGGCTAAATGCGTTTGGAGGCGGCTGAGAGGGTTAAGAGGAGGCGACTGGATTGTTGAACTGCCACCACAGGGTCTTTATGACGTCATGTCATGAGACCTCGAACTTCAACTGCGTTTACTCAAAGTTGGTAAAGCTGGCTGTTCTTGTTAATGAGCTGATCAATACCAGTAATAACATGTCACCATAAATGTTATGTTAATATTGTAATGATCAGAATAATAATTTTTAATGTTTGTATAATAGTTTATTCGTATGAGGTTCGTATTATGCCTTCCTGTCGGTGGTGAGAAAAGTCCAGAATATTTCAGAATATATCAGAAGAGAGTAGAATAGAAGTTTCACATCCACTTGACTGAATCAGCAGAGGTAAATCAGAATAGAATATATTGGAAGAATATAATTATCAGAGTACTGATTGATATCAACCTATTCGTATCAGAACTTAGAATATTGGGATTTTGACCTACAATTTCATGATATCTGAAACATCAACTGCGATTATTTAGAATTGATGGAATGGTTATTTTTCAAATATTGTAACTGATCAATACCTGAACTTGCATAAAACCATCACCTTAGTGATACTTGGAAACAACCTAGCATATCATAACTATTAAATTTTTCAATTTTGACCTCCAAAATGCCTTGATATCTCAAACAAATTGCTGAGTGACATTTTTGTTTAAAAATTGTCCAATTCCTCACATCAGAAATAAACATGAGCTGTAGATTATTATATATATGGTAGACAGTAGATTAATCGATAGTATTTTGGTGAAATTATTCCAATAAAATTGTGGTGGAGACTATTCTAGACAGTGGCTAAGCGTGGTATTTCATATAGAACCATAGGAAATATATTCGGCGATGACCGAATAAGTATACCACACTTCGCCACGGATTCTTATCTAGATCTATATGATTTCAGAGAGAATAATCTCAATTATTTGACAATTTCCAAATAATATTAACTTACTTCTTCAAGATATAGAAATTATTCATATTTTTTTGCGGGAATAATACATAAAGACCTAAGTTATTTGATTTCATTTTTACTTTGAAGTTTTCATCCCCGTTTTCTCATGTTAGGCAAAAAGGTTAAAGGATTGAAAACTGTAAGCAAGATACGAGAAGCCATGACAAATTTTTGTTACAACAGTTTCTGCTGTTGACTGATAGAAAATAGAATCCTGTGATGCTCTGCTCTTCAAAGCGCTTTCAAACAGGGAACACAACCTAGTGGTGAAGCGTGGAACTACGACAATAGTACGGGAGAAAACCGCTAGGTGGCCTCAGTGCTGATTTTCACCCCTTCAAGGGGTTCAAATACGAAAATACTCTCTCTCTTCATGTAAATTTTTCCATAATTTGTGATTATTTATATCTACGCTGGTTTCAAATACTGTAAAATTTGAAAGATAAATTCGGGATACTTCAATTTTAAAATGAAGCGAACTTAAAATTTAATCTACAGAGTTGGAAGAAATGATTGAGGTTATTTCTCAATAACGATAATATTTTTTTATCAATAGTTATTTTTAAACTATACGGTATGAGTTCCAATCTTTGCGATTACTCTAGTAAGAGCGAGCGAGGGAATGGCATCTCACGTATTAAACGCATCTCACATATTTTTACTATATAAAACTGAAAATACAACCAAAGATATAAAGAAAGCTATGTCTCAAAGATATAACTTTAGATAGATAACTTATCTTAACAAGAATTTCCTTGTGAAAGATGTCTTTAACAACCTTGGCTCCAAGATCATGAAATCTTTATAATAATTTGCTAATTTAAATACTTTTCATATTAGACTACTTGAACTCCAGTGAACGCAGATAATCTAGACAAATTTGACCTATGAAAGTATTATGATCATTTATTTTTTTTAAGAATAAGAAATAAATGAATATGAATTCTTTTTTAGTACTGATCTAGATCTATTCCCTCAGCACAGTTTTCGTTCTTATTTGTTTATCGATTCACAAGGGATAAAAATAGAGAATCTGCCTTCCAATTACTGTACAAATTATTGACAAAAATACGATTCTAGAGCAGTAGTTTCGATGAAAGAAATAAACATTAAGATTAAGACTCAAATGAGAATTCACGATTTTCATTTTGATTCTGATACACGAATAATACGAATAAGTAAAACTATCAACCTATCGTAGAACTTCAACCTAATGGAATTAGGTTATAAACGGCGAGGTGGAACTACCTTCGGGTCTCCCCACCAACCAAAGCCATACGCTAGGTAGATAGATAGATCATAGTTATCAAGGAAGCTTACATTTTGGATACATTTATGAGATACTTGTTTGTGATTTTTTTTTTCAAGAAAAAAAGCCTTTTTCAATTCTCTTTTCTACCGTAGTATTCAACCCATCATTTGCTGGAAATTGGATCCCAGTTTTTCTCCATTCACTCCTACATAAATTCAATCACATTTCAAATTACAACTTTTACACCTCAATCGATGCTATCAGCAGAATAATTGTTAACGGTTCATTCAACAAGGCCCGCGAACACGGTTCACCACTCAGCCATTTCCAACAACGTAGGTTTTCACTTAACCGATTTTTTCGGTGTCATCTTTCATTGAGTGAAGAGTCGATCCCCGGACGCAGAGGACAGAAATGAGATGCAATGTCGCCATGACAACGTGCTGCTCTATATTATTCAGCCGGCCTGCCCCAAATGGTATTCCGATACCAGTTAAAGTGTGGTACGTGTCCTAATCCGTTTAAACGGATCACCGGTTTTGCATTTTTGATCGGCAAAAACTGTCGGTTCCAATTTACGGACGGATAAATGCGGATATGGTTGGTATAGGTCACGTACTTGAATGAATGGATAATCTCTATCAGTCAAAAAAATACAGTAATTTCTTAGAGAAATGGACTGATGTAAGCTAAGCATCTAATGTAAACCATACGAATGAGTGCATGAATACATTAATTACCAACTACTTTGTTGCCTAGAACAGTCGTTAAGTCACGTCAGAGACCCTGAACTGATCAGGAGTGACCTGAAAACTCTGACACCAGACCTGAGCCAGCCAGGTTACACGGAATTATTATTATTATTATGAATACATGAATGAATATATTGTAATTGATTTATTTCTCACAAAATAAAACTAGCAAAAAAACATCTTGAGGTTATAGAGCCTGTGTCACCTTTTAGTCAAGATATTAGTTTCCGACGTTTCTTGACGTTGCTGATGACCGTAGAATACGATGGTAAAGAAATAATATCTCTCTATCTATCTATCCAATGGCAAGCATCAAATTAAATGAATGTGATTATACACTAATTTTTTTAGCCCAATAAAAGAGGTGGAGGAAACTGTGGATAGTAGGAGAAAGGAAACGAGATTATAGCTAGCGGGAAATAGGGCGGTTATAATAATTATTACCACAACAAATGTACATTGATTTTAAAAGTGTTATTACAAAAAAAAAGCAATAGAATAACCTTGAACTGAAAGCTAATCATGTATTGACAAATAAATCAGATATTGAACTGACCGACTCAATAATAATGATATAGGCCTACTATCATACATTACAGTTCGAATAAAACAAGTTGTCACTTGGCCTGGGGTGAATCTAAAAAATTTTTGTCAGAAAGCGTCCCATGTCCGAACAGCTAACCATTTGAGAGATATTATTTCCTTGCCAGCGTACTCTACGGTCATCAGCAACGTCGAGAATAGATATCTCTCTATCTATCTAACGGCAAGCGTCAAATTAAATGAATGTTCCTTTACATACAGCTGGACAGTCATCATATTCAATAACTTTAAATTAAATTGTTAATTAAGTTTACAATTACTTTAAGTTCTCACTTATAAATTGAAGCTCTTTCCATCGCAAAATTTGTTGGGGATTTTATCATGTTTAGCAATGATTTTCAGGAGATAACTACCAGTTGAATATAGCCCGGAGAGTCAAATTCGAACCTAATCCAATAGTACGAATACATCATTCATGTAGCAGCAATGTCCTCCACGTCTGAAAATTGAATGAGCCAGACCAATCAATTGAATGGAAGCACGTGACCCGATTTGTAAATACCTAATCCTGTTAGTGGAGTCGGATTCAATCGAGCTACAAGTTTATTTGGACCAATCAGGGTTTCGTGATGAATTTATTCCGACAGGACTTTTAATCAATAAAAATTCAGTTCCTCTCTAATTTAGGATCAATATTTGCATTTATCCAAGTTGCAGTTTCGTCCTGATTAATATTGATTCAACTTGTTTGTCTGATGTTGTAATTAGAATTGAAAGTTTCCATTCATATTACAAATGGAATTTATTGAGTTTCACCATTTGATCAAAATTGGCTCATTTCTATAATACTACATCAGCTCGGAATGCGAGGATTCATGTTATTTGATGAATATAATGTGTATCATATCATATCATATTATTATTTATATGATATATAATTAATAATATCTTATATTATTAAATCTGATGTATTTGATGAATATCATGTTATAAGATTCATGTTATTTGATGTCTTCATCGTCGGATATTGATGATAGATTGGATTTATGATAAATGCTGAGCACTAATATATTATGATAGTATCATATCAGCTACAGAATCATTGTTAATGATGTTATACTTTGTTTGATAAGGCTTTCCAATACTTATCATCTCTTATCATCTCTAAGTCATCTCTGATGGTACCATAATTATCAACAATGTCAAGGAGTTACTTTTTCATATCGAAAACATGATGAAGACACACATAAACATGTTTTCAAAATTGATCCTAGTGGATGAGATCAGTAAGCAAATAATAAGTTTTATTCAACTGAAAACAATATTTAAATTCCTTTATTTCTACCTCATTCAATAAATTTGATAATTTATTGATGAATCATTTATCATTATGAATTTCAAAAATTGTTCAATAATTAGACAAAGCCTTGTAAGGGCCTTATATAATAATAATATTCTATTAGCTCCACTTGTATTAATTCAATAAGTTGGAATAATGTAATTTAGTTTTTCACAATTCGATTGACACTCTTCCAATTCATACTGCTAATACTGTAGAGGCTATTAGTGTAGTATATTTATTTTGGAGTTCAATGAACTGTAGATATATTTTGGAGAATAATTCAGGAAAATGAAGCGCGATTTCTATCATACCCAATTGACAATAATTGCTCCTCAAAGTTTCCACAAATGTGATAGGTGATCACTAAAGAACAGTGAAAAATATGTCATCGTTCTTTAGAAATGTGTAAAGACTTCACAAGTTGTCCTAGCTAAAGACCATATTGTCTCCGAGAAGAATAAACTTGAAATTAATTCCAGTATAACAAAGTGAGAAGAACTTTAAGAACTACTTCAACTTGCATCTCCATTAGTTAGTAGAACAGTTCTGGAAGAATGATATCTCACTGACTTGAGAACAAACTTCAATAAAGCTGACGCTCAAGTTTTAAACTTTGTTCTTGTGAACTGAGTTTACAATTTTCACCACGAAACCAATACTCATTCCCTCAAAATGGAGCTAACAAAACTTTCAAATAAGCAACATTTAACCTGTGATAATTATCATCTCCAGAAATACAATATTGATTAACATAATGACGCTAGCAAGATATTTTTGCAGTATATTCAATGCGAGTGTTTGATAGTCTGAAAACTGATCTATTTAATCGTACGTGAAATCAGAGAGAAAAGAAGAGAGAGAAGAGAATTCTCTTCTATAATCTCTGCGTGTATTCGTGTATTGCTTGATTTCACTGAAATTTATTTATTTATTCATTCATTTAAAAGCAATAAGTCGGATATAAGTTGGGACATCTTGTTGAAATTTCTAACTCACATAGCTTTGGAATTCCTGATCTTCCATTGGTACACAAATTTTAAGTAGTTTTAGTTTAAATTGAATTGAACTTGAAACTCTTATACCTGGAGTCATTTCAGATATAAGAATTTCAAGTTCAATTCAATTTAAACTAAAACTACTTAGAATTAATGTACCGAAGATATGTGAATAATTAAAAATTCCATCAAGATGTCCCAACTTATATCCCTTCTATCATATCCCACATTTCCACTTTTGATCTTCTAATAATTGCATTCATAGTGTTAGTCGCTGTATTCCTACATTCTATAAATGGAATACATTTTCTGCACTAAACGAGTTTTTCTATTCATGTTTCCTACAAAACTATCCCTAATGATGATAGTCTAGTTCTTTATGAATCAAAAATGTTAAATAATATGTTACTTATTCTGAGTTACGAGTATTTTGTACCATGTACTTTTACTCATATTTTGAAAGATGTATGGAAAGTATGAATTATTTTGAAAGAACTTAATTCTCTAACTCCAACCTTTTTAAATTTTCAGATTCTCAGATTTTTAAATACTCAAACTTTCAGGTTGTTGAAATAATCAAATCCTCTTCTTATAATAGAATGTCTTTAAGTTTTAAATTTTCTATCGTTCCAGTACGTGCACCGATCGTATCCAATTATCACTTCCCATTCAAGTGTTTAAAGACACTTCAATATTGAACTTTCCTTGACGTTTTTTCATATTTCAAAACTGATCTCCCATTTTCTCCCAAAACGGTTCCATCACATCAGCAAAGAAACTGCCAACTCCCATTCAAAACAAAACCAAATTCAGCTGAAAATGTTTCCAAAACTCCAGCGTATGTGAATAAATAATATGGACTTGTTGAACTGCAATCTTGACAATTCCCTATGTGAATTTACTCACACAATGGCCAAGTAGAAGCGTAACCTACATTCTATATTATAACGTCTAGGATAGAATAGCAGGCTTCATTGTATACAGCTAGATTGTATACATAGATTGTCTATATAGATTGTATTGTATAGATACATCATAGTCAGGCGTTATAATAATGGCCTTATCCTGATACAAGCATTAACTGACCAGCTTGGTTTCCAGCTACGCACGTCATAATTGCCGCTATATGATATGAACATTTGTGTATGATATGATACGTTCATATGAGTATGATATGTTCTCGGACAGACAGGCTGAATGATATGCATTAGCAACGTTCTGTACACGTCTAAATTAATTAGGTGGAAAGCCACTAGACACGGCATGTCATTCAAAAGCTGCTCATCCTCATCTGTGAGTAGTGGTCCACGTGTCGAGAGGAGGTCACATTATAAATAAACATTGATCCGGTGACCTTACTATGCCATTACTAGACGAAATACTACGCTTACACACGGATAAAAATAGGTGAACTCTCTAATCAAGCTTCAGTGGTGTGCAGTCAAATAATTACAATCGTAATAATGTTATATACATGAATATTGTAATCATAGTTCTAATCAACTACTATATTAGCTCCAATTTAATAATGTTATACTCGTAATATTGTAATCATAGTTATAATAAACTCTATTAGCTACAGTTTAAACAATTTCTATTAGCTCTCCCCTGTTTTAAAGAAGTTCACATGTACTCGTAATTCAAACTGATTAAGGATTCTAGAAGGCTGCTGTCTCTCTTTAATCTCGATAATTGAGAAATTTGAAAAAAAATCATATTCTTTTTTGGAGAAGGAATATCTTATTTTACCCATTCACTACTAATAGAATTTCTCCATCAGATTTCTATGGAAATTTTCTTTCGAAGAAGACATATTTACCCATTCACTACTAATAGAATTTCCCCCTCAGATCTCTACGAGAGATTTTCTCTTTCCCTTAGGAGTAACTGATAGTTGAAAGCATTAGTAGATAAAGGATAATGCTTATTATTTTCGAGCAATAGATCGTAAGAATTTTTGTAATAACTTGAGTGTAACTCCATTTAAATGATGGAATAACTTTATTATTTGAAGAGAATTATATGAAATTAATAACCGGATTTTAAATTGAAATTGAATGATCAGACAAGATATAACTGTGAGAGCGATGATTGCTTGATTCAGTACGGTAAGTGATGATTCACGTAGCCAAGAAAGAATGAATTGATATATGAGAGTAAAATAGATAAAGAAGAATGAATGTCCAATTTATAGTTCATGTAATTTTCGAACATTTGTATGATATGGATATAGCTCTAGATAAAATTCAGCAATATTTTCAATCTTCATACAAACTCTCATCCAGTCGCTACAATAAAGTTTCATTACAAGCGATTTGATACGAAATGGAACTTGGTCAACAATATATTACAAGCGTTTTGATATGAAATGGTAGTTGGTGTGTTTCTGTTTTATTGAGTGGCTTCACTGGCGAACTAGAGTTCACTTATCTTAATAATTAGATTCCATGGCTCAATCCCAGTACTTGCAAAACGTATCCATTATTTTAACGTCGATACAGTCCAGTGAGCTTCATTTGAACTCTATTTGATCCACTAGACTTTCGAATGGTCCCCAGTTTAATTAAGGTTAATGATTACCCATGAAAACTAATAGATTTCATAATTGGTAATAAGATTTTGTGTTGTACTAAACTTACCCCAATGCATACAATTCTAATGAAACTATTCTTTGTCAACATACAGTACTATCTGCAATCATGAATTCTCACCCCTGGAAGTGATTTGTTATGTAAACAGAAATCGCGCAATACCGATAAGAGCAACATTGAATACCAAAATTCTTTCTCCTCTCCTCTTCAGACTTCAGATATCATCATTTCAGATTACAGATATACTATATAGGAGGATTGAACTATCATTTACATCACTCAAATACTTACAGAAGAGGATAAAAAGGAAAACCCCCTATTACATCTATTATTTAAAAAAAAAACTACCAATAGAGTAGTAAAAATAATTGGTAGTAAAACTACCAATTACATCTATTATTATGATAGACTAACCAAAAAGAATAAGAACCTCGAATTGAAATAAATCTGAAGTTTATTAATAAAACCATAAAAATAATAATCTCCCCCTAGAAATATTAATCTTAAAACCCATGAAACCCAGTAAAACCCAATAAAACCCAGAAAACTTAAAGAAATTATATTGGCTAAGCTTATCATTCTCGTGCAATAGATCGTTCGAATTTATGTAATAACTCAAGTGTTACGTCATTTAAATGATGAAGTAACTTTATTATTATGAAGAGAATGATAATGAAAATAAAAATCTAATTTTAAATTGGAATTGAATAATCAGACAAAATAACTTGGAGAGCGACGTTTGATTGATTCAGTGAGTGATGTTTCACGTAGCCAAGAAAGAATGAAGTAATATATCACTTATATTACAAGAGTGGAATAGATGGAGAAGAATAAATGACCTATTTATTGTTCAAGTAATTTTCGAACATTTGTATGATATGGATATAGATTATAGATGTCTCATTCGGACAAAAAAATGAAAGAAAAATAAAATGAACTTCACTCAGTATTAAAACCAAATCTCTGGTAATATGTACAGAGTGGGAGTCATATTGGCTTCAAATCAAATCAAAGTCTATTCAACAAAAATAATCACAATAAAAAGTTGGAATCCATGCGATTAATACCAATAGGACAAAAATACATTTTATACATTGAATCAATAAATAAATAAATATACACCCCTCTATAAAGATATGTGTTGGGCTTCGGTCCAAAACTTTGTAAACCTTTCTGTTTATGTGTGTAAAGGAAACAAAATCCACACACTCACATACTTATTTGAGAAGCAAAATCAATTACGGAACGTTTGATCGACAGTACTAATTTTGCCGGTACGTCCTGCAGCCTCTGATTCAAAGCAGATGCGTTTGACACTGAGATTGATGCTTATGGCATATTTCTTTCTCTTTCTGTCATCGCTGTGGATATTAGAAGAGAAAAGGACAGTGGGATTCAGAAATCATTCTCTAGCAGACTTGGCGGAGCGTTGGGCTCCATTGTCATGGAATTACCCATTGTGAAAGCAATCCACAAATGCCAGCCTATGCCTCCTATTCAACCGCCTGCTTCCAACACATTTTCAATTTTTCCAATAAACGATTATTTTCAATTTCGGTACTGTATTTTGTTATACCGTACTCATGGTTATTATTTATTGCTAACACAGGTTTGCTGACACATTAAAATAAAACTAAGTTTTCATTTTAGTCAAGTACGAATTTCAAGTGAATTGTTAGGAATATAATAAATTTACTGATACGAGAAATAACTTGTCTCAAGATAATTTCTAGTAATTATTTGTATTTTTGTAAATAATTGGAATAAATAATCTACTGTGATTACTAACAGTAACTCCATCTGTCATTTGACGAATGGTTTCAAAATATGTATTATAACTTTCCCCACCAACGTGTATTCTTGTGATGCTATTATAATATTCAGCTATGGAAATTGTTGAAATATTGACACAGTGAATATTCTAGCTATTATAATATTAAGGTATTTAATATTCAGCTATGGAAATATTGACAGTATTATTAGTGAATATTCGAGCAAAACGTTAAAAAATGCCAAGAAGGCTTGTAATAGACATTTTTGGTTGGTCTATGAGCTTTTGAATGGATGAAAAATCAGTTGAATTAATCAGTATAATGAACATAACGGAAACTTTGGACTATTTATCAAAATTTGGGATAAAAGCAGTTTTGGACTATTGTCTGTTGATTCTTCCAAAATTGAAATCTATGTTGCCAATAAATGAATTAATAAAATCAATTTTGAATAAATCAATATTAATAATACATAGTATGAACAAGAGATAAATGAATAAATGAAAAAGTGAATAGAAATTTAAAATATTTTTCAATTCTGTATTCATTAGGAATCATATCAAAATTACTATTCAGCTGGAAATTCGACTCAGAAATGTTTAAATGTAGTTCTACTGTAGAATAATCTCTTATTATTTATACTTCTTAATACCTACACAGCCTACTTCCAATCATTATATAACTTTCAATATACTTTAAATCCTTTAACCATCCTTGAAAAACAAGCAGATGTTAGGCAAAGTGAATTTCAAAAGTTCAATCCTTAGTTTGGAATTATTAACTCTTTCTTAAAGGAAAGCTCCCCATCTCGTATTCCAAGGATTGACTCTAATCTGAAACTCTTGGGAAACAACACGCCAACGGATAAAGTTTCAAATCCAAAAGAAATAATGAGTTTTGGGAAATTCGAACACCCAACTCTTCTCCCCTATCCCATAGGAGTGAGCACTCTCTTAGTGGAATAAGGAGCTACAAGCCAAATAAAATCAATGAGATTGAATTTATTCCAGCCGAAAGACAAATTGGTCATGCGATACTCAAGCTATTTTACAATCGGAACTCTCCACAGGAGGATCAATATTTTTTATATAACAAACCACCTAACAAAAAATCGCAATGATTTAACAATGATGATTTTATTTTCACTTGTGATTCCATGGAAAAATCTCAAATAGTTGAAAAATTATTTTTGGCTTGGAATTTGATCGTTGGGCTCTACAAATCTTGAAAGAAGGTGAGAAATGTGACTTCTGAAGTACAGTGACTCTATTCGCTGTGTGCACGTAGGTGGTGGGGATAATAAAATCGACACCTGCGCTCACGCGGAATTTTAGTAAACGAAAAAGTTGAGATTAACATGGGAAAGGATAGGGAATAAGCGAAAAAAATGAGTAACAAAGTGTGTTGTGTGCCAAATTGTAAAAATAAAGGATACAATGGTAATGTTAAATTCTACACTTTTCCTATTTCCAAACATAAAATGATTCAACGAAGAAGATGGATTACAGCTTTGAATAAATATTGGTAAGTAAACATAACCTTGCATTTATTTACATGGCAAACGACACCTATTCCAGTCTGTTATGAATGTGATTTTGTGAATAAGATTTTATGTTTGATAATCATCCAATTTCAATAAATATTATGTAGGCCTATGCATATTTATTCTATACAGGAATATTAGACTCGATTCTTGAACTTGATTTGATAACTTGAGTTGTTGAACACGGTACCGTAAATGTGAATTAGAAGTTACCGGTACGGGCTTATTTCATGCCAAACTATTTATTTCAGAAATGAAGAGCCGAAGTAAGATTTGTATTTATTGGAACTTATATTGTAGTAATTACTAGTCCATATATAATTATATTAATATCAAACACCAGAAAAGAGCATACCGGTAACCTATTGATAGTGTCATCACATTTATTTTCGTACTCGCTTACTGGAGTACAGCTGTTATCCACGGAAGTTTTCGTCTGCACAATCATAACGCGAACGCGTGAAACATAACCTTTAAAGTTCGTTTTAAATCTTGAATTAAACATTATAATAATGTTTAAGAACATGCGATATGTTAATTTTATAATTCTAAATACAATTCCACAATCGATAAGTAGGAAAAATAGCGACAGAGAATTCTATTTCAATTATAAACTAACTTTTACGTACATAAGCCTATCCTTCCCCATGTTAATCTTCCCACGTAGATTCATACGATTATCCGCCAGAGCGCAACACGGTAGATGCACACAGCGAATAAAGACATTGAATGACACGATTTTAAAGTTTGTTTGGAATCATAATGGAAAATGCGTACCACGTGATCTAGTAATCCAATCTGAAGCTTAATAATTAAGCTACAATAATTTATTGAACGAAATTCCTGATCAATAATGCTATAAATACTCTGAAAACTTGTTGAATTTATTTAGTTCAGTAAATCATTATGATTTAAAAAGCAATTGAATAGTTGCAATATCCGTCCTCCTTCTATCTTCATATAATAATATGTTTTGAACCGACGCCAATATGAACTAATTTGAAAATTCAAAAATGGCTCTGCTTTGATTTTTGTAGAGTTAACTGATGATTCATTTTTTTTTTTCCGAGGATGATGCCCACATGAGCTCTAGGCTTGTGCGTGGGTAATGAGTGGGGTGATGATGAGTTCATCATCATGGGGATGGTGAATTCATTAAGATGATATGACATAACCTGAATTTAAATTGTTTTATAAGAAGAGAAACAGTTTTGGCATGTTGTACTCTCCTTCGTAAATAATTGAATAAATTATAATTGATTTTGATGAAAACATGCTATCCGAAGTTTACTCCTCTGGTCGCTATTTCCAAAGCTAAAACCATGTGGGTGTTCTTAAATTGAAGATGAAAATTTCTAAAGTTTTTTCTATACCTTGAAATTTTATTATCAGTTATCAATAACTTTTAATATTGAGGGCTCCATGAACATCGACTTATACTGCCAAATTGAATCAAAATCAAATAATCTTTATTCAAAAAGTTGCATTTACAAGAGTCTAAGCTCAGCAACATTGAAAGTGTCATAATAATTTTCCATTTCCATTTTCTCCACTACAAGTTTTGAAGTTGAAAAATAGAATTTTTAAGATTATACAACAATCTTTCTGAACAATTTTGTACCATTTTCATGATTCTATTATTGGTTGGTAAACAGCGTCTGAAGGGGTAAACACTTTTTGAATCCCCTTCACCCTTTAGCATTACAAAAATCACCTCATTCGTATAAATTCAGTCAATGGTAATGTTACGGGTTCAGTTACGGTTACGAAAGGCTAATAATTTCGGTTATTGAAGGACTCTCAATAGTTTGTAATTCACATGCATTGAACTATTTCAATGAAGTAGCTAGTTAAAGGGGAGGGATTATTAATTTATAAGGGACGAACAAATAAAATAGTGTAAAAGGCAATGTCACACAAAGAGGGCAAATGCTTGTTTGTTGAATATAAGCCTATATTATCAAGTTCAAGTGCTTGTAAAATGAGTATGAGAACGTCACAGTGGCTCTTTGATGGATGAGAGAGAAGAGTGTTTGAACACAAGAGAGGTTATCCAGCTCAAAATGGCAACTCCAAAAGCGAAATGAACGAGCAGAGATGCAATGAAGCCATTCTTTATAATGAGAGTGCTCTTCATTCTGAAAAATGTCAAGCACGCTGCTACAGCTACAACAGTTCAGTCTACCAATGTAATGAAAAACTGTTTCCATTATTTCTCGTTCCATTCACATGTTTCGGGGAATACCCCTGCCTAATTCCCACTGGTGAATGTATTTGAAATGCTAACAATGTTGAGGTTCGTTTCAAATTTGGAGTTGAAAATTCACACAATTAATTTTGAAAACAGGGACCTGTTTCATAGAGAAATAGCAGTCCTATAATACAGGAAAAATGCAGGAACTCAACATAATTACTATCAATTAATCACATAGTACTCAATGCTTTCCATGAAGGGTCTTTCCACTTTTTTACTGTATTACAGCACTTTTAAATCTTCATGAAGAGGCAACTAACTGAGTGATTAACAAGAGCATTTATTTTTCTCAAGTGGTCAGATATATGGTAGTAATATAAATATTCTCTGAACTTCTGTTTTCTGAACTTCTGTGGGTTACTGTCTTATAAACTTGTAAAAGAGTGATATTCATTCAATAGAGAGGACAGACCTCTTCGTGCTTCTCTATACTTATCAGGGAATACAGACTGATTGAGTCCTGTATTTTCATTTGATTATTAATTATTCATTAATTATTATTTGTTAATTATTATTTGTTAGGAGTGGCCATAGCCGAGTGGGTTAAGTGCTGGCTTTGTAACCTAGAGGTCCCGGGTTCAAACCCAGGTAAGACCGTGAGATTTTAGCTCGAGTCACTCCTCGTGTTTCGGAGGACACGCTAAGCCGTCGGTCCCGGCTGCCTAATAGACAGTCGTTAAGTCACGTCAGAGACCCTGAACTGATCAGGAGTGACCTGAAAACTCTGACATCAGACCTGAGCCAGCCAGGTTTCAACGGAATTATTATTATTATTTGTTAATTATATTATTATGAAGATATCATAACTTGGATTAAATAAGATGAGTTTGTAAATAAATATTCAATAATTATATTATTAACACAGTAGTTGAAGAAGTTCATAAGAATTCGATTGTGCCTTTGATGTGTGGAAATATGACTTTTTAATGATTCTAAATGCAATACGGAGCAAGTATGAGATAATAATTATGTGATATTTATATTTGGATATAGACAGATATAGACAATACAGACTGGAAATTCAATAAAAATGTATGCAAAATGTTTCACGATTGAAGTGAAAACATTAGCAAGCTTTCATAGCAGAATATTAGAGATAGAGTAGCTGGCATACTATTGCACTTGCCAAGTAAACATCACCACTAATTCTACTAAGAAAACATTGCTTCATGGTCATATCACCATCTGACAAAAAAAGTTGAATGAGGAAAATTTTCCAAAAATACAATGGAATGTAACACTATATATACCCGGTTTTTCAGTCGCTCAATAGACAGTTTATGGATCCAATAACTATATCGAATCAATAACCATGTGTTTTCAAATGCAAAAAAAAAGTTATTGATTCAATAAGTTTATTGAACGACTGAAAAACCGGGCTATGAAAAAATTTGCTATGTGCTGCAAATTTAAAGTATAACCTCAAAATATAGCATGAAATTTATGAGATATAAGATGAAAAGAGTTTGAATTCAGAAAACATTCCTAGAGTGACAAAGAAATGTTATACTATAATCTACAGATTCCAAGTATAACCTCAAAACATGGGGAAAATGGATAGAATCGTGAAATTCTTCCTAAAATCGCAAAGAAATGTTATTCTACAATCTACAGATGTATAACCTAAAAATTGAAACATACATGCTACTCAAACAAGAGAGTGTGGCCAGAGGCTGGCAAGTGGGTCAGAGAAAGGGTTGCATTACACGCGGCACTGATGGTTGACACACTTTCACCACCAAGGACAGACGAACTGTCAAGGAAACACACGTCAAAGGGAGCACCATTCAGCATGGTGTGTTTTCGCGCCAAATCACACTGAGAAAAATTGGCGCCCAACGTGGGCACAATTTTCGCCACGGAGCACTGGCGCAAATTTGTACCGTTGAATAAAAGCGTGCAACATACTGTCAGCTAGAGCTGGCTGTTTCGACCCCCACCCCCACAAAATCCCACTTTCCCTCCAAACGGCGTGAAAACCCCCCGGTCCCGCAATGTCAAGGGTATCCGCGTGAATGGGATGGTGTGTGGCTGCCGCTGCTGGTCCGTCGCATTGATCCGTCGCTATCCCCACCACTCCTACAACTTCTCTCAACTCCCACCACTCGCAAAACAAACAACTGTGTCACCCCCCTCCCCAAAAAGGAAGGTCGTAAGCATGCTGCAGACTGATACAAAAATGTATCCCCTTTTCAAAGTGGAAAGGTCCTGATTGAGGATGGTCATAGTTGGCTGATTTACAAAACTAATCAATGAATCAAGTATAAAAAATAAACAATAACATATGAAGGTTTCAAAAGTTATACTAATAGATGATCTTTTAAAATTCTTCAAACCTATAACGTATTTTATTCATTTAGCGTATAGCTTTTAATTGTGGGGAGACCCGAGTAGGGCTGTTCCACATCGCCAACATAACCAATTATCCCTTGATAGGGAACATGGTGTGAGCTTATTTCCTTTTCAACCTAGAACTGATGAGCTGTTTTGTATCAAGCGCTTTTAGAGCAGCGCAAAACTCAATATTTAAAAAAAATTGTTTGATTCCCAGATTTAGATTTAGGCTGTTCATAGATGATCGCCCATTCACTGACTATAAACAGAATCAATAACACATGAGCTCTCTAATAACTTGTGAAATAGATTATGGAAAGTCAGTGATGATGGTAATAAGAGAGGGAGAGAATTGACTTCTCTCAAGGAAATATCACAAGGAAAAAGCTGAGTTGTAATGAATTGAATACTTCCATCATTCGCTCTTTATCTGCAAAATAAAAATGAATTTATCAAACAAAGAAGGATATTATTCTTATTCAGGGTTTTCACAAGCTGATGAAAACTTGATAGGAATCAATTTTTAAACCTCGATATCTATTTGGCTGTCATCCAATTCTCAATCAAGAAGCTTATTCAAAAGTAGAGAAACTTTCAAGTCTATTCAAAGGTATCATTGGATAAGATTTATTATGTCACTCCAAATATGCTCTCTGAATTGAATAGTAAACATGGAAAACAAAGCAAGCACCGCCGCCCAGAGTTCAAGGTATTCAACGCAGTACCTAGCTCAAAAGCTTTTGCGGATCGGTAATTTTCATTTGCCTCTAATCCCCAGATATTTACTCTATTAGCATGGCATTAGCTTCGGGCCTCAAAGGATTTCAGCCGCCTTGTGGTGGGAGACAATTTTCCAGACCATTTCATCCTCAAGTTGCCCTCGCAATTCATTTTCCGTCGCCCACCATTTACTTATTCGTTTTCTTCCCTCTCAGCAAACCATTAGAAGTCACTGCCCTGAAGCTGTTCTTCAAAATTGATACTCTTTCTTCTTAATTCAAAAGCTGCAGGGATAGAAAAATGCTCCATCAGTTTCAAAAATGCTCACAACTGAATGAGGGTTGGCTGGCGTTTTCAAAAGCATTTTATGGGAAGTAAAACACTTTACCTCTATTCGGGGAGAGCCTATTGACCTAAATGCTTTGTTTGTGCGTCGCCGAAAACGTTCTCGTTCATATGTACACATTACGGTGTGATGCATCGATTATCGAGCCAACGTTTTCAGAAATATGGCGTACAGCTACTCCAGCGGCGAGAAAGGTTAAAAAGGATTTTGAGTGGGAGTAGAGGAAAAGTGGGTAGAAATTATTATGCTCTGTGATGAAAAACCAATCAAAGAAAAAATATATTCGTATTGCTTTTTATCAGTGGGGAGACCCTTGCGGGTAGGAAACCAATTGAAGATTATATAATTTCAAGGATTGGGCAGAATTACGTCTACCTGTTACAAGTTCAAACATTCGTCATTTCTCAATAATTCTTTTATTTTGAATTCAATCTTATTCCAAATGTATTCTTCTCTTCAAATAACTACTATTCTAAAAATCCGTAGATGATCAAATGATAGAGTCATTTTAGATGATTTTCAAAGCACAAAAGCAATATGTACTAACAAAGACAGCTAAAATACTTATAGTTTCCTAATAATAGTTTAATATTCAATAGTTTTGGTACTAATCGTCTTTGGTACTAATAAGATCCATTTTGATCCGTCTATCCATTAATCATTAACTTTGTTAGTACAAATTGGGCTTTTATGATAATTAAAACAGATTATTCTTCCGTGTATAGCTTGTTCACTATGCCAAAGACACTGATCTGGAAATGAATAATTGTTTTGACGGCTCATTAAATCTTTCCACCATGCATGTTCAAAGTGTATAAGATTTTATTCACTATACAATATGCAATAAAATGGCTGTATCGTAGCATTTAAACTGTCATACACTTTTGTTATTGTCAGAAGCTGTAATGAGGTTATTCATTTTCAGTCCAAAAGCTTCAGCAAAGTGAATTTTCCTGTTTTTTTTTAAATTCCTCCTCTTTTTTTTAGAATGACTTTTAAGATACTACATAATTATAGTAATGTATCTTAGAAGTCACTTATCAATTGTCATTTATATGATAATTATTATACATGAAAATGTTCATTATTTTTGTAGCCTTGAGAACCAGTAGTTTTGTTTTTTAGAGGCATAAAGTTCATTATTTCATAATTTATAACACTAAAAGTCAATTTAACAATCATTCTTCAAGTACAGTGATATTCATTCAATTTGACGCTTGTCATTAGATAGATGGATAGATAGAGAGATATTATTTCTTTGCCATCGTCAAAGTCATCTTTGCCAACGTCAAGGAATTATATTCCTCGATCTATCTATCTAATGCAAAGCGTAAAATTAAATTAATGTCACTGTATTAAGAGTTAGTATTATTGTATAATGATGAATGAGTTTGGTTTGATTCTAATTATTATCTATTATCTAGACTGTCATAAATTAATGTGTATATATTTATATCTGCTATAATGAATGCTATAATGAATCACTTCTCGCTCACTTCGCATTATCTCATCCTTTTTCAGTCGGCGGAGTTGGGTTGAGATTGGCAGTATAATTTTATTTGTTTTCGGTCCCTCCTATAACAGAGCTCCAAATTGGAGAGAATTCGAGATTGAATTTATCATCGTTTCGGAAACTCGAATATCGAACCCTTGGAAAGCGAGTGTTCTCTGTTTACTCATGAAGAACTCAACATTGAAAGAGATTACAGCCTGGGATGAAAGAACAAAGCTACAAACATATTTCATGATAGAAATCTCAGACAAATCGGGAAAATTAAATCTTGTGAATTCATACTGTATGAACAACAAAAACATTTTCTACTATTGCTGAAGACATTTGTGTGAACCGTCCATTGTTGAAGCAGCTTCACAAATTTTGTTGTTTTGATTCATTATACCTATTCACTATTCTTATTCATTATACATTGCATTGATGAATGAAAATATAAATAAGTAAAACAATGAATAATGTAGAATTAATTTTTTTATTTTATTTCCTATTTACTATATTAACTATTTAGTAGTGTTCAAAATGAGACTGGTGTAGTCACGAAACCGCGGTCCAGTGCTGTAAATAATAAAAAAGTGGAATTGACAATATCTTTTAGTGTTTGGTTTCAAACATCAATAAAATTCCTTCAACTGTTAATATTGTATTTTTTTCATTATTTTATAAAGAAATTGAATTATGTCTTGTGGATGCCTCCTTGTTATAATGCTGATTGTTATTCTCTCTTAGATATTGAGTTCTCATAGATTATCGAATGACAGATCTTTTTGTGTTTCTGCTATTTGATTGTATAATTTTGTTCAGTTATAGTGTAATTGGAGTTTCATCTCTGCTCTGTAACTCTTGTAAATAAATAAATTTGATTTCTCTATGATTTCCGATGAGGAAATATAATAATAATTTCAATGAGATACTAAAATTGATGATAAAACCGTTTAAAACAATTTCCCCGATGAAACACAAATTTTAAACAATAATTTTCTTAATAGAACTAACGGAAAGTTCATAGCAATATTATATAAAAAATTACAGCATAGCGTGAAATTTCAATTCCAACAATCATGCAGCTCTAATATTATCATGAAAGCCAATTATTGAAGTAAAATGAGAGGCTGAAAATCCTGGGAGACATGAATTTTTCGACGAGTTTGACAGTAGAGTTGAACAGCGCGAGCAAAACAATCAAGGACAGATTTTCCGCGTTAATTTGAATTTCAATCGCTTACAAAACTAGTGTTCATTATCCTAGGTCGCGCCAGACTTTCTCCGTCTTTTTCTCACGCTTTCTCTCACTCTCTCTTTGTCTTGCTTTTGTGAGGTGAATATTGTGAAAAGACGCAGTGAATTATTCATCTTCACGAAGGGCTGCCAGTTCATCAGGGGCGCGCCAGTCTGAGAAATTTCTCCACCTTCCTTTATCAATGTCTCACTCTTCCTCTTCCTCTACCTCACTTTCTCACACTCTCTCACTCCCTCTCTCTCTTTCTTTCACCCACTTTCTTCCTCTCAATTCCTTTCTTCACCTGTATTATGTCGTACCCCCGACTCCAGCATTCACACAGATTCTTTTATCAATATTGAATGCCGTGTAATGAAGAGCAGAGGCACTTCAACATTCGCCTCCATATTGTACTCACTGCTTGCTGCTCAAGGGTAGCAGCACTAGTGTTGTGCAATTGTCGGTTGCAACAGAAGCAATATATCTTTTATTATTTGAAATGAAATATTTCTCATTCAAAAGCTGACTTTCTTGATTAGATTCGTTCTTAGGAGAGCAGACGTGAAGATGCAATATGATAAGAATGGAAATAACACTGATTTTAGAATATTTTATATTCCATACAAAGGAGCTTTGAGATTAGATTTTTCATCATTGCATGTGAAAAGTATTATTTATTGCATCTGAGTGATTGATATACGGTATGAATAATATGTGACATTTTATATGAGTTTCTTTTGTATGAAAAATGAAATGTGTGTACAGGTAGGATTCATAATATTGTAGTTTTAATAATTGAATGTTCAATTATCATTCAATTATTCATCTTATAAAAAAATAACTTTTAAAAAATTACAAATTCAAGAGATCTGCAGTTTTAATGGAGGCTTCCTATGACAAATATTTCAATATAGAATACCAAAGAATTATAATGTGAATGGAACAGCTTGAAAAATGGAGTAATAGTTCACGTTTTATAAAAAATCAATGTTCATTTGAAAAAGTGAAAAATCGAAAAGTTAATTTCCTTTGAAGTTGATGAGTTTTAAACTTGAATTGATGACTTTTATAATTTTTTTTATCGTATGGCTTTTTATCGGTGGGAAGACCCTTACGGGTAGGTTCCACCTCGCCTTATTATATCAATATGTCACAAAACAGCTGATTTAAAGCTCAGCTGTTTTGATGAACTCTTGACGATTTTTCTCGAATAAATAAACTAACGTCATGCCTCAAATTTAAAATAACAATACAGAACATTATGGAATATTTTCAAAATTTCTAATTCTTTTAATTTTCTATAGATAAATAGAAATCAGAAATGAAGGGAATAGGAGCAGCTTATTATGATTGTGTTTCGATATTTTCCCACGTTGTGTATTTCACGAGTGATCATGTGATTGAAATGCACTGTCTCAGCAGCTGAAATAATCTTGTCTCACTCCTTTCTCATCATTCACAGCCGACAGAAATTTGTTTTGCTGTCAGCTGATTCCATACATACATACATAAATACATACATAAATACATACATACATAAATATAAACATACAGAAATTGCTCGCTTAATATAATAGGATTTAATATCTTTCCTATTCAGTGTGGCTTAGAAATAGAATGATGCTCTGATTGAATTCGTGATATTTCAAAAGAGCTTGGAAACTGAACATTGATTGAGACATAGCAGTTCAAATCTCCTTAAAATCATCTCACATCAATTCTTGGAAATAATAATTAATAATCAATTATGAAGGAAAATCATCTCTAGCTTGATCAGCTTATTGGAGAAGTATTGGAGAAGTATTCTGATTGAATATTAAAAAATACTTCAATCTGGTTTCGAGTATTTTTAACCTTTTAAGTAATTCGTGCATAAAGTATAAAACTATTCTTCATTTTCATCTTACAAGAAATTAAAATCTCTTCCAATAATAATTACAAAGCAATCCTAGACGGAATTTCTAAGAATTTCTTAGAATAAATAATTACTTGTCTCTTGAAGAAATTCTTGACAACTTAAGTTATTATATTTTGTTCAGCAATATCTGAATGACCTAGATTTAGATTATTATTGAGCAATTTTTCAATCTTAAATATCTTCCGAGAATAATTCATTTCTATCCTTCCTATTTCCTATTTGTTTCTAATCCCTATTCCGCTTTTTTTCTTTGATCCAAAGTTCCTTCCTGGAAAAGGATAAGCCAGTATTATTTTTTGTATGACACTAAACTCCCAATCCACGAGCTCAGGATTCCGAGAACAGCTTCTTTTGTATTCGAGCATAAAGGATGAGATAATCGCAAATGTTATCCCAAATTCTTAGAAATCTGCAGATTCTTCTTAACAGAAAACCTGAATACAATACGAAGAGGCATTTGCAGATTCCTGTTTTTAATGAATGTAGTAGTCGATCTCAAGCGTATCATGCTCAATAAGAAAAGCTTTCTGGAAATTAAATCTCGCAGGTTTTATTTCGTTATCAAGAAACTCATTCAAAGATCGCATTGTAATGTACCAGTCATTGAAATCAGTGAAGAAAATGATGGAATATTTGTTACTTGTAAATATATAATTGATATTTTTAATTTGAAAACCTGAAATTGAACTCATGAAACAATTTGTTTTCATTATTGGGATATTTCATCTCATGATTGGTGTTCAAGAAGGATTGAGCATAGATAAGTTATTTTCAATGAATGCGATTTTTCAATTATATTCATGCTTGAAATCATCAAAACAATAGATAAATATTCGTTGATTTCAGATAATATCAAGCAAACAATCACAACAATATTCACATTGTTTTGCGAATCAGTTACCAACAGATTCATTCTGTATTTGCTGATATTAACCCTGAATCAGTGTTTCGTGTAGAGTTCCTTAGATTATTATGAATATGTTATCTATATTATTTGTATCAGTATCAATTACTGTATTTTTTGTGATTTTCATGAAAAATCACTGAATCTATGATAATCGCAGAATGTAATATTATTGTTTTTTCCAACTTTGCTTTTCCTATAGAGACAGCTGTATCAATACTGTATTTCCTATTATTTAAATGTAGAATCACAGAATGTAATAATTTTTCCAACTTCAATTTTCCCATTAACAATAGAGACATAATATGCTCTCAAAATCGAGTGGAGGGAAAATTCAACGATTTGCTTCAGGGGTGAAATCTGAGCCAGGCTGGAGAATAACCTACAAGAGCTTAAAATGAAGAGGTAAAGAGTGTGTGGGTTTGAGAAAGCAGAGAAGGGTCAAGAAGTGGGTGGAAGAGAGAGATAGAGAGAAGGAGAAAGCGAGAGAAAGAGAGTGAATGTGAGGGAGAAGGTAAGTATTAAGGCAGTGGGAAGAATCAAGCTGGAAGCCATGTGTGGATTGGAGCCAACTGGGCCACACCCATTTTCTAAGTGATTAATAAGCTGAGCCCTTCAGAAAAGCACTTAAGAAGCTGGAAAACTATTCTCTCCAACGTCACAACCAAGATAAACATGAGCAACTTCAACAGAAACTGTGATGAACATATTTGAAGATGAGCATCCTGATGGAAAATCTTAAAACATAACATTCAACATATTTCCCACTTAATCATCTTGATTAATATATTACAGGTGAATTATGCTCAATAACTATTATTGATTCCTTGAGTATGATTCCAGAATGATAGGAAATGTATAATCAGATTCATTCGAATTCACGCTTGGCATTAGGTAGATAAATAGATAGAGAGATATTATTTCTTTGCCATCGTACTCTACGGTCATCAGCCGTTATTCAAAACGTTATTCAAAAAATAATATCCCTCAACTAAAAAAATAAAAACAAATTCTCTACTAAAAAGAGGAAATAAAGTATCCATCGATCTATCTGATGCCAAAGTGTCAAATTTAATGAATCTGATTATATCATTTTCCTATACTTCCCTGTTCTATTTTTTGTTCATAGGGCATGAAATTTAAACTATGAAATTTCCTATATGGAAAACTGATGATTTAGTTGGAAAAACTGCCAAACATGGAAGGGAGAAAAATTCTACCATTATCTGTAGTTTTTGGAGATGATCCGTAAGGTTGCCGAGGTCTAAGGCATGTGCTTAACATCACAGGACTATCTCATACAACATGAAAAAAAATAAATCCACTACCCCATTCCATGCAAGGTGAAACGTACTATTTTACTAGGCTATAAAATACAATATTGATATTATTCCCCTTTATTCACTTGATTTATCACCCCAACTTTCTAATTCACGATCACCGTGATTATAAATTTTTGAGATCTGAGCAAAAATGTCCATATTGATTTTGAAAAACATTGATAAGACGTGGCCTTATAAAACCAATTAGTTGAGGAAACTGTTCACTTTTGAATGAAATAATATGCGAGAACTGATTGAACGTATAAAAATAAAAATATATAATTATATATTGAAGGTATACTGAATATCACACAGATATCGACATTATCGAATGGAATCCACTTTCTTCTTGGCTTCTATGATTCACCTTTTTCTTTAGCTGTGAATGATCTATGTATTCACCTTTCTCCTTCACTGAAATGATCAGTATGTTTTATGCTGTGGTTACCCAGCAAGAACATGCAGCTTAAATCTTGCGCTTGGGAACACTTTGGACGTTGCTTGCATAGCGTTTGCATGAAAATGCAAATGAGCCAGCTCTGCGGCTACGAACCAATGACTGCAACGGATATGCAGACGCGATGACATACTAGTTTGTACATGTTAAGAGACACTTCAACAATGGAAATGGTAGGGCAAGCGGAAAAGTCGCCAAAAGGGAAACCTCTCGCTAACAATGTGCATGCAGGAACAGGCTCCCATCCGTCTATTCTAGGGTTATGGGACGGACAGGATAGCCACAACGGTCCTCGAAACGGAACTAGTAAGGGATCTGAAGACTGGAAAAGAATCTTAGGTTCAGGAAGGGATTTGAATGAAAGGAAAAGACTCTTCGTGAGTAGATGTATTACTTCGTTCAGTAGAAACGAATGAAAAAGCTTCTCCGACTATTTAAGTTGATGGGTTCCCTATACATCACATACATCTACAAACTACATTTAACAGTTAGCTACAAAGATACATGAAGAAGATAGTCTATAAAGAAGATAGAAGATACTATAAAGATACAGTGAGCTACAAACTACAGAAAGAGGATAGGCCAATTGAATTATTGCTGAATAATGATTCCAATAATTATAACTTGAAGTTAAGTGTAAGTTACTCAAGCTTAAAAGTGTGAGTTAAAGTGACAAAACATGGACACACAATGTCTGTGCTTATAACCGTCGTGCTTATCATTTTTTAAACTTAAAAATAAGAATAGAAAAAATAATAATCATTATTCTGGGCTAGAAGAGTATTTTCAAGGACAGGAAAAGTGAATAAAAATTGAAGATTAGAGATAAATTATGTTTATCAATGGACTATTTTCGAATATCATGAGATAAAACTAAAGCATAATAATTCTGATCAAATATCATTTGAGCATTTTCACAGTACATGAAGTGTGACAAAACATACGCTCTCCAATAAGCACGTGCGATACGTTATATTCAGTGGATAGAATGATAGACACGTACAACACTCATCCATATGTCCATCTGGAGCTCTCAATACGTCAAACATTATGTATTAATACAAAACGAACCATGGCGAAGCGTAGTATTGGCGAAGCGTGGCGTGGTGTAGTTATAAGTATACCACGCTTCGCCACTAAAAAGGACCAACATAAAAGCGAAAGATTATATGACAAAATTCTGTAGAGTTTATTGAAGTTTTTCAGTTTAACAGGTAGATAACTTGACACCTTGTAAGACTGAACTCCCCAGTCCGAGACATACAGGTTAAATATAAACTACTAATGACGTTCGTATAAACGTAAAAACTTGATATTTTCTTGTCCAGGCGAATGGCAATCGTTCACCTTGATTGGTCATTCCAACTACCAATCGCAAGGCTCAAATCAGATTTTGCTGGTCTCAAAATTGAAAGAGATTACAGCCCGGCTGTAATCTGTCTTTATCAACTATCTATCTCATCATTTTCGACGTGAATATCATTTGAATGAACAAACTCACTAAAATATCTCATGATTCAATTCTCAGACAAATCAGAAAAACTCATCTTGCAAATCCATACTGTATGAGTATCGAATACAGAAAAATTCTACGCCATTGATGATGAGGTTTGTATGAAACGCCCACTGTGGGAGTGGCTTGTCTAGGCCAATGGCAGTCGTACACTTTGATAGACCATTCAACTACCAGAAATTGGCAAAAGTACGGCGGCGGCGGAAAAAATGATCTCTACTATAATACTACTATGGAGGGCTTCACACAAAAGGCCACACTGTTACAATACACTCACTGTACTTTCAAGGAATGGTGGTTCATACAATATTTCATTCTGCTGTTAATTACTTTTATTTTAGTATACAAGAGATTGATAATGGTGTAACAACTGATTCCAGTTTCTCGATATTGTAATAGATTTGTGATTGTGTCTTTTCCCTAGAATTGACATCGATAATATGGCGCCCACTCATAACCACTTCAGATAGTCTCGATATTTCCCAGGAATCAGATTATCTGCAGGCGACATTTGGAACCAATGTTCGAAACCTATCAGATAAATTGCTGCCAAATCTCGTACGGATATGGAAATCGTTTCTCTGATTTGAAATTGTCACAGTTGACGGAAAGGAGGGATCTGGGGCTTATTCTGATCACAAATGGTGGAACTGAATGGGTGGGGTGGGGGGTGGTTAACCATCGATGGTGCATTTGCGGATGATTTGATTATGACGATCCATTTCAATTGGAGAGAGAACAAGAGATGAGAGAAAAGAAGGGAGTGATGATGATAAAGGGAAAGAGGGGGATATATTGATAGGGAGAGGGCAGGAATGAGAGTGAGAGAGTAAGAAAGAGAGAAAGCTAATGGGATAGGTAGCAAGAATAGGAGTGAGAGAGAGAAAGTGAGTGGGAGAGACAGAAAGAATAAGAGTGGGAGACATGGAAGGAATAAGATGGGGAGAGAGAGTGGGAAAAAAAGATAAAGAAAAAGAGGAAAGGTAATAGACAGAGGAATAAAGAGAAAAATAAAAGAGAAAAAGAAAAATGAAGAGAAAGGAGAGAGAAAAAGAAAAAGAAAGAGGAAGAAGAAAGTAAAAGGGAAAGAAAAATAAAAAGAGAAAGACTAAAGGAAGGGGAAGGAAAAGGGGAGGGAAAGGGAAAGGGTGAGGGTAAGGGAAAGGGGAAGAGAAAGAAAATAATAGAAAGAAAGAGGAAGAGAAAGAGGAAAATAGAGAGAAAGATAAAGAGAAAGAGAAATAATAGAGAAAGAGAAAGAAAAAAAGAAAAAGCAAGATAGAGAAAAAGAAAGAGAAAGAGACAAATGAAGAGAAGGATAAATTGTAAGAGAAAGAGAAAAAGAAAGAGAAAGAACTGGGGAAGAGGAAGAGAAAGGGAAAGGAAAAGAGGGAGAGAAAAAGAAAGAGAGAAAAAGATGAAGAGAAAGAGGGAAAAGAAGAGGAAGAGAAGGAGAAAGAGAAAGATGAAGATTAAAAGATATAGAGAAAGAGATAAAGAGATAGAAAAAGAGAAAGATTTATAGAGAATCAGAGAGAGAAAGTGAGTCTCGCTGTCAGACAAGCAGTTAGGAGGAGGTTGACAACGATGAACATGAAATTATCGGCACATCATTCCATCCCAACTACAATTGTGTCAGTGAATTGTAGCCTAGTGAGCTTCTGAAAGCACAGAGCTCTGATAACAAACACTTTCAATTCTGTGTTGCGGGACTAGTCTATTGAGAGTAATGAGGATTCTCACCTCACTCCAGCGCTCATCATCCGAATTTGCATGATCGGTAACGGGTATTATTCAAATACGTACTTGACACATCATCAAGATGCTTGGTAAACTTCTCTCATTGAACTCAAGTGTCGCGGGAGGTTCAGTGAAATGGGAGAATTCCCAATGCAAACAGCAATTTCGTAGAGTTTTGTATTACTTTTAGGGTGAAAGTTTTGCAATAACGCAAGGAGATCATTGGGGGAACTATAAGGATCAAAACTTGAACCATTCACAGACACTTCGCCATTACAGAAATATCTGATCGAAGAATAAATGTAATAATTGAGTGAGTAGAGTTCTTCAATACTTACACGTGATTTCTTGGTCTAAAATATTTAAGTTAGGTCTAAAATATTAAAGTTAGGTCTAAAATATTGAATTGGAAGATCCCGAATATTCACCAATAACAATGGATGATTGATTTTCAAACAGATAAGAAATATCAAATCTCTCAACCAAAATTCAGTTTCTCTAATACAATTTGAAGATCCCAAATATTCACCAATAGTGGGTGATTGGTTTTCAAACGGATCAGAAAATCCAAAACGTTTAACCAAAATGTAGTTTCTCTAATTATAATTTTGAAGAACTCGAATATTCACCAATAACAGTGAATTTTGAGAGAGACATTGGTTTCCAAACAGATCAGGAATGTTCTTTATTCATTGATACAAGCACGACAATATTATGATTATCTGGAAGAGAAAAAACAGGCTCAGGCCTTGCTATTCCTCTTCTCAGTTTTGTAAAACCAATTCTGGTTTCTCCATCAATGCAAATCCAGAAGTATTGGGATATCAGAAGAACCTATTAAGACTTGAATTTCTCTCCAAAATTTTCTAACTCAAGACCAAGGAGAATTTTATTTATTGAGCATTCATTTTATTTATTGGGGAGGAAATGGTTAGTTTCATTGATCTGGGATGCAATACTACAATCTGGATATAAGAAAATAATGAACATTGCATTCTCATATACAGAAAATTATTTGAGCGAATCATTAAAAGCTGATAACGTTCGTTATCAATTCGAAATTGGAGAGCGACATTATTTGCTGCTGATGATGTGATGTCTCCATGAATATATCACTTGTGAAGACTGAATGATAATCATTGAATACCAAACAGAACGAAAACTAAGCCCATGACCGAACACATACAGTACATTCAAACTAGATTCTAGTAAAAATAAAAATATTATTGAATATAGAGGACTCACCGAAGAATCAGTAACAAGTATTATAGTACAGTAAGATGTTTGCTCACCTGAAAAAAATGAGAATAAAATATTACTAAATGTGAAATTGAAACGGTTATCATTCATTTATTAAAATATAAGTTTTGTTGACGAATACAACTAGTAGGTCACTACATAATATTGAATATAATTTATAAGCATTTCTGTGTCAAAGATTCTAAGAACTCGACGACAACAGTTTTGACTGAATACCTATGGAAGATTTACAAGTTGGCAGATTTTGTGAAACTCCATGCTTCAGGTACGAAATATTTCTGTTAATTTATTATTTCTTTCAAGCAAGTAAATAAATAATAATAAGAAACTCTCATATTATATTTGGAAATGAAAAATGAGATCTAAATTTCACCTGGATAAGAGCTCTATTTTCGAAAATGATTCTTCCACAAATACATTCTGAAATTATAAATAATCCCTGGAGATCAACTATTTTTGTAGACAAAGAGAGTTCGAAAAATTTCAGTTCCAATTCACTAACTGCAAGCGATTCTAGTTGCCCAGTTCAACCAAAAACTTCTCAATGCTCACTATGAGAGAGATGGAGAAAAGTTTTGTTGGAAATTCGGAGGCGGAAAAGCTCTAATTGCTTCCTCCGTCCGAATTCCCCCGCTTCCGCTATCACTAGAACTTCCGGTCAACATTATTCTTCCCTCAAATTTCCTCTTGAGACGTCTTCCTTCCCTTTTTTCCTAGGGAACGACCGATTTTCACAACATTGGCTTTGCAATAGCGCCATTTGTTGTGATGTGAAATAGGAGAGGTCAATAATTTTGTACGCAGTAAATTTTTTTGACAGAGAAAATGGGAAACGAGTTGTAGTTGGAACTGAAAATATCATCAATATCGTTTTATGGTATGTATGGTAGCGTAAAAGATTAATAATAAAATAATATAAGTTTCAATTTACTGTATAAGTTATAATAAATTGATTGTATGTCAGATGAAGGAATCAATAAATCTTTCTACAGAAATTCAATTATTATCAAATTGAAACAGAAACAGAATAGAATAGCAAGCTTTCTAAAAATTTGAAAATAAAATAGTTCTATGTAAATCACGTACAATCGTACATGTTACTCAACAAAAATGTTTTTTTGAAATAATAATAATAATAATTAACCTCACTAAAAATGAAAAACTGGTGGATTAATAAAAAGAACAAGAAAAACAAAAAATGAACCAAATTTTACTCAGCGTCTTCCATCTGGGAGCTGATTTATTAATAATAATAATAATAATAATATGATTTAGTACTGTTATTGTAGGTCATAATACTGCTTATTATTACAGTAAGTACTGCTTCAATTATAAAAATATTTTATAAACGTATAAACTATTTCATATTTGATATTTATAAAAATATTACTTTTATTAATATCACGTATAAAAAAGCGATATTTCTTGTAATTTTTTTATAATTGAAGCAGTACTCACTGTTTAAGCAGCATACTCACTTACAATAACATTTCCAAAAAACAAGGGGAATATTCTATGAATCATTAAATAACTCTAAAAACCTATCCATAATGCTGTTACTCCTGGACCGTATACTGTATATCTCATCAAGGTGAGTACCGTTTAGGAGACTTTTTCTGGGTAAGAACTTTGTGAATAACGACTTTGGTACCACTCAGTGCATCGGTTTTCCGAACCAACGAACCAAACAATGACTCTAGCTCACATGGTCAGCCATTGAAACATTCAAGCACTCACCTAGACACACACCTGTCACACTTGCATATATTTACACCCACATACGCACAGACACCTCATGGATCTCAATTGAGGCATATGATGAGTTGTTCACTCAAGCAGTCTGCGGTGAAAAGACGGGCAACCTCATCGTCTGAGAAGTTTGAACCTCATTCCTCAAGAAGCACTTATCCTCCAATACATCTATAAAATCCATTAGTTATAAAAGCGGTCGTGTTAAAGCGTGGCAGAACGGGGTGGGGAGGGGATCTTTTCCTTAGCATGTTCCATCAAATAGATGGAAGTACGTACAACACAAGCACAACACGAATTGCTCACAAAACGATTCCCGTTCTGAATCGCTGTGACAAGCTCTTCAAGCTGGTTGAGATTCTCGGGTTGGAAAAATAATTGCAATTATTTCCCGGTTTCATCGTTTCAATAGCGCCTGATGTTAGTGGAAGTTTTTTCATTAAAACATGAATTGTGTATTAATGATTTCTCTTGTTGGGGAATTGTGTATTAATGATTTCTCTTGTTGGGATAAGAATATCTCATACGTGAGAGAGGTACAGATCATAAGTTGTAATTAATAAATTTGAATAAATGGATTTCCCCCATTTAAAGGTCATGAAAATAGCAAAGATCTCAAGAAGTAGAGATCATAAGTTGTGATTAATAAATATGAATAAATGGATTCACCCCATTTGAAGGTCATGAAAATAACGAAAAATGTCTGTATTTGATAGCTCTGACTGTATAAGTAAAGTGCATCTGCTACTCCCATTGTAAGAGAATAAAAATCAATATATCATGAGGTTCAGAACACTCAAGCTGTATGTCCATTTATTTCTCATCATCATGAATGATGACATTCTTTAAATCTTTGACATTCAAACCGGAATAATCCATTCAATGAATAGTTCAATTTCTGAAAGTGTTAGTTCTAGTGTAGTTGGTATAGTTGGAGTTACCATATTCTCTATTATGTCAATAGCCATAACATGGATTGAACGAGGAATGAGGCTTTATACAAGTTAAAGATTCAACAATTGGTAGATTCATTTTCTCGTATGATACTCATATTATGCGCAGAAAACTAAGATTTCAATCATCATAAATTCAAACAAATAGGCCTATGTTAAGTAAAAACACAGAAACGTGAGCAATGACACTTAGCTCAAAAAGGTTTCTACTCTTCTTCAATTTGAAATGGAGATTATGTTCACATCAATTCTTTATAAATATCCAATTTTTGAATTAAAGAAACTATCAGTCATGAATTTGAGTTAGAAATAAAGTAGACTTCATCGTTAGGCGGCTCGCACACCGGAGCAATAAGCAACAAGCAACTAGCAACACTCGATAAGCAATAGTGCTATTATATTGCTTATTGCGTGTAGCTAGTTGCTTGTTGCTTCGGTGTGCGAGCCGCCTTACAGGCAAGTATATAGAGAGAAAAAAATTCAAAAAAGTGTTTCTGATAAAACAATTTTTGGTTCTTGATGTCTTAATGAATGTATCACTAACTTTTAAAACCCTTTCTATTCTCAGAACTTGCCAGCAAAGGACCACCACTTATAATCTTGTTGTAGAACGTGGTTCTCTAGTTGATCAGGCTCTGGCACCATTCAAAGCCATCAAGACTGTTGAGGAACGGCCGCTCAGTAATGGAGATGGGAGAAGACCTTTGCAGCTTTCACCAAAGTAAACTCATCCCCGCGGTGACGGGTTAAACGAGCTAACAAGGTTGGCTGAATTCGAGCTGCTTCCTTTAGCGCCATTAGTTTGTCAGATTAGTGTTGCTTGAAGACAAGCTGGAGAATATTAGTCAACCTCACTAATGGGGATTTGTTTTCCAGAAATCGAGTGAAACTTGTTCGTTGATCCAATTAATCGCTCTATAATTGCCAGCGGCATTGAATTGTTGCAACTGCTTGACAAAACTTCATTATCAGGCGCTGAACTTTGTTCGAAACTCTGTACATCATCCCAGTATTATCAGCTATCTCAAGCATCCATCATACATCCTTCCAATGTCAAGGATGTCAGTCCATCAAGGTTAATAGTTGAACAGTTGTGCCTCCGCTTTTAGGCTCTCGTGCTAATTGGGTCTCAAGCTTGAGGATCTACATTTTCATCATTATCTTAAACGATTAAAATCTGACGCGTCCCGTAAACAAATTCACAACTCAATCCTATTGATATGATTCTTATTTATGATCACCGTGTATCAAATGTTATCAAAAATGTTATCAATATCATATCAAATGCTATGTGTATCAAATTGTTTAACGTAGATTTATAATTTGCGCATTAGGTTTGGAATGAGTCCCTAGAACATATTTCATGAATAAGAAATCGTAACTTCATAAGAAATCGTAACTTCATAAGAGCTCCTGTAGAACAGGACTCCTAGGTTTCTTCCCAGGAAGAAACTGGGAGGAAACTCTGGCCTTTCTATTGTTGACTCTTTCTATTGTTGAATTACAGCGTAAATCACAGCCCAGCATTAATTTGTGATGTGTTAAAAATGAACGATTTTTGGATTCTGACACGTTCATACACAAATTCACAGCTCAATTTAATTGATATATCTGTTTCAAATTTGAAAACTAATCATATCATTCATTGCACAAAAAAATTTCAATATTCCATCTGAATGTTATTCACAATATCATAGCCCCCTTTAACTACATGGCCGCGGCCTTCAATGTGACAACGACGCTGCTTCGGCTTGCATGAGCAATGCAAATCGGTCATGTGTTGTATAAAGTCATGTGTTTGTAGTGTTTTTTATAAGTATGATTTTATAATGAAACGAGCCGGGACTGCGAGGTTGTCACATTGAAGGCCGCGGCCATGTAGTTTAAAGGGGGCTATGACAATATGAAATATTCTAACAAAAGATTCTCTGTAAACTTTATCTCACTCGACAAAGTCCGTTTCTGGTTGCGCATCTTTTATATTAAGTTTCAGCTTTTTTGAATCACCTATTCATCAATTTCAAATGGAAAACTTGCTCAATGACACTGCTTTAAGAGAACAAAATTATGTCCGTTATCGTTTCAAACTAACGCATCTACTGAATCACTGACTTACAACGTTAACCACGAATTTCCAAATTAATTGCATCAGTTGACAAGGCATCAAAGTTAGATTACAGTCAGCAACTTCGAGCCCTGCATCCCTTTATTGGTCAATTATCACACGCATGTAGGCGGATAGAGCCGCATAGTAAAGAAGAATATTACCTCTTTTCTCTTTGGATAGAGCAGGAGAGAGTATTCTATGTGTGGTCGTTGTCATAGTTTCCAATGAGAAGTCTGCACCTTATTCAAAACCACATTAATTTTGTCGTTCAGTTTAAACCGCAAACCTCCTGGCTTTTAGCCAGTATTTCAATTTGCGTCTAATAAGACCCGTACATTGAACTATTATCAGAAGTGGGAAGCGTCCATAATTCATTCAATTAATGTGGAACGTGCCAAGTTTTGGAGAGTATTATTAACTTGATATTATTTATCGCACCTCCATCTTTGTTCTTACTTTCATTTGAATGCTATTTAATTTTCGTTGGTTACTCTACATCTAATCAGAGAGATAGGAGTAAATACTCTCTGCTCTCTGCATGTAATTCGTAAACTAGATTCACGTCACCTTAACCAAGATTCACGTCACCTTATACCAATGTATCAATGCACTAGATTTTTTAATGTATGAATCACTCATTTTGGTGAGGCACTGGAAACAATTACTGTTATTTCTACACATTACAGCTTTTCAGTGTGAAATGAGATCAAAGATCTCATTTACTTCATAATATTCAATGACTGTATCAAATTGGATGAATTTTATTACTTTTCATCATCATAAAATGCTCTAGTGAAGGAAGCGGTTGTCCCAGTGGTAGCAGGCTAGTCTAATCGGTGAGATTAGATAAGAGACGGCCCCTACCACTTTTGTTGTAACGGTAACCGGCCCCTCTAAATACAATTTATAATCTTTAAAATCGCTTCCCGGTGGCTCTGAACCCACCTGAAGCTGTAGGTCCATTCATTCCTCATCATCATCCTTCACATTATCCATGCACAAGCCTAGAGTTTTTCTGGGCATCATCTCCAGCAAAAGAAATCCATTGTCAGTCCAGTTGCTTCAGCAGAGTGAACTTCAGCAGAGTAGCTTATATATACTTATAATAGCTTATTATACTTCAAGGTTGATCCACTCCATATTATGTCAACTCGAGTCTCTTCAGTGAGCTTCAAATTTTCGTGAGTTGAATAAAAAGTTTTCCAGCCGTTTGAACACCTGCGTTTCGAACACCATGCTCCTGGATCTGGTGCTTTCCCATTCCCTCCATGAAAGGATAACGAATTTGATATTTTCTGGCTCATTGAAATGTGGAATTGTGAGTGACTGTTCTATCCCACCAAGGTTATTAGAGAGAAGTTTGAACATTCGCTGGTGTAAGGCGCAAAGTGGAGGGGTAAGTCTGATTTCTTGATTCATGTAACGTCACATTCGCGGTCCTTCAACAGCTAATATTATCAAAATAAATTATCAAAATGACGTCATCCGAGTCAGTCCCCTCACTCCAACAGCTAGTGGATTCAAAAAGCATTGGGAATGGTTCAACCTTCTATTTAATAACCTTGCTATCCCACTACCTAGTTTCCACAGCTGTGATCTTTACATTTCTGATTGAATAATATTGTCAAGAATATTCTGGAAAAACGGTGTTTTTCTTCAGAGCTTAGTATTGACTTGGTAACATAGTTGTAATTTGACAATAAATACATCATATCACGTCTAAGAAACTCGTCTCAAATTAAATAATAGTAAGTGTACAACATAATGGAGCACTAGAATAATCATTCTTGAGCAAAATGTTTTTTTTTTCTAATTCAGAAATAGTACAAAGTAAGTTGTTATAAAAATGTTGACATAAGCTTTATATTTTTGTGCTCAAACATAGTTAGACCATAAATTTTGGAGAAAAATCAGTACTATACTGATAATGTTTCCAATGTGAAAATTATAAGAAACTCAGGATGTTTTGACATAGATAGTCATTTCTTAATTGCAAGATCATATGAAATTAAGATCATTTCATATCAAATTACTATTCATAATTGATCAACAATACAATATCAAGGATAGTAAAAACAGGTGTTGGCCCAAAACTCCTTCATATCCTACTTCACGTCCTAGGGCTTGTTTTATACATTTGGAAATACAGTAATTATATAGGAAAAGTGGACTCACACTGGACATATTAATTCATTCACATGAATAGTAATCGTTAATTTTTAGAGAAGAGACGGCGCCTACCACTCCTGTTGTAGCGATGACCGGCTCCTCTAAATACAAAAATTTATAAGCTTCAAAATTGCTTCCCGGTGGTTCGGAACCCACCCAAAGCTGTAGGTCCATTCATCCCTCATCATCCTTCCCATTACCCACGTACAAGCCTGGAGCTTATGTGGGCATCATCCCCATCAAAAAAATATAACTGATGTGAGCCCTTCCCCCTTTTTCAAGTATCACAAGACTATCTGGACTTTTTACATTTCTAGAAACAGCCCCTGACTATAAGACATTCCCAAACATAAAATTCAATCACATTAGTTTGAATAATTCTGTTGAATGCTATATCACTTTAGAAGTGTCTAGATACTTCCAGAACCTTGAATAATTGAATGCAAGACCACTCCCAGTCTGAATGATGTATTCTGAAAAACGTAAATTGGAATCTGTTATTGATTTGTTTGAACGTAAACTTTTCGCCTTTACGGTTACCGATCTGAAAACGATTCGGCCACAAACTTTACTGCCACAGAAAGTATTTCTATTCAACAGAAATAACCAGAATATGCTACATGGAAGTTTTCAGCTCAGTACTTGTACAAGACTTGTTCATTTAAAGTTTTCCAGCAGAGTAAATTTATCGTGTTTTTCAAACTTTTCCCGCTCATAATGGTCAAAACTGAATCGGAGAGCATTCATTTCAGCTACTTGAGGCGAAAGTTGGCTACATTAACTATTTCTCAAAACGTTTCGGAGGTTGAGAAATTTATGATATAATGGTTCTTTTGCAGGGCTTTATCCCATAGTTGCTGGAAACTTATAAATAGACTACTTAATATCTACTGTAATCCCGAAAATTCAATTCTCATTACCTTTTATGGAGATTACGAGTATTAGTGATGCGAAGCAATAGTTATTGGTTAATAGATGATGAAAGAATATAAAACAGGAGGACTCTAACATTGTCATAGGAGTGGCTTATCTAGGCCAATCACAGGCGTTCACCTTGATAGGTTATTCGACCACCAATAATTGTTTCACTCGCTATGTAATGTTATATATTCTGCTGTTCTTTTTTTTTAGATTGGTTCAACAGAGATTGATATTGGTATAGCGTGTAATAACCGGAACTGGTAGCTCGATGTTTAGATACATTATGTGAATATAACAATTTGTAGTCTATTTATTCAATGGAGATATTATTCTCTCTCACTAGCATGTAGAGGGAATGTATGAAAAGGAAAACCTAAAAGACTTTCAAAAAATAATAAGAAAGATCTATAAAGTTCATCATTTGAGCGACTTATTTAGATCTATAAATTCACTTGTAAGAATTCTAATGTTAATATCTATCACTTGAGATTTATCTTGAGTGAATGTTTTTTAGATGTATTGATTCAATTTTTTTGCCCCATGGAAGTAAAAATTCAAAACTTGTTGAAAGATAAAGGAATAAATGTTTGAAAACTATGATACGACTGCAAGATGAAATGGTGGCAATACTCTCTCAAGCAACCTTACCTGAGTAGAATTGAAATATCAAATTTTCACCGTATATCTCGGATCAATACGACGAGGTTGGGTGTGTTAAACCCTAGCACTGGACCAACCCAGCATGAGAGATAGGATGCAACTCAACAAAACTTAATTAAAAGCGATGAAAATCCGGCAGGATAATATTCTAACTCGACGCCAGAGCGAAGCGGTTTGGCGGAAGCCAACGGGTCTAATCTCAACTTGAGCACTGGATAATGTTGAAATACCGAAACGAGTAAACGCAACGGCAACTTTCCTGCAAACTCGCTACTGATGGCACAATGGAATCTGAGCGCTGCTCAAGTGTCTTCAAATCTGTGAACAGCTTTTACGTTCCAGTTGGTGATTTTCCAGCTACATCGAACTGGATTCATGTGAGAATTGGGAAGTTACTAATTCAAGTTATTTGTTTTAAACTGGAATAAGGGGTTTAGAATGATAGGATTTGAATGAAGGGATGTGTATGTGATAATAATTGAGATGTAATTAATCCAAAATATTTTTGGATTTCGAATTGTATAACATTGATCAGAAGTCTTTCAGATGTTGGATTCATCCAAATGATAGAAATAACAACATTTTGATGAGAACTTTAGAATTATCAGGAAACACGTATTAATATGTTGTTGATTAAAAATAATCTAGACTACTTAGATTGTAAATTGAACCAAATTGATCAAAACCTCTCCAGAGGTTGCAAAACTATAGGGAGATCACAACGTTAAACCAAATTTTTGATAAGAACTTTAGAATTATCAGGAAGGACGTATTAATTCGTGATTGATTCGAAATAAACTGTCTACTCAGATTGTGAATTGAACCAAATATTGATCAAACCCTGCTCAGAGGTTGCAAAAGTATAGGGAGATTACAACGTGAAACCAAATTCAACTAAATATTCTCTCCAGTTTTAAAGATAACTATTGACCAAATCAAGTTCATCACCTTATTCACATACTCATCCCAACAGCAAATGACTTTTTCAATCTAAAATCTTGCTTTTTAGGAGGGATTCAGGTGAGTTTCATTTAAAGAACACTGTTGGCGAGAACTGTGGAAGGAGATTGATGATCTAGTTTTTCTATAGTGGTAAGTGCTGTACAGTAAAAGGTCGGACTGATTCAGTGTAATAGGACATGACCAACTGGGAATCGAAGACTGGATTACAAGAAGCGAAAAAAGACAACTCCGAATGGAGAGGAAAAAACAAAAAGCTAGTGAGGCACTCAACGTGTGAGGACAGTGTTGTCAGCAGAAAGAACGAGGAGAGGTAAAAGATTAAGGTGGAAGAGGAGGAGGTGGAGGAGGTGTTGCAGGAGGAGGAAGAGAAGGAGGAAGAGAAGTAGTTTGTGGAGGAGTAGGAGGAGGAGAAGAGAGGCAAAGGGAGGCAAAGGAGGAGGAGGAGTAAGAGGAGGAGAAGGTGAAGGGAGAAGAAGGACGAGGAGGACGAGAAGGAGGACAAGGACGAGGAGGAGGTAGAAGAGTAGAGGGGGAAGAGGAGGAGATGAGTAGGAGTAGTTGGTGGTAGAGGAGGAGTAGTTGGAGGTAGAGGAGGAGTAGATGGAGGAGAGAAAGGAGATAGAGGAAGAGGATAAGGGGGGGCAGGAGGAGGGGAAAAGAGGAGAAGGTGGAAGGGTAGGAGAGGAAAGAGGAGGATGAGAAGAGTAGTAGTTGAAGGTGGAGGAAGAGTAGGAGTGGGAGAAGAAGGAGAAGGAGACAAAGGAGAAGGAGGGGCAGGTAGAGGCGAAGGAGGAGGAGGAGCAAGAGGTGGAGGAGGAGGAAGACGAGGGGGAGGAGAGGGAAAGGAGAAGGAGGACGAGGTGAGGGAGGTAGAGGACGATTGTGGAACAAGTAGGGGGAGGAGAAGGAGAGGAGGAGGAAGAGAAGGAGAAAGAGGATGAGGAGGAAGGCGAGGACGAGGGAGAAAAGGAGGTCGAGAAGGAGGAGGATGACGAGGGTGGAGTAGGAGGAGAAGGAGGTGAAGGAGGAGGAGGATGAGGAGGAGGAGGAGGGAGGGAGGAGGAGGAGAAGGAGGAGTAGGAGGAGGATGATAGGGAGAAGAAGAATATGAGAGAAAGAATAGGCCTAGAGAAAAATTAGAGTAGAGAAAGATAATGAAATACTACAACAATACAGAAGATGACGAAAGAGCACTGAAAAGAGGAATGGAAGCCAAATTGACACCTCAGGACTCAAGTGGGCCAATCACTAGTAAGATAGAAGAAAGCTCGAGATTGAAGTAGGTACTCATAAAAATCTTATTTCGTCACTCAATTCTCAATTCAAGAACAAAAAATTAAATAGAAGAGAATAAATAGAATGGGCATTCGACATTTACTTTAAAAAAGCAAATTCTAGGTCATATTAATTATCACGTGATATTGTGGTAGTGGGGTGTCCATATTGAATATAATACTCGAAGACAAACTTTCTTCTTATCATTTTCACTCCTACAATACTAAACAATATTCAAATAACAGAGCCGAAGAAGAGTAAATTAACCTGAATTACCTGATGATGATAATGATAGTAACTTGGACTGAATCAATCAATACAAGTAATTTGATTTAATTAATTTAATTTTAATGTAAGAGATTGTAATATGATTGTAGCTTTTGGATTAGATGGATTGAGAATTTGATTCAAAATAGAAAGTAGCCCAAATATTATTATGTGAGATAAGTATGGACTCACGATCTAACCTGTATTATCAATCATGAGATGTTATCTATTCTATTGGAGTGCGATTTAAGTGGATGCTCCACTTTTTACCGTCGTCTTAGAGTGATTCTGGCCAGCCTTGAAATTTAGTTTCATTTGATCTCTAACCAGTTTTTACCGACAAAATTCGTACAGTATAGATTCAAGTTTAGAATTCTTGAAGACTAACTTAATGTCATCAACTATTTGTATTATTAATTAGGTATGTATCATGATTCTATTATGTCTAGAATTAAAAGGAATAATATCCACAGTGTAACCTTTAATACTTTTTTTGAGAAATCACTGTTTCCATTGAGATTTTTGAAAATTTAATGCCATTAACTTGAAAATATATTAATAGCACTTATATATTAAATGCGACTTAACATCATGATTAGAATTTTAAAACAATCGCGGTATCTTACTTTATTTGCTGGGAAATAAACATTTTTTTTTTGAAGTTTTATGTCATCAACTTGGTAATATTAATATTGATACTGAAACGTCGATCCACTATTTAATATGTCATGCCTAAAATTAGGTAAAAGCTCAATATTCACATGGTCTTGCTACATTTGTTGGAAAATCACAATCTCGTTCGTGATTATTAAAAGTTTGATGTCATCAACTTGATAATATTTATGGGGAATAGAGCTTAACTATTCAATGTCTGGAATCGATGGACAAAATAATATTCCCGTTATTCTGGTCCTTTTGATTTGTAATTTCTAATGTAAGCTCTCCAGTGGATGAAAATTCCATTTTCTCAAACGCAACTGAAGAGGCAAGTAAAGCATAAACACTCGATCAGTAATTACCTCTATACTATTATTACAGGTAGCTCACTAAACTTTGAGTTTATTGATCAACCAACACTATATTGCGGGTCATAAATAACAAACTTGAACACACATTCAATTAAGCTTACTTAGGATAGCTCATTTATAATGTACTAGTCTTAATACTTGGTGTTTGTGCACTTATGCAATCTCTATATAACTAGCAACTCAACTCTATGGTATGACTTTAATCTATATATAATATCTCTTCAATGTGTTCATACATTCTATACATCTATTTATATCATGTACTAGCTGTCCCGGAGAACTTCGTATCACCCTCTTCCCTCCACCCAAATGTCCCCTCTCTTCTCCCCACAAATTTCCCCCCTTCATGCCACCCCCCCAAAAAATGTCATCCCCCAAATGCCTCCCTTCATTCCTCCCCCCAATGTCACCCCCCACAAATCCCCCTTCAGGTCAACGCCCTCTTTCCCACTAAATGTCACACCCCCATTCCCCCAAATTGGCCCCCCCTTCCTGTCACCCCCTTTGTGTCACCCCCAAATGTCCTCCTTCATATCAACCCCCAAATGTCCCCCTTCATGTCACTCCCCCCCCCCGCAAAAATGTCACGAATTAAAAATATATTTAATATAATCAATGTATTTTTTAATTTATATAATCAATTATTTTTTTATTTTAATTAATTTTTTTTTTATTTTCGTTCTTCAATTTTATTATTAGAAACAATAAAACATGTAAGATATGAACGATAACTCATTTTTAATTGATGATTCTGGGGTAAAAAATAATTAGAGTAGAAAACCTCGAACAAAAAGAAATTGGCCAGAGCGGGATTCGATTCCGCAACCTCTAGCATCAAACGCAGAGCTTTATCCACTGAGCTACAGAGGCTTAGAATGAAGAGGCTAAGTTTTCCGATCTTGAATCACGATCATCTTTCGGTAGCCGCTTGGCCGGCAAGTTCAAACATACGTCTGTAATATGTTTGATAGGTTAGGTCATTAATGTACTAATTATTTGTTAATTATAAAGGGATTTTCTTATATTTTAATACATATTATGTCAACCAGTGCTGTAACAATTCAAACTAATCCAAAATCATCTAAATCGGTTCAGCCGTTCTCGAGTTATAAGCGAGCGTACAGACACCAACTCACTCTTATTAATATAGATTATATAATTATGTATATTATGTACCTCGTTATATTCAAATTTTAGTTATCAGTGTACACCCTAAGTCTAATAAAAAACCCTCATAAATAGATAAGACTGTGGTGTTCACTCTATGACTTGAATTTTCAACGACCGAAAATGGTTTATGACTACTACACAGTACGCCGAAACATAAGTGACTAATCCACTAGTCTCATAAATGAGATTGTGAGATCACATACACCAAGTACATTGATGATCTCATGCTAGTAAACAAAGCTTTAACAAGTCAACCAGCTTAAACAAGGATTGACGAATCAATAAATTATTAAAGGAATTTAACATGAGAAAAGTGGAGTTTTTCTAATGTTCGTTGCAATGAATTTTTAGACTTCGCTGCAACTTTTTAGACTCTTGTACAGCAGGTACCAAGGTTTAATAAATACAGTATTAAATATGGGAAGGATTTCTCCATTAGTGGTCGAGTTATGATTGGGGCAGATACATTATCCACTGACTTCAAATAATCAGAGCAACTTCAAAAAGGTCCTAACCTTTTTCTAGGCTCTGAATCAATAAGCCACATCTTTGTCGGTTGGCAAAGGAGAGTGCGTTCTGAGAGATACATTGTCAGTGGCTTTATCGGATGGAATTGGCTTGTCAGAGAGATTAAGTGGAAGCTGGAGAGTTCGATAGTCGACTCAATGGGAGGTCGATAGTGGATACAATCGATACTATTGGGAAGGGTCAGTGGGTCACGATTCAATCCCAACCCTATACGAGAGGACTGAGTGATTTTTCAAAGAGATTTTCTTCTGGGATACCATAGTTCACTATTGACATATTCTCTCTTGTGAGGTAGAAAACACACTGCATCATGATATCTATGGTAATTTAGCTCTAGCTGTTAACTTTCAGGGTGAGAAATCTATGCATTGTTCATGAAATGATTGAGAACTTCATATTAAACTTCAAATTAGAACTTCAGTTCTAGATTACATTTCATGATAGAAGAATTCTTGTTGGACTACAATTCACGGCAATTTATATTACAGTAAAACTATGTGGTTTGAATCGAACAAGGCTAGAATCATGAACAAGGAATTTCATGGAGACTATTTTAGTGGAACTATTTTAATTTATTTAATTTCAGCACAAATCTAAAATCTCTTATCATATTTGAATTTGATTCTATACTATTTTGAAACCGTATACAGTTCAAAGAAAATATAGAATTTCTTATCTGTGATTGAAATGAACTATCAATAGAACAGTATGTTTTGAATAGTTTGCACTGTCGTAGTGTTGCATTGTTGTCATTTTATGGGTCAATATTACAGCAGTAAAATTCTATAGCTTTTTGTGCACCTGGCCGTAAGTTTAAATGAATAGTATTCGATGGACACTATAAACTAGATAGAAAAGACATCAATCTGAAATCTCAAATCCAATTCTGGTTCAATGCTACAGTATATTAAATCAAACTATATGGATCAAACAGTGTTCTGAACAGTTTCCATTCTAAATAAATATTGTTTTTCGTTCACTATATAATAGATTGCATAAATACCATCATTTATAATTTATAACAGTTAAACCAACACTATAAAAGAGATTGATTAGATGCCATTTGATTGCCTAGATATCATTATTTCTGATTGTTATGAATAATCGTAATAGAATATTATTTTCAATCTCAAAAACGATTTGAGTTTAAACTTCCAGGGGCTTATCTTATCTCCTTTGAAATATTCATTACAGAAAAGTATTCAACTAAATTTGTACCTTCCATTTTAATCCAACTAGTGTCTCATCATCCTGGGGATAAGCACTTGACACTACCGCTCCCATACCACATGACACACTCAATATACATAACACAATTCACTAAAGCACCAACTTCTAATACCGCATGACATACTCAATATAGCCTACATAATACACTGAAACACCAACTTAACCTTGAACTGAGCAACGCGCGAAATCACAACCGGCGTTCCCACAGTATTGTCAGCTACTAACTACTAAGTGACTAACAAGAACGAGTTCGACTGACTGAATGAAGACGAAGAAATCATAACGGCCTTGACTGATTATTTTCTTCTTTTAATGTTAACCGCCGTCGCTCTCGGATACGTGATGTATCGTACGCTAATCTTGACTGGCAACAGTTTAGAAGGTTATTCCGGCAAGGAAATGCGATTACGAAACAAACTCGTAGGTGCGAGGCGTTGGGGAAATAGTTTGTGGAACTACATACCTATACTATACTCTCACTACTATTTATATCACTAGATTTATATCTACTATCACTACTACCTATATCCTATCTCTTATCTATGCTATCACTACAACTGCAGTATGTAGACTGGAAAGTGTAATGGAGTAAATATCAGTGTTGCGTTGTTTTCAATACAGAGACATATATTTTATTTGGAATATGTTGGAAAATCATGTCTAAAGTAAATTTTCATTGTTTGTTAGTAATGTTATCTGAATGACTATTGACAATGCTGACTAATGTATGGCCTATGACATGCATGAATAATTTGAATTGAATTGAATTTTGGACTTGTGAGACAGTTGCATCCAATGGGTGAAGTGAATAAAACTAAGTTTCTAGGGGGTAGGAACTAGATCTTAGATCTATTCTTTTCAAATTCAGTGAATAAAATAACTATAGTTAGAAGAAGCATCCTTGTGAGATATGTGTGAGACATGAGAAACGAATTGAATTTAACCGCCGTCAAATGACGTCATTGTCATTGCATTGATGTCATTAAGATTCATTAATTGGTTTTTGTTGCTGAATTGGTGTCATTTTACGATAGGCTACCATTTGTAGGGAGTTGAATTCCATCAACTTGTTGAACAGATCATGAAGAGCAAGAAGGAATATTGTTTGTACAGTATATTCAACAAAAATAACTGACTGGAGAGGGTTAAGCTGCGTTCACACCGGAGTTAATAACAAAAGTTATTAGAGGCCGTATAACTTTATTTCAATTGTATTCCAGCTTCTGGTTGAAATTCTAGCTTTATATCATTCAGCTCTTATAAGAAAATAATCTCAATATCTACAAACAAGTCACTTCCTTCACTGATTGACATACAATCATGTCTGAAGCACTATAGTTATTTCCATGTTCCAAATTCAACAACAAGAACATACAGTGTAAAACCAATTATTGCCAGCCAATTAAGACACAGCTCTCCGACTAAAATATCCAAGTAGCAAAACAAATAGAACGTCCTTCAAACTAATACACCTGTTGAATACCGACCCACTCATTAACTCTCCATCTACTAGCGGAGGCGTTAAACATAGAGCCAAACAAAATAATTTACAACATTTCTAAACGAACGTTGTCTAACCAAACATCATTCACAAAATGCTACCACAGCTTGTAGGCCTATTCAATCTAAATTCCAGTCAGATGAATGATTGACACATACAGCTTGTGACAGCTACTGTGCTAGATTGAATAGCAGTCTGATAAATTCCCGAGTATTCGTTTCTACTGTCATTTATTCTCATTAATCTCAGCCGTATTTGAGCTGCAAAACAGCACTGAAGGCTGTTGTATCGTGGTCTAGCGTACAACTCTGGAGCTGACAGGTACTTGCGAGAAAATGAGTAAAGAGCGTAATGAGTAAGAGAGTAAGGAAATGAGTAATGAGTAAAGAGCCGCGCCGGTCGAATGCTAATTAATCAAATCGCCTTTTCCGAAAACCGTCGACCTCCTTTCAATTTATACAAAGATTATGTAGATATTATAAATATTCTGATTTTCAGATGAACAATGAAGAAATAGACATGTTTCTTACCTCAGATGATGTCAGGTAGCATAGACGCGAATCGGTGCTCTCTATGGATGCCTGCTGTACAATGCCGTAGCGCGTTTCCCGATCACTCATGTAGTCAGATCTCAAGCTGTCCTGGCGATCGAACATTCCCCGGCTGTAAAAATTAATTGTTGGTTTCTATTAAAATTCCATCATAAGATTCAAACATTGGGAAGAAATGAAATACTGATGAATGAAGATAAAGAGAATATAAGACAAGTTACTTATAGATAGCTGATGTAATATGATCGATTATGAGGTATGTGTAGTTTTTTCAAGCTGAGATGTTATCATACAGTGTAATAGTGGTTCATAGTATTGCTGTTAGCATAATTATTATAGATTTGTGGACTAGAAATTTCTATCATTCATGATTCATTATAATAGAGATCTAAGGTATAATATTATTAGTTTGTATTTTTTGGGCTTTCCATTTCTTTCATAATCAGTATGTTTCTTGTAAATATTCATTGATTCTAATTCCTGTATTTTTACCTGATTACGTTTCAATGGACCACCTATTCTGGGCGTGACTTGTCTTGAGCAATGTCAGAATGTCAGATCAAACTACCAATCGTAGCTCTCTACCAATAGTCAATACATTGTATTCTACTGCTCTTTATTTTTTCTCTACTTTATACCATAGATTGATGAACAACCAGAGACAATATCTAGATAATTAATTAAATTTGTCGTTGTGATAACTTACTGTATTTTTATTGAATTAATAGCATTCATATATTATTTCCATATTTGAAATATCGTTATCAAAAATAATTCAAACAATTATTCACTTCACTTGCGAATAATTCGGCGAAGTGTAAAACTCGAGAGGGTCTCTCCGCCAAAAAAGATAATGATGATAATAATCTGGCTGGAATGACGAAGGCCTAAATTGTGTACAATCCTGGAAGTTTAAATGAGGCTAATATAATGCTAAAGCAATAAGAAGTTTTAATACTCTTTAAATGGCCAGAATTATTAATATAAATAATGTATATGAATGCGATCAAAATGATTAGTGATGTACAAATAACACAACTGTATCACATTCTCAAGTTCAATTTGAAGAAATAGTTTACAGAAAATTATAACTCCACACATTGGATTCAAAGGATCTATCAAACTACCTACTTAGCATGCATACCACAATCACTGGGAAATTGGGTCTCAATAAGTTGAAGAGAGTTTAGAACAAGATCGATAATTGATTATCGATATCCAATTTACTAGTCTCACAAAAATCGAAGCAAATTTGGGAGAATGTGATAATAATGGGCATGACTATGCATCTGAATTTTAACAAAGTTGATAAGTAAAATATAACAGATCAGTGAATGAGCTAGAAAGTCGGCAACCACGAGAATATCGCTGATTAGACGCGACAATGGAATATCACATGTTTGAGAGCGTGACAGTTTTGTCGCTTAGCTGGTACTACTAGAATAGTTTTTGCACTTACCGTGATAGTTTTATTCATGGGAAGTTTTTCTCCTATTAAAGAAGATATGATTGTAATATATTTCAAGTTGACTTGTTGACTACAGACCTTAAAATGTATTATTTTGCACCAACCGTAATTTAGTTTCATTCATGGGAAGATTTGATCATTATCATGAGAGTTTTTATTATTATTGTGATATAAATCAAGTTGACTTGTTGTATTAATGAATTAATTTTCCGCTATCACTTCTTACATTACTACACTGGCGGCCACAAAATAAGGCGGCTGACAGATTTTGACCTGTTGTCAAGACTTCCAGCTCACTACTCAAATCATACAGAGGAATCGACTCCGACGCTCAAAATAGACAGCACTGTAAGCACAACGTTGACAATTTTGTGATAGGGAGCAAGCAATCTCTCACTTTCCCTTCCTTTACCGGTTCGTGGTTAAGTGGTAGATTGGACGTTATTCCAAACTCAGAGTAGAGTTGGTCCAAACTTCGCCACGTCAGAAAAATAAAGAAGTTATTCTATTTATTCTATTCTATTGTTCCATATCTGACAACAGCGCAAAATCTCTCAGCCACCTAATTTAGTGGCCGCTATTATATTGTACGCATCATTGGCGACACTGCAGTAAATTTCCCTGCCATATTTTCAGTAAAAGCCATTCTCGTGGCGGCTAACTTCAATAAATCAACTAGGTATCAACAAGCTATAGCAAATTCATAATGTTAGTATAAGATAAAACCTTATTTGCCAATGCGCACTTAGCTATCAATAATTTGAAGCAAATTTATAAGTAGATAACACCTCGATTTTCAGCTAACTTCACTATCAATGAGTTTGAGAGAATCTACAAGTAGGAGATTACAACTTGCTAATAAGCAGTAGCTATCAACAAAATGAAACAAATTCATAAGCAGAATATCACAACTTAACTGCTAATAAGCAGTTGACTATCAATAAATTGAAGAAAATTTACAAGTAGAAGGTAACAACTTGCTGAAAAGCTACTAGGGATCAACGAGAAGTACGTTACAACAGAATTGCTAAGCAACTAGGTTTTGAAGCAAGTAGTTGAGAATACGGTTCAATTACATAGAATACAATTAATTGCTAAGCAACTTAGTCTTGAAGAAAATAGTAGAGTACGATTCTACAGAATTGCTAAGCAACTAGGTCTGGAAGCAACTAGAAGAATAATAATTAATAAAAATTAATGAATATAAAGAGGTGTATTGATTAAAGTGAGGTACATACCCTTGATCGAAAGAATCAGCGCGATTGGACTTGTAACCGCTATCACCGAGACTTCCCTCGTGACGCAAAGAGGGCAGCGAGTCCCAGGGCGATCTCTTGTGCCCCCCGGCGGCAGAGGGGGCCACACTGCTGCCCCCAACGCTACTCGGATAGTTGGACACACTACCGGACCCTAAAGTGGAACTACCTGAGCGCCAGCCGTCCGAGTGACGGAACCACTGGGCCCGAGCTGACTCGCCCAGGCACGACGCGCATCGACTGCAAACACACACACAATGATGATGGTGCCCAAAAGGCGAGCGAAAATGATTGATACGAATAGAGAGCGTGAACTAAGTTATACAGAGATATGATAATGGAGAAACACAGATGTTGTACATGTTGAAACTAAAAATAGGCTATAAATATATGGTTGATGTTAGAAAAAAGGATGTAGAGAGAATTGATTATTGTAATTTGATACATGTTGGAACTAAGAATATAAATATTGTGATTGATGTTGGAATAAGGATGTAGAGAGATGTGATACCGTAATTGTTATTTGATACATGTTGGAACTAAAACACTAAGGGCCGGTTCATGAGCTCGGGATTTAGCCAAGTCCTAGACTAAAACGGGTGGCCACCGTAGCATCGACAAACGTTTGTCTCTACAGGTTAGTGGGTTAGCAGCATAGAGAGCCCTTAGTACATAGTATCGAGGCTAACGTTTGTCGATGCTACGTTGGCCTCTCGTTTTAGTCTAGGACTTAGCTGAATCCCGAGCTCGTCATGAACCGGCCCATATTGTGGAAAAAGATTAGTGTAGAGATTAGATTATTGTTATTTGATACAAGTTGAAGCTAGAAATACAAAATGTATTTGAATTGATGTTCTAATAAGGATGTAGAGACGTGATTATTGTTATTTGATACTTGTTGGAACTGAAACAACTAAATATTGTGATTGATTTTGGAAAAATATGTATAGAGACAAGATTATTGTTATTCGATACAAATGTTGAAGCTAGAAATATTGTGATTGATGTTGGAATAAGGATGTAGAGATTCATAAGATTGATGTTGAAATTGGGTAGGTGAATGACGTTGATGCTGAAATCGATACAGAAATGTGATAGTTGTGTGGCAAAGTACTTGAAGTGATTGTTGATGAAATAGTAGTGTCTAGATTTTTCAAGGCAATCTTTATTGAGCAAGATATCACAGAGTTGACTATGACTCATCCATGAATTGAGTTACAGAGAAAGATTTTTGTGTTCAAATAAAAACCATTCAGCAGATTATGGATTAGAATCTGGATATATTTTAGTATCACATACAATTACTGTTGTTGATTCCGCAGTTGTTTCACTCAATTGAACTGGAATAGACAGTTATTCATGCATGAAAATGTGATATCTGCAGTTCTAATTTCCTTGTTAATTCTGTTATCCTATTTGGATGAACCGAAAATTTTTATAAGCCTAGATCGGTAATAAATGATGAGTTTTTCCAATAAAATGTTTATTTTGTTTTTCTAACTTTCAAGACAAGGTGGATTGGAATTCAAATCAGATAGCCTGATTACACGATATGAAAAAATAATGTTTTCATCGACCAAAATTAACTTGCATGCAATTAAACAGTTTAATCTTATATGATTATTGAAGGAAGTGAAAACTATCAGCTTAAAAAATCATATTCAAGGCGGTTGAAGTAAGGAGATCCACTGTTGGCGATAATATAAGTAGATTCATCGATTTTTAAAAATATTAATATAAATTTTTCCATTCAACTATAGAACATCAGCGTTCCAATGATGATCTTCTGGGACAACTTGAAAATATTTTGTCTGATAAGACCATCAATGGACAAATACAATTCTCGAATATGAACAATGAATATTTTGATCTCTAATTTATAAATGTGACATCGGTCACCCTATAATCACATTCAGCATGCAATAGTAAGTTCCACATTAGCAATTCAACATTCTTCCACTAAGATTTATATTTAACGTTCATTTACAACACAAAATTCTCCAATTGATGTGCTGTATTTCAATTTAAAGAATAGAACATTTATAATAATTGGAATATCATTGATAAACAGTTACAGAAATGCAAAAAAATATGTTCTCTCTGGTTCATAACAAATTTCCCCCAAAATTCTTATTGTAGACAAAATGCACGTACCAGTAATATCATAATGCCAATGGAGCAGTATCATAATAGCAGGCTGCATTCAAATAGAATGGTTATTACCTAGAAATATTTTTCCATGTTTACATTGATTTTATAACAATTTTCTTTTACTTTTGAACCTCCAATTGTCTGTGGTCTGTCTATAATAAGACTCTGTATGGACTGAGTTGATAAACATTGTATTATTTCTTGGTTTGTTTGATCGTTATATCCACGTAGCTCTAAACTTGAAGGATTAAAATATGAAATTGTTTGGGAATTTATTAGAAAGAGGCCTACTTAAAATTATCCTGCTTACTGTCAGAAAATTCATGTTGTACCCTCGTTTAAGAAAACTTCCTATCACTAAAACTTGCATCAGAGATATTTTTTCTCATTCTTACCTATTTCCTATCACTTTAGAAACTAGTATTGAGAAATGAATATGATGGAGAAGATTTCACATGACAGAGAATTGAATGTAGCTATTATGCAGTGATAAGAATTTGTGAAATTTGTGTGACTTTGTAGTTGTATCAGGAGGATAGTGAATAGAATATTGAGATTTTCTTCGATCCTATTGATGAGATTTTGATCATGAATGCGAGTGAATGATTTGAAGTAAACATCAGAGAATTTCGAATTTAGAACGTCTGCCTTTTCTCCTGAGGTAGTGTTGTGAAGTCCCTGTTGAGATTACTGTATTTTTAATGCGCAAAAGCCTACGAAAGCTACAAAATGTTTAGCTACTGTACCCAGAAAAATAGCTATAAGTTGGGTTTTAGTGCAACTCTACTCTCTAGAAGTATAGATAGACCTGAGTAACAAGTGTTCAAGAAAACGTCTACTATGAGGTGCATAATTACACTAACAAGCAAAATTTAAAAATAGGAATCAGAAAGAAATAAAATTTCTACAGCTGAAAAGTAGGTGTTAATAATAATATTGATGGATTTTGGAAATTGAATCTAAAAATGAACTGAAAAATTCTTCACGGAATTGTAGTAGCAGTCAAGATAATATATAATCTGTGAGATTTTTAATAGTCTATTAAGAGCGAATTTGATAATGTGAAGTATTCTATTAAACTCACAATCTTCTCTTTTATAAGAAAAAATGAATCATCGCAGAAGGCAGAAGAACGAAATAGCAATTAAAACTACTAATTATAACTCATAGTTCAAGCTCATGGAGGACCTATGCTCATTCCAAAAAATCCTCAAAATTGTACTCGGTCAGTTGGTTATGAGTTATTGACTCAAATGACAGAAAATGAGCATGATTAGGGAGATCGATATACAGTACTTCAAAAATTATTTTTTTATTAGAATTTAAAAACGAGTGATTAAACACATTCTTATCAGACCTTCTCCAAAACACATTTTTGTTTGAAATCTAGTGAAATCTATGGTTGAAGACCTTGGTAAAACACTTTGTATGTAAACAAATTGAAGAGTAAAATTGAGATGCTAGCTTATTGTGATGCAAATAAGATCGAATGTGCTGTAAGATCATGCAGAATTGAGTTAAGAATATAGAAAATTCTAGTAATTCAAAAAATGCAATGCAAATTATCGTAAATAGTGGACAGATCCAGCTACACTCCAAACACTTGCCCCATGCAAACACTTTTTCTAACAACTAATTCAAGGAATCTTATTCCTATACTATGCAGCAGCAATAGACGAAAAGTTCAACGAACAAGTAGTTCAAATATGAATGGAATCGATACCTTGATGAATTGTGATCGCTAAGATATCCACGTTCTCGCTCTCTTTCTCGCATCAGCTCATTACGATCGCTGTAGTATCCGTCTCTGTCAGTGTCACGCACTCTGTCTCGTTCCCTCTCTCTCGCACCCGCACTGCTCGCCGGCCGGTCCATGTTGAGGCGATGAGGCAGCGGCAGAGTCGAAGACTTGTTCATGCTGGCACTACTGCCTGGTCCTGTACAAAGAAGGCAAAAATTCAAAATCATCCACTAATTTGAATATTATCATTCTGAATATTATGGAAATAAATATCACTTTACCTTTATTGTTTTAAATATTTTGAATATACTTTTTATTATCTGTATATTTAGTCACTTTCTATTCAAATTTTTAATTAAACGAATGTATGCTTAGTAAGATCTGTATGGCCTTATTCTGTATGTTATCCTGTGTAATTACACAGACGAGAAGGAATCACATCAATCTTCCTTTTCTGTGGTAATTATAATAGTATCGTGGCAGCAAAGACTCTCTCTTACTGAAGAAATACAATGGAAATAGAGCATTGAAATATACAAATTGAAATATATATCATTCACTTAATTTTCCGTGAGTATGGAGTATGAGTGTGAGTGAGTATAAGTGGATGAACAAATTGAACGAACCAGTATGATAGAAACTCTTCACTTAATGAAATGCATACCGAGGAATATTAACAGGAATATTGAGTAAACAATTCAATTCACAGTGATATACTGATATGGATGGTGTCTCCTACGGAAGGATGTTGATAGACAGCATACACTCATAAATGGATAGCCTATAGAGAAAATATAATCTTACTAACATGTAACGTTTGCATCAGTAATTAAGTATGAATCTGAATTCTTTCAGTATGGAGAAGGGATGA